>JAODJU010000062.1:12427232-12457036 GCA_026776725.1 Gnathonemus echidnorhynchus | reverse complement strand
ACTCAGTTATTAACTCAGTTACTATTTGTGAGAAGTAACTAGTAACTATAACTAATTACTTTTTTAAAGGTGCGTGCCCAACACTGCTAGGAACTGAGGCTTCCTCCGAGTGTTTACCTTGGAATGCAGCTACGGAAGGAAAGAACAGCATAGCGTGTGAGCAGAAGAGGGTTAGTGTTAGCAGGAAGGTGCATTTCAGTTTGCACTTGTAGGATAGGAGCACAGGCTAGTATGTAACTGCAAGGCTGTGACATACTTTGGCATGCGATCATAGGAGAAAAACAGCTCTCAAGGTGATGTTTAGAGGCAAGGCACACTTCCACATGTGCTGACAGGAGGGGAACACAGCCTAGCATGTACCTACAGGTGTGGAGAGCAGTAACATTGCATCTTGTTACTCTATAGGGGCAAAGAGCGGCCTGATTCATGTGGTGATGACTCACTGTAGGATAGAGTAAACGATCAGAGAAATATAGATTGTTTGCATCAAAATGAAACATGTAACACTGAAGGGGCAGATCAGTCACATGGACCCAACAACATCAACATTTTTATGTCCCCTTGCACACTTTCCACACCTGGAGATATCTGACCACCAAAGCAATGACTCACTTCAACCAGAGCTTTCCAACACTTCTCCCAGGTTAGAGGACACATCTACCACGTTAAGGAGTTCTTCATAGTCTTCCATTACTTAATCACTTTTGTCGCTGATCTTATCTGGGACAGTCCCTCTCCACAGTCTGTCTAAGTCCTCCCCTGTCTTACACCACCTCAGCTGTCTCTTGGTATGTCAGGACCTCTCAGTGGTCTCAGGCAGCTTTACCCTGAAGGCTTGGATACCATCCACCCCTAATGATGTTCACCAGTAGCTTCTTGGGACACCTCCATGCCATGTGGCCTCAGCTCTTTGTGTCTACTGCAATGACTAAGACCATAAAACATAATCCATGCAGGCTCAATGCTATATACAGATGTCAAATTAAAGGATTGTTATATCTGTTTGTCTGTAACTTATTTTTTAAATCTGTAAATCACAGCACTGTAACATCTCCTTACCAAGTATGTGAAATCCATAGTGGATTCACTGGTATTGTTGAGAAAGAGTGATTTTTGTTTCTCGTTGTTGAAATCCGCTTCCCATTTTGAATATACAGGGCTTCTTTCAAGAGGGACTAAGACATTCTTTGTAGTTTACATTCCCTTATGTAATCTTATAATGGAGCATGTACCAGGGTGAATGGAACATGTCAGACTGGATTGGCGAGCTCTGGGAGGAAGGAACAAGCAAAGATTCTGTAATCTCCCGGCACTCGCACGCACACACACCTCTTGGCTTCTGCTCTGCCCAATTTTGTACTCATGAAAGCCCCATTGCTCCAGTGAAGAGAGAAATGTCCTCCCTGTTGTGTGATACCTGTGTTGACTAATATAGCCTGTGTTTATGTGCGAATGAGTTGGGGAGGAGTTGACCAGTTGGCCCTGTTTTTTAGGCTGACTGATTTTGTGATCAAGGGTATTGCTGTAACCTTTCATTATGTTGGAAATTCTGGTCCCTAAGGTACGGAAAATTGACTATATAACTTATATTCCATATACAACAACTGGTTCTTACAGCAGTTTAAAGATCATTCAAATCTAAGCAATTTCATCTTTATAAATGCGATATGCCGACAGTTTTCTTGGTGATTTGTTATTTTTAGAATGTATAATATTGTTTGTTCCCATTCAGTGCCCTGGCCTGTCTCGGTCTGCCTTTGATTGACAGAGGTGTGGCAGGCTCTCTCACGCAAACTCCTGTGAATGTTGCCATATCACTTTTGCAATGTCCCAGAAGCAAACTAGGGGCAGCACACACTGTACCAAATACACGTCTTTGATGCAGAAGACATTTATCTTTCTACTGATACTGCAGCATAGGAAAAAGTTACATCTGTCTTCCAAGTTCTGCTGCATGTCAGTCTCCCATATATGTTTATTAAAACCGTGATCTGGAGACAGCCCCCCCACAAGCAGGGCAGCAGCATATGAGCATCCGTTTATACATTCAGGTGCAAAGTGCACATCAGAGTCACTAATTCTCCTAAAATCAGAGTCCCAGAAAAGTGTAATATGCATGCAAAAGACAGACAAAACTAAACTCAAACTCACAACCGGCTGTATTATGAGGCAAAAGTGCTGCCACACTGAGCAAATGTTACAAGCAAATTGTTCCCCCAAAATTATAAGCCTCTTAAAGTCCTTATAGGCTTTGGGCCAGAAAGGAACAGGCTAGTTACATAATTTACAACGCCAGGATTTCCTAATAACGCCTTTGTGTTCTGTAGAAATCTGAAAGCGGCGTTGGTGGCCCGTATTTGCTGTTTCGCCTTTATATGATTGATCAGTGAAAGAGAAAGTTTATACCATCAGCTCAAGGGATGGACTAAGAAAAACAGCTTTGACATCACCTGGCTCATACATCAAAAAGAGAGGAACAGTGCAGAGGTCTTCTGCACAACCGGGGCCCTCTTCTATTAACGGCTGACAGACAAAATCAATGCTATATACCATTTCATTTATACTATAAACCAGTTCAAATATGCACTAGCTTGCAATACAAGCTTCTACGTAAGTGTGAACTGTCAGGTTACACGCCGGAACATTTTGATGACAGAACATTTCCGAGAACGCTGTTGACCTTTTTATTACAGATGTTTACATCGCATGAAACAAATTAGGAAACTATCCTACGCAACTTAAGATTTTTTAGGTCATTCATTGGAGCTCTGCCAAATGGCAGCCTGTGACCTATTTCTGGCTGCTAGATCTTTTGTTGTTGATGATTGCTCCCAGGAGGCGAACGCTGTCTATAACCTCTATATCTTCACCAGCGACAATAAAGCCAGCTCTCGTTCCTGAGGCTCGTTCCTGCCTTCCTTTTTTTCACATTGAGCCATAGTCCTATACTTTCCACTGAAGTATCTTCAGATCTCCTTTAACTAAAAATATGGGATCATTAATATATCAAGGGTTGCTCATGTTTCTTTTTTTTGAGCCTGCAATTACCTTTTTCTAGTCCATGATCTCGCATTGCGTGATCTGCATAAAAGTAGCAAAGGCATGATGATGGTATGCAACCTGGCAAAGTTCTCCACCAGTCAAGAACTAGTCAACTTCTCTATATTCCTTCCTGACTGTGGCTTCCTCTCCAGTGTAAGGAATCTTCATAAGTAGCTAGGATGCACCCGCGTTTCTGAGAACTTTCCATCATTTGACATGGTCAACACAACGCAATGCTTAATCGTCAAAGCTCACGTTAGCCTCCTTCTGGAATTCTCGGTTTTCCGAATTATTCAACATGTGTTTGCAATGACGTCTGTTGTTCCCATGCCATTCCTGAATCCAGCCAGTTCTCCTGGCTTTTCTCTTTTTATGAACAAGGTGTTTGACCCTGACGTGTTCTTAGGTGCTGGAGGCTGGGTAACTTTGTGCATCAACCCCAAAACTTTTCCTCATCTGTATATTCATGCATGTCTCTGCATCTCACAGGATATGCAAAGAATCTCTGTTTCTCCATAGTAATGAATGAAGTGTCTCTGTTCTATTTTTCAAGTATGTTGGCATAACTGAGGCTCATTATCGATTCTTTTTCAGTAGCTTCCATGTATTTTGGTCATTGATGCTTCTGTGGTCTAACTTTATTTCTAAAATGGCTCTGAAGAAATGTCCTTTTCTTTCCATGTGTCTTCAGTAATTTCCCAACAACTCATCTATTAACTGTCCTCTCTGGTTTTCTGTTCTACCTACACTGGTTTTGTATTTTCTTGTCTGGACCGAAGTGTATCCTGTGTCACCCCCCAGGCTGTCTGGCTCTGGCTTATCTGTCTGGTGATATACCAGGTCTCTTATGGGTCCATTTCATGAGTTTTTTTGGTCTCCTTATCTTTCACTATCACACACAGCATATTTTGTTGTAAAGTGTAACTGCATGGTGTTCTGAGTCAGTGAGAGTTATTGTGAATGATGGATTTTAAACATACGGTACGAAGCGCCTCACAAGATTCTTGTCCCTAGTCTTAGGATATAATGCATTTTAGCACAAAAACCACAAGTATATAAATGGTACAGAGATACTTATCTGTCTTAGGTATGATTTAACCTTTGTCTTCATAAAGCAAATGTCTCAGGAAGTCTCAGGGTTCAAAAGCTTTCTTCTTCACAGTCACAGTGAGTGTTAAATCCCTCTCAGCCCAATGTTATTAGGGAGGAACGTCTATGGAAACAAACAAAAAAGACAACTGAGAGAAACCATGGTGTTATGTGCTGGGGGCAGACAGACCAGTTTTTAATAACTAGAAGTAGAAGCTACTAGTGAATCTCACCACTTTTCTTACTGTTTTCAAAGCATTTGCCTTCAGTATCCACATCGGTCATAAACTAATCATGAGCGAGAAAAGAAAACTTTGATAGTATGTTGCTCTTTTTCTGCAGCACGTTGCTGGAGGTGCTGTATGATCTGAGATCGGCCTTTTTTCCCCGAGCAGATAGGAACTGCCCGGTTAGCGCTCTGTAATTACTGCCAGGCTGATGTTCTCCGCTGACAGTTCACCATTGTGGTGCATAAGCCCAGTGAATCCCTCTTTTGTTTTTTAAGGATACATGTTGCATTTAACACGCTAGTAAAACTTAGATACAGGCCCTTGGTTTTGTTTTGTTTGTGCGTTGCTAATCGATGTCACCTCTTTTTTTAGAACGGCTATTTTTAGCACCTTGGGAAAGAACATTGTAAGTTTCATATTTCAGGCGGGAAAAATTGACACCTGTGAGCATACACAGGCGTTTTGACTGAATATTTTCAGTTCAATTGGTAGAAATAGTTCTTTGAACTATTGTATGGGCCCCTATTGTAATTAATATATTAATAAACCTATTTCATATGGAAATTCTGTTATTGAAATCCTGACCTGATCAGTGTGCTAATAATATTACCCACTACCTACTATAATTATATATCTCTAGATGGATGCAAAGATACCCAAGTGCCCCTATTTAGTCCAGTACTGTGTTGCTGCTTGCTGTCACCCTGGAGAAACATGTCAGCACCTCACGAAATGTGATAGCATCTGCTGATTTTACACATTAGGGCGTAACGCAGCCGGTGCAGAAATTGACTCGTTTGTTGCTGTTTGTGGGAGTGAACAGAGTGTAAACAGCTTCATCTGAAGCGTAAGTGAAGTGTGTCGGTGAGACGTGCCGTTTCCCCATCGCCGCTCGCAGAGGGATGCCGCTCAGAGATGGTATCGCATCCCTACCTCCCTTCACCCCACTGCACCATGGGAATGGCAAACTCCCTCCAAGTGTAAAGAAAGCGAATTCCAGGTGTGGAGCTGCCGTTTCTCGCCCCTTAGCAAACCACTGTCTGCCTGTCAATCTGAGTCAGGTCAGTCTGAAGCCTCCAGTATCCTTCAGTTTGGCCCTGTGGACAGTTTGGAATGCTATGTGGAGTAAGTCACATTTAATTAGGTGGCTTTCCTTTGGGAATGGCCATCTTGCCATATTATTATAATGACTCAATGACCACTTATGGCCAAAGGGCTGGGAAGCATCTGCTTAATCTATCCCATTTCACAGCATGTCAGTTGTTCTGGGGGTGATGAGTGGCTCAATGGGCTAAGTCTCTGTGCCTGTGATCAGAAGGTCACCGGTTTGAGTCCCAGCCTTGGCAGAATGGTCACATGTCCAAGGGTTCTTGAACAAAGCCCTTAACCCCAGACCCTGTGCTATGACCCCCTCCAAGCTGTGGAGAGCAAAATGGAGCTGGTGAGGTAAAGCAGTCTGATGTACTTGTGCAAATGACAAATACAGCATGCTTCTCCTGTTAGGAAAACCACAAAGAAGGGAGCCATCTTGGCTGTTAGGGGCCCGGTGGTGCTGTTTGTTCTGCCCCTTTTATCAAGTGCTGTGCAGTTTCCCCAGTGTCACTGTGCCCAGTGTCATCCCCACCGTGTTTCTCGCTCACACGCAAAGCTGTTGTCACCATGCACCATAAAGATGGACAGGGAAATATTCCCATTGCAGAGCTGCGGGTGCTGAATCATTCATGCCGGGCTTTTACGGTCCAGTGAAAGCCCGCCTGGCAGTCAGAAGTAGGTCTTGGATGCTGGCCAGGTATAACTTACTCTTTGTGGCCATGCTTAACTCCAGTCAGATGGGAAATAATATAACAATAGTACTGCAAATTATACTAGGCCTACCTGTCATGACGTTACTGCCGATTTATCTGGTGCCTTGGTTACAGTAGCGTGTATTTCCCTGTGTTTTAAATAGTTTTGGCACTCAAAAGAATCCATAAAGAGTGAACGGCACTCGGGGCACTTCAAATGATTTTATCGTTAATGTATAATCAACATGCTCATAACAGAGAGCTATTGTCCTGGCTCTTGCCATTTATCTTGTTTTTATACAATGGCTGTGTCACTCCCAATCCACACCAATAATGTACTCTAGGAATAAACGTCCTCAGCAGTTTGTGGGGAAACTGGAACGATTTATCTGTGTGTGAGAGAGACCTGCTACTTTACTTTTCTACTGTATTTTTTTTTTATTCCCTGTCAAGGTGTAAGTTTGTACGATTATTTATTTAAATCACTTCATTAAATGACATTCTTCTTTTCATTGCTAAAAAGGGATCGGTCCTTTCTGAAATCGCTGCCTCACATGATTCTGTTTGTCGTTCCACCCAAGCTTTCCCACATACTCTAATCTCGTATGTTTTGTCGGGCTTAAAGGTGAGCAGTACTGGCTTATGACGCTAAAATGGTCCCATCATTCAGTGGGACTCACCTGTGTATAATTATACACCAAACAGTGTGGCAACAGGTAGCATTTGTGCCTAGAGAACAGTACCAGGAATTTGGCACAGTGGACGAAAACTTTCCTTCCTGCGGTTGCTGTGATGTTAATCTGTTTGTATTCTGTTTTATCCGATCCTTCTGCGTTTGCCAGAAGCAACTGTTTTACTGTCAAGAGATGAACAGAAGTCAGAAAATAAAGAATGCGTGCAGAAACACCTGTGTGGTCATAAATACTGTGCAAAATCTATTTCATGTGTTCTTTAATATATGTGAACCACTCTGGACAGAAGCTGTGAAACTTAATATTAAACCACCAGATTATGATGCAATTTCATGTGAAACCTGCCCCTAATCAGGATTGTCACAGGACAGCAATTTTTGGTTTGGCTTGCCTCTAATTCTCTTACAAGTTACCTGATAAACTTAATAAGCCTTCTAAAAATATCTCTCCCATAGATAAGGGTTTCTTTTAAAAAAACAGAACCCTCTGATTAAGCACTGTAAACTATGCATAAGGGAAATGTCTTGCGTGCTAAAAATCAAAGACAGTATTCTTATCTTTTTCACAGTCCATTTTTTGTAGGAATTGTCTTTATTTTTTTGTACCTTTAAAGCATGTATCAGAAATGTTTGAAACAACCTCTGGGTGATGCATACTTATGAAAATATCACATAGAAATCCATCCACCTTCTAGTGCACAGACAAAAGGTCTCAAAACAATCTCTATGCTTTGGTGCTGTGACAAGAATAAAAAGGAGTCTTACTGAAAGAGTCCTTCTGAAAAAGTAGATTTTAATTTACAAATATTAAATAAGTTTAACAACGACTGGCCCCTTCATAGACAGACTTATTTCTTGGGATGCCTGGATGTTGGCGATTATTTTAATCATGTAAATAATTTGTTACATATGCTCAGTTTTTCCAGACAGTCATCTGTGTGAATGGGTTTCCGAGTTGTGGGTTATATCTGTTACACACGTATATGTTTCCACAGGCGGTAACACCCCATTTAAGGTTTCGTCACCATGGTAATTGTTACCCTTGAGAAAAAATCCTCACTTAGGGCGATGGCATGATGTCCTGCGGATGACATCATGGCTCCACTGATTACATCTCGTGTGAATCAGTGAACCTGAAGTGAGGAAGGTCTCAGCTGCAGTCTCACAGCTGGTAGCGGAATGGTATTCCCTGTAAATATTATCTCCACTCACAGCAATTTTCAGAATCCTGGTGAAGGGTGCGTTACCCCAAGTGAACCTCAGCATCTCTGCTCCGATTGTTTTTTAATACCATTAAGATTTATAGCAAGTCCCTTATAGTAACATTCTGTGATTTATACTGTGATGTTATTGAATTGATATGTCAATCAATCATACTTAATGAAGTTCGACATCCTATGTTAGGGCTGCTCAGTCCTGCTCCTGAATATCTAACGTACCACACCTGATACTGATACTCAGGTTCTTCAGGAGCATCTCAGTATTAGAGCCAGCTATGTCGAAGCTAAGCTCTGCAGGGTGGTAGACCTCCAGGAGCAGGACTGAGCGACGCTGTCCTAGGTTATAAAGCCAGAATTTGCTTTCCTGTTGTATTAACTTCCAAGCCTAATGAAGTTGCACTTCTGACGTGCCAGTGGCGAAGGAATTATTTTATTCACGTGTCAGAAGAATCACAGTGTTGTACTAACACGTTATATTTATGTCACCTTCTTTTTCCCCTCAGTGTCTAAAAAACCAGGAGTTAATTTTTTCGTTATATCGTTGTTGAATGTTGAAAAAATAGCACCGTCTTTCTTCTCTAACATACTTATATGGCTCAGGTGTCAGCAAGTAGAACAAGTGGTCAGATTAGATCGATTATAATCCGAACAGAACAGTCGCTTTGTGTAATTTAGCGAGTCAGTGTATAGAAGATGGGGTGAAACTGAGGTAAAATCCCGGTCTTTTTGGGTTTAACTTACCCATTCAAGTCGTAAGGAGAAACTGATGTCAGAGCAGGAAGCGTGGCCCAAACCCCGGAGGGAGATAAGGTTGAGAGGAAAAGCCTGGCCACCCTGAGCTGGCAGACAGCCCTTTCGGGGGAATGCAGCATTAAAGCGTGCGCTACATGAGGCTGCGGCAGGGCACGTACATGAGGAGGGACAACGCCGAGGTGAGAGGCAGCCCGCCCTGTACAGGCTTGCGTGACAAAGTTCCATAGCGGCTTTACCGCTGGCCCAAGCATGTGTGACAGTTTGGAAACTTGGCAACGGCAGAGCAACAGATGAGAGCAAACGCAGCGCACAGAGCGAAGGAGGCGTGTAACTCCATGAACGCTAAAGCCCGTCAGTCAGAAGCGGCTCTGGGGGCTCATGTGTGCAAATATCTCCTTCTAGCTTCATATAAAAGCTTACATAAACTGGCGTGAAACTCGCAAAGTTGTGAAGCGCTCACGTTTTACTACAATGTTTACGCTCTGAAGGAAACAGGGCAATCCACCACAATGTACTAGATACAATATTTTCACGTCTCACAAGTGATTTGTTTATTTTTACACAACGGGGCTGCAATAGCTTCTACCCCTAGCTGTCCACTGAGTCTCTCTATGGACTGTAGGCTTCAGCTCTGCACAAATTAATATGATGATGAGACGGATAAAAAATAAATAAATAAAACCAACACTTACATACAATCTAGGGATAGTGATAATCTCTTCTTTTGTTGTTATTTGTTATATGTTGTTATATTTTGCTAAACACATTTTAAGGATATAGATGTTCCTCTACAAAAAGGTTTATTTTGGTGACTAGTGGTTTGTTGGCTAACCAGAGTATGTCTGAAGCAGGTCCTTGTTCCTTATGTAATCACTACACTTGTGGGTCCCCCAAAGGTCCCACTGTTTGTTTGAGCTTCTTTTATCATTTGATAAAATACAAGCCAATTAAAATGTGTAGAGTGTGGGACAATTTGACAGCTGTTCCCCAACCTACCTCTGAGAAAGTAACCACAGTGGCTTCCTCCTCAACCTGCCAGTTTTACATTCTCTGCATAACACATACAATCCTCGTTCATGGGTGTATATCAGGCCAAGTCCCTGCTAAAGGGTTATAAAGTGAATTCTTCCCCTTTTGTTGGCCATATCCGTGACAGAAATACAATGCTAAAATTAGTTCCTCAAACACCATACAGGATCATGTTTGTAGTCATTGTTTAGGAAATTAAACAACACGAGTGAAACAACAAATGTTGTAATGTTTCTTGGGCCACATTAAAAGAAAAATCAGACTTTATGTATAGATCCTCATGATATACCTCAGCTATCCCATTTTTAGTAGACACTGACGTTCTCTCAAGAAGGGTGTGATTTCCTCCCTTCACAAAGAGGCACCTTCTTCACAGAAGGGACCTCATGCTCTGTTCTCTTTGAACAAGACATGGATATGACAGAAAGGCATTTTGTTCACTAGCTCTCATGCCCCAGGTTTTCAGCAAAGCCCCCCCCCCGAAGACTGGATCATCACCTAGGTGAAATAAGTAAGTTCTTCTGGTGCCCTGGGCTCCAGAATAATGTCCCTAGAGGGACACCATCATACAAAGCTCTCCCTCTCTCCCTTTTTAATATCCGCTTCATGCTATGGGATGAAGAATAATACTAGAACCAAAATCCATCCATCCATCCATCCATCCATCCATCCATCCATCCATCTAACTGCTTATACTGGTCAGGATTGTATGGGCCCTGGAGCTTATCCCAGTCCAAGGTTAAAGTTACACATCAGACAGGATGCCATTAAGAAGAAATGTGCTGCTGAAATATTACTGCCAGCATTTTTGTATCATGTTTTCATACTCGATTAATACTTTATTAACAAACTTGTGGTGCTTCTTACCAACCTTAAATCTTAAAGCATCTCCAAGACATTGTTGTGAGGTATCATATGCCTTGGATTCATAAATCAATCACAGAAGTAAACTGAGTGATTCAGTAGTTACAGATGTTACAGAATTGCTGAATACAATGTAGTGTCACATTGGTCCTGGAGTAAAGGATGTAGAGTAGTTTTGACCTTGGCAGGGGCATGCACGCTGAATCACACACTTTGACAAGCATTTCGTCAGACTGTGGGATGATAAACACAGGTTGCCCATGATGAAGTTAATATTATTTATCAGCAGGCAGAGTTGGGTAATTCCAGAGAGTAAGTCCAGACCAAGATTTTGTGTCAACCAACCAGTTGAGCATAAAAAGTCACAGTCACATGGTATTCAACTGGTTGGTTGAAACAAAATCCCGTTCTGGACTTTTACCCTCCGGACCTGAATTACCCAACTCTATCAGCAGGTACATAGGTAAAAGTAATGTTTTACAGAAAACAGCACCTAAAGGGTTAATAATGCAGGTAGATTCCCACTCCAGTGCCAAGAAGGCAAAGGTGCTTCCAAAGGAAATGTTCCAGCACTGAAGGGAAGTGTTCCCCACACTGCAGCCAGTCCAGACATGTCCCATTTCCATCAGGACTGGGGTCAAAGTGAGTCAACAAAGAATTTGCTCCCTCCAGCAAGGTGATGTAACCACCTCTTTACAAGCAATCCAGATTTTCAGACCAGGTTGTCCTTAGGGTGCAAAAGATCTTTTTAGTGGCAACGGGGGCTCAGCGCATTAAATAAAAATCAAAAGGACAAGAATTAAGGACCAACCAACATTTTCAATGAGCAGGCTCTTTGATGGAGAACATAATGGCAACAAAAGTTTAAAAAAATGACGTAATATAAATAAGAAACCATTCACTTTGATAACAATATATGGTTATGAATTAATCCATCCATTCATCCATTCACCTATTCATCTTATTCTGTAGCAAGTTATTCTGTACAGTGTCACAGTGAGTCTGGAAGTCAAGCAGGAAACACAGGACACAAGGCAGGGCAACAGCCTGAACAAGATGTCAGTCCAATACAGCACACAGACATGTGCGCAAACACCCTATGGGTAATTTAGGGGGAGCACTTCATCACTTAGAGCACTTGGACTTTGGATTCCATATACCTACAATCCAGCTCTTAAACATAAAGGACCACACAGCATATTATATTTCATCCATCCATCCATCCATCCAACTTCAGTATACACTTGTCCTATTCAGGGTCATGAGGGACCAGAGCCTATCCCAGAAGCTACAGGCACAAGGCAGAGAATATCCCAAGATAGGGCAGTAACCCATCACTGGGCACACACATACACACACACACACCATTCACGCATACAGTCACACGGCATATATTAAGGCTTAATGATTAAAATGGTGCTGCGCTGGTTGTTAGGTCTTTATATTGTAATTCTTTTCTGAAGTTGAATAATTCCACAGGTCCATTTAACCTCAGACAGTGTGTTTGGGAGGAAACTCCAGCAGTGTTTAATCAGCCGTACTCATCCACCACGCGCTTCTAGTCGGGCTGCTGTCGAAATGGAGGCCAAACGGTGAAGATTAACCTTTTCGTGTGTTTTTGTTCAGTTCCAGGGACACACTCCAGTAGTCACAGGGCTCTGCTGTCGTGAACGTTCACTTCTCCGAGGCAGAGGATGAGGTTCAGCGGTTGGCCAGGAGAGCAGAGGGGAAACACAGGAATGCTGTAGCTGGCGGGCAGCCAGATGTCCAGGTCTTCACAGAGAATGATACTTTAGGTTTTCAAACTACTGTAGCAAGGGAGTACCTACATAATTACAAAGAACACAACCTCCTACTATCCTGTTGAATAGTAAGAAATGTTTAAGCTTACACATTAATCCATTTCAAATTTTTTCTTTTTGCATCCAGTCAGTAGCCACAAGCCCCATTTAGAGACCCATTTCCTGCAGTGTGAAGTCCAGTGAACTCAGAGACCGTCAGACAGAAAACATGCCACGGCGGTTACTGGTACCTTGCCTTTTCTGTACGGAGACAATTGAATGCTTTGAGTTTTGGTTGCTACAATACCTTTATTAACCCTTAAAATAAAAAGTTAAAATACTAAAAATATTAAAAACTTATGATCATTCTCTTTTTGCCTACGTCATCTTGCTCTCTGTAGTCGTGTCCAGGGAGCCGGAGGTTAAGGACCTTGCTGAAAGGCCCACAGTGAGACACACACACACACACAAAAAAAAAAAAAACTTTGCGTATTGACTGCAGGCACGTTTTATTTGATTCCATAACTTAGTTGTCTCAGTCATTTTAGAGGCAAGATAAAGGAGTCTATACAAGAGATGCTCTGGTCATTTATTTTTCAGGACACAGTGGAAAATGGGTTGCTCTCTTCCTCTTCATCTGTATGTCTGTCTGGTTCTGCAGCTATCCTTATAAGACCAGATAAAAATAAACTTTATTGATCCCATGGGGGAAATTCTTGAACTGTGGATGAAATCAAGCAAACAGACCACTGACTGACAGAGAAGAGATGGCTGGTGGGTGCCATGCAGTGAAAGGGATTCTGATGGAAATGGAAAAGAATTCATTTGGTAAATAAATGGACATGATACATAGACACAAACAGTCGGCACACAGAAATGCAAACACAATAAGATAAATGTAGATAAGATAAGAAGATAAATGTTTAAAAAGTAGAGAGGAAAAAAAGACTAAATTAGCCCTTTTACATTTAGATGCACAAACGCATTCCTGCATATTATGTCAGATAATTGTGACATTCCAATCAGCCTTTAGAAGACTTGGGAACGTGTCCCTTTCACACAAGTAGACACCCTAAGACAATAGGTACAAGTGAATAGGCTTATATAGTGGATGATAGTGTGTGATAAGGTTTATTGGCTATAGCAACATGAATGCTAGAAATGAATGGTGTTTAAAATGGACATTTTTTGACTGTTTGGTATGTGAGAGGTATGCATCTACACTTTTGCATGCTTAGAGCTGGCACGCAACATGCTGCGGAGAGCACGCACACAGGCAACTGCTTACACAATTGCAATGAAGACCAGGAGCCAGGAAGTGGCTCTGTGTGGGTGTTTCCCGAGAGACTCACTTAAAGCGAAGCGGAATTTTGGCAATCAGAAACGACACGGCGGGAAGCACGTGCTTTAAGATGAAAAGTTCATTACAGACACCAAGGCTACAATGCTGACCCAGCCACTCTGTTAAGGCTCAGTGACAAGCACACTGACAAGCACAAGGCTCACGGAAGGACAACAAAGCAAACTAGCTACCGTGTAGCTTGCAGCTTGTCTTTTTGAAGTCGCAGCATTGACATGGACTTAGAGAGAGCAAATTGGGGTTGATTCACCCATCCCAGGTGTGACACCTGGCAGCTGTCCTGGGTGCCAGATCCATGTCGTCTTGAAGAGTGTTGAATGATCTGTTGGCCATTTCATCTTGCTCTACTCCCAGTGTCGCCTTTCCTGTGTATTAATGCCTTGCCTGGTTCCACAGGCAGAAAAGACTTTCAAACAAAATGCTGTAGTAGTTCTGGGATGGTAGGTAATCTTAATTAATCTAATTTAATCCAAATTAATCTGGTTTGTTTAGCAAAAAAAAAAAAAAAAACTTTTTCTTTATTAAGGCAGTTTCACATTTGATCTCTACTTTCTAATATTTATTGCTCCCAGTTTTCAGTGAAAGCCCAAGATGCAGATATATCAATATGCAATGCTCCCTGAAAAATAACACTAACACAGTGTATGCAGTCATTTCAATAGGGATCGAATATTGGAAAACAGCATCAGAAAGAAATACGTTCATTCTCAATTTTCTGGAACACTGAGGCCCTCTAGTGGCTCTAATAGGAACTTTCGGGCTGAATTAGAACGTTGTAACATGGAAATTAAAACTTTAACCAGAGGGCTATAACAGCGAGTGAATCTCTCTGCTGCCTCAGTTAAAAGCTAATGTCATTTAAAGCTGCTGCAATTACTCAATTACACTCGATTATTTTTAATTACTAGTCACATATTTTACTCAGTGATTAATTGATTAATCTTGTGTGCAGATCAATTAAAACAGGTTTTTTACATCAACAGGTATAATTAAGAAAGCAAACAGAATATTGTAATCGTTTTGATCTTGTCTGCATCAGCCTAACTGTGGGAATTGACCTAGCTGTTTTTCAGACAAGAACGTGAGAATTATTTAATATGGGCAAGGCCTCCTTGTCTACCCACCCCTAGCGACAGGTGAAGTCTAAGTGATTAGGACCACCTGGTATGATGTATGGGGGAGGGATGGAACAGTTACCCCACCCCCAAATAATTTCAGATACAGTTTTACAGACTTTCTGTAAAACAACTCGCATACAAAAGACTTTGGTAGAAGCCTGGATAAGAAACGCCAGTATTCATAAGGCTTTGAGCATCCCTTTGGCTGATCAAATATCAAACGGCTGTATTAGAAATCATCCCCTGCCTTTGTGTTTCAGTTTCGTAACCACAGCCTCCACCACCACAAATTAACGTGCCACAGCTCTTCTGGGTAGCAGCATCTTCAAGGGAAAGAAGGATTCACTGTGAGAAAGCAGAGAATCCTCCTTTGGTTTGTTGCTTTAAGTCAAAAGAATAATTCAGAGAAAGGACAAAACGCAGACATTATGTAAATAGTTTTAATGCTCTTTCGGATGATAAACAGGCAGACAGTATTCCACCACACAATACAAAGACAACTGCGAGTCAGTGTGCATAAAAACCTGCACTAAAACATCGGTTAAAAGAAGGCAAGAGCATGTGAAGGAAGGTTTGCAGAAACTGTCCTATTTCTGACACAGCAAAGGTCCATGAGGGTAGATATGAAGGTGAAATGTTCCTACTGACATCAGGGGTTGGATATCAACCTGGCATCCATCAGCTGTAAACAGGAAACATCCAAGTGGACAGCCAGCAACCTTACAGGGGCAGGGTAAAAGAGTTTGGCCACAGTATTGTCTGATATGACAGGAAAAGGCACTGACTTGGGTTCAGCCCCAAGACGGTCATATGTGACATAGGAGTCACTCAGGTAGCGTAATAACATGCAGGGACTCTGACTGGGCAGATGCTCTCCTTGTTTATATTACATAAATACAAGCAAACTGTTCTTAAAAACTAACCGATCGACAATTTACAACTTATAAAGAGGAATCTTCCTTGTTTGATTGTTCAATCCATATTTAGCACATAACAATCCTTGGGCACTGAAATATCAGGTTGTCATATTTCACTGAAACGTTAAAGGAAACCTATTCAGTCCTCAGGCATAATAGAAAAGACTACCCACCAATCAAACACATTTTTGGCATAATCCCAGAGAGAAACACACAGACACACACACACACACTAAAGTATATAGCATTTTTATGGCCCGCAGCTGTAGTGACTGGTCCAGAGGAAAGATTGCGAGACCTGTTGTGTGTTCAGTGCTCACACCACAGGGATGCTGCCACAAGGCACCCAGGGACAAGGGGCTCATCCAGGCCCAGGAGACCTGCCTTCAGGCAGCAGAAGATTGACGGAGAGCTGCCCCATCAGCAGGTTGGCTTACTGCAAAGGACTGTCAAACACACAGTCTGGCAAGATGGAGATCTTCAGTTTCTTGTCGGTCCAGCTGAACTCCCGTGGCAGAGTGAGCTTTGTGGGGAACAGAAATGGATCAGAGATGAGCCAGGGCAGCCCCAAGAGGGATCAGGCCCAAGAGGGATCAGCCCCAACAGGGATCAGCCCCAAGAGGGATCAGCCCCAACAGGGATCAGCCCCAAGAGGGATCAGCCCCAACAAGGATCAGCCCCAACAAGGATCAGCCCCAAGAGGGATCAGCCCCAAGAGGGATCAGCCCCAAGAGGGATCAGACAGAGCACATTCATCTTACCTCTTCTCGCACACTGAGGTCTTGCAGGTCTTCCAGCATCTGCTCCACAAACTCCTCCGTTAGCAGCACCTACCCCGGGGAGACAGCATGAGGCATCTCTCCATCTTCAGGCCTTTCTGCAGACGGGATCAGACTGACGCTCGGGCCTACCTGCAGCCAGGGCCCGTGAGCCGCGTAGGGGTGCTCCTCCGTGGCGAAGGCCCCCTCCACGCCCAGGGAGACGAAGGTGATGGCTGTGTCCCCACTGATGCTTTTGTACGTGAAGTGACGTCCGTGGAGCAAACGTCCCCTGTGGGGAGAGTGACGTGGGCTTGGAAAGGGCCAGCCGGAGTTCATATCCCAATTGCACAAAGTACCTAATGGATCAAGACTCGTACCTGAGGCACAGAGGCAGAAGAGTGCCGGACTCCAAATTGAACTTGAGGTGAATGCTCTCCAGCTGCCGTGTGCGCACCAGCTCGTGGGGGACTATGGCTGCTGACCTCTCGCTCTCCAGGCTGTCCTTCCGACTCCTGTCAGGTGGGAGATTCTGGTCACAAGCCCTACCCCCTCTGCCCGGCCCATTCTCAATGCACTGATTCACTGATCCGTCGCAACTTCAGTGTCTGTAATGCGACAGACCAACGTCACGGACAAACAGTACAGGCGGTGCTTTCAGAGCCTGAAAAGCACTTTTCCATGACGGCCTCTGGCCGAAACAGCGCTGAGTAGCACTGGGCCGGCGCACCAGGTGCCCTGCCTCTTAACCCAATTGTGCCTGGCCATCTGGTCAGCAGGGGAACGTGACCCAGGGACACCAGTCAGGACATGTGAAGCTGAGCTCACACGGTCTCTCCGTGGTGGCAAGCCGGCGCTGTACCAGCAGGGGAGTCTGTCTGTCACCTCCTAGCACTGGGCAGCGAGGGCATGGTGTGTGACTACTGCCTCCATATCTTACAGACCTCCTCCACGTTCTGTTCTTACCTTGACGTCTGCTGGCTCTGCAAATGGCCCACTGATTGTCTATGGAGAAATTAGGAGAAAAACATGCTAACCGCTCACGTAGCCACAAGCTGCCACAGCCGGCCGGCACTTCAGTCTAGCAGTGTGCAAAAAAAAAAACAAAACGGCCCCTTCTCCCCACAAAGGCCTGCCGTTTATGGCACATCCTTCACTCCAGTATCTACAGGGAAAGATTAACTAGGCTGAAGTCCAGTGATCGTCAGAATGCAGTGGGACGAGCTTGACCACTCGATCACAGAAGACAGGAAGGGGTCTGCACCCCGATGCGGCGAGATGGGGTGTCGTGCAGGGACAACAAGCACAGCAAGACAGTCCACAAGAGCAAAAGGTCACGGGACATCCAGCCAAGATCAGCTAAGAAGCCCTGGGAAAGCTTTCGGGGATTTTGGCCTCTCTTTTGGAGTAGATTACACATGTGGTCGAACGGCGGCCCAGTCCCAGTACAATGCCCGTTACCACGGAGAGAAGCAGGTCTATGGGACGTGAGGACTTACTGGGCCCGGTCATGGCTCTGCCTCTGGCCGCTGATGGGAGGCAGGACAGTCTTGGAATTGATCTCCAGTCCTCTGCGCAGGGCCTCCCTGATCTGCTCCGTGTCTGGGGACGGCAGACACACGGTCAGCAAAGGAAACGGACAGAGCCCCTTTAATAGCAGACGGACAGAGGGACACACCTTTGTCAGACAGGCGGCGGGGCTGTGAGCCGATGCAGATGCTGCGGCTGTCGTCCTCGTCCTCGGGGGGGCGGCTCACGTCGTCCCAGGCACATTTGGCACTGACGCCGCTCAGGTTGGACCCGTCGCTGTCGATGCCCTTGTCCACCCGCTCCTGTCCCCCAAATGGCAAACGCAGGTGAGTCAGCCTTTACACAGGGCACGATGCACCCCTTCCCAGTGGGTGACTCACCTGCAGGTGTGGGTCTATGTCGAATACCGTCTCCCCCCTCCGCATGTCTGTGATAAGCCACGGTCCACCGGCTCTGTACACAGTAAGGTAGTGAGAGAGGCCCTGACCTGCGACCCCAAATGCCGGGCAATAGGAACAGCCACAGGCAGGCTTAAAATGCGCAGCAAACTGACTTCTATATACTGCTGGTTGTTAGCTGGGTAAACTAACCGGTTGTCATGGTGAAAGTGGGAAAACATCAACATGCAGCACAGCAAGCTATGGGGCTGCAGACATCCTGGGCAGACTGGAAATACACTGGTTTCATATTGATGAATTCTTTGTCCCAATGGGAAACCTCCCCCACAGGGCCTGGGCTTGTCTATCAAAACACTGTAGTGTTTAAGTATTTCCTGCTGCTCTGAGCGTTAACCCACTCACAGCTCAGCTGTTCAGACTGTGATGAAAAGCTGCCTAAGAGGCCTGACTCGGGGCGGGGCTTCCACAGACAGATCTACTCACACGTGGACTCCGCGAAGCAGGTCCAGGACACCTTGGCCGTTCCACTGCTGGGCCGCCTGCAGCTCCTCTGCGCAAATGCCTACAATCTGCCGAAGGGAGAGGCAGTGGGCCATCAGGGGAGGAGGGTAGGACCGCAGGAGGCTCCAGGGCCCAAGTCTCACCCAGGATGCTCACCTGCAGGAAGGTGACGAGGCCGAAGGGAGTGCGGACGGGCTGCAGTTGAGCGTCCTCTGTCAGCAGCATGTGCTGGATGCGCGACTCGCTGTTGTCCAGCGGACTGTGCCACGACACGTGGTCTCCGCTGCAGAAGGTGTTCTCTGTGGAAGGAAAGCTGGGGTCAGATTCGTCTGCCGGGGCCTTGTGCAGGCCGACGGGCCCCTTGCCCTCCCCTCACCAAATTCCCAGTAACCAGTAGAGGGAGGATGCAGAATTGTGATGTAAACAGCCTCCCCCCTCTTAGTTCTATCTCAGGGAGCCACCTGTGTGCATCCACCAGTGCACCCCCCTCCCCCAACCATGCAGAGCCTCTCGAATCAACTTGGCAAATAAAGTAGGTGAACTTCTGCAGAATAACAGCCTCTCGATACGATACAGCACAATCTGATAAAGAAGCAGCCGAAAGCAGCATCCCCTGTCTGCAAAGACAGAAACAGAGTGCTCAGGCTATAAGCCAGCCACAGCGAGAGAGCAGGGCACAGGCAGTATGCACAACCAGTAGGGCACTATTTGTAAGGCAGAATGACCTTCACAGTTAAACAGAGCAGTTATTCAGATGCTGTCCCTTTGTGCGGGCTCTGGTGTGGGTGTGTCTGTGTCTGTGTGCTTTTGGCTTGATACATGACGGCAGTACCTGACTGGAAGACATATCGCGCCAGGCCTTGCATGAGCTCTGCCGGCCACGTGGGCGGCGCCGTTTCACCCGCCTCCCTCTTCAGTCGGAAGGTGAGCTCAAAACCAAAGCCACTGGGGCCATCTGGGCCCGTGAACCTGTCAAAAAAAAAAACAAAACAAAAAAGAAAAAAAACAGGAGCACTGCTTTACCAGGTGATCCAGAGGGAGGAGACAGGCTGTCTGTCCAGATGGCTGGACACCCACCCCATTAGCAATACCTGGCTCTACGGTCCCATAAAGCGGAAACAGATGTCACTTTTGGGATTTCATGCAATTAACAAAAAACAGATGTGGTGCAGATAATATACTAAACAGATGTGGTAAACCTCACAAAATTCAGTTAAACTCCAAAAACAGTGCAAACAGGACAAGGTACCAAGAGTGAACAGAGCCGTATATCCCAACACAAAGCCTGGCATTACATGTGACAGCAGACCTCCCCTTGGGCTACTTGGGATGGTGCCAGTGTGCTGTGGCTGGGCACTTACTCGTGCACCCGACTGTCCCCGTAGAGGTCACTCAAGCCAAAGCTGACGTAGTGCCAGTGCTCCTGCACCTCCTGGGATGGACTGCCCACGTTGCGGTACATGCTGATGTAATCCAGGGGGTCTGGCCCCCCCAGCCTGCGGAACGACGCAGGAGACAATCAGCAGAATAACAAAGTGTGTGTCTTCATACTGGAGCCTAATTTGCACCCAAAATACAACATAATGTGACTTACCATCTGATTCACAAAATAACACACCACTTAGACTGAGGACCTCAGTAAACACCAGGTCCAGAGTTACACCCCTGCCCCCCAACTACTGACAAGAACTATTAGTAACATTTCAGAATCATTATTATTAAATCGGAAAAATCTGGAGAAAATATAATTAATGCTGGAGAAAGGTCTTGTTTAGTGAACTGTGTGGACATGTGTGGATAGCCATGATAACTCTGCATTTGTGTGGCTTTTGTGTTTATGGTCAGTGTCACCGGTTCGAGTCTTGACCTAAACAGAATAGTTACATCTCCAAACAGCCCATGGGAAAAGTCCAAGGGTGCTGGAAAATTGGCCTGAACCTGCAATTGGACCCCAAGCTTCAATCTCAATTCTATATATAGGAGAAACATATGTGCGCGTGTGTGTGCGTCTGTACCTCAGAATGTATCTAAACATTCTCAGCTGTTACCAAACAAGATACTGAACTTTGCCGCGGAGAAGCTGCCAATCACAGCGGGAGGTGATGGAGTACTGGGCTTGTGATTGGCTGTCAGTCAGTCACACGGCCTGGTGTCTCCTTAAAGGCAGACCTGTAGCCATACCTAGCTTGTGTGTTGTTTCTGTCTGATGCACTGTGATATAAGTAAGTAGAACATTAACACTACGCGGTCTAGGTCAACCAGAGACCACGCTACATCTGTTTGTTTGCGCGCACGCACCACAAAGGGGAAACTGACGCACTTATTTTCCCCTATCGGCTTTGATCGAAAGTGGGAATGGTGCGGGGTAAATGGGTGTCATGCTTAACGGGGCCATATCCATGGTGGAGATCCCGAAGACATGTGCGAGCCGATCAACACACTTACGCAGTGGCTGCAGGGACCTAGTTTGCCTTTAATTCAGTCGGCTTCCATGATTCTGGGACCTCCACTTGTCCGAATCCGCAACTTCACCCAACTCTTTGGGAGTTGGCCGGCTAATTTACCACGTTTAAAGTATGAATTTAAAGTATAGTTCCGTTAGCACTTCGTTAATAAATGTAGACCTACCGACAAGCAATCGTGTTTTGGTAACGGAACAGTTGAAAATCTTATAAAAGCTTTTGTACGCCCCGGCTAGCAAAACTACTACATTTCCGATCACCATTACCATTACAGGCTGAGTCCCTGACAGGCCAGAGAGCGCCTCACTCACCAGTATTTAACGATGGCAGTCACTTGCAGGGGGTTTGGTTGGTCGGGGTACAAGCGTCTGCACTCCCCGTAAATAGCTTGCAGACCCGGTGGAAACAGCGAAGCCACCCCGTGGCTTGCAGACCCGCTGCTAGGCCGCAGTTCATCCATTTCCTGTGGTGTTCCAAACGGGTGAAAGACCGCCAGAATGGTAACTAATTGCTTTTTAGCTTTGTTTAGCACGCGTCTCTGTATCAGTATTCAATACTAATGAAATGTTTCTTGTTTTGTATTATTACTAAGAAGGCACGTAACTCCCGTTCAAGGACCAACAGCTTGTTGCTTCCCCCAACAGTATTGGCACATTCTTGACGGACACATGCTCTACTCGAATCAGAGTAAGGGGTGGGTGGGCAGGAAGCTCTGTGCAAACTTCCTATTGGGTGCCTCTGAATTCAGTCAATGTACAGTGCGCGTAGATGTAAGTTATTTGTAAACGAAATCTGAAAAGTGAAAAATTTTAGTATTTCTACTTATCTGTCTATCCTGCTCGACCCCTTCTATACTTTTTTCCCCCACATTACTTTTTTTTAAAAGGTATGCGTTTAAACAGGAGTATGACTGAGAAGGAAAATGTCAAGGTACAATCACCAGCACCATCAAGCATCTAATATGGAAACTGTATGATGGGTAGGAGACGAAAGACAAGCAATCCGAGTTGAAAGCGGGGGAGAACATTGTACATACGAGAATACCAGTTACTGAACAAATATTTTAATTTATTTAACAAACCCATTTGTCCGAAGCAACGTACGAGTGAGGCAATTACAGAACATTACAAATACGTATTTTCTCTCTGTCGGCAGATTAGTTTGCTCACTGGCATTTTCATAAAAGATTTATAGCGATGCGGAGAGAATCTGCGTTTAAAAAATCGCTATGTAGCAACCCCAAAATTTAGGCTATGATATTCATCGCGCATTGTTACATTTAGTTTTGCAGCTCATAGGGTAAATGCTTACAGAAATCACACCAAAGCAAATCTGCGCATAAATCTTTCATCACCATTGTACTCCTGCTGTTTTAGGAGCATGCTGAGACCTTACTTACGACTTCGTACATATACAAGCTCATGAGTAAGCGTTGCTCAGATATGAGCAACCCTAAAAAATTAAACTAAGAATTTCCTAGAGAAATGGTTGCAAGATTATCGTCTTTAAAAATTCCTCCTTCCTGTGATCAGTAAAGATTCTTTAAATACTTGTAATGTTAATAATAGGTGACAAATACGATTTAACTTAAAAGTAACAGGGGTAGTTTTTTAGAAACCAAAACACTGATGTTGCATAACGACACTGACACCAATCTGTCTACCATTCCAAACCCCTATGCAACCTTGTAGTAGAAATGATACTGGTGCATGTTCCATGCAGGGTAATGTGTTCCACGAGACGGGATTTCTCCGTTAGCTGGGTTAACTTAAGCTCGAAGTTAAGATTGTGCTATAGGAATGATCCTTCGATTCTTAAACACTTATTGGACAATAATTAATTCTAGTTTAAGTTAACCCAGCTGACAAATTATGCTTCGTTGAACACCTCCCATAAATCGCAGGACGCAGAGGCAGAGGATATGTTGGATGAGATGGCACGCCATTGCGGAGCATACACACAAAGGGCATATGTGCGAATAACGATTAAAACCCGAAACAACGAGAAGTGTGAGGCTGCCACACTCATTTAAAAGTCAGTGCATTAAACAAAAGCAAAACAACGAGAAGAGTGTGGGCAGTACTAGAAGAGAATCACTTCATCACATGGGGCTTGAATTATCTTTACAATTGCAGGTTTCAATATTGTTTAAAATATAGAAATGCTTATTTGTGCCATCCTTTCGACATACTTTTATTTTCTCGCTTTAATCCTTATTCCGGTAAAAAAAAAAAAAAAAAACTATAATAGGCATGCAAATATACTGCAAAATAGGGGGGGACCCTTGTTTAGCGACACTGTATTTATACTTTGTGTCTTCCTTGATGTTATTGCGTAAGCTTTCAAATAGGTAATACTTAACGAATAAATCTGGGACAACTGCTCCACAGCCCCGAAGGAAGGAAACTGGGGCTGAGCTTTTCCGGTCTGCACCCGCGCGCCGCCTAGAGTGGTGGAAAAGCCCGCCTACGCGCGCTTCCAGTCAGATGTAGCGCGGATGTACCGGGTGAATTCGGAGCTTGGTTTCGATTTAGAAAAGCGATGGAAAGAGCGGTATCTAACGAACCCTTGATTGTTAAACGTATGAACATTGGAACAGGAAAAAGGTAAGGCGTATTTGTCAACCTCTAACGACAGATAGTAGCGGCAACTAGTAAGCTGTTTAGATAAATAAACAAAATAACGAACCCGCCCACTTTTAATGGTGACTTCAGAATAGTATCTTAAAATAAGCTTAGGTAACTCCTTAGCTGTACGTGAGGTGAATACATTGATGTTATGGTCGGACGCCGTAACACGCTTTGTTTTGGTGGGTGACAGAAAGTCGAAGCACCGAGCGAACAGGAAACACTTCCGGGAGACGGGTGGCCGGCGTTAGGAGGAGAGGGCTAGCAGCCGCCGCGGTGCTGCTGTACGAGCCGCCAGTTTGGGTGGAGCAGGACCGTGACTTGCTGGTCGCTTTCACGAAAAGGCCTAGAAGTCACCGTGTTTGTCATCAACCTGGCAGAAGCGGTTCGCGGAGGGGTTGCTCCTAAATACGTATGCTATTTGGGTCTGACATAAATGTATTATTACTATTACGATTATTTACATTTATGTATGTGAGCTAAAATTTTGTGCGCTGGGAGGAGCCGAAACACAAATGTAAGCACATTTTCTTGACAGACTCTTAACGCGTGTGCGTCGGGTTTGTAAAAATGTAATTGCGAGGCAATGCATAAAAACTTAGTTTAGAATTCTTTGGCTTTTTAAAGCTGGCAGTCTAGTGTAAGTAATACTTTGGAGGACATTAAAGACAAATGTATCTGCCCCCCTAATCGAACATCAGTCTGCCTTCCCGAGCTGAAATGGTCTAGAACAGGGGTGGCCAGTCTTATCCGCAAAAGCCCAGTGTGTATGCAGTTTTTAGGGATAAACTTTAGGTCAGCTGCTATAACCCATGTGTGAGGACTCTTCAGCCAACTATTCCTCTAGTTATCTAATTAGGGAGGTGCAGTGAAAACCCATATATACAACGGCTCTTTCTGGATAAGATTGGTCTCGAACCTCCATTGCAACTTGGCTCTTTGCCCCGATTATAAAGGAGGGCAGATATTGCTCTGCAGGGGTTTCCTGCTTGCACCTTAAACCCCAAAACTGTACAAAGTTATTGAGGAAGCTTTTAGGAGCTAATTTTTTGTTAAGTGATATCTGCTTCTTTGTTGCACACCATGTTGGTTCCGTTTTTACAAGTGTTGCCAAGTGTTGCATTCTAAATCGTACTTAAGACGCAGTAACTCCTTGAAGGTCCGGATGCATCAGTGTACTTATTATATACCTGTGTAACAGCATCCCCATAGGCATGACACCATTTGAAGTGTGTGTGTTGACTTGGGCAATGGGGGAGCTGCTTCACTATGCAGGCCTGTTCCCCCAGTACATGGCTCTGACTACACGCGACCCAGTGCCCCAGTCCCCTATGGCACACATGACCCAGCAGGGCACCACGCCTGGCAAGGGCACAGCTATGAGCAGCCTGAGACAGCACTTCGAAGTCTTGGGTGAGCCCCTGTCCCATGTCTGTCAGGGCTTACCTACACCCCAGGGGGCCCTACTGCTGTTGCTTCTGCTTCGCTTAGCCTTTGGGCTATGTCAGTTATGTGCGTGTGCCTGCTCATGATCCCCTGACTGATACCTGCTGCTGGCTGATCTGCTGTCCCTGAAACTCCAAAAGAATGAAAAGCCTTTTTGTTCTTTTTCGGTTGGACAGTTATGGCTTGTGTTTATTTGGTTATGTTGTTACCCTGCAGTGAGAGACTTCATCCCTTTGGGTGGCCCACGGCATGTGAGAGTGGATGACAAGCGCTCTTGCCACTCCAAGCCAGGAGTCCTGTCCCTGGAGCCCCCCCAGCAGGCAAACCAGACCCAAAGAAGTGCCAGTCCATTTTCAAGACAAGCCTTGATCTTAAAGAAACCCGAGATGAAGATGCAGGTACCTTCCGTCCTGTTGAAGAGGATCCCAAATTCCTCCTCCACCAGCTTGGCTGCAGTCCACAGAGAGTGGGACCCTGGCTACAGATCAAATCAAGTGAGGAGCAGAAGCCTGGAGGTAATGACTTCAGTTCATATTTTCAGTTAGTGACGCATCTTTTTTACGAGCGAACATGCAGTTAAGCCTGTGTAGTTCACATTTTTGACTCTGAAGCCTGTGTACTTCACATTGTGACTCTGAAGGTTTTGTTGTGCTACTTGGAACTTCTCTGTGTACCGCCTGGCTTTTTGTGTTTGTGTTTGTGTGTAGGATGTATGTAGATACAGAAAATTGCGCATTGAAGACAGACTAAGTTTGAAGTGCACCTAGAACATAATGGAGTTAAATGCTTGCATTCTTTTGGATACTTTCCATGTTTCTGTCAGTGCTAGTTGCTTAGTCAATCAAAAGCCAGTATATACAGCTCAGGGGCAGAGGGGTGAAACCCCACCAGCCACCAGACCGCTTCCCCCATGGTGACCATAACAACACGTAAACCCCCCTCTGCGGCACCTGTGTTTCAGGGAGCTACTCCTGGCTGCAGCAGTCAGGTTCCTTCTAGCCCGAAGAAACACTCAGGCTTGCCAGCCCTGCTCCCCCGGTCATCGGAGACTCCACACCAGCCTGAGAATGAGAGTCCAAAGCAGACCCACGACTCCCAGATTAGACACGTATGCCATCTTTAGTTGTGTTGTCTCCAAAGTGTTACTATGCATATAAGTTTCTGAACAGTGCTGTGGGCCCTGGGGCCAGTTTAAACTGTGTAGAATGTTCCTGACTGTTCTTTCTCTCTCCAAAGGGAGGGGCATCAGCAGAGCAAAGTCCACGAATGAGTGTCCCCATTAATGCTGCAGGTAAGATGAAACGTCTCATTCACCACCTGCTGAAAATACCACATCTGCTGTATTTGGGCAATTTGAATTCTTTGGTAAAGTGCAAAAATTATGAAGGTTTCCCATTTTTGCTTAATTTGCAAAGTAGTAAGCTGGTTATCTGGAACATGAGTTCTTGTTACTCAATTCCTATTCATTCCAGTAGGTGGCAGTGCAGCTGTATGTCCTTCCTCCTCAGTCAAGAGGAAGGCAGAGCCTGCTGTGGAGGGGACGTGGCAGGGGAAGAGGGCCTGTTCAGGGATCCTGGGCTCGGACATTACTGGGCTTAGGCCTACCAGAGACCTGGGCCTGAACAAAGAGGAGAATATCCCAGGCGTCAAGGTGCTGCAACCCGACAAGTCAGCTACACCACTGTGCTCCCGGCAAGCTCAGAACACCAGGGAGGCTAAGCTGGGTGAGCCAGCTCAAGCAATCAGTCGAACCCAGATGGAGGCATCCAAAGTACACCAGACGTGGTCATCCACATCGGGCCAGAGAAAGCTGGAGAGCAATCAGACCAAAGGCCAGCCTGTCGGGAAGCCCCACTGGAGGCAGCCTGTGGGGCACGGTATGGACAGCAGCCAGAGGCTTGTCTCAGCCACGACGCCTCCTCCTGGCACAGGCACTGGCCAGAGTGACACTGCCAGTGAGGCTTGTGACCCTATATCTGAGACCGCCCCGAAAGCTTTACCTGACTCCCCTGTCAAGCCAAAAAACAATACCAGTTCCAGCGGGAGTGTGGCAGCCCCTTGTGTTCCAGACATCGGGAACAGGGGTACAAACGAGGCCCAGGACAGGTGGGATCCCCTGGACCTCGAGCTGGAGTTGGACTTGGGCCTTGGGGCCTGTCAGCTCAGCAGCAGCAGCAGTGAGAGTGAGGATGAGCCCCTGCTTTCCTTGCAGCAGATCCTGGAGCGCAGCGCTCAGCCCCCCACCACGCCACAGAAGGGTGCCTTCTCTGAGCCTGGAACGCCCCAGACTAAAGCACTGGTAGGCATCTCCCAGCAGATCCAACCCTGAGCTGCATGGATCTTTAAGATCTATTTTTTCTATATATTACATCTGAGAACTTGTATCAAAATGGGTGGGTAGTGAATGTTGTGGTTTTTCCTTCCCCGCCAAATCAGAAGTTAGAAGCCGCTTGTGTAGATCCAAATTCAGTCTTTATTGCAACAATGAGGTTACGACCAAGGCCGGCCAGACTTGCAAGTGTGTCGGATACTTTTTTTACACTAATTTTTATACATTTTCCTATCGTTTAACTATATCTCATCACTTAAACATCATCATTCCTTCAACCATTCACAATCCTTGTTTTCTCCCTTGATCCACACCCCTAGGTAATAAGCTTGTCAATCATTTCTTTTATCGTTTGGTCCCTCGGCCGAACATAATGGTGGCATGACCATCTCTACTTGGTTTTTTGAAAATACTCAGCCGTGAATATTTGGCGAACTCAGGCGAATCCCTTCCCTTCAGTAGTAAACCTTGGCAGCTTCTGCTTGTTGCACATTGTCTAACTAGAGGGTTGATGATATATTTGTCCTTCAACATATAACACTAATAAAGGTGGATATTCATACATTCAGGGGTCACATAAAGTAGCTAACAGAAACTTTGAGGCTAACATAAGATGCAAATACATACTCAGTTGATTACATTGTTTTGATTACATCATAAGTATTTGGCATGCTTTTTAATAATATCGTAATGGTTATATTCTACGTTGTATAGCGATAAATAATATTCCATATAAGCAGATGAGTGGCTCTGATCTGACGTAATGTTTCATCTCTATAGCTGCCACCAATGAAAAACAGTCCGTGGGGAACCTACAGAAACACCTTGGAAACGATGCTGAAGGAGAAGGAGCACAATGCCAGGCAGGCTGGCGCCGCACTGTCTCTGCTTTTTTTGTATTTGTCGTCAGTAGTCATATTAACTGCACTCATGCCGGGCAGGCTGAAGGACATCGAGATGAAGGTGCTTCTGTCCTGCAAGGAGGAACTGCAGAAGCTGGAGGAGCAGAGTGAGGAGGTCACTGAGGAGGCTGTCCCTCAGGAGCACCGGTACCCCACCACCAACAGCCTGCGTTGTGGCTGGAAGTGCCTACCTGTGTGTGTGTGTGTGTGTGTGTGGGGCTGTGTGAGAGAGAGAGAGATATGCAGCTGGCACACATGGAGTGAGTCCGCTGTTCTGCCCTCCCCAGGGATTTCCTGCAGAGGTTTCACCTGGTCTCCAGTGCCATCCCAGATCTGCACCCGGGGGAAGAGATCTTCATGTTGGCCAACTTTGGGCGCCTGTTCAGTCTGCAGAACCTGGACCTCCGAAGATGTGCGGTGACCCCACAGAACATGGTTCAGAAAACCCTCTTACAGTAAGGCGACACCCTGCTCGTTTAATGGCTGCCCATGTGCAGTAGTCGATGTGAGTCGATGTGGTAGCTCCTCACTTTTCCTGGGGCGCAAGAATGCTGGTTTTCTCTAGGGTGGAAGGTGCATTGGTTATGTCCTCTTCAGAGGTTTCCTGTCTTTGTGCAGGGCTGATGCTGAGAAGCTCCCCCTGCTGGTGAGTGCAGGATTGCTGCTAAAGGCATACCGCTCAGTGCCCTGTCCTCCTGCAGTGTCCTTCCTGCTCTTCCAGGTATGTTTTTCCTCTCTGAAGGAAAGATAAAAATTGGTGTAAACTGTAGAGGTTTGACCAATGTTATTGTAGTTGTGTGTGAATATATCCATCCATCCATCCATTTTCCAAGCCGCTTATCCTACTGGGTCGCGGGCGGTCCGGAGCCTATCCCGGGAGCAACGGGCACGAGGCCGGGAACAACCCTGGACAGGGGGCCAGCCCATCGCAGGGCACACTCACACACCATTCACTCACACATGCACACCTATG
>JAODJU010000062.1:12409215-12427132 GCA_026776725.1 Gnathonemus echidnorhynchus | reverse complement strand
CCCAGGCGGAGACTCGAACCCGGGTCCCAGAGGTGTGAGGCAACAGTGCTAACCACTGCACCACCATGCCGCCCCTGTGTGAATATATATTATTACTATTTCATATCTTTCCCACATCTGGGAGAGTCGGTGTGGAGAAGCCCCAAAGAGGCTTACCACCCTGACTGCTGCATACTGAGAGTGCAGCATGGGGGTGGATCACTGATCGTTTGGCCTGTAATGTCATGGCATTCCCTAGGCCCATTACTTGTTTTAGATTGGCCTGTCACTACGGGGACTTCCGAACCATTCTGCAGGACCATGTTTACCCAGTGATTTAAACATTGTAACTTGAAGGTGGTGCCGTGTATCAGAATATTGCACCAATTCACACAGCAAGATTTGGTGACAGAGTGGTTCAATGAACATGAAAGGGAAGTTGAACATCTCTCGTGGCCTGCATGGTCACCAGATCTGAAAATTATCAAACCACTTTGGAGTGTTTTGGAGGAGAGTGTCAGGAAACGTTTTCCTCCACCACGTAGTGACCTGGCCACTGTTCTGCAAGAGGAATGGCTCAAAATCCCTTTGGCCACTTCACAGGATTTGTATCTGTCATTCTCAAAATGAATTGATGCTGTATTGCCACAAAAGGAGGCCCTACACCATACTAATAAATTGTGGTCTAAAACCAGGTGTTTCAATTTCATTGTCAAACTGTGGGGGTGTATGTGTGTGTGTGTGTGAGTGTGACAGAGAGAGAGTGAGAGATGTTAGTTTTTCATTAACCCTGGTTTTGATTCATGTATATTATTTAGCATTTTACTGTCACGGCTAGCATAGGCAGTTGGAAGATGGATAGACAGATGACTGGACATTCTTGAGAATATATGGTGTCTCATTTAAAAGAGAATGTTAACTTTTTTCTTTGTTAACCAATTGCTTTGTGTTTACTATGTCACAGATGATGTCCGTCCATCCAGATAGAAAAACTTCCACACAGATTCTTCGGTCCTTGAAGCATATTGCCATAATGGCTGCAGAACAGATTGGTAGGTCCTGCTTCTGACAAGCTGCTTTACTGTGTGTACCTCTGTTCCAGACCTGCAGCAGCTTGTGATGGCCGGGAGGTTAAGTGCGTCTGTCTTTTGTCTCTAGTGGAGAACCAAAACAGGGAATTTCAGGTGTGGATTCCCAGCCTGAGGGAGGTGGCCCTTATCTTCCTCAATATGGGGGTGCCATTCATCACCCTCTTCCCTCTGCAGTCTGTACAGCCCCCTTTCTCAGAGGGTGACCTATTGTGAGTATAACCCCCCCTCCTTGGTGATGTTTGTATGAATAACATTAGCACTCAGTTTGTCCATAATCTCTATTTTTATTTTGTTTGTTTGATCTCTAGGCAGAGTGAACTGATCCAGACTGAGCATGTTCAGGATACTAAGCCGGTGACCTTCCCAGAACATAACGTGGAGAACGTCATTAAGGTGGGAGGCTTCACTGAATGGTTACTACTAGTTCCCATGGGCTGTGGGTGTTGGGACTGACATCAATCTAAATGTGTGGGTGGGGGCAGTACCTGGCTTTGAGCACCTCGCTAGCCTCCAAGGCCTACAGCGATGATGAGCTGTTCCTGCTCCTGACCGCCACCTGCAAGCTCAGTCTGGAGACCCGGCTGCAGCTCCTGACCACGGAGGACCTGAGGTTCCTGCTGGAGATGCTGCTGGACAACAGCAGAGACTGGGATACACAGGTGAGCCTTTGACAGGCTCTCCGCTATGATACAGTGATGTCCAGTGAAACTACCTCCTCCGGGCCAGGCCTGTCAATTGGAGACAAAGGCCCTCTCTGGGTGTCATATGGTCCCTGACTGGAGAGGGTCTTACAGACTTCACTGTGGTCTTGGTTCTCCAGCTGCCACGTATCTGCCTGGCCTTGGCTGACCTGTCGGACGACCACCACAACCTCCGGAGATTGGTTCTTCTGCTCCCGCACACCAAGAGAGGGAAGTAAGTCGACCAGTGCTTTCTGTTGTAGTGACTTTGGCTTATTGTTAATAGAAACCAGTAAAATGCTTGCTGGGAATCAGGCAGGAGGCAGTGAGTTGAGAGCCTAGTTTCTGTCACCGTTGGTTCTGCTTACTCATTTGCCGGGTTTGTCTGTTTTTATGTTGAATGTTCCATTTTAGAATTTCTCTGTCTTCCATAGGCAACTCAGGAAGCATGTCAGTGTGACCATTATCTCCAAACTGTTAGACCACAGATTCTCCTATAAACCCACCAACTCTGACTTTCAGGTAACACTGTCTGTCACCTTTAAAACTGGTAGCCTTGTAGTCCCAGCACAGATCCTGCTGTTGTACTCTTAAACAAATGACTGAAATGTCTTGTTGTATATACATGGAATTAGGGCTGTCGCGATCACATCGCAATGTAATCGTAATTATATGGTGCATGCACAGTCATCACCTGGACCTTATATGACGGGTGAAACATTTGAAGTCTGACTCGTTTATTAAATGTAAGGATATGCCGAATTTATACAGATCACTAACTTTTGGGTGTCACAATAAGCATCTCATTAATATTTTAGGTAAGCTACTAAACTGCTTACCAAACTGTGCCCGTGAGTAAACATCAATATAATGCAGAAAAATTGGCATCCGGACAAATGTTTCACCATTTAAAGCCCTATCATCCCTGGTGATGATTGTGCATGTGAGAAAACAAGGGAGGCACAGGTAGGCTCCTCTACTTACGAACTTTCAGGCATATGAACAAAGAGGACTGTAAGTCCAAATTGTTTTCATTGGGCTCCCGTTTCCTGTCCACAACATCAGTTTTTTTTCTACATGCCAATTCTGCCTAGTACGACTTCTGGCTGCTACTCCCGCCACGCAGCAGTGTAGCGTGCATACTCCCAGCATCCTAGTTCTTAGTACTTGCATATACCTTTAAAATGATGTGGAATAACGACTTACGAACATTTCAAGTTACGAATGACCACTCGGAACGTATCTCATTCGTAAGTAGAGGAGCGCCTGTAATCACATTTGCGACAGCCCTACATGGCATGACAGGAAGCAGCTGGTATGAACGTAAGTAATAGTTGTTGTCAGCGCCCGGGCTTTGTGCCTTGAGCCAGTCTGTATAACTGGCTACCATGTCCTGCCCCCAGCTGGCAGTGTTGCGGCCGTTCATCCCGCACATGCGCCCCTCATTGCTGCTCAAAGTCCAGTTTCCTGTGAGGGAGGGCCAAGCCCCGGAGGATGGAGTCACTTCCCAGGACCAGCAGGTGAACCCAGGGTCCCCCTCAGCTCTCACTTTACTACAGAGTCTGTCATGCTTTTCATGACACCATCTTTGAAATTCTCTTCTTTTTTTTTTTTGTTCCAGGCTTATTACCTCTGCTACAGCTTCCTGATTCTAATTAACGAAGCATCAAATTTTGAGTCTCTTCCCTTGGGCCAAAAGGTAATTGAAGAAATTACTGGTTATTACCAGAATATGCTAAAATGAGAATGAAGTATCACTCTGGAGAATGGAAGCTCAGTTATGGTGAACACTTCTCCAAAACTTCATGTTAAGTGGCCCTTTGCCTTCCGCCCTAAATACAGTCGTGTGAGTCTCTGTTCTCACACACGCTGCCCTCTCCTGTTCCAGAAACACCTCCATATACTCAGTGCGGAGCTGGAGAAACACATCAAATGTGACATCAGGGAGACTGAGAAGTGTCTGTACAGGAGTAAGGTATGCTCCCCACTGGGCCAGGGCCTGTACCTGTCTGTCTGTCAGTCATCCCCCCCCCCACGGAATACAGCAAAGCAGTGTCTGCATTCAGGACAAATGCAATACCTAGTACCATACTGTAACCTTGATGTCTGTCCTGCAGGTGAAGGATTTTGTGGCGAGGATCTACACTAGATGGCAAATTCTCCTTCAGAAGTCCGGGCCTTCTGAGGTACTAGCCTCTCTGCTAGACTAAGGCAAAGCTCTGCTTGTAAATGCTATTAATGAAAAGCTTTAGCTTTTTAACAACTTTTTTATTTATATTTTTTAAATCTCTCCAGGGTCTGCTGTATGACTACTGGCAGCCCTTACCTGAGGATGCTGCGTCTGATAGCCAGCAAAGCCAGTCAAATACTTGTCAGGATGCAACCATTTGCACAGATGTGCCCGAGCCCGACCGCACTTCCTCAAGTCCTTCTCAGTTAACGGCTTTACTTCCTGACGACGGTCACACTCTGAGTATGTTATTTACATATATTAAGTGAACTAACATCCCATTCAGATATTTAAATAAGCTGGTATTATACTTCGTCAACATAAATCTCTCTTTAGTACTTATCCTGCATTCGATTATCTCTTGGAACTCGGAAATTCCGAGGTGAGTGACATCACGTCCGACAATCTCCTGTTCGAGCTTACCACATCTCGGAACAAACATGGCTGCCTCCTTGAACACGCTGTTGTGTGTTGTTGCTTTATATTCTAGCAGATTTGGAGTGAGATTATTTTTTTCCGAGAGACAAACAATAAACACGAACTAGTCAAACCACATTAAAAGCGTTATAAAATATTTTAGTACATTCATGGCAATATTCTTTTTTTGAGAGGCAAACAAACAAAAGACACTAACAAGTCTGGTAAAAATCTGATATTGCATGATAGGATACTGTTTATGGTCATATGGTATTCTCTAAATTGAACACGTGCAATTACATTTATAACTATTAATACGTTTAACAAAATAAACATAAGTATAAAATAGAATTACTGACAACTCTCTGTAAGCGCCATGTTGAAATGACAAGGGCAACTCGGGCAACAAAATTCTGTCCGACGACAACGTCATAAAAGGTGTGTTTCCAACTGGAAGTGATGTTTTTTGTGACGTTTTTCGTTACGTTTTCATCCGAGTTCCGACTCGGAGAGAAATAATCGAATGCAGGATTAGGCCTCAAGGCCTGGTTAATTGATACCTGATCACCTTGTCAACAGATGGGCTGTTTTCGAACTGATGATCTTTGGGCTTCAAAGCATGGAAACCCTATTAGGGGTGGAACTTGAGAATTTTTCCTGCTAGCCTACTGGGCTGGTATAGTAAAAATGTACTACAGCTAGGGCTGGGCAATATAAATGTCAGCTTAACCTTAATTTAAATAACAAAATGAGAAATGATAAACTGTTGATAAGGAACTTTCTTTGATAGCACACATCAGCCTCTTGCATTACAGAAGCTATGGTAGTTCCAGTAAGTCATATTGTATTCCTTTTAAGAATGGGCATACCTATGTTCAACAAATGCACAGCAGTGTTGACTTACTTAGTGGAGCATGCCACATGTTCCTGTTTTGGTAATATGGAAGAGAAGCGCTCCCTCAGAGGAAACTGAAGAAAGTGACAGCTCAACATCCACAGAATTAAAGGAATAAACAAACCAGGTAGAGAGACATTGGTACTTTGGCAATTTAAAGTCTAACCTGCAACAGAGTAGTGCTGTGGACTGTGAACTGAAAAATGAAAACTTGTGCCAACTAAATCAGCAAACATTACACCACTTGAAGCTTTGCCATCCTGTCGATCATACAGAATGCAAGTGCTTAGTCACAAATATCGGCAGTTTGGGTTTCCACTTTCAATCTGAAGGGATTCAGGACAAACAGTGTCCCATGCTGGTTTTAAAATGGAACACGGAATTTTACTTTTCATTACGTGATGGTTGACAACTTCACCAGCAGGCTTGCAGATTTGCGTGTAAGCAGTAGGGACGTCGCTCTACTAATATTACGAGACTACCAAGCATGTTACAAGCAACCAAAGGCCGTCACATCTTAGAGTAATACATTTTTTCAGTATATCAATTATTACTTTTAAGTTTACTCATTCTTCACAGTACGTCATTATTATTATTATTATTTTTTAGCTTCATTTGTAGCCCTGTCTATGTCACTAATAACCTTATGGCTATTTTTGTTCCAGATTCTACTGCTGGTGGCAACTAAACGCTGTGTTTCCAGACCAGTGCGACCTGTCATCCCGGACCCTGTAGCTTGGACACGTAGCCCTTCTGTGTGTGGAGTAGCAACTCCCTCGTGTCTTTGCACACACGGCCGCTTTGGACTGGTCGGTAATGGGGTGGGAGGGCGAATGCAGCCTCCAGTTCGCCACAGCACCTCTGAGAACACTTCATGCCATTTCCACTACTGCTCACTTCTGGAGGTATTCAGAGCTAACCATAAATTAACTGTCATGTTTTTAAGTTCAGGTTTTCTCAGTGTTGAACAGTAACATTTTGTTTAATAAATATGCAGGCAGGTTTTCAGGTATTTTACTTCAGACTGTTAGTAAAGGCACAATGCTTTGGTCATTTGTTTTGTCATTGTATGCCATGCAGCCCTACACAAAACCATGGAGTACTTTTAGTATGGTCGGTCTGTCTGTCGGCCCTTGAGCAAGTTTGGTCTTTAGCTCAGATTTGTTTCATGCCTCTCACCTTGGTTTTGATTCTGGCTCTGGCTCATGTACTGCTGTGAGATGTTCAGTATTTTGAGTTCAGACTGATACCTGCCTTATTTTAATTATATTAGAAAACACAGATAAGATGTGTATCAAATGTGGCAAACGTGAGTTGTGGACGTCACACCGACGGGGTGATCTTGTGCGGCGCACTGCACATACGAATCGCCGCCACTCTAAGCATGTGCAGCTGGCTGTATCCTGCCATCTGTGCTGAGGGGCCCATAAGATGGGTCCCTGAACACAGTCCTGCCTCAGTGAAGCCATGAGGCTGTAAAACAGCCTCACTGAGGCTTGCCCAGACTTCTGGACTCTCCTTGCTCTTCTGCTGAAAAGTCATGTCCTGGATCTCGGGGGAGCCCCGTACTGTAACTGACGACAGTGTGCTGCATCTTGTGCTAAGTGATGTGCTGCTTGTATGGGATGCCACCCGATTCCTGCCAGGCTACATGTTAAATGAAACACAACAGGCAAATTTTGTATTTTACTGCAATATACTTATTGTAAAACCACAAACAATGTTTAAAAACCTATTTTGTAAAAATGCGATTCATTAAATCATTCGGTGTGTCTTTTTCCTCTTGATTTAAAAAGGTTCCTCTGTTGGAGACTGGGAATGCTTCTGCATGTAGATAACTGTATCACTGGATCTATTAGTCATCTCCATCGTCGTCTGGCTCAGGTGCCCATTTGTTCAGAGAAGCCATGACTCTTGCAGATAACTGTAGTACAGTAGAAGGACAGTAGACATGATGGATCCCTTTATAGGCTCTGCGATTATCCATGATATGTTGTTTCTTCTTGCTCTTCTTGCCCCAGGCTGGTGAAGCCATAAGCCTAATTGGCTTTGAATCCCCTAGATCGACTCCAGATCGTGGAGGCATGTGTTTTGTGCAAGGCTATGCTGACTTTACGCCCGCATATCTGACATAGAGGGGATTCCCTTGCACTTGGCGAATGTGAGCCGTGCCCCAAAGATCTCAGCAGTGCACCCATCCAGTGGGAGCTGGGGGTTGCTGAGTGTTTCCACCTGCCTGTCTTAGGTTGTGTTTCAGTTGAAAACCAAAACAAAGGCTCATGTGAGGCATGTTTCTCGCTGGCACCTCCCATGCTGTCTGTGTGACAGCAGCGCATCATTCCTGGTCTCTCACCAAACTCCCAGTCAAGCAGCAAGTGATTCCCTGCATCCGTCACACGGCGGCATCTTCCTGCTGCGGCTCTGGGCGTCTGTGGCCCTTGGGCACTTTAAGCACAAACACCATGGGGTCTGTGGCTTTGTTGCTGAAGGCCTTGCGGATGATGTCCACAGCCTGCTGGTGCGTGACACCCTGCAGAGACTCCCTGTCCACGGACACCAGCTCGAACCCAGCCTGCCGATGCACAAAGACATGTTCATCCATCAGAGCCATGATGGGCAGCAAGAACTATGGAAAATGCTGAAATAATGCACCATAGTTTCCTAGAAGGAGTCTACTTATTGATCCTGGTATGGAAACCGATATTCTGGTGACCATAACTAAAGTCATTCTATACCTCAAAACATGTTTTGTCTCCTAAAAATGAACCACAATGAAGCTAAGTCTATAAGAGCAGCAGCACAATGCTGACCAAAGGAAATGCATAGATGACCTAAATGGCTAGAAATGGGTGGCCTTGGACTATCCCATGCCCATTAGGATATGAGAGCTGGGTCTGCTGACGTCTAATAGGAGGAGGCCATGATGGGCATCAGTTATAGGCCTGTGCTTCTGGCTCTGGAGGAACAGGGAGTTGGTAGCGTGGCCAGCGCTGGTCAATCCCTCAGGGGACACTGGTGCCATCTTCTGAAGGGGCACTGACTTAGCCATTCAAAGGTGTGTCCAGCAGGGCTCACAGAGGTCATCACTACCATGGTGGACATGCAAGTGGAAAAGCAGGATGCCATTCAGGGCCAGCAGCAGGCTGTTATCCTGCCTCACCATTAATACAGACTTTCACTGCCTCACCATTCCATGAATAATGAATGTGTCTCAAGGCCTTACGGAGGGCTGGGTGCTGCTCAGAGCTGTGAGGGGAGATGCTGTCCTGTTACTGCACGGGCCAGTAATCCCCACCTTCCTTCACAGCCTCTCTGCACCTTTTGTACGACCCCATTACACAGACGCATTTAGCTGGACCACAGTAATCCTAGTGAAAACTCAGGTAAGTGAGGTGGCCCATTCCGATGTGCGTGAAAATCACAGCAAAGCCGAAGGAATGGGGCTGTGAGTCCCTGAGCTTGGAGCAGGAGCCAACAAGAACTCAGGTGATGGTGCTGGGCTTTGGCTGGAGCCAACGGTACCTTAAGCCCTTCGCTCGTCGACGCTGCACCTCCCGGAAATATCTTCTCTATCTTCACAACTGGCTGCACCTTGGACTCGATCCCACCCGAGATGCTGATTCCTGGGGAAACATGAGGAGAAGGTGGGACTGGGCTGTTCCTCAGGGGCATCACTAATTCATTCATCTGACGAGGCTTTCGTCACACATGCTCCTTAGTGCTGTGTAAAGTTTCACCCAGGGCCGCTCTATCATTAGATCATGGATGCCGGCTAGTATCCCAGAAGTGCTCAGACTCTGGGCTCATTTATTCTGTCGTTCCCAGTGGAGGTTCGGTTTGCGAAACCTTCTGAAAGTAGTTTTATATGAGTGATTCATGGAATGCTGATGTGTTATATTAAACAGCCCCTGGCTGCTAACAGAATCATGAGTTTAATTTCTTTGCTGCTCCACTACCTTCAGCCATTTTTGTAGCTGCGAAGTACAGGTGAAGAGAGTTTATGGGGCTCTGTCACAGAATGCCTTGTTTTGGTAACCCAGGCAAATAAAACATGACTTGGCGAGTAATAAGTGTACTGTATGTACTGTATGTATTTTCACTGTATCCATTCTGTATATTTGATTATTCTTTACTAATATTAATTGATCCAGGCCCAGGTAAACTACGATGGTGGAATTGTAGACTCACCCAGGGACTGCTTCGTTTTGGAAATGGTGACACTGGTCAGTTCATGGTCTTTGGGTCGGGCACTGGTGTCACACCTGTCTATCTGCTCCCTTCCTGCAGAGGCCGCCACAGAGACTGGGGTCGCAAAGACTTGCGACAGCAGGGGTCTCCGCGGGTGCACTGGGCTTGCTGTGCTGCGCACCGCACTCCCCTTGGCCTTGGCGTGGCTGTTCCGGAAAGGGGACCTCCCCCTCTCGGGGGCTGGGGACACAGTTGCCACATCATGGCACAAAGAGCGGACCGTGTCATTGCTTGGTGTCCGAAGGGAGGCACGTTTGGTACTTCTGATGGACTCGGCCAGAAGCCAGTTGGGGTGTGGAGGCACAGGTGAGGTGGGATGTGGGCAGAGTGTGTCGGCGGTGTGGCCGTCCAGCGGTACGTCCAGCAGTGGGGTCCCAGACAGCTGCAGGCGTGCCATCTCCTCTGCTAGCTGCCGGGCTCTCTCCAGCTCCTGGGTCGGCTGCAGGTGGAAGCCTCCCCTGTAGTCTGAGATGAAACGAACAGCCAATTAGAGGCCAAGAACTAAGGTCAGGTGGCACTTCCAGCCACGCGGCTGGTAAACACTCAGGCCGCTCTCATATGGAGGGCTTGGGTTACAGCTCTGTAACGCTGCACAGTGGACAAAGAGCACAGCAGCTCGCTTTCCAGGTCAGGGAGCGCAGCATTAATTACCAGCAAGAATGTGTCCCGCACTGCAAGGTCAAAGGTCACCAGCGGCAACTCTATACAACATGGCTGACCACACGGAGAGCAGCTGAGAGGCCATCATGTAATGTGCAATGAAACAGTTCTGAGCTAAAGACTTAAATGCCTGTTGGGCTGAATGACCAAAGAGCCTCTGTTTGGTTCCAACTCACCTGGGATGGGAGTGATGAGGTGGCGTCTGGGTGCGAGCCCAGCCCTAGGGGAACGCAAGGCGGGAGACCTGGCTGAGGAGCAGAGGTGGTGTCAAAACACAGAACATTAACAACTGTCTGCTCACTTAATACTCGTCACCGACACAGAGGGCGCCCTCTGCTGGAATAGTGCTGCATGTGCAGAGTGTGGGTATATGCCCTGTGCTCACCAGATCGACTCTTCAGAATTTCGTAAGCCTCCAGCTCGAAAGGGAGAACCAGGCTGTCGAAGCGACCCAGCTCTGTGGGCTGCAACAACATTCTGGGGCAAGAAGATGTGGGACAATTCTGGGATCATCTGACTGCCACCACCCACACCAACATTTTGCATAGCTCCATTAGTGTGACAGGAATCTCCACCCTCGTCCAGCCCACCTGATCTCCCGCAGCAACAACAGCTTCTCTGGCCGGTCTAAAATCACCAGCAGGGGGTGCACTAGTTCCTCCACCGCCCTCTCTGTAAGAAACTAATGAAAAAACAGAGAGAGGGGAATAGTTGAGGCAACAGTCAGTTGTTCCATGTCAGTGGTTTTGGGATTCTGAAACATTGTATTCATCAGTACATGGATATTCTGTCTCCTTGTCCCCATTATATGTGATCATTAGTCCTATCATGCTACAAATTCTACCACAGTCCACAATCCTGATCAGGAAGCCGTTTGTTTGGGAGTGTGGTACGACCCTCACGGGTTCACATTCAGAATGATCATTTAGGGTACACCAGCTGATGCTGCTCACCCTCCTGCAGTGCCTGAGTACTGCGATGACCTCGTCCTTTTCCAGCAGCTTCTCAGCCATGTCCTCCACCGCATCCAGCAGCGCTAAGCCAGGGAAGGGCTCCTTGTCCTGGGATGGAGATTTGGAGCGGCTCTTGTGTCTCCCTGCGACTCCCGGCTCTTTGTGGTCTCGTGAGGCCTCTCTCTTGCGGGCCCCTTTGAACAGCAGGCTGACGAAGGTCTTGGAACGCCGAAGCGCCCCACCCTCAGGGCCCCTCTGCCGCTTCTGCTGTTCCCTCTTCTGCTTTTCCTCTGCAGAACACAGGGGGGAGGTGGTTGACCAGCAACATGCTAACATGTTAACAGGCCTGCTCTCCACCCGTCCTACCTGCCAGCGTGATGTGACTCTGGGAGCGCCGTATGGGCCGGGGTGGCCTGCTCAGGGCCATTAGGACCGCCGTCTTGGGGGAGTCCCCTACGGAGAATGTCCTGGCGCGACTCCGTCCCCCTCTCTCCGCGCTGCTGCTCCGAATGGCCGTGTCTTTCAGCAAGACGGTGGCCCCCAGGGTGCGGCTGGTCTCCGTGGGGATGGTGGCACCCCCCTTCAGGGTGAGCTCCGGCTCCAGAACGTCAGTCTGGATGGCAGTCTCCGTCTTGTGGAAGCTCGAGATAGCCGGTGGCTCCTCTGTAGCGATGCAGACGTCAGCCATTTCAGTGCCGAAGGCTGACATGCTTGACGGGAACATAATGTGAGACAGGCCACTTAGGGAGCTGATGGGTGTCCCCGAGGACAGCGATGAGGTGGACGAGTTGGTGTCAGAGCCCTGGGAGGAGGCTTTGTGGGGGCCGTTGGCCACTGGGAGGAGGAGAGAGCCAGCAATAGGCATCAGTACCAATACTATGGAGTAGTAGCCCTGGAGCTCTGTGTAACCCTGCTTAATGAAGCCAGCACAGCCCATTACATCTACTTACTGCACAATGTGATTATGTCATATAAGGCAGGGAGTAACCTAACTGTCCACCATGACTTCATAAACTACATCACATCGGAACAGAAGGCGACGTACGTTTGTTGAGCCAGCTGTATTCCGCCACCATTTCTTTGTAAGCGGGATATCGACCAGCTTCCTGCAACAGAAGTGTCAGAAGTCAGCTTTCCTGCTAGCCGTTTTTGGTGGGGGAGTCTGGGTGCAGTGTGGCCAGCCTGCAGGCAGAGGGCACTCATCACGCAGCAAGACAGTGACAATCAGGTGTGAAGGACAAGATGGCGGTCCTGTCTGGAGGATCCAACTGGCAGCCTGGCATTGCCACACAACTTGGCGGAGGGGGGTAAAGAGATGGATGGGGTTTGGCTTAGCGTTACATTTGCCGGGGGAGGGTGATGCTCCGTCGCTCACAACCTGATCCCCCGAGCCTGTCAATAATGCAGGTAGGGGCTTGTTTGTCGCCGCGGGAACCTGAGCCCCCGTGCGTAAGGTGAGTAACCAGTGATGGGCTTCACTCCAGTGATCTGTGCACCCCCCCACCCCCCATCAGCCCGCGTGGCTTCACGCCCTCAATCCACACTCCAACACGCTGCCACATGGGCCCATACGGCCAACACGAGCTCTGCCTACTTTTTTAAACCTTGTCAAACACAGGACAAGTAACTTAATGCCGGTTTCTTTTGCTGTGTTCTATTACCTCTTCCAAGAGAAACACAAAATGGCATCTAAATGTAGTGGTAGTTATTCTTGTAAATGGTGATTGTTATATTTAAGACCATAACCTTTCTTAGAAGATTTAAACAGACAGCAAATGAGGGTGTTGGCCTTAAAAAACAAGCTTGATAAGTTGCCCGGAGTATTATTCAGACATGGTTGAAACCAAGATGTCCTGCCAAGAAGGAGCCCCAAGCAGAAGGGGTGAGAGTAAGCAGGAGAGCAGTGAGCTCACCTTGATGGTCAGCATGATGTGCGTGTGGCTCTTCAGCACCTCCACAGCACTGCTGTGGCTGATATCCTCGAAGGTCACCCCGTTAGCAGCCAAGATCTGATCTCCGATTTTGATGCCATTCTGCTCTGCCAAGCCTCCTGGGTCCAGCCTGGCCAAGAGACCCACGTAAGGTAGTGGCTATTAACTTGTTCTTCAAGGCGACCAGTGAACATTACAGCAACCAAAAAGCAGGCCTGTTCATTGTTAAAACAGCTGCCAATCTGCAGCATTCCCTAACGCCCTGGCGGTTTTCTCAGGCATGTACTTTGACACGTAGATGCCCAGGCCAAACTCCTTGCCCCCGCGGATGTTGAAGCCCAGGCAGTAGTCATCTGAGGTGGTGTAAAGGTGCACAATCCTGCGGAGGGCGCCGTCCGAGCTGGTGTCTGAGGGGGTCCTCCCGCTCTCTTCCACCACCATCCTGCGGTGAATCAAGTCCACCCTGCAGAGACACGCGCACAGACATGCTGTCGGCTGTAGAGCCACCTCCTCGGTGATTCACACAGCCCGCTGAGGGCCGCCCATACCATGTGGTCTTCTCCTTGGAGTAGCGTATTCCGGGCACCTTCCCTACCCGCCTTAGGACCACACGCAGCCGGCTGTTGCCCGTCAGGACCTTCACGGCGCTGCTCATGGTGATGCTCTCCAGGCTGATGCCGTTCACCTCCACCAGCTTGTCTCCGACACAGAGGCCTGCTTGCTCTGGGGGAAGCAGGACACATATGTATACGCACGTACGCGCCCGCGCTCACCTCTTCCAATGTCACGCTGCTTGCTCTCACCCGCAGAGCTGCCGTCCTCCACCTTGCTGACGAAGATGCTGAGGCCATGCTCGGACCCGCCGCGCACGCTGAAGCCCAGCCGGCCATCAGCACTCTTCTCCACTGTGACTGTATGGATATCCTCACTATCGTCGCCCCCTGGGGGTGTCGTACGGGCAGGTACAGTGAGACACAGCAGCCTGGCGCGGGTAAATCGCGGGTGAATCGCTGCATTGTGACGTGCTGGTTGCAGCCCTACTGCTCTTACCATCCACAGGTGAGTTGATGAGGATGACTCTGCCCATGGGTGAGGAAGATCTGATGCCCCGATGGCGTTGCTGCTTTTTATGCAGGTAGCGTGTAGCTGTGTGAGCACCCCCTGCATGGCTGCTCGGGAAGGCCCCATTGGCAGATGACTGGGCCATGGTGAGTGGGGCTTCCCCAGCATTGGGTGGGTGTCACCCACCACTGGGCACTGTCACCTGGGCTGTCTGCACTAAAAGCTGTCTCCACACTGCCTCCTGGGGGCCATGCCTGCACCTTCACCTGTCTAAGGCCGATCCGCCATCTACGGTCCAGGAGGCACACAGGCACACACGAATGTCAATCATTTAATACAGGAACAAAAGCCTATCTTTTATGTATCATATCAAACTCTAACCGCTTTCTCATTTGTTTTTCGTCAGCTAGGAGAAGGAGCTTGTCCACAAAGCAACGTGTGAAAGTTTTCCAGCACCTCGGACAGCGATTGCGAACCGGCTGCCTGAACGCAAAGTCGCTACCGGACGCGAGTCGCACCGCTGATATTTAAACTTGGCTCTCCTTCTGCATTAACACTGACGCGTTACGATCGGTTTATGCGTAAATGTTTTAACTAGTAGCTCATACTTGTAAATAATTTTTCCCCAGAGAAACGTCACGCTATTAAATTAATTATAACAGTTGGTTGTAAGAAGTCAAAAACCTTGAAATTATATTTTTAAATTGTATTGATTCAGAAAATGTTAGTGACCCAAAACTCAGCGTATACATCCGTATAAGATGCTGCACTGCCTACAGATTGCGGAATGGCTATACAGCTACCTAGTACTCAAAGAGACATCGAAATAAGCCTTATACGAAATTATTATCATTACCTTTATGTCTTCCCGTTCTGCCGAATGACCTCACCTGTCAGAACGGTGGGTCTCAGGTGCGCTAGGGCCAGCCCCCTAAGACAATCTCATTGGTTTAGCGGAATTAGGCAAAGGCGGCGTTTGTTTCGGATTGGCTCTTCGGGGTGTCCGTCTTACAAGGCTTGGGGCTTCTAGAACAGCGTGCGATGCTGAAATTAATATCACTTACCAGGTTTCAGTTTAAGAATCGCTTGTATTACTATATTACTATATATAAGAATAATTTAATAAAAAACACATAAACCCCTGTTAAATTTGTAAACATTAATTTTATTGGCGTTTTAATAGCAGCCTTTCACGCCTTCAAACCATTCATATCACCTACCACACGGCCTCTTCGCATTGAACTCATTAACTTATCATTATCTGAAGCAGAAGCAAAACTATAAAAATGCTAGTAATGTAATACACCAAAAAAGACACGTCCTTTCAAAATTTCAGGTTAACCCGAATTTTTAGCCAGCCACATTTTCTGACTTAATGAAAAATTAGTTATAAAAATAATTTAAAAGAATAATTTCCAAACCATTGAACGCAATTTTAGAATTTAGAGTTGGACCATGTAATTTTAAATTCAATTTATGTAGTGTAGCCTGCATGGATATTATTGGATGGCTTTAATTGCACTATATATTTAATGCTTCATTTTTCAAAATGTCTGTACAATTCTGTCCTTGATGACTGCAGTTATTTAAATATATATATAATAATGTTATAGTGCCGTTCATTAAATGAGTTTCAGGATGTAACATTAAAATGAAATATACACATGTAGACTAAAAGCATATTGATATAGGAACTGCTTACTAGACGTGTTTGATAGCATTACATTTTAAAAATTTATCGTGCTGCTGTTTTTTTAAAATTGATATTAATCCCCGCGATATATTGCTATAAAAAGCATCTATTAGCAGACCAATCACGAGGCGGCTCTTATTCACACCCTCTTCACTCAGCCAATCCAGTACTTTAGAGGTTAAACACACAGTGACGCTAGATGCGAACGATGTCTTCCATTGTGGCCCCGCCTCTGGTCAGATCTGACCAATAACAGCACGGCAGAGCGTCAAGGTAGTTAGGCTGGGAGTGTTCGTGTGCCGGTGGTGTATTTTAAAGGTCATACACGCGACGGTTGTCAAGTTGTTGTAAGGAAAGTATTATTGAAGTGACCCCAGGTATGTGTTAAGACTTTTGTGTATAAAGTGCGCGGCACCTCTTCCGTGTTGCTGTTTCATTTATTGTGCAGAATGGCGTGCCTTTGCGTGTTTAGTAGTGCTGTTACTGACACGAGAGATTTCCACATTTCTTTGCTCGATGTAGTAGTACAGTGTTTATCTCAGTTGTGTGATATGCTAGTCACCATTTAATCAGATGAGGAACATCTGAGCAATTAGGAATAGTCTGTGTTGTTTTAACGGCTATTGGGGGGGCTCAGAGAGCAGTATGGCTCATGGTTGACCATCTGTCGTATTACTTTTAGCGATTAAGGTCTCAGACGAAGTGCAATTATTGAGAATTATCCAGAATTGAGATATTGAGAACTGACTCGTGTTTTCATTGACAATCGCTGATCGTCGAGTTGTTTAAGGCTCAGTCAATAGCAATAGCTTCACAAGGCTCAGTCAGTACCTATAGCTTCACAAGGCTCAGTCAGTACCAATGGCTTCACGCCTCCGGTATTTCCTCTGTTTTTTTCCGTAACCCTAAGGCATGTGGTGAGATCTCTAAATTACCCATAATTTGTTTGTGTTCGTGTTCTAGGCATCCTGTCCTAGATCTTCCCAATCTTGTGCTCTATGCAGCTTAACAGACTCCTCCCATATGCCACCTCCCCATTGACTGTATAAGTGGGTAGAAGACTGATGCTTAAGACAAGGGCATAGGTTTGCGTATGGACGGTAGCGGCCTGTAACTAGCAATATTGTGAGAGTACCGTGTGTGTTTAGGGGATGGGAGGTTCAGGGTTGGTTTGATCCTTACCAATGCTGAAACCAAACCTACACCCTTGTTCTAAGGGGGGATCAGTGGGCAGCACTGTCAAATCACCTGTAGGTTTCAAGGTTTGAGTCCTAACCTTGCATTGTGTATGGGGGGTGCATTGTGGGGACCAAGTGGCATTTTATGGTTTGCATCTAAGTAGCAAACCATGAATCCCTAAAACATCTTACTGTCTCTCCAAATGTCCCTACAATGTAATTTTAAAAAAGTTTGGTTAGGGCTGAGTAGGGGTTAAGGTTGTCATTGTTGGAATTAGGGTTTTTTAGAAATTAATGGAGAGTCCTCACAAAGATATGAATACAAATATGTGTGTGTGTGTGTGAGTGTATGTATGTATGCCTGTGTAGTGTCATGCCTGTTCTCTCAGTGTTTGCATGTTTTCCCCAAAATATGGGTATCTTTGACCCAGGAGTGTTCCCTTTTCCAATAGAAGTTTTTTTTTTTCACTGGTCATCTTAAACAGATCATGAAGATAGCAGTTTATTTTCCAGGAAGGCTGTTGGTGCATAGCTAAGAGCTTTGGTGTTTTGCCCAGAGTTACTCCAGTCAATGAGTAATTTTTAGCAAGTGTTAGAGTAGCTCACCTTGGTCTGCTGCATGCCTGACTTTGAGGCTTTCAAATTGGAAGAGAAGGAAAGTGACATGTTAGCGTAATCAGCCAAGCTATCAGATAATGCTTTCACTGACGCGTGATGTGTGAGATGATATCTACATGCAGGACATTTCCACCATGTGATGTGTGCTTGTGTACAGAGGTGGAAAATTTCAGGTGCAGAAAGTAAAAATCCAGACCAAGATTTTGTTTCAACCAACCAGCTGAGTATAAGGAGTCATAGTCACAGAGTACTCAGCTGGTTGGTTGAAACAAAATCTTGGTC
>JAODJU010000062.1:12379101-12399429 GCA_026776725.1 Gnathonemus echidnorhynchus | reverse complement strand
TGCTCATTGGTTTATTTTTTTTTCTGAAGCCACCCAATCAGCGTGCCAATGGAGTGACGTTGAGAGAGACTGTAGAATTTATAGTTATTCCTACGTCTATAGTTGTTTTTTAGTCGGAAATAACGTCTTCTGTACCGTGGACCCTACAAAATAACGTCCACATGACGTCAATAATAAACGTTTTCACGTTTGTCAACATTCAGAGGGTGTTGAAAGGACGTCATGAAGACGTGGTAAGGACGTCAGAAATGACGTCGTCTATCCTGTACCGAGGTCCCTACAAAATAACATCCAAATGACGTCAATTATAAACGGGGGGGGGGGGGCGATGCCAAACTACTTCATCTGCATGTCCCCATTGTCTAGAGCCCTGCAAACCAAACCAACCCGTCAGAGCAGCCTTCTTTCGGAGCTATGCAGCACAGATTACACATTCGGCATGATCTGAAGTACATTCATCACATCCTTCTACCATATTTTTAAATAAACATATTGTCCAGGCAACTGATTCTGTAATACATATTTTTGTCGATGGAAAGGTGAACTAACAATACAGTTTTGTTGCCTCTGTTTTATATCTTGAATCCATCCATCTATTTTCTGTAATTACTTGTCCTGTTCAGGGTTGTGAGGGGAGGTTGAAATTATTTTACGTTGCAACAAGAATGAGGACATCAGTCCAATCTGCTCTACCTTATGTCACAGCAGGAAGGCAGTCGAAAACAGGCACGGGCCATGAAATTATTGTTTCTTTACTTGGTAGCAAAGTGGTTTGGATCCAATTCATATTCATCCCTATAATTTATACTGTGCAGAGGGCTATAATTTCCTGCGCATACTGTAAACCCGAGTCTGAGAATAAAAAGACAGTCATTGTTTACTGTACACCCGCAGGGCAGGTGTAACTGAGAGGCTTTGGGTATGAGGCAACTCCACCCACAGGCTACCCTGAAGCAGAACATATGGGTGTTTCCCTCATCAGTATTGTACATGGACATCCACCACAAGCCCTGCCAGTGATCTACTTCCAATGGCATTCGGGGAAACCCATTCTAGAGGGGGAGCATCTTCAGTATAGCTAGCCTGAGAAGCAGAAAAGATGCAGCTCCACCATGTGTTCCTGTAGTGTTACGTTTCAGTACCTCACATACCATGTGCATGGCTTCTCTAACTTATATATTGACTTGTATATTAGGCCACATGTAGCAGGAAGATGGAGTGCTGAATGACCCATTGACACACATTCTCACACAAACCTACACTGCTGTTCTCAACTTGCTTGTAATTAATACTGTCATGGAGCTTTTCAAATCATTTCGACCAATGCAGTAATCAGTAATTATCAGTGCAGTGCGTATTGATTTGACATATCCATTTAATTAAAAACATTATACATGTAAAGTTTTGGATACATACAACTTCATATTGCAAAATTAATAAGTAAACGACACAAATTTATCAAGTTCTTTTGAGTACCCTGGTTTTTTTTTTAGTTGCAGAGAGGAAACATATTATGATAGATTTCCCTATTAAGGTATTGGCTAAGATCATAAATGCGTATTAATAGGGTGGTCTCCTTCATTCTGTCAGGGGCCTAGTGGAGGGATATGCATGACCCGTATCCCCAGAGCCCAAATCCCGGGTACAGTGGTTCAGTAAATTTGGTCTGGACTCGGTGGATGAGGTTCCTTGTATCAGAGATGCTGTAGTAGCACAGGATTCCAGCCTGGTGATCCAGAAAGACCCCAATTCTGGGGGAATGTGGCACAGCCAGTGTTGTGCTCACACTGTCATGTACAAAGCAGCATTTTGAGCGTGAACAGTACAGACTCCAGGACTTTTCGTTCCAGCCGAAGCTGCAGTTGTTGCTGGCGCCTTTCCTGCTGATCCCTTTATAGACCACAGCTATATCTACCTCACTGCCTTTCCAGTCCAGCTCCCAGTAGAATCTGCCGTCTTTCAGACCCTCCAAGCACAAAACCTGCTGCCAGTGGTCAAATCTCTGAGGGTGACTGGGATACGGCTGCTCTTGACTCCTCATCGTCAGCTCCGTGTTCCCCTTGGAGAGGACGAGGTTTTTGTGGGCCGTGTTGGGATCCAGCACGAGCTGACAGGAATCTGATGGAAGGAGATGAACACAACATGGTCACAAGACCCATAAAACTGTGCTGTGTTAATCGGTAAGGAAGTGGGTTGACTGTTCTGAAGTCACACAGAAAGATGCACACTGGACTACAGAAGAGTGCAACTGCACTCTGTACAGGCTCTTTCTGTCATTCAACCTGGAACATTCTAGCGTCTCTGTGTACAGACAGCTCATGTCCAGTAGGAGTGTTTGCTCACAGGGTAAGATGTCATCACTGGCCTTGGGTTCTCTGGTGTCTATAATTTGAATCTCTTTGGCTGTTGGGTGGCAATGAACAGAAGGCAGGTATTAATGAGACGATCACAAGCCATTTAAAGCATGGGGCATGTCTATATCATATACATTTAGGTGCTATAAGACTTTTTAAATTATATTCCTGACTGATTAAACAAAAATGCTGTGTTCTACATCCAAAAAGCATAAAGAATATACACCTCTGGCAGCAATCTTGTCCATTTCGCCCTTGCAGACATCCTCTAGTTGCATTTTCATGTCCGATATGGCTTTTCTCAGAGCAACAAATGAAACCTGGTGGTTGATACTGATGTTGGACAGATCTTCATAGTTGGAAGGGGCACCAAAAACCTGCCAGCTCTGTTCAGAAGGGAATGGAGACAGACAGGTATACTGTGAGTTCCCATCAGGCGTCCTAAGAGAGATACTGCTCATTGTCTACTGTGTGCTGCTACATCAGAAGAAAGATTACCTGAAGAAAATGGATGTGATCGTCGGTTTGCGAGAGCTGCTCCAGCTCCGAGTGTCTCCTCCTCAGCTCCACGATCTCCTGCTCCAGTCTGCTTAGGACTCCTTCTGCTTTGGAGACCGCAGCCTTCTCCTGATTTCTGATCAGCTCTTTCGCCTCAAAGTGTCTTCTCTCAATGGAGCGGATGAAGTCGGTGAACACCCTTTCATTCTCCTCCAAGGCCACCTGCGCAGAATGCTGCAGGAGATGCAGAGAGAAGATGCGTGATTGGTTAAGTCAGATTTCCCCCAAGCCAGCTCTCTTCCCCCTTCTCCAGCATCTATGTCCACCTTGAGAAGCTCCACCGTCTGATTCAGATCCTGCCATTTCTTCACCTTTCCCTGGATCTTCTGCTGGGACTGCAGTAAGGTCGGACCAAGAAGCTTCTGTAAATATACAGAGGTATGTTGTAAAGCATAAGGCAGCCAGTATGCAGTGCCTGCCATCTCTTCTCTAACAGTGTCTTTCTTATTCACATTGACCCTCAATAAAAGTACCAGGCTATGAAATAAATGCATTGAATTAAAACAGAAACATGCCATGTACTAGGTCCACAGGTTCAGCTGATTCAGTAACATACATATTATTATTAAGCACACACCATGATCAGGAATTTTCAGGCAAGTTAGCTTAGTCACCTAAACTCACAGCAGGCCAAACAGGAGGGCAGCCAGTGTGCACTTTATGTTCTTACCTGTTTCTCGGTCCTTTCTACTGCTGCATGGACCGTTTTGTGGTTTTCATGCTCATTCATCATGCAGAGTGAGCAGATACAGAGCTGATCCGTACAGCAGTAAATCTCCAGCAGTTTGTCATGCCGAGGGCATATCTTGTCCTGGATTTTTCCTGTGGCTTTGACGATTTCGTGCTTCATAAAAGCCGGGTATTCGTAGTGAGGCTGGAGGTGAGTTTCGCAGTAAGAGGCCAGGCAGGACAGGCAGGACTTGACAGCTTTGCGCTTCTTCCCAGTGCAAAAGTCGCACAGCACCCCCGCATGTTCAACTTTGCGGTGGCCGAGAGATGACCTTCGACCCTTGCCCACTGTGCCCGGCTGTACCTGCTCTCCTGTGCCATTTCTCTGAGACATTTGGTGGCACCTTGTACAGCAGCGTCCTCAAGACTGGTGGTAGAGACAAGTTTCAGTGAAACTCAGCTTGGAAAGATGTGGGCAGGAATGTGAGGTAGGAATGGGGTACAGGTGAGACCAGTACAGCCAGATCCTTCTGACCTTCATCCTGGAGGAGGTACACATGACCAAGGCAGCCAATCAGGTTGCTAAACTGCAGCTAATGAAGCAAATGATGTCAGTCTTTTTAAATTCTTAAACGTCTATGCCAGATTTTATTCATTTTTTACAGTTTAGCAAAATAGTTTATTTAATCACACTTTGTTAAGATCGTACCATTAACGTCAAGATGTTTTGTAATTTAGTACCATGGCACCAGTTAAATCTGAGAAATACAAAAATATAACTAAAATAGTGTAAACACACACTCTCTCCCTCTCTCTCTCTCATACACATACACACACACACACACACACACACACACGATTGTCCTGCATTGAGAAACGCGCAAATACGCAGCATGTGTGTCTGATTCCTTCTAGAACTGTGCGCAGTGCGCGTTTGCCATTGCTAATCACTGGGAGTTTCTCAAACGGATGGTAGAAAGAAACCCGGAGGGGCTGGAAAAAGTGCAGACTTTTTAGAAGTGCAATAAATAAATATTCGATCACGTTCATTTGCATATAATTTTATTTATTAATTGGACATATTTTGTTAAGAATTCCCCAATACAAAAACTCTATATTTTGTGGTCAAATATCACGTTCATGTTTGTGTTAGATAAAAACCATGTTACAAAGAGTTTTATAGAATGGTGTAATCTAAGTTTTATTGATCATAATCCATACCGATGTATCATTTTTATTTTCAAATTTCTTTGCCTAAACAGTTTATTATTATTATGCCACTGTTTATTATTTTCTTCTTGAAATATCGATAATAAATTTATCGGGAAATTAATGGGAAGGGAGATTAAGCCAATTCATAAACCCCTGTGTAAATGAAAGAAAATCGCAGCAGTCTATATGTATGAACACAGATTAAAAAAAACAAGGCCAAATTCAAGAGATTATTATCGGTTAATATGCTATCTTGTACAGTAATCTTGTCCCTGCTTGGAATCTTGTCGCAACTCCATCCATATTTTATTTGCATTTTACATTTAATGCAGTAAACAAACAAAAAGAAGAATATTGAAATTGGAAAATGAAACTGACTGCATTTACAAGCAGGAAAAACCTGTTCAGCAGTTTTGTAAAATCATAAGAATTACCTGATGATTGCATGGTTATTTGCTCGGTCAGTCGAGTTATAAACACTTCGGGAAACTTATCAGGTGAAATCACATAAATACTCAATTGAAACCAAACGCAGGTAGTTCATGACCCACTTGTGTGCAGCGTTTATCACGCGACAAAACAATGCAATGTACAATATTGCGTGTTTGCCTGCTATCTATTTAATCTGCTGCCTACTTAAATTGTTGCACGGTATTCCTTTTGATTATTACATTTTTATTTTTATTTTTTATTTTTTTTGTAAATTTGTAACGGAGATACAGGGACAAAGTTTTTCACCGTCTTGATGGCACGTCCAGCGTATCTGCAGAAACGCACATACTTTTGAACAACAAAACATACACAGGAATCCTAAGAGGCGGTAATGACCTCCGGCCCGCAGGGGGCAGCGGCGTGTCACGATACAGGATTGCCTGAGATAAATCCTTTGCATGAGGACGTCGACGCTGTTGGCGCCAGTAGATCAGTGGCGCCAGCGCAACAGAGAGAGGAAGAGCGGAGAAGGAGGGCGAGCTGACGGACAAGTGGCCGAGAGTTGGAAAGCAGGCGACCCGGGCGCAAAATTCGACGGGAAACTTCTCTTCCCAGCTTCGGGTAGATCAAAAATAAAGTAACGGCGACTCGGGTAAGTAACGAGAGGGTTACGGCGCTTAAAGCTGCAGGCTAGCCGTCTCCAACTACCGTACTGCCTTCCCGCTAGCGGCTAGGCGCACGCTGCAAGCCGAGCCCCAGATTCGAGTTTCCCGGCCTTTGTGTGGGAAAACTGTCGACTAAGGCCGATAGTGACCGCGCTGGAAACCGGTGTTTGTGAGCAATGATGCAGATGCACCGGGGCCGTGAGGCGTAGGATGGAGGGGCTGCCCTGGTTAGCAGGCCTTGCTGCGGATGCTAACCTTGGCAGCCCCGGTTAGCACGGGCCACCGCTGCTCCGAAAGCGGCAGCGGAGTCATGCAGTCCTGGCTCTACATGCATTTCGGGGTTCAAAATTCTTTTTTTCTAGACTGAGGGGAGCAGGGAGGCCCAGTGTGGCGGGGCGGCCTCCGCTCCAGCTCGGCCCGGCTGCTTTGTTGATTATATAAGATGGGGGGCCCTTTCCCGGGCTTTTACTTCGCTCGCAGTAACACGGTGTCTCGCAGCCGGATACCACTAAGCTCCCGTCAAGGCGCCCCGTGGACTCGCCGTCGCCGCCCCCAGTTCCGTGGTGCTCGTTACTGTGTGAAGCAGGCGATGGCCTGTCTGGCTGAGCGCACCGCTGAAATGCGCTTTCAAGGGCGGAAGTCGGCGGCGGCCATCTTAGGGCAGCTCTACGGCGGAGTGGGGCTCAAGATGCCTGCGCCGAGCGGTCTGGCGTACGGCGCGCCGCCCCGATCGGCCTTTCGGCTTTGTAAATAATTTATAAGTGGAATGATCGGCCGCTTTTGGGTGCCCTTAAACTCAATTTTCTAGCTTAAGAGGTTGAACCCGGTTTTGCGTGTGGAGGGCCGCGATCGGTTTCGGCCTAGGTGCAGCATCTGCAGGCGCGGTGCGTCGGGAGCTTTCCCCATCTGCCTGAGCCCAGGCATCTAGTTGGGGGCTTTAAAACGTGATAGAGAGGCGCTGAGGTGTACCTGCGATATACATGCTTTATTTTTAAAACGATTCGCTTAGTGGTGTCGATGCATTTACTGTACGTGAACAGTTTGTCTGGTGTGCTGCCGTTTTCTACGCAGCTGCATCAAGTCACCAGGAAGTAGGTACTTGACGGTGTTGTGGTGATGGTCCCCTGCTGTGGCCTGGATTTGTGCTCTCGGGAGCCTGACACATCCTCCTTTTTGAGTCCTCTTATTTACGTTTAATCTGTGGTGCTTGATGTGGGGATTGGGGGCGGGGGTTGTAAAAGACTTGCATGGTGGGAGCTGGCACAGCCTGCCCGATGTCCTGATGTGAGTCCCGTGTCCCTGTCCCTTTCGCAGGTGGCGTGCCTTGCATCAACGTGCAGGGGCTCACGGCAGCGCTGCCACTGGACAAGCCCGGCTTGCTAAGAGGAGCCCGCTAAGCCGTCAGGCTGGAGTCCGTCATAATGGCTGAGTCAGAGACTGAGTGTGACACGCCGGGGCTCGACACCCTGGGCTCCGAGTGTGTCATACCGCACAGTCAGGTCACTGAGGTGCACTATACGTCGGGATCTGAGATCATGGCTCTGGAAGTGAAGCGGGATCATGATCTGGACCACATTCACGGCGCACACTTGTCTAAGATCCAGGGTCTGGGTGCCGACCTGGGCTCTGTCCCTTGTGTGGATTCCGACCAGATCATAGCAGAGACGGATCACGATTATACAAAAGCAGAGCACCAGACAGACCTGCAGTGTTACACCGGGGCTGAAATCAAGTGTGTGACCAGTGAGAGCCTACTGGGTGACATCATCAAGACTCAGATAGGTGGGGAAGATGCCACACACATAATCAAGGCGGAAGACCAGGCACTGATGGTGGAGACGGAAAATGGTGTGGTGATCCACGAGGCTCAGAGACTGATTTGCAATGAGTGTGGGGAGTTGTTTGACAGTGCCTCGGACCTCCACCAGCACTACGAGATTCACAAAGCGGCTGCCCCCTACTGCTGCATCCAGTGCGGCGAGAGCTTTGCCGTGGAGTCCAGTCTGAAGGAGCACCTGAAAATCCACTTGAAGGAGAAGCCGTACGGTGCAGGGGTGGAGGTGGTTGGCAAGAGTTGCATGGATGCCTTTGGCCTGAAGGCCCACTCGCTGATGCACAGCCCCGATAAGCCGCACCGCTGCTCTGAGTGTGGCAAGAGCTTTGCGGCAGCCATCACCCTGCGGGAGCATATGAAATTGCATTCGGAGGAGAAGCCCTACAAGTGCTCACAGTGCCGCAAGAGCTTCGTCCGCCGGCGCCACCTCAAGAAGCACCAAGAGATGCACGCCCGCGAGAAGCCTTACAGCTGTGGCCAGTGTGGCAAGAGTTTTACTGCGGCGTCCAACCTGAAGCAGCACCAGAGGATCCACGTGGGTGGTCCCGGCCCTGGTGACAAACCCCACCGCTGCACCCAGTGTGGCAAGAGCTTCGCCGCAGCTACCACCTTGCGGGAGCACCAACGGGTGCATTCCGGCGACAAGCCCTACAAGTGCACCATGTGCCGCAAGAGCTTTGTGAGGAGACGTCACCTCAAGAAGCACCAGCAGATCCACTCCGGCGGGAAGCCGTACAGATGCTCCCAGTGCGAGAAGAGCTTCAACCACTCCTCCTCCCTGTCCCGGCATCACCGCATCCACCTGGATGACAAAATGTACACCTGCAACCCGGGGGGGAAAGCGTTTCCGTTTGGCTCGAACCTAAAGCGCAGCATGCATTCAGGAGAGAAGCCATACAGCTGCAGCCATTGTGAGAAAAGCTTCAATCACTCATCCTCATTGTCGAGGCACCAAAGAACTCACCTAGATGGAAAGACCTACAGCTGCAATCACTGCGGCAAACGCTTCAACCACTCCTCCTCGCTGTCCAGGCACCAGCGGGTCCATCTGGAGGAGAAGGCCGCGTACACAGCTGCCCAGGCAGAGAAGGGCTTCCCTCACACCACTATCCTGAAACACCAGCGCATTCTCAATGCAGAGAAGCCCTATCGCTGCTCCCAGTGCGGGAAGGGCTTTAATCATTCATCCTCTCTGTCACGACACCACCGGGTCCACCTAGACCAGTGATGCGCGAGCGGGCGGGCAGGTGCGTCCTGTTGGCTCAGGCGCCTCTCGCCACGCTCCTGTCCTTAGCTACTCCAGGTATACGAAGCTGCACCGGATGAGTGACCCTTTTCAAACAGTCCAGACGTTCGGGCCGCGACTCGCACTCGGTGTGAGGAGAAATAACCTTTTGCTGACAGCTTGACGTTGGCTGCTGGGTTGTGTTCAGGCAACATGCAGATGACCCTGAACACGTCTCGCGTGAGATAGGTGTGGATGCCTCACAGAGAGGGTCCTGCCTGCCCACCTGCCTCAGTTACCATTGGCTTATCACAAATTGATGTGAACGGTGCAATTTCCCACATTTCGATTCTTTGTGGACTTTGAAGTCAGTAATGGTGTAAATAGTTTGTCGGTAGGTACTCTGGGTTATTCTGACCTGTTTGCCTGTGGGGTTCTCGTGCCCTGTTAAGGGGGATTGTCGAGCGGATTCAGAAAGCTGTCAGCAAAGGATTAAGACTCCAAGCCGCACGGATTCTGTCATCTGGGTGTTTTCCCGTGTGGAGAGCGCCGAGCCGTGCCCCTTCGAGACGAGTCCACGTGCCCGCAACTCGGCGGGGTGCCGTCGGGGGGCGCCCCTGACTTCCCTACAGCCCTCTTTAGCGCCACCCACTTTCCCTCCACATCTACGCGGCACTTGTCTGCCGAGCGCCTTTCGGACCCTCTGGCACCATCCAGTGGCGAGTTGGATTCTGGCGCGTGCGTGGGGGGGGGTTGTTGTGATCCTGTGGCATTCTGAAAACTCCTTCAAAGAGGCCCCAGCCAGGTCCCTGGTACTGTAATACCAAATGTATATTAACAATATGTGGTTGTGCATATTAACACATTCAGAATATTCCTTGCAATTGCTTTGGAAATGATGAATTAGCATTGTATAGCACATAGTTAACGTTTATTCAGAATACATTCTACAGGCTATCCAGTTTGACTGTGTTATAGATCGTAGTGTGTACTTATCAAGACAAATAGCATAGCTCGCTTTTACTGAGACCTTAGCATCTTCAGATGTCCAATTCCATTGGTTTGTGCTTTCTACTTACTGTCCTGTGTACGATTATTTTACATACATGGGTTTTTTTTAGAATATCGTTTGGATTATTGAAAGGGAAACGAATGGGATGTTTTTATGGGGGTGTGAGCGTTCTAATTTGCTTTGGGCTAATTGTGCTTCAGCGCGTAGCGTAGACTTAATCATTGTGTTAGAGATAGGTGCCTTATTGCATGCTGTGTAGAATTGTATGCCAAGCTGTTGATGAAAATATTTGTAAGGTTTTGGCTAGCTCCTTTTGTTCCTAAACATACTAACCTATGTTTTCCTTTGACTTCATTGATACGTTTATTTTGGTTTGGCTTCTATGTATATGAAATATGTTTCCAATATGTTACTATTGTCTTTTAATTTTCCTGTCTATTGATTGGCAACAGTGTAGATAATTAGAGTAAGTTACAATCTGGTTGGTCCATACTTTTGATTGGCCTCTTACTGCAGAGGCTCACCATTGTTCCAGCTGTCTCCCAGGTTTGGAGTGACACACATATGGATAAATAAAGGTTGTTGACTGTTCACCCTTGTTTGTGTTACTGCCTGACTGGTAGGGAGCTGGGGTTCCGCTGTGGGTGGTTGTGGAGCGAGAACCACTCAGCGGACAGCCCTTCACGGTTCCACTGTAGCTAAGATGCTGCTTATTAATCCCTTCAGTATTCATCAGTTGCATATTATACATTAATGTTAGTATTTGGCAGACAACCTTGTACAAAGCATGAAATAAAGGCGGGATGTCATCACATTCAAATGGCTGCCTGTCTCTGACTTGCTGGGTCGTTAGCCAGACAGATGGTTTCAGGTGGGAGGGCTTCGTGGTGCTAGTGATGTTTCCCTCCACAAGCTGCAAGGTCTATTGCCTTCTCTCCAGTTCAGTGTAAGTACCTCAGTATGCTGGATCGATGTGGTTACAGGTTTCATAGTCTATTGCCACTGGCTTTCCTATCGTAAGAATAATCATTGGGGCTTGTGGCGAATGACATCACTGTTGATTCCCTGCACCAGGCTGTATGAAGCATGTGATCCCTTGAGCTTTGGTCCTGCTTATTCTTGCCCTGTGTTCAGTGGCTTTGAGCCTCAGGTGTTGAATGGTTCCAAGGGCATGGATTTGAATAAGGACATGTCCCTAGCAATACTGTGTGTGATTAGGGGCTGATTTAGTTCTAAACCAAACTTGTGCTCTTCAATGGCCCCCTAGGGGGTAGGATACAGATGTGACGGTTCATTTCCAAATGATCTCCCCACACAATAATGCTTGGTTGTTCGATTTTGCCCTCAAAGACGTAAAGGATATGTTTTATTAGCTATTTATTCGGTCTCTGAAGCTTTGTTGCAGACCCAGATGTTGAAGTACAGTTTAGTCCTCCACAGAATGGCTCTTAGTATTTAGCATCATGCTGCTGTGATGTTGGTATGTGATAGAGGTGGGCTTCTGGAGTATTTGTACAGTGCCACACACCCTGGACGTCTGCATTCAGATTGTCTGACCTACCCCGCCTCACGCCAATAAAAACAATGCAAGCTAGTTAGAATGTGTATTTTGTACTGTGGCAAACCTAAAATTTAAATGGAATTGCTCTTCCATATCTGAAGTTTTGCAGCGATTGTCCACTAGAGGGCTCTGCTGTATGAGTTATTTCCGAACATCATAAACGGCAGCATGTGTGTGCAGTGAATGTGCACTTTGTGACAGTGCATGTGTAGTGAATTTCGCCGAACCGAACTGAATGCTTCTGTGATGCATTTTTTAAAAAGCTGATGCTCGAATACTGCTGGTCACTTGCAGATCGTGACCACCTGTAGCTACAGGACCTACAACGTCATCCAATTTGTCATTTTGCACTTCAAAAATTTTCTTACCCTGCCATTAATGTTGATACTGGTAACTCAGAAACAGGGTACATTGTTTTATTGACTGAAAGTACTGTCAAAGATGAGTAAAAATCTAATGTTTTGTCCAAAAATCAGCGTATAAAATTCCAGAAAGCCATAAATACACAAATGTTCTTGCAGGGACACCTGGCTCTATTTACACATGTACATCAGCTGGCTGTGTGTCCTGAGTGACACACCACTGTCCTGCTCACACATTCATGACGGGTGTGAGCTGCATCAGTGCGCCCTGGGGGCGGGGCTGCTGCACATTTGGCTGCGTGCCCTGCAGGAATTCCTGCTGCTGCAGGCTCGTCAGGGCGTCGCAGGCACTGGGCGTCAGGCTGACCTGAGTCCTGTGGGCAGATGGAGGAAATGGGCTCAGGATACACGTGCAGCAATGGAGAGCTTTTATAGAGGTTGGGGGGTGGTGGTCATGGTTATGTGACCCCTGAGTAAGGTCTTAATAAATCATGTGGGGACTGAGTCTGTGGGCTGCTCACCTGGGCGAGTCAACGCCACTGTCCCCTGGGCTGCTGTGGTTCTCCCCTGCCTCTGCTGGTCTGTCCTGATGGGTTTTGATGGCAAACAGGCTGTTGTGGGGCTCAGGTGGCCCCTGGGGTCCATTGTCTAGGCCCGTCCTGCTGGCTCCTCCCCTGGATGGCAGGCTAGGGGCTTCTGTGCTGATGGTCCACATCTGAGAAGTCCACCTGGCCCCACCTGCACCCCGGGTCTCGGGTGATTGGCCCGCACTGGGGCCACTGCAGTGGCCCTGGCGAGAATCTTCCCTAGCATCGCCAGGGAAGCCCCTACCCGGAGCTGCGCCACTCCCCCCCCCCAGAGCGGTGTGGGAGGCCAGGCTGTGGGCGGTGCACATCTGAGATGTTGCACTGCAGTTCGTCACGGAGCCCTCGTTCAAGTAGAGGGAGCTGCAGGTGTCACCCTCTGGTGGCCCATGGTGGAGCGTCCTGCCAGTGTGGGGTCCTTGAGGCACAGAGACGTCCATCTCTCCGGTCTGGCCACACACACTCCTGCGGTCCGAGGTCCTGCCCTGTTTGGTGTCCTCCAGCTTCCCATCCAGGGAGGTCCTGCTCCTGGTTTTACTCTGCTTCAGTTTGTCCTCTATTCTCAGCGTGCTAGCATCAGGGTAACCAGGACTGCACTCCCCACCAGGGCTTGAGCAAAGGCCCTCGTAGGGCTCCTCCATTACGGCGGACGATCTGCCAGGGTCTGTCTGACAGGGATCCCAGGACTTTGACCTGTGGCTGACCCGGCTGGCCCTATCAGGCAGCTGGGCCTTGCCATCCCTCCTCCTCTGACCCCGGTGGCCATGTTTGTGCACCTTCTCTCTTCCCTGAAAGGGGTTCTCGATGCGCTTCTTGTCCAGATCCTTGCCGTCTCCACAAGGCTCCATGCGCCGCTCATCCGCGGCTGCCGCCGCCACCACGACCGCGGTGTCTCCTTGCTTCCCAACGGCAGAGCGCCCTCTCCGCCTGCTCCGGCTGGCCTTGGCGGCCCGCGGCTGGGGGCCCTCTGTGGAGGTGCCCTTGTGCTCCCCTCGTTCCTCCAGCTTCTTCATGAGCACGGTGTGCTTGGCCAGGTTGTGCACGGTCAGCGCGGGGTTGATGCGCCGGATGATGGCATGCTCCAGGTCGCGCGGCAGCTTGTTCAGGTCATCCTCGTCCCGCACCGGCCATTCCTCAGGGGGGAACTGCCCGGAGAAGGCAGCCAGCTCCTTCTTGGCCCTGTCCTTCTTGGCCGGGTTGCGGCGGAAGAGGCTGAAGCCAAAGCGGCGCCCAGGCTTGTCCTCCTGCGCGTGGCTGCCAGCAAGTGTGCTCGTCCGGCTCCCCTGTCGGTCCAGGGCCGTGGAGGTGGAGCGGTGCTTCACGGAGGCCCGGGGCTCGCTGGGTGGCCCGAGGCTCTTGCCGGCGTGCTCGCTGAAGCAGCTGCAGGAGCCGCAGTGGGCTGCAGCCGCGGCCGCTTCCATGCAGCTCTCGGTGCTCAGCAGGTAGGTGATTGGAGGGGGGGGCGGCGGGTCATCTTCCTCGGAGGGCCGGCACCGCTGATGGGTGATGAAGTATGTCTGCGGGGTGACGATGAAGTAGCCCTCCCCTGTGTGGTAAATCTTCCTGTCCTTGATCAGGGAGCCCAGCGCGCTGTGCAGGATGTCCGGCCCCGGGACGGCCATGCCTGGGTGGACGGGGCGCGATAGTTAGTGGCCACGGCGAAGGCGACTCTCCCACCGGGCGGCTTTGTGTCACCTACCTGGGTGGGCTCTGGCCATGTGGCTGAGCAAAGCCTCCTGGGTAACGGTGACGTGGCCATCATTCATGTCCGAAATGACGGAGCACAGCACCTCTGACAGAGGAATGAACTGGGACTGTGTTATGGGGCTCATCTGTACAGGGCTTAAGTCACCTGCGGGGACAATGCAAAGATGGCTGGGTCAAAGGTCATGGGATACAGGAAGTGCTTCCTCTGCAAAACATGGACATTCAGTCTGCTCGCTGCCCCCACCAGGTCAAAGGAGGTAAGAACAGGATGTACATCAGCTGTTTTTTTTTCTAACATGCAGAAAACATGAAGGTCTTGCAGATTATATTTGAAAACTACTATTTTTTTTCTTGTACCTCTGCAGTTAGTACTGGTGAAATCAGTAGTGTACAGTGGAATAAATACTAATATTAGCCTTCTAATCCAGTTAAGCTAGGTGTGATGCATACTAACTAGCGATGTCATAAAATGCACCATAACACGCTTTCTATCTTTGAAGACCCGTCTGAATGCTCTCTGCCACTCATACAGCTTTTCTCCAATTTACAAATGTATATTGTGGCAGTCGACTGATAAAAAGAATTGGTCGCTCCACTGCTGGCGAAGCTGAAAGTATGACTCTGTACCTGATTGGTCGAGCTATGTGTGGATTCACGGGTCAAAGCTCAATTGAGATGAAATTGCTCTGCTGCCCCAGAAGTGAGGAATCTGAATCTGAATAAGACATATTTTTTTCACACTAGTGTGACCGCACCTCACCTCTATACACTCATCTTCTCCCCTGCTAGGTGTTTAGTTGGAAATGAAACGCTGGCACACAAACAGGTGTAGGGGAATCTGCCTCCCTGTAGGGACGCACAGCCCAGGACAGCGTGTATGGTAGTGCTGGTCAGTGACAGGGACTCATGCTGCCATTAGAGTGACACTGAGGGGGGGGGGCTTCCCAGCTGTCACTGGATATCCTGCTCTAATTCCGCTCATTGTTTGAGAGATTCTAAGGAAAAACTGGAGATGAAAAGAACCCCAGGAATTAGAACTGGGAGAAGGGGGGGGGCAGTGTCCTTTCAAAGCAGGCTCTGTCCCAGTGTGCCGAGGGGACCGTGTCCTCCAGGTGAACGGCATCCTGTTTGTGACGGTCTGGGCAGCAGTCATGACGGGGTCCAACTGGCCCGTGGCTGACTTTCTGCGCTGCTGGTAACTCGAGGACGTGCGTCACACACACACAGGGCCTTTGTCGCATGCAGTGAGTGGTTGCAGGCTGCCATGGCAACCGCGCGTCATGCCAGGAGTCACGAAAAGGCCCCCACGACCCCCTCCCCGGCTTTGTGTGTGAGGTCTGGCCAGCTCAGCTCTGCTCGGTGCGTTTGATGCAATCTTGCTGGAGATGAAGTATGAGGTTTCTAATGGCACCAGAGTAGCAGGAAGTGACATTGAGGCCAGGGAAAAACTGGGAAGCCTGATCAGTGAGAGGGGAAGCCCGTCTCCAAACTGCGATCTCAGAATTTAATCCTAATGCTTATGTAGACCGGTGCGTGGGTGTTGTTTTGGCAAAATGCTGCTACTCCCTCCCTGGGGCCGACTGGCCGCCTGTTTTGTTGGAGATCAGCTCTGGTTTCAGTGTTCATGTGGGAGCCGAACAGGTTGAACAGGGCGCTGTGCCAGGCAAGGGCCACTGGGTGGCGACCTCCTGCGCTGCCCATCTGACAGCACTGGCTTGGCATTCCTTGCAGGCCATGGGAGGCGGGAACAGTCCCATGGCAGGAATTAGCTTAAAGCAGCTTACACATTCACAGAGGTGAAACCTTTTATTCTCTAGATCCATCAGAAATGGTTAACTGCCTGGAACAAGTTGCAGGTGTGGGTGAGGGGGGGCAACTGGGAGTGGCAGGAAAACTAGCCTTTGAGCCTGAATGTTGTGGATTCTAATTCCAAGGTCAGCTGACTCGCTGAGTGACCTCATCATTGTGCCCTTCAGCATGGCCATTAACCTGCAGTCTCTCCAGGGACTGACCCTGTTCTCCCTAACATGTGCATGTCGCTCGGGATAAAAACGTCTGCAGATTAAAATAAACACACAACATCAGCCAATCCTTGCCCCGGAGGGTCTCTAAACATATAGATGAAATGGTGTTTTACTTGTGTTTAACCCTTGATTCTAGAATTTGGGAAGGCTTAAGGCCCCGGTTGAAGACAATGCCTCCATCACCATCAGAAAATGGTATCCTGTCTACTCCGCTGGCCACAGACATGGAGAGCTGTCTACTCTCAGTCAATGCGAAGACTGGTGAACTTTAACCGCTTTACAAACACTCTCCTGTAACTCAACAGGTAGAGCATTACACTAACAAAAGGTTGTGGATTCAAACCCCTTGGTGCACACACATTCCCTCCCACGTGGGGTGACCCCAAAGTGTGAATGTGCATGCTGTCCCCTGCTTAATGCATCACAAAAGGCATGGGAATGGCCTGAGTCCAGCAAGGTGTCGCCCCCCCACCGCCACCCTCCCCCACATTCCAGCCATTTACGCTCCCCCACAGGCGATGGACACTTAACACGGTGGACCACCTGGTAGACACAGCGGGGCCATGGGTCCTGCATTTCATACCGCCATGCAAACCCCTGATGTGACCCTCATGCAGCCACTCCTGCCTCCGGGACTTCCTTCAGACAACAAACAGCACGAACACTACCTGTTATAGCGCTGGAGTATGAATTTCATCACCACATGAAAGCGGCTAGAGCGCCAGCCACACATTCTGAAGTTTCCCAACTCCAACAACTGGGCGTGTTTTGGTCAGCTTGCAGGCGAAAACTGAGACAGTTTATCGGTGCTTCACCCCGCGATCACCGCCCCCCCCGTCTGAACTTGCACTGCTTTTCATACAGGAAACGGACTGAGGCGGCGCTGGAGGACGTACCCACGGCTCTAATGACGAAGCCCGTCGGAGACCTCAGCGCCCGGCGCATCCATGATTCCCGCAGCACTTCCACATGGTCCGCGGCTCCCTGCACCAAAAGCACCAGATTCTCCAGCCATCCCTGGAAGCTCACACCCGCTACCGCTTTGACAAGCCTTTTGTTCCAAAAGCTGCGCAAGTTTTGCGCCTGAAAGTCTTCGAAGATGTCCTGTCCGCTCTGGGCGTGAGTGCCTTGCGCCTCCACACCGCCTCCAGCGCGCCGACCGCTCCGGCCCAAGACCAGCGCCAGTGACGCTGCGGACAGCTGCACAACCCGTGAAGGCTGCGACATTGTTTCACCGCTCACATTCGATCACATTCAAATAAACTTCGTATGGGATCACAGGAACGTCCGGAGCGCCTCCCGCATAGCGAGACTCGGCCGTCGCTCGTATTCCTACGGAACGCAGCAACTGAGTCGCCGCGCGAGCGCTTCCAAGGTAACGGGGATGACGCGCAGGAGGCGGTGCCAGGCGTGAGACACCAGCCAATCGTTAGCTGAAGATAGGGCGTGGGCGGGGCCGTAAGCTCCCGAAGTCAGGTGCATAGTGGCGTTCAGGGTCTGCGAAGTATCGAGTGGCTTATTGTGTAATGTTCCCAACTATTAATGCTCGTGTTGTCCTTGGTGGAACAATGCCATAGCATGTTTTTGCGTTTGCAGCCCTCGCCGCTTTGGAATTTACACTGCACTAATGGTGTGGTATTGTCTATGTATTATTTATTTGTAAACTATTAGTTGTTTTTAGATAATAAGCAGGGAGTAGAGTGTTATTTACAATAGTACACGTCCTGCGTCAGTGTGGGACGTGTACAGCCTCCCACACAAAGCCCTCTTTGTTACTGCTGTCTGTGAGTCCTGTTCCCTAGGTATCAGGCATTGTCAACAGCCAAGAATCACTAAGAAAGAGGCACTGATGGACTATAACACGCTGGTGAGCTGAGAGAGCTAGTGAACTTCTTCAGTTTGCCTTCAGTTTCCCAGTGGTTTGTAACTAACTTAGTCTTTTGAAATGCTGTAGTGTTCTGTGCAGATAATAGAGACAGTCTATAAATGTCTGTTGTTACAAACCTGTGTTGGGTTTCTTTATGAGTGTGAGTGTGTGTTCCTGCTGTTTGCCTGCATAACATCGTAGCATCTATACTGAGTGCAGCTTCAGTAAAGTATGTTACGTGGCGTTTCTCACTTTGTTAGGCTACAGTGTGGCTGCATAAATTGCTGTGCGTCTTATCATGATGGCCAGAGGTGGATAGTTCAGGTCCAGAAAGTGACAATCTAGACCAAGATTTTGTTCAACCACCCAGTTGAGTATAGTCGCAGTAAAGAGTAGCCTACTCAACTGGTTGGTTGAAACAAAACTTTGATTTGGATTTTTACTTTCTGGACCTGAATTATCCACTGATGATGATGGCGAAGTCACCCAGAATACAGTAAAACTGGAAACATGAAGGTTGAAGAGAAACAAAGAATGTAATAAAATTCACACTCTAGCATAACCCTGACCAGGTTAAGCATTTTGATTGGAAGGTTTTGATTAGATTCACTACATTTAAATCACTTTAGTAAATATGTTATTTAATGATGGTGGCTCAGTGGCTAGCAATATTGACCCGTGTTTCCCAAGCTATGGGTTCAAACCCCACTTCTACTATGTATAGCCATGCCCAAAAGCTTTGAGAATGACACAAATGTTAATTTTCACAAAGTCTGCTGCCTCAGTTTTTATGATGGCAATTTGCACATACTCCAGAATGTTATGAAGAGTGATCAGATGAACTGCAATTAATTGCAAAATCCAGTTCCACTGCATTTCAGCCCTGCCACAAAGGAGCTGCTGACATCATTTCAGTGATTCTCTCATTAACACAGGTGAGAGTGTTCACAAGGTAATGCTGATGACTTAGAATAGCAGAATGGATGCTTTGAAAGGGTGGTGCTTGAAATCATTGTTCTTACTTTGTTAATCATGGTTTCTTGCAAGGGAACATGTGCAGTCATCATTGCACAAAAAAGGGCTTCAACGGCAAGGATGTTACTGTTAATAAGACTGCACCTAAATCAACCATTTATCAGATCATCAAGAACTTCAAGGAGAGATTCAATTGTTGTGAAGAAGGCTTCAGGGCACCTAAGAAAGTCCAGCAAGCACCAGGAGAGTCCTTGCTTTTTGTACTGTGCTACTTGGAATGAGCACCAGATTCCCTTTCTGTTGTATAATCAGTACAGTATATAGGAAGATGGATAAGCAACTTTTTTTTAATTTAAAATTGTTTTCATTAAGAGGCTGTAATTCTATTTAAATATTTTATTGATGCTAGTCTATCAATTTTTACAATTTTTTAAAATTGCATAAATCATTTAAGAGTCTGAGAAGGATGTTGAACTTCTGCCCAAAGCTCTGGTGACAGCGGCGGTCTGACTCTCTGCTCTCCCTCCTGTCTGCCACGTCATCCACTTTCAGCACACTTCACTTTGCCGCTGACCCCTTGGCCAGCTCTTCTGCAATACTTCATTTAGTTTTGTGTGCAGTCTCCACATTGACACCATTCTGCTGACACTTTGTCCGCAAAATTTGTTCCTGACCCACCTCAAATTTGACATCATTTTCATTTAAATTTAATCTATCCGTACCTCAAAGATCTTTATCAGTGGTTCTTTAATTCTGAGCCTAGTTTGATGAATATCTGCAGACTTTATTATAATCATCTCTTCCTCCAGATCAGTCACCATCACCTCATGCATGTTTACGCTGTAAAACGTCCCAGCCTAGTCAGCTGGTGGTGTTTCTGGGGAGTATTCTTTGTCATCTTCCCAGCTGTTGATTTTGTCCCACTTGCCAATTTGTTGAGTGACCATCAGTTTGGTTTTAGAGTAAATAGGTCCACTTTGATGGCAGTTATGCAACTGGTAGAAGAGGTATCCACTGCAATGGATTTACAGTGGGGGTGCTTCTAGACTTAAAAGCATTTGCTACTATTGATAAAGGCTTATTAATGAAAATAATTGGAGAGATATGGTATTACAGGGGTAGCATACTCTTGGCTAAGAAGCTACCTTGACAGTAGATATCAATATGTAATGCATATTGATTAATGTAAAATCAAATTTGTTGAAGGTTATGTCACGGGTGGCCAAGGATAGAGACAGGGATCCAGGTATGCAGGGTGAGAAAGGGTTTAATGAAGCTCCGTAACAG
>JAODJU010000062.1:12350755-12366853 GCA_026776725.1 Gnathonemus echidnorhynchus | reverse complement strand
GGGGGGGACACAGGGGGTGACGCTGCTCCTCGTTCGGCGGCCTGAGCGTCGGACACACGGCTGCACGCGGGGTACAAGGGTGGACAACTGAAAACAAGGAGGCGTCCGGAGAGCAGAGGAGAGGAGAGGAGGCGGAGAGGAGTGGAGGAGGAAGCTGGGGTCCGTGCGGCACTGAAAACGCGGCGTGGACACGGCAGAGGGGCCGGCGTGCGGCGAAACTTACCACTGCGTACATAAACTCAGGTCAATGCCTGTCAGAGCCTTACAACAACGTATCGCCGTCTTGATGAGCACAGAGGCGTCGTTCTCGGGGTCGGCCCCATCCAGCGAGGGCGACCAGTGCCCCCCAATAGCCATGGCCTCGTCTTTGCCTCTCATGCCCACCAGAAACTGCGGCACAGCAGCAGAACGGTCAGCAGGCCCCCCCCACGTGCGGCCGAATGTCGGATTGCCAGAACGAGGCCTACCTTGATGAGGCGAGCCGGGTGCTGGAAGGAGTCTCGGAGCTCTGGGGGGTCTTCAGCCAGGGCGCAAGACTTGTGGTACAGCTCATCCATGCTGGGGGTGGCCAGCAGCATGACCTGCGGGGGGTGATCAGATGGTAGGTCAGTGCAGGCTAACATGCTCACTGCAGCTAACAGACCTTCAGAAGCACACAAGCTAACACTCTCACTCAGGCTAACACACTCACTCAGGCTAACACACTCACTCAGGCTAACACACTCACTCAGGCTAACACACTCACTCAGGCTAACACACTCACTCAGGCTAACACTCTCACTCAGGCTAACACTCTCACTCAGGCTAACACTCTCACTCAGGCTAACACACTCACTCAGACCAGCAGGCCCACCTTAGCGCTGTAACTGTGGTTGGCGTCTGGTGGCTCCAGCACCGCTGTGTTTTTCACCAGGGAATCCACCTCCTTGTGCATGATGTGAAAATTGCAGTAGTTGCCAAACTGGAAGGGTCGGGACAGGGGAAACGCATCCACCCAGGTGAACTCGGCGTTGAAGAAATCGCTGGGGATGTACAGGCTCTGATAGCGCCTGCGCAGTTCCATCATGTCGCAGCTGCGCCTATGGGGGGGGGGGGGGGGGAGCAAGCGAGCCGCGGGTCAGGAGGGAGCAACGGGGAGCAGCGGGGAGCAACTGGGAGGCACCTGAGGTTCAAGTAAACTCACCCATCCAGGGAGAACTTGGAAAACTGCACGGTGTAGCGCGGGGTGGCCCGACGGGGGCGCCGTGGGGAGCGCTCACGGCGTGGGGAGCGGTCACGCGAGCGCTTGCGTGTCGGGGTCCTCTCTCGGGAGCGTCTCCGCTCACGGTCCCGCTCTCGGCTGCAAAGACAGGCCGTTAGCAGGAGTCCCGCCCAGATCGCGGCTCGACTCCCAGCCCCATTAGCCGATCGCGGCCCACCTGCGGTCGTCCTTCCGGAGGATGAGCTCGGGCCGGTCGTTACGACCGGGAAAGCGGGGCCCGGGGTCCAGGCGCCGTACCGGCTGCTGCTGGGGCATCATCCTGACTGGCGGCTGGAGCAGCCCCCCTGAGAACACGGAGTCTAGGGCACAAAGACACAGCTATTATGAACCACCCAGAGCTACAGCCAGAGACCCCGGGAATGGAATGGCTCCTCACCTTTGGGGGGGGGCTGTGGCAGCAGGGGCTGCGGGGGGGTCTGCAGCAGTGGGGCGAGGGTTGCCGCCGAGATCTGGGCCTGCAGAAGCGAGGGGGGTGGAGCCTGGGTGGGGACACTGAAGGTGGTGGGCGGGGGCAAAGACTGCAGCATGCTAGGCCCAGGCTTCATCATGGCAGGTCCAGGGGGCTGGCTCTGTAACAGAAGGGGGGGGGCTTAGGAGCTCAGCCTATCACAGACAGGCCAGGGACACCATTCTACCAAAGCACGGCTATGAGCGAACATGGCGGTCTGCGTCTCCGGACGTCAGCGTGCGCTCACAGTTTGGCTGGCCAGCTGAGGCAGCGTCTGGATCCGCTGGGCGTTCCACTTGAAGGGCATGTTGGGGTTGTACACGGCCTCCACCAGCACCCGGTCCCCCACCTGGGGTGTCTTTCCCTTCACCGCACTGCAAAGTGGCGCAGAGTCAGAGTGCAGCCCGGCCATCAGAGGACAGCAACCACAGGCAAGCAGGCAACTGCGCTACCCAGTGACACTGTGAGAAACTCTCCATGGCAAAATAATGCAGTGAAACTGTAACAAATTACCCATACAAAAATAGTCAAACTGTATCAAACTAGCTGTACCAAAATAAACCACGACACTAAGAAATTAGCCATACCAAAATAATCCAGCTGTACCAAAATAAACTAGCGACACTGTAATAATCTAGCTGTTCCAAAATTCACTGCAATAAACCGCAGTACCAAAAAAACCTGTAACACTGTAATAAATGAGCCACACAAAAATAAACTGACACGTAAAGCGTCCTTCAGAAACACATGCTCCCTCCCGCTTGTCGCCCCCTACCTGAGCTGGAAGAAGACATCCTCGTCTACGAAGCCGAAGGTGTCGTGCAGCTTGCTGACCACGCCAGTGAACACGCGCTGCTTCTGAGGCTGGGGCTGCTGCTGGTGACTGGAGCGCGGCGTCGGGTACGACACGGTGATCTGCGCGGCCGGCTGGGGACTGGGCAGAGCCACCGGGGGCTGCGAACACACACCGGTCACGCGCACACACACAGGGGGCTGTCTGCCGCAGAAATGCGTTGGCGGTCTCGCACTTACCTGAGAGAGCAGGCCGGGCTGAGGCTGGGGCATCTGGGACAAGGGACAGACAGACAGACAGACAGACAGGCAGAACGTCACAGCCAGTCCCCATGCCGGCACCCTGCAGGTCCCGGGCCTCTAGCAGCAGTCACTCTAAGCACTGCATCGCTCAGTACAGATTTTCATGCTATAGAACATGATCCATCCTTTTTCCAAAAACATGCAGGTTCAACTTTATTTAGCATTCACTTTTATCCAAAGCAATGTATAACTGAAAGCGGAGTCCCTGGAGCAATTGGAGGATAAGGACCTTGCTCAAGGCCCTTAAGGACAGTAAAAACACTCTGCTGACTCTGGGATTTGAATGAGCAACCTTCCAATTGTAGGCAGAGTGTCCTAACCGGCTGAGCCACACTCCCCATGTATTCAGTGCAGGCTCATAGAAAATCTGAAATCTGTGGCTGGCCATGCTGGGCGAGATGCCAGCCCACTGCAGGGGGCACACACTCATAGGGCAATGTATAAAAAAAAGCCCACCTACACCTCTTGGGATAAATTGAAGAAATGCATCTGCATGCAGCAGCGCTCGCTATTCCCTCTTCCCATAATGCATCTGTGCAACACGGACACACTACCTGGTGAGGGACATTGTACAGGGTCTGCTGCGGTGGAGGGGGCTGGGGTTGCTGCTGATACTGCTGCAAGGCTGTGTTGATCTGCGACTGAAAGGAACAGACAAGGTGCTACTGAAATCAGCTGTCACCCATGATATCACATGCCCACTGGGGAGGACTCACGAAAACAGACACACACAATGACAGGACGGCAGCCAGTAGAGACGAGACCCCTGCAGACTATAGTCCGTCTTTCTCACCTGCTGTAGGGCGGCGGCAGCTGCGGCCGCTTGCTGCTGCAGGGTGGCAGTCTGCTGGGACAGCTGGTAGTTGGCGGCAGACTGTGAGCTGAGCGAGGCGGCAGCCAGAGCCGATTGCTGGGAGTACATAGACGGGGAGGCACCCAGGAGAGATGGCTGCTGGACACCCAGTGCTGTGAAAAACACCCACGTCGGTCAGTCTGAGCCCAATTCGTATGATGCACAATCAAGCGTGGGCAAAATGAGCGAAGGACAGCATCCGTGTACTAACAGTGCAGACTGTTAAGATCCAGCGGCTGCCCCGAGTGTCCTGGCTGTGATACGGCCGTCGCGGCGAATTGAGCTGCCCACGGTGGGTTCTTCTGTCCCCCAAACTGAGCCATCACAGCCTTCCGTGCTTCGGCTTCCTAACGACGACACCTGTGCGGTCTATCAGGAAAAGATCACCGACACATTCACACATTCACCCATAACCGTGGTCAGGAGCATGTTCGTCACGTGCAGCTGCGACATAAACATGTTAAACAGGTGCAGCGATGTTCATTTTCCATTCCGGCCCATTTTTCTAAGATTACATAACACGTTTACTTAAGTTAGCTGGCAAAATAACCAGATTGTATGCATGGTGGGCATACAGTAATATGAATTCACTACGGACTTCAGATCCTTTAAAGCTGTATAATAGGAGACGACAGACTGTAAGCATGCTGTCCCAGCAGCCATCATTTTGTGCCAGCGGAGATTATCAGGGACCATCGATCATGACGGACTTGTTTTGTTTTCATGCAGTGTAGGACAGGCCCGAGCTAACAGATACTCAGAGAGCCAAGCTTGATCACCGACTCAAGATTTTCCACCATATTGCTCTGCGCTTCCTATAACAAACAAAATGACAACGTATTTCTGATCTCCACCAAAGCACTGCATTCAACCATTTTATCAATATTTAATACTACGATCCCCTACCTTAACTCTCCGAAGACGGACCGGCGGATACACGAAGAACACTGTTGGTGCGCATGCGTTAAGGTTACATTAAAGCTGAGTAGTGCACATGCGTCAGAACTGTGAAGTAGAGTTGTGCGCATGCGTAGGAGTTCTGTTGGGGGGGGGGTGTCGTGAGCTGGTTGAGTGCTGTAGGTTTTTGTGTTTGAACGTTTTCTTGCGTGTCGTTTATTTTATTATTACTCTGCACCGCGGTTTTTGGTGTGCTTAAACAAAATATATCATGTGAAGTTACTGTTTCCTCAAGAGACCCTGCCATATCACCATGGCTGGTATTGCGCACAATATGGCTGACGCGTGGGGAATTACGTAATGTGTAGATCGTCTTGGAATATATTTAGACCTTAGATCTAAACACACAGGGTTGCATTGTGGTTGGCCTCTCTGCAGTTGTGGACTGAACTATTTTCATTACTAAACTTGACTATAGCTTGCCACAAAAGCACTTGCAGATTATGAGAAAGTTAGGGAGGATATGACGCCTTTTAGACTGGGTCGGAGGTCAACACCATGCCAAATTCTGACGGATATTTTGTTCAAAATGCAGTTTTGACCAGGGACATATTTAAAAACGAACCTACAGTTTTTTCTTAGGCAAAACATTTTGCCGTGAACACGTTTGTCCGTGCACTGACAGGTTGACGACCTCTGAATTGCATCGCCCCCTCTGGCAGCATCAAGCCCAGCTTTCCCCATCTCGGTGGGGTGGCCTTGCAGCGCCCTCCGTAGACGTTTGGGTTGCTGTGGGTCGTACACATCAGGGATTAATTAATGAGATGCATTTGGATGGAAATCTGCATCATTTTGTTCTACATTTGGATATTTCAACGTCTCAAAATCAATTCTGCGCTGAAGATAATACTGTGTTTGAAAACATTATACTTTAAACGCTTGGTGTTTGGATAAACAAATATCCTAGTTTTTAGAAACTATATGGTTCTATGGATAAATGTGTACTGGACATAAGCAGCCATTGATTCCTGGTCTCTGATCTCCTGATCTCCACACCTGATCTCAGGCAGATAGTAACTCATCAGGTAGGATAGAAAACCTGCTGGATACTGGCACTCTAGGATCAGAGTTGCCTACCCCTGATACAGACAATATATCAACTTATTGTCATATTATATTTAAATGTTAGAAAATGAGAAACTTTGATAAACTGTCGATACGGTACATTGCTTCATAGCACACATCAGCGTGGGGGTAACCCCCCAATAATCAAAACCAGCCAATACAACCCCCTGGAGCCTTTAAATGGATGGAGACCTCAACTCCCCCCCAATGCTCAACCCAAAGTTATGCCCTTTCACATCAACTTATGACATCACAGCAATGAAAGCAATTCCAATCAATCATATGGTAAGAACAAACACCATATTCTGAAATATCGCACGGAAAGTTTGAGAACAGAGCACATCACTTGCTACTGTCTTAGCAAGTTGAAATACACTTGAAATACTGTCTTGGTATTAAAGGCCTACATGAATCATTGCAGAGATTAGAGCCCATTCAGAGGAAACTTCAGGTATAGGTGAAGAATGTGACAGCAGCTATGACGTTTTTTTAGAAAAGAGATATTGTGTGGAAGTACTTTGGCAATTTAAAGTGCAACGCACAACAGTGGTGCTGTGTATTGTAAACTTAAAACACAAAATAGAAATATACAAAAACTAATATAACTACACTGAAAACAGACTGGATATCAAATGAAAATTGAAAATATAAAAATTACATTAAAAAAAATCAAAACTATGGTAACACCACCCTACAACAAATAAAATAATTTTTTGTGTGATTGATCTATCCATCTCTCCATTTTTTGTGACCACTTGTCCTATTCAGGAGCCAATGGGCACAAAGCAGGAAACTACCCAGAATGGGGCACCAACCCATCACAGTGGAGACTCAAACCCAGGTGCCAGACTCATGGGGCAACAGTCCTAACCACTGTGCACTGCTCTACCCTTTTGTGTGATCCATTCATGAAAATAAGATTTCAGATTGTTCAATGTAATCTGCTTCATGTTCTGAATCTGCCATTTTTATCTACTATGCTCTTCCATTAGTGTCTATGCATGTTCTGACCATCCATGCCTTACTTCCCACATATCCAGATGGTGACCGGGGCACAATCTGAGCTGGAGGCCTGGTTCAGTCCCATAGAAGTGTGACAAAATGGATGTGAGTTACAAACTGTAACATTGTGGATGCAGACTTCAATCTGCCACCCCACACAGCCTGGCGTGGAGAACTGACTCATTGATGGACTTTGGCTTTGACCTTGACCACAGTCCACACCTTACTTTTAGCATGCAGGTCCATTCTGTCTTTTTATATAATGTTGTCATGCCCAGGGGGGGGTCGGGCAGCCAGTTGACCTCAGACCCCCAGAGGTTTTTTTCTCTATGTGTGGGAGTTTTTGGTTCCTCTCCTCCATTGTCATCTGGCTTTCTTCCTTTCATTTGTCTTTTTTCCCCCTGTTTTTGTATCATTCAGTCTTAACGATGTTGCGAGGTGTCACACACTCATGGAAGAGTGCCTTGGCATGACACTTGTGAAAGGCGCTATATAAGGATACACTGAATTGAAATGAATTTCATGGAAATCCTAAGGAAATTTTAAGCAAAAATGGAGCCTTGAAGTAAAGAAATAAAGACTGAATTATATCATGGTAAATATCCATACTGACTGACATTAAAAAAATTACTGTATCACTCAGCCCTATTAACAAGATTTTAATTTAGTCATTCCAAGTTAATTTATTTAAATCAACTTCATTTTTTTACATATGCTGTTACAGTATCCAGTGCAAACAAAGGCTTTAAGAATACATTTTGCAATATATACAACATATTTCAAGTACATTCACCTCAGATGCTATCTTACATATAACATTTAGTCGCCTTCCAACTGCTTATCCTGCTCAGGGTCCATGGGGAGGCTGGGAGTAGCTGGACCACAAAAAGGGCAGCACAAGGCACCAGGCGGGGGTCACCCTAGATGGGATGCCAGTCCACAACCAAAATATGTGCAACATAAACAGCAAGACCACAGCAGTCCTCTTTTCGAGGGAAAAAATAAAGTTGCTAGGGTCCAGCAGCAGCCTACGAGTCGTTTAACTTGCGCTCCAGCTCGCTGAACACCTTGTCACTGATTTCATCCACTTCATCCTCCACCTAAAAACAGGCAGCAGGTGAAAGAGCTGTACCCAAAGACTGAATGGGGCCACGGCTGGTGATGCAGACGCTATGGGCCTAACCTGCTCCACGTGGTCCACCTCGGGGATGTAGAACTGCAGCATGTTCTCGATGCCGCTTTTCAGCGTCCGTGTGGAGCTGGGGCAGCCCGTGCAGGAGCCCAGTAGTTTGAGCCGCACCGTGCCGTCCTCAAAGCCCTTGAAGATGACGTCACCGCCATCCTCCTGCACTGTGGGCCTGGAGGTAACGCAGTACAGTTATCATCTCATCATCACAAAGATCAGTGTTGCTTTCAGGGACAGGGCTCTGCTTTGTTTGATCCAGGAACACTGATACAGTCACACCCTCATTCACTCCGAGCGCCTTAACTGAGGTGCTTTGCATACATTTGCAAACATACTGTCCCTGTGGATACAGTTCCCAAGCTTTTTAACTCAGAGACTTGGTACTAAGGAATGGTACCTCATGTCCGTTCCCAAGATGATGATGTGCCTCATAACAACACAGTATTGGTGTGTGAAACAGGAAAGGCCTGACAACGAAACTTCAAATGCAGGTTCCATATTAGCAATACCTGATCCTGGTGTCCAGCAGCTCTTTGATCATAGACACCACTTCATCTTCATCCTCTTCCAAAGGAGCTGCAATGTAGAGAACACAACAGTACACATTGCCTGTTAGATGCCCCCCAAACAATTGCCACAACTATGTTGCCCCCCATATAGTCAACACTGAATACTATCCTTCAAGTTAGTGCCAGGAGACTATTGGCACTAACCTGAATAATCTTGGCCATGTTTAGAGTCATTCAGAGGGCAAAGGTCATTCTGGCACAAACTCAACACCCTCTTCAGGCAGAGATTTCGTCTTCTGCCATCAGGGAGAATGTGCATTTTTTTCTGGGAGGACCAGATCAAACAGGTACCTGAGATCATTTGTTCCGTCGGCTGTTGTGTTTTAAATAAGTTATAGGCCCTCTGGCTACTGGATATATATGTTTTAACAAGGAAAAATCGATTTTATTTTTCTATATGCTATTACGATTGCAGTATAAGGTCATCTGTTGTATGCTATGTGTATTTATGTCTTTATTTATTTACGTAATTTTGTGTGTGTGTTGGTTGTGTTCACTGCTGTCTGCAAACCAAATTGTCCCTAGGGCATAATAAAGATAATCCAATCCAATCTAATAGAGCAGGGGTGGTCAATCTTATCCGCAATGGGCTAGTGTGCATGTGGGTTTTCACTGCAATTCCCTAATTAGATTACTAATTAGAGGACTGATTGAGTCCTCACACCTGGGTTTGAACAGCTGACCTACGGGTTATCCCAAAAACCTGCATACACACCGGCCTTTTGAGGATAAGATTACCCACCCCTGTAATAGAGGGTATGCACATGATGTCACAGAAGACACTGTGCTCATAGCCAGTGAGTGGCAAATACACTGAGTGGCAGCATTAGCGTTCAGCTTGAATGTCACAAAAATACATCTAAAATTGGAAAGGCCTGCTGTGTATGGCAGTGTATTGCTGCCACCATAATAGAACTAAATTTGCCCAGTTTCTCATTATCACAAGATAAGAAAAAGGAGAAAATGGGCAATTTTATTTTATCATGGTGGCAGTAATACGTTGTCTTAGTTATGTAACTGATTGTACAAATCGATTTAACAAGAAAATGTTGCCATCGTTTTACAGACTACCGAAAACTAAAGAAAAGAAAAGCAAATGGATCGTGGCCATCTGCAGAAACAACAGAAATCCAGGCTCCAAAACATGGATTTGCAGTTGTCATTTTGTGTCAGTTGTGTTGGATTTTTGGGTATAATCACACCTATGTTTTATATTGTATTGACTACTCATCAATTAAAAATCTTCATTTGTATTTTGTGGAACTGTAAAGTCTTTGTCAGCATTTATTAAAAAAAAAAACATCCATGATGATGAGCCTTGTGTCAGGGATGTTAGAGTTTTCTTAAGTACTGACTTTTTCATTCCACCTGCCTGAGATGGTAAAGACAGCCTCACAGTGCGGAAACTAATGTAAACAGTATGTGGCTCAAAAGGGTAAAAACTATGACGACCTCACAGTCTAACTGAACCTCATTCATGAACCTGAGTGATCCAAATATTTCACATTCCACATAAAATGGCGGTTTGGTTCATCACACTTTCACACTGTTAGAACAGCTCATGATTAGTTTACAGAATGTCACTGAGAACTGACAGGGTTAATTGACATTTAGCTTCGTGCTTTCAGCTGTAGGGTCTGTTTACTTAGTTCAGCCTTCCAGATTACTGCATACCGCTGTGTGTGTGTGTCTCCCCCGTAGTTATGGGGCTTCCGCTCTGGAAGAATTCCGTCACAGCCCCGATGACGCCATGCTTGATGTCGGCCCATTGCACGTCATCATCCCTCTGCAAACAGAACAACCATGTCCTCATACATTAAACTCATGAAGTCTTCATGCTGCTTTAAATGCTCAGCTGAATTCTGCAACATTCTTTGACATTATATACAGAAATTCAAAGTTTCACAGTTTCATTTTCTATACATTTCCAGTTTGCTTCTCTCTGATTTGCATCTCCAATGTGATCCATATGATGTTACTGCAACCGAGGTCCAAGGAATCTTAAGTTATACGATAAAAACACAGCCTATAACTGAAAAAAGGGGGCCAGGCCATGACAGCTGATAAGCCTGATCTTTCACCTCACTTCTACCTTATTACTGCACTACCTCTGCAGTTATTTGCACATCCTTCCCTGATCCACCACCTATTTATTCACTTCCTATACTGTCTTTTCTCTTACTGCACTGCTGTTTGTGTTATTGTCCTTCCACCCACACCTGTCCCTTACCCTGTAATTGCGGCATGAGGATTTCACTGTGTTTATACACATTTAACAATAATAATGGCCCCATAAGACTGCATACTTGTTTTCCTTCAGCCCTAGTTCTACTAAACTAATTTCTGGTATCATACACAGACTCAATCGCTCATGGGAGTTTTATGTTCTGAGGGCGGAATGAAAAATGATTGGTTCAGAATGATACCCAATCAGATCTTGGGTCAGATTTGAGGCCAACCAATCATCTCTCAGAACCAATCATTTTTCTTTCTGCCCTCAGAACATTTTTGTGTAAGTAAAACTCCCGCAAGCAACACAGCCCCCCTAATTTTGCTGTGCTGTGTTCCATGGCAGTCTGGTCCTGATTATTTCTGGTCCTATTAATTCACACTAGTATGTCAAATGCTGTCCATTCAGGAAAGGTACCTTTGTCACTGTGATGAAGTCAGGACCGAAGAACACTGCCTTCACTCCCTCCACCTTAAAAATCTCACTGTTAAAACACATAAGAGTCTGGTCAACACTGGCACACCTGCAGTCGAGGTGATGGCAGGGTTCAGTGAAGATGCTGACCTGGCCAGTGGTGAGGTCTTGGCATGACTGGCACTGGGGAAGCTCAGCGTCCCGGTGCCCAGGACAGCTCTGCCAGGCATGAATTTCAGGCTCCTGGGATTGGGCGTGTCCTGCGTCTGAACATACAGCTGCCGCACTAAAATGGACCAATCACAAAAACGCATAGGTTCATACTGACCTAAAGCGACACCCTTGTGGTCTCTCATGCAGACTCAACCTTTTTGATGAAATGAGGTCAGCAGCATTTTCACTAGGATAACAGTCATTGGAAAGCAGGGTTTCAAAATTTCTGGAACTTTCAAAGTTGGAAACTTTCCATGGGGATATATGTGTCCCTTATTAATGTGGATAATGGGGATTATTAATGTGAATAAACTGGTAATTGGCAAAATACAGGTTAGCCTATAACAAGGAACTTAAATGTAGTTTAAAAAACATCTTGCAGCATAATATTGGTTAAAATGAGATTTAAAGCAAATTCAGTTGAATTTAAAAGTCAGAAATGTCATCTTTAAAATTTGTATTCGAAATGTTCATATGCATGTCTGCTAATGACAAAAAAGTTTATATTTATGTTTGTATATGATATAGATTGTATAAATTCTCAAATTTCCATTTAATTCCTGTTAATTCTCAAGGAAAATTTCCAACTTGGAATACTTCCAAAATTCCTCAGCTTATCTTCCCATGGAATGGAAGTTAAGGCAGACTCCTGTCTCTCACCCTCACGTGTACAGATATATGTGTATGGAAAAAGGGGGGTCAGAACCATTTTAACTTACGCCCTTCAATTTGAATTCTTACTCTGGAAACTAGCATTCCCACCTCAGAGCAGATTACACGATAATGTGATAAGCATCGTTTTTGCGTGTTTCGATCATTGCACACATGGTTGCACGGCTGCAAAATTCCAGATTACCTGGCAGTAGGCTGACAGCGGCCCTACACCGCAGCAGTGATTTGGTGCAGGTCTGTACGGCGCACCTGGGATACGGGGGGTGCTTAGCCAGGACTGAAGACCTGTCGGAGATACCGACGACATTACCACCAGGCGGGGGCGTGGATTACCCCGCCATACTCCCTCTAAACATCACCAGAAATGACCCTGCCAATTAGCCGAAAGCCTTCTTCATAGGCTAGTCCACACGCTCAGTAACGCACGCCACACCGCCCCCGTACACGCTAACTAGCGGCTCAGCTAGGAAACGTGAGCGGTAGGTGAGCAACGAACGGAGGCGGTGAAATCGGGGAAACCCGGACACAGCACCTTGTAAGATGCGGGAGGGCGCGCAGCAGCGGAATATAGGGAAACCTCCATGTTCTGGTCGCCGCCATTTCAGCTGGTTCTGCCGAGCACGCCAACCGCCACCTCAGCCGGGCGCGTTCCCGATGCGGGCGCACGCAAGGTCACGTGATAGCAAACTCTTCGGGCGCGTTCACGTTGGTTTCAGCACCTTGACGGATAATGCTGCGGTTGGCTCATGCACGTGGGAAGAGAGGGGGACTGGTCGCACTGTGATGCTTCACTATTTAAACAACTAAACGCTTCAAGATTATATCTTAACACGTAATATTATTCATTAGAGCAAAGAAGTATCAGTTGACTGGTATAGGGGTAAAAGTGTAGAGAGTGGTAAATAAAGCAGTCTACCCTTTCGTTGCTACAATATAAATACGTTCCTTATTCTAATAGTTTTATTTTTCACATATTTTTTTTGATTTGGGTATATTGTGCGTAAATATGGTGACAAACATAGCTCTTTTTATTGTTTACTTTTTAATCTTATTCGGTCTGTTTTATACTATCTTATACTATCTTTTTACTCAGACAATTCTGGAATCTGGTGGAAAAACATTTCACTACATCGTAGTACGATGTATGCCTGTGTATGCTGTCATTTACATTTAAACTTGAGCCAGTAGATTTCATTTCATTTTCTTAGATGTTTGCTATAACCCACCGGTCACCTGAAATAAACAGGTCCAAGTTGGAATGTCTGGGTTACAAAGCGATTAAGCTTCTTTCTTTCTTTCTTTCTTTCTTTCTTTCTTTCTTTCTTTCTGTGTGTTCTTTGAAACAGCTTGGGGCCCTTTTGGTCTGAAGTTTTCATCTAGCGTGAATTAAGCAATAGCTGAAATGTATATTATATTGTAATTATATTAATATTGATTATATAATTATATTAATATGGGTTATATTAAAAATTGTATTTTAATTGATATAACGCCTTTGGCAGGATGAGCAATACTGTCAAATGAAATTTACACACTGCTTATACAGAAGACCCAGCCTGGTAGGTTTCTCAGTCCCTCTGCAGGTGGAGTGGTGTAGTACTGTCCTAAGTGTACACCCTACTATATAAGAGCCTTATAAGAGTACTGACAATACTACAAAACAAAAAAAGACAACTGTGATTTATACAAGCCAAACGTCATTTAACATAGAACTAATATAGCAAACACTCAAACACTGGGCACCAATCATCACTTTTTTAAAAAAAATTAAAGGCTTTAAATTTGAAAATTTGAGGATGTGGTCATTTTCACCCTGAATAGTGAATGTCCAAGCAGCAAGACAGGAAGTATAGGAAGGGTTAAGCAGGCTTGCTGGCAAGGAGCCTCCAGGAACTGGGGCTTAAACAAACACACTGATACAGCGCATTGAATCTATACCCCTCTTCTCTTCCAGCCTGAGACAGGTTTGGGGCAGGGAGTGGCTATAAAGAACCAGGTCTGACGTGAAAGGGGAGGAATGCAGGCGGAGGAGACGACTCGACCTGACTGCCAGGTATGAGGGCTTCTAGAAGAATCACAAATAATTTCTATTGTGACATTTCTAAAAACGACAGGAGGCAAGAAAGGCACGTTACGGGGAAGTGTGGCCTGATGGAGACGGCTCTGTTATAGCTCCATGACGTGAAGAAGCATCTTCTCAGTGGTCTACAGGAAGTTGGGTCTCCCATGCCTGCATCTTCACTCTGATCTTCAGGGACTCTCTTGCTTCTCAACCCTGTCCTTGACAAGTCATGGTTTACTGGATCTTCATACCCATCGCTGTGTCAGTGGTGTCCTTCATTGGGTCTTGGGCAGTGTAAGTCACATTCACTTCTTAGTTTTTGATTTGCTTTTATTTCACAGTGTGTGTTCTAGCCATCTATAATTAGGTATCTGGTCAGTTCAGTATGACAAGCGTGTGGCTTTGGATGGAGCTATCCCCAGGTATTATGTGTGTCAGGTGCACTGAATATGTTCTCCTAGAATACATATTTTAGGATTCATAAAAGTAACATTGAAAAAAATGATAAAAATAATTTTCGCCGCTCATTATTTCACTTGCTTTTCAGTGCTGTAGCTTTAACCATGAACTTTGCATGGAAATAGTTCAGTGTGATAACTTCATATACAGCCATAAAACAAGAGGTAAATCCTATTCAGAACACAAATGACGGCAGTCATTGAAAGAACCGAGGCCACAATTTGTGAGACAGATGCCAGGAGGACATTGTTACAGAACTCTTAAGCCTGAAAATAGAAAAAAATAGTTCACTTTTATTTATGAAAAAGAGTATAAGTCTCAGACAGCTGTGGTGTGTTGCAGGCTACACAGTGAAAAGCTGCATGATCACTTGTATGATTTTCTAGGGAAAATTTATCACCCGTGTAAACCGCAGGAGTCAAAAGCTGCAGGTCGTATTTACATCAGAAAACTGCTACAGACGCCCTTGATAAATAGCATCATTTTCAGTTCATCACAAAATGTATAGTATCCAGAAGTACACTGATATTCTTTTTATGGATTGAAGCAAAATGCCAAAAGTGTTATCAATACCTGAGTGGGTTGAGATTGTGTTATTGCGCTATTCTGTTCCTGGATGCCCCACCAAGCCAAAACAAACACACCCACAATATGGCACAGATCCATCCCTGCCCCTGTCTAATGCAAATAAAGGTTTATGCAACACGATTGCCACAAAAATTTACTGTGTTTCATACCACAGCTAATCTGAGCTTATAAGGTGTTACCTCCAGACTCCAAGACCCATGGTTATAGTCTTTAATTCATTGAATCTATTCATCTAAAAGTTGAATAAATATGTTCAGTAATAAAGCAGTAAGAGAGAACATTTGTGTTACATGTTTCAACATTAGATGCTTAAATATTACTGGCAGTGATTGAAGAGTCCTTACTTGTCTTCTATAACATCACTAGTATATGAAAATTGTTCTGTCAGGAAAACTCGTTGAGTGCAGTAAGACTTGGGTACAGTTTTCCTTCTGATTTCAGTCCTCTTCAGTGATTCGAGTCTGCCAGTCTTAGACGGAGCCTCCTCACCTCTGACTTGATTCATCGTAAACCACAGCCCTCTATGACGAGTCACCAAGGTAGTTGTTTAGTAAAGGTGTTTGCTTTCGAAACAGGAGGTGTTGAAAATTCATTAATTCACTAACTCCAATATGCTGGTAATATACTGGGTGTGCCTGGTTACCAGAATTGTATTCATTTCTTTTGAAGAACAGCTGTGTTCTCAGGGATTTTTACCACAAACCTTTGACCAATAAGAGCAAAACAAATTAAAAGCACAGCATTTTCTCTAAATATGTCCTTATTTGATCTGGAAAAAGTGTTGCTCACTCCCGTCTGTGATACTAACAGATTAAGTGCGTTTCACGCATCTTTATCAGGTGTGTAATGAAAACCCTGCTTTTTCACGATAACATTTAATCCAAATAATCTCTACTCTGTGTACATTAAAGTATCTTTCATAAATAAAGGGACGTGGACAGATGGACCCATTCATCTATTATCTTCTGCTTATCTGAGGTCGGGTCGCAGGGGCAGCAGTCTCAGCAGGGAAATCCAGACTTCC
>JAODJU010000062.1:12332310-12350737 GCA_026776725.1 Gnathonemus echidnorhynchus | reverse complement strand
GCAATGTTATGGCGATTCCAAGGGCCCCTAAGTGACAGGGGCCTTAAAAGTTTTGGAATATGATTGGATTGAACTGGGTTGGGGACCTAATATGATATGCTTTCATGGTGAGGCGCCCCCTGCTGGCACGTCATATGTATCTTCTTTAAAGTCCCTGCCTTCTGTCTCTCTGCTGCAGGTACGGCCTGGCACTCAGCTACGGTCATGTCTGTTCCCTTAGCAACTGGTAAGCTCTTCCACCGCTGAGACAAGCTGAAGTCCAAAGAGCAGTTATTTTCTGGAGAGGGCCAAATCTGAGCTTTTGCATGTCAGCAAAGGCCACTTTTAATGATAATTTTTACATCCCATGAAAGCCAGAACAGAAGACTTGTTACCAATTACTCTGCCCTTTTTAAAATGCCAGCAGAAATAAACAGGACCAGTCAATTTCACATATTAAACATAACTTATGAAAATGACGGCCCAACTTATCAATGTAAAAAAGCATTTTTACATCCATTCTTTCTGAAAAATCAACTGTTCTGTTTTTTGGAGAGGCTCTATATGCATGCCTGTGTTGAAGTATAAATTGTATTTGCATTTATTCAGAGGACTTGACATGAAAAGCAGCAAACGTTGCCCTTTTTAAAATGATTATTATTTTAATGATTGTGTGGGCCAGTAAAAATAGCCTTGTGGGGTGGCTTTTGTCCTGCTCTGCAGTAGAGAATGGCCAGGGGTATAAGAGGGGCCATAATTCATATAGAGGGGTCAACTTTATTATTACCCAATGATTTAATTTGAATTGATGGGGGGGGGGTGCTGACAATGGCTGATCCTGTAGAGATGTGCTCTTTGCCTTTCTTCTCAGGCAATACAGGAATTCCTGCGAGCCGAACATGTCCGAGTTGTGCTGCACGGACAGCCGTGTGCCCACGATAAGGTGCGGGTGGTACAAAGCCTGTCTGGCACCAGATACGCCGTGCACTCACACAGAAAGCCAGTCTGTGCCCCGCCAGGGGAGATAGGCTCTTTCTGCCCCTTCTAACCACTGTCTTTTCCTGCTTGCAGCACAAGTGGGAAAGGTATTCCAGAGAACTCCTTGTTTACAGCCACCATCAATGCAAGCTCCTTCTTGTGTAAGTGCATTTTAATGACACGTGAAGCACCTGATTGGGTAATGTCATGTGACATGACCAAGCCTATATGCCTGATGTCCTCTCTTTCTCCAGTCCTGGTCTTCTGTGTCTTCCACCATGCCCATATTCTGAACAAGTGCAGCACTCAGGCTGTCCTGAGTCGGCTGGCTTTGGGTTTCGGCTGTGTAGCATCCATTGGTGCCTTTGTGGCTGGAAACTGCAACGTAAGTACGCCTTCTGCCTGTAAGCTCTGCTATCGAATACCAGCCTCACAGCTGATATCACCACGGCTCAGGCACAGGTAAGGGGACCTGGATCAGGTCAAGCGGCAGGTAATATGCTGCTCACTGACATACCTGTAAGATACACTCAGTGTCCCTGGTGGGCCTACACCATGGTGTGTATCCCCCCATCCATCCATCCGTGGGCATAAATTTGGGTATCAACAGTAGGGATGTGTCCCTACCAATATGGATGGAGTACTGTGTGTGTTTGGGGGGGTGGGAGGTTTGGGGCTGATTTAGTCCCCACCAGTGTTGAAATCAAACCTACACCCCTGCATCCATCCATCCACCAACCATCAGCCTGCATCACCTGGCAATGATCATAAGTAGTTGCTAACTGTTGCTGCAGAAAAAACCTTTACGTAAATGGAGAGAGCCGTAGGTTTCTGCCCGGGAGGCAGGAGTGTGAGGGAGTGATTGCTGACTGAACACTGTGTCCTCTGCTCCAGCCTGGATACCTGATGCTGCTACACTACCTGGGGGCAGCGGTCAGCTTCATTTGCATCTGCTTCTACTGCCTCCTGCTGACAGTGCTGACGGGTAACTGTTTGCTCACGGGCAAGGAGAAAGTCCTTTACCCCGTTCGCGTCCTGTCCACTGCCCTCCAGGTCCTCGTTACTCTCTTTTGTATCCTTTGAGTGACAACTCCAAACCACCTGTGGCCTTAAAATGTGTCTGTTCCTGAAATAGTGACATATCTGTCTGGTTTCTGACTGTAGGACAAAAGTAGATGTTTCTGGGGACTTCTAGTACCTCCAGAGTTTGATGTTAGTCCTTCTATATTATGCATTATTAGCTTTAACTAAATCCAACCAGACTGCATCTTCTTTGCACAAGAGCCGTACCCGTTGCAGCACCTGTCGGCTGTCTTTGAGTGGATCCTTAGTATGAACCTGGAACTTTTCGAACTGAGTTTTGTATTTGAGTTCTACGTCTTTTCATCATCCATGTTGTCTTCGCTGATTTATACAAAAGAAGAGGAGAAGTCCCTCATTATGTCCTGATGACCTTCCCAAGACGAGACTCTGATTTATTACATCAGTATGCGCCAGACCGTGACAGGGAAGGCCTTCACATTTTAGTGAGATAACCATGGGCTTTTGTTACCCTTTACCTCAGGCGGAACTTCTCCGGATCATCGAAATCAGCTTTTCACAGGGAAGCTTGGACCTACCACTAGATAGATAGCAAACTGATCACCATGACCTCTTATCCTGTTATGTTTGAATAATTAAGTTAGTTTGTGCAGCCTTTAGGAGACTTTGAGAGCCAACGCTGGCATTGCTCTTAAAACCTACATTTCTGTAACAGTAGCACCAGTAGCAGCCAACCAGGAAGCAGAACAATACCTCAACACTGAAGATTCATCTCTCAAGTGTCTTATTATTTAAACATACAATGTAACTTTTTATTGAATCAGTCACCTTTTAATGCTGATTACCTTAAGTCCCTGTTTATGCTTATTGATTGGAAACAGATGCTAAAGCTGTTTGAATGTAGAAGGTGGTAGCACCAGACCAAGCATAGAAAACCCCAGTGTCTCCAGGCCTTTCTCTGAGAAATGCAAAAAAGAACAAATGTGTGATATATTTAGATTATATATTTTTCAATGAAGCAGTGATTGCAGAGTATAAATGAGAGGAATGTTTTTTATCTGATTTATTTATGAACTTATGATGTATTATGTTATACCGTGGCTGAGATGGATATGACCCCCAGACCAGATAAAGATGACACCCCATAATTCACTAATGTCACTGTTTATTATGTGTAATTTTATGGTTAATTATCTCTTTCAGCACTTATGCTTCCAATACTTGAAAATCTTCACTGTACAATTTGGAGTACTGGGGAGAGAAATGGGAATGGCAAGTGATTTATTATTAAACCATTTGTAATGCAATTAATCAGCAAACTGTGTCCTGCTGCCTGCTAAACAAACATTCACCGAGCTGAAGGAGCCGGTGTCTCAGGGTCACGGTGACGGGAAGCACACACCCCAGGCATGGCGAGTGTAACGGCCCAGGCCGTCCTGGGCTCCTGCAGTGAGGAGAAGAACCAATACTCTACTGGAATTACCTGATCTGTAAGGTAATTTTAGGCAGGACAGCAAAGGAGCAGCAGACATATTTATGTGACGACTGTGGTGAATTGTAGCCCGCTGGCTGTCGTGTGTCATGCAATTGCAGCCTTGGCATCACAAGCCGACAAGCCAGACCAGACCTGCCCAGCTTAGCTATAAGGAGCTTGGCAACAGACTATTTACTAAAAGGGCTCATGAGGTTTCGATACTGGCCCCAAGGGAGCTTATTTAGGTGACTGTGCACGGATAGCAGGTGAGGTCAAATGTATGTATGATCAGGACCTTAAGGCCAGGAAGAAAGAACATTCCAGGGAGTCCACAAATGCAGACAGACTACACGTGGGGTTGGGTACACAGGTCAACCATAGGCCAGCAGTGACTTTTTCATCCAATCACAATGACTTAAACATTGGCCAACAATCAAGCTGAAAGCTGAGAACTTCCTGCTTTTAAAGGCAACCTCCTTCACGCTACGCTACACTATAGCCATTTGTATGCATTTCATTAAGTAACTCCAAACCATGAGCAAACAGTCATACAAATACTTTTATTAAACTTCAGTGAATTTACAGGCGTGCCCATATGTGAATAAACCTGCTATTCCCCAAATCTGGTTTGGAAACTAACTTTTTAAATGAGTCCCCGTGTAATGTATAAACCAGAACAGGAACCTATCCCATCAACAGGTGAGTGATTTTCCTAAAAGTGTCATGAGTTTATTATTTATTTATTAAACACTCACACAAATACAGTACACTGCACAAATATTTTTCTTTAAATAATCATGTTGGTGTAAAACTATGATGCCTGTAAAAGTGTGTTTACTAAAGTCACTCCAATATTTACAGCAACTAGTCAATACATCACTGTATTTTTGACTCCACCAGCACACCTTGCATGATTAATCAATAATCACTGACTTTTTTTTTTTTTTTACTAATTAAGTGAACTGGGTGAAAGTTGTAATGAAAACTTGGAATGGCTGAGGTGCCCCTGAGCAGAGGGGTTTGGGAATTTAAGTGGTGTTCATCTACCCATTCAATATTCAGTAATTTTTGGATAACAAAGGAAATTCTTATTACTTTTTATTGTGTTACTCTTACTCTGCATATGCTTTAATGTTAAATCGTGTTTTTTGTTCTGAGCAAATATACACTTGCTACCCAGATAAGTAAAATTGCCTTAAACCTTTCCTTTGACTGCCTAACACAGTAGTGCTGAACGTGCCAGCTCAGGTCAGCTGATGCACAACCACGGGAATACGGAGTAAGCACAATAAATGCTCAATCGAAGACACAGAACACAGTTCTTTCTTAAGTATGAAGTGTACTGTGTGAAACTTCACAATCAATTAACAACCTTCCAAGACTATAATCAGCTAACACACAACCCCAGTTACTCAACCTTAGGCTTATTTGCAGAGACGATCATTGGTGATCAGCCAGCTAAAAACGTTTTTCACTATTTAACTGTGGAAATGCAACAAAAGTTACTGGCGCCATACAACAGGAGCCTGCAGACATTTCGTGCCAGATCTGCATAGGAGGCAGTTGGTGTTTTCAGCAACTACCTCCTGTTTGTTCTTATCATCACACAATGTACTGTAAACAATATGAAATAGTACTTTGCTCGCTCTGGCCACTGATTTTTGTCGACTATATTTCTCAGCATATTTCTCAGAAGAGACAGTTGTTGGTGGTGTTGGCTTAAGTATCACCGCTCTCTAAAATCACTCAACTCCACAAGCATTTGAAAATGCTTTTTTGAAAATGGGGTGGCCAGATAGCACAGTGGTTAGCACTGCTACCTCACAGCTGAAGGACCAGGGTTCAAGTCCATCTCCCCCCATAGGGGAGACATCACCCCTACATTTTTGAGGGCAGTGGTGGGTTAATGGCTAGGGAAGCGCACTCGTAATCGAAAAATTGCAGGTTCGAATCCCCGACCAGCAAGACACCACTGAGGTACCCTGAGCAAGGTACCGCCCCCAAGCACTGCTCCCCGGGCGCTGAATTAGCTGCCCCCTGCTATGTCACGAAAAGTGACATATGGGTTAAAAGCAGAGGACACATTTCGTTGTTGTGCACTCTGTGGTGTGTCAACAATGCCAAATAATCACTAAATAAATAAAATATAAAGATCCCACAAAAATAAATCTTAGACCCTTTGATTCTGCCATTAGCGTTTACTGGGAAAAGTGAAACTCATTCTCCAGAGGGCTGCTTTTGCGGGTTTCAATTTGTTTAATAAGAAAACTAATCCTTAACTAAACAAGACATTGAGAGCATTAACCCATCATCACATTTGTAGAACAGATGTAATGCAAAAGCTTTACAAATACTTCAATGTAAAATACTAAAGGTGCGTAACTGTGTGCAAGGACACTGAACATGGCAGGTGCTGCTTTGAGAGCTGACAGCAGATTCCAGCCAGCTCTGACTCAGGGTCTGTTAAGAGGCTGACACACAGGTTGGCTTTCCCTTTCTGCAGCCCCAGGATAACAGAAACACGAAGCTTGTTAACAACTTTTTCCACAATGGCTGGGACCACCATGTGTTTGTACGCCTACGGATTAATCAGCAATTAGCAATTCGTTCACACCTGAGCGCTGATTGAGAAGCCGTGACAAGCCAACAAAGAACCCGCAGTCTTTGGAAACGACCTTTCACACACCTAGAGCGATGATCGCACACAAAGACGACTGCCTGGATATGGCAGAAATGCAAAGCACTTAACTTTTATTTCAAAGAATCTCATATACATCCTGGAATTACAGATAAAGACACATTAAGAGCAAAAATCAGTTCACAATGAGGAGTCTATTTGCATTAACCAAGAAGTAGTGTGAAATATAGCAAACACCGCCAGTATTGTTAGGAGGACAGCAGTGGGAAATGCTGATCGAAGCGGGGGGGGGGGGGGGGGGGGGGGGGGTATGGATGTCCAGTACAGCACAGTGCAGCACACTGGGGCACGCTCCACACCACAAACCTCCTCCGGAAACAGACTGGGTACATCCTCATCCTCAAGATGTATAGTTCAACTGCAATACTTCTCATAAATATGAAAACCGGCCATTCAAAAGTTCTACAAGCCAAAAAAAAAAAAAAAAAATCTTAGCTGAGCACAACACTCTTGGTGACGTTAACTAAGGTCATTTCTCCAGGGAGCTGCTGCTGAATTTGCCCCTTGGGCAGCAGCCGTCGCTGCTGCGTCTCACGTCAAGCTACTGCGGCCAGAGATCAAGAAAAGCGGAAGCTGAGAAATGTGTCTTTTATTGAAGCCCAAGGCTTTTCATGGACGGTGCTCAACAGCCAGCCTGCATGTCCTTCAGAGTTATTGGTTCATACACTCTCGCTCAATACTTTTTACTATCTGCCAGCATGTAAGCAGACAACTGACATTCCGTGATCAGTCCACTGATGTTGGTAGCTGCTGGACTGTGAAATGTTACTTTTTTAAAAGGAGAACACTACAGTAGTCAACTCAAAGGTATTAATATGATGAGATGGGTAATTTTTAAACCTACAGCGGAGCCAAAGGGGCTCTCCTCAAACCGTGTACATGTTCTTCGTCGTGGATCCGCTTTTGCTCGAGGTGTCGTCATGTGACTGATACCCAATCACTGCTTTGAGGGGGACATTCAGGCGTTCTTTGTAGTGCTGTCTGGAGAGGCGAAGGGAAAAGGAGAATCAGAACGCTGACAGTGACTCAAGGGGACACAGCGCCACCATCAGGCATTTAAAACCATCATTCGGCATCAGCTCTGTGCTTTGAGGACCTTATGTAGCAGGCTATTTCTATGAGACGGACCTCAGAACATCAGCAGCACCTCCTAGTGGAGGACTCAAGTTCTACCGGGAGCTCCTGCACATCCAGTGCTGAGAGAGAACAGGCCTCACTTCTCCTTCAAGATATTAAATCCCCACGCAAACAAAGCTAAACAGATATTTGTAAATGTCATGTGAAGAAATGCATATGCACAAAAATATTTGGATTTATCATACATTTCCCCTCAGAATGTCATAACTATCTTGTAAATGTGCGCACGTGCATGAGCCTGAGATCCTGCCCAGTTGCCACCCACAAATAGCCATAAATGGTCAATGCAAATAAACTTGCTGTAAATTAAAAACCAAGATGAGGAATTTTAAACAGCATGAGGCAGGGGCACAACAGAAGGTTATATTTGGGGGCCCAAACAAAATGTTCAGAAGTACATTTTGCAACAATTTATCACACATGTATATATTGCCCAGCTTATTTTTGTACTTTTGCACTATTTTGCACTTTCAGATGACATGCCAATCTGCATTATGCTGTCAGAGTACTTGTACTTTGTGCAATGATAATAAAGATGAATCTTAAAAAGTGTGTTAAATGTCGCTGCACTGCAGGAATTCCGTCAATTCTACAAAACACCCTGAAAAAAGTGGTCTGTGTGACTATCAGGGACAAACTCACATCTTTGCCCTCAAACTTAAACATGCGCATCTTTAATAGGGGATGCAAAATTATGTGGCGTTGTGCCAGAGCAGTCAGGTACTGTAGTACGTGAAATTCAAAATGAAGAAATCATACTGTCAATGTCATGTCGGCATCACAGATAACTTGCGCATTAATAGAATGGAATTCAATTGACAAAAGCAGTTTAATTAGAATTCATTTTATCTTTTGCATCTAGTGCTGTATACTATACTGTTGTGCATTTGATAAACTTTGATTTGATTTGTCCTTATCGCAATGCAGTCGATTACATTTGAAAAACTGTAAAATTTCTGCAAATGTAGTTTGCATATTTTCTTGCTCACCCACAGCTCAGGGAAACTTACATTTAACGCAAAACAGACAAAGTGCGTAGACATAGTGCAAAAAGTAATCAAATTAGTGAAAATAATCGTGACTGCCCATGAAAACTTGTTCCCTTCTAATCTTTCGGTTTACATACTCACTAGCTCGAACACCTTTTATAAGTCGATCCATGCACACTAATGTCTGAAGCCTAATTCACATTTAATGCAACTCAAAAATTTTACATTTTAAATTCACTGAAAGAGGTGACAAGATATACTATTTGAAATAGCACATTAAAATTGTCAAAGGCAAATATATGGTCTTTCGCTTAAACAAATAAATGGAATCCCAGCAGAAAGATAATGAATAGAATTAATAGAAAAATTAAAATAGGTCACATTTTCAGATTTACGGTTTTTCACGTGAAGGTGCGGGTTGACGGTAGGAATTGTCGACATGTGCATGGTCATTTTGTTGGTTGCAGTCCCCTGCTTTTAAAATGGGTGTCGCCTTTTCCCGATTTGCCCGAAATGTTTCATACGCCACCTCCTGAGTTTTTGTAATATACACATTTTTCCCTGCTAAGTTTTGTTTGATAAATACAGAATTTTGTGTAAAAAATTGCGTACGCACGTTTTGGGTGTCTTTTTGTGCGTACGCTACTTTGATAAATGAGGCCCTCTGATGTTTTCCTGCTGCTCCTCATTGCGCAGGTCAGGCGGGGCGAAGCAGGTAATGAGCAGGATAAAGTCACTGGAGCTGCACCTACCCTATCGTCATGATGGCTTCTCTATTCTGGCAGTTTACGGTCCAGATGGATATTTTGTCCCCTTTCGGTCTGACGTTGACCACCGTGCCACAGACGTCGTCACTGGCCTCGTCGAACGACTCCCCAATTAAGCACAGGAGCTTAAAACAAACAAACAAAAAAAACATCACCCAACATATCCCCACCCTCTCTCACACACACAGGACACCACATACAGGGTTCTGATGTTGCCATGGCAGCACACAGAGCAGAGAAAGGGCTCAGCTTACCGTCTCCATCCAGAAGCGGTCCAGGTCGTTATGCCTCTGCTGCTTGCTAAGGGTCATCAACCAGCGGCCACCCAGCTTATTCCTCTCATCCTCCCACATAGGCTTGATCCCGTCCTGACAAGGAGACATTCGATAGCATGCTAAGCACAGGCAGAGGATGAGGATGAGGACGGACATAGCTGGCTGGAGAAGCCCGAATATAAATCTGGCTGCACATCATGCACAACAAATTCAACTTTAGGTCAGTCTTTTTGTTAAAAATACATTACAGTATAAGGAAATATCGACATCAAGCATGTACATTTTTTTTTTTTTTATTTAGCACTAATAAGTTTATACAAATTAAATTCTACAAATTATTTTTAGATGTTTCTTGTGTTAAGTTTTTTTTTGACTTAAGTTGTTTTCATGTCTTTTGGAACCAATTATTGACATAGAGTGAGGTATTACTATATTAAAAGTCATGGGGGGGGGGGTTATTTTGCCAGCAAGACTTGTGAATGCTGCAGTATACCACAATAGCACCCAAGCTTAGTAACTACTTCAGAACTGCTCATAAAAGTTTACCCATTTCACTACGCTGTTGGTTTTTGGGTTTGTTGCAGTATATCTGCTGGTCTGGTGGAATATCATTGCTGCACACATGCACCAACTGCAACTGTCTACGGACTAGACTTAACACATCGACGTTAACCTTGTGAGGTGGTGATGCCATTATACGCATCCGGCAAAAAATATGCAACCAATCAATGACAAAAGCCATCATTTTGTCAACAAAATATTACCAATTATCATCAACATTATCGATTAGCTGTTGCAGCTCTAATTCTGACTATGAGCACCGCCATAGTACCTAAACCATGAAAGGCAGGCGCCAACAGAGAGGAAATAACGGGGTAAAAGGAGAAGCACACCAGCACAGGGGAAGGGGAGCGCAGGGGAAGGGGAACGCAGGAACAGCACAGCTCACTGCAGCCAGCACCTCTAACACCAGGACCATGACACTTTATCTGGACTATCTAGGGCACCAGAGTCCTACCTTAAACAAGCAGTAGTCACAGCCATATGCGAGCTTGCTTGGCTGCTGTATGTGATTGTATAACCTGGAAGAGGAAGAGAGCACACAAACCAAGGTTAAAGGATATTATACAACAGCTAGTTCCAATCAAGATATCTGATTGGACAAGAGGCATTCTATGAGTGCTGTTATCAGAGTATAACCGTATTTGGACATTTCACATCAGATGTTTCACTCCGCTTTACAGGTCCATCTAAAAACCGTGATATTTAAATTTCAATGCTGCAAAGTAGTTGGGATAAAGCAGTATGTTGTGTGGAACATTTGTGTTGGTTAGCAACATTCAACAGTCCCTGACTGATGGGGGGGGGGGGGGGGAATTATATATATATATATATATATATATATATTTTTTTTTTTTTTTTTGCAGAGGCCTATAAATGTTTAAATAATCAATCAAGCAAAATATCTGCTGTGACTATTGTTACCTTATAAATGCTACTTGATGAACTGCTGTATAAAAGCGATAACATATTCGATGTTGTGCGGTCGTACTCCGATAAATCACAGCTGTGATATCATCGGCACTAAGCCTGCGGCCTCATGCCTACAACTAAATAATAACTGCGAGATACTGGAGTACAACCGCAGTCCCTCTCATATGTTATTGCTTAAATACCTCAGGCTTTAGCCCTGTCCTCCCAGGGCTCTACCCAAGGCTGCTGCTGCAGCTGATGATGATGGATCTATACTTACGCCCAGAAGTCTTCCACTGTGTCAAACTTGGAAATGAGGCGCAGGTTCTCTGTCCAGCTTTTGCTTTTATCATTTTTGAAATACCAGAGAGCCCATCTGCAGGAGAAGAGGATAGGCCTGAGAAGCTGGCATAGAGGGGGCCGCACAGGCTGCCGTGGTGCTGAAGCAGCGCCGTCCACTGCGGTTTAGGCAAAACAAGCAGGCGCATCTCATGACCTAAACACATGCCTGTGAGTTGTAAGCACTGAGCCACACTGACTTGGGGCAGTGGGCACAGGAACCACTTGAGTGTCCTGACCCGGTAGAGACAACAGTCAGTGTAGATGAGTGGCTGATTGAGGAGATGGGAGATGTGTCAGATGATGTGCATAGTGTAGGGTCAAGCTCTGGAGGAGTCCAGTCAGCCAGCAGATATTGCTGACAGCGACCGTGTGGATGGAAACCTGTTCACTGAACCACCAGCCAATCACCTTAATGCTCATTAATATACAACAACCATTCATGCTGGCCTTTGTGTATTCCCCTCTATAAACCAGAAGGATAAGTTCCATACATCAGGTAGGGACAAAAATGGGGGGACACCATAGTTAGGGGGATCTACCTGTTCTGCAGGGGGTGTTTGATATACTGTTCAGGGTTGGACACTGGAGCCAAAGAAGTCTCACTGCTGCCTTCCTCACTTTCAGGTCCACGCTGCTTGAAGAGGAAAAAAAACAAAACATTTATACTCCTTAAAGAATACAAAGGAAACAACAAAGGAAAATTCAGCTTAGTAACTGCCAAATGGCTGCCTACTTAAATTGTCCTGTGCAATAGTGCAAATTTAGAAGCTGCTATTACATGAATATAATAAAAATGTTCATACCGAAATAAGTACCCACTGACATAGCAAACCCATGTCACGACCAATATCTGACCAAACACCTTCGTACACATCCTTCAGTTTAATTGGGTCTCTACGTACATGTCCGATGGTCTAGCTGGTCTTCTATCATATGACCTGCATACACATCATATAATATGTCCATAATCTGACCAGACATCTGTGTACGTCTCATGGTCTTATCGATATTTGACCTGCTCACTGCATATATGTTTCGTAGTCTGACCAGCCCTCTGCGGACACGTACCATAGTCAGACCGCAATTTAACTGCGCCTTTGCATATTCTACCCGTGGTTTAACCGTAATCTGACCGGCTCTTTGCGTACACGTCACACTGTCAGACTATAATCTGGCAGGGCCTCTGCATTCAGATTCCGTGGTCTGACCGAGCTCCCCGCGTTCTTTAAGAGTTAATTCAGACATAAGCTGGACAAAAATAAGGTCTGAAAATGCGCATCACGATTATGTTCGTTTTTGGTGGGAGCTCCTCGTCACCGGGACTCCTCGTTACCCAGCTGGTAAGGCACACGTGTCTGGGTGTCCAGCGGCGCGGTAGCCGATAGAGTCGGTCCGTGAATCCGCAAGTCCATCTTGCTGCCACCGTACCGACAAACATCACAGAGACGATACGGCACGCTAAAGCAGCACCATGACGTGGCGGTCTCCGTCCCCGTCCCCGGCACCCCCTTCGCCTCTTGGCCGCCCCTTCAGTCGTCGTTAGCATGTAGCATTTTAGTGGAACATGCTGAATCTCGGAAAGAGCGGTCCGAGCGGCTCCGAGCGCCGCGCGTTCCCTTTAACGGTTAATCCGCACACGTGCACGTCAGTGCAATTAAGCCTGGGGCGGCCGCGTGCCTTACGCTCTGCCGGCGCGTGTCTCGGACATACACCCTGCCGTACCCCCGTTTCTCTTACCGGCTCCGAGGTCGCCATCTTGCCTGTAACGCTGTCCTGCTCGGTAGGCGCCCGTGCGTCACTCGAGCACGCACAAAACTACGGAAGCCCACAGGACCCAAAGAGATCTGCGGGAGGTAATGGGAGACGTCTCCTTCATGAATATGTGAACGTTAAATTCAAGTTACATTGTGATAGTCCCACCTTTACAGGTGGATACAGTGGCGTAAACTTTTTGTAATAAGCCCCAGTACAAGATATTATTATTATTATTATTTTTTATTTTTATTTTTTATTTTTTATTTTTTTGGGGGGGGGGGGGTCTTTATTTCTGAATGTCCATTCATGCAAACAAAGCCTACAGTATAACCCTTATCGGTATTTTTATACTCTTTGTATCTTGAAGTTTTATAGCCTTGTCATACTATATAAAATACTCTGATACTCTGAACAAGACAGATTCGCCAGCCAGACAACGTATGGTTTGGTTTCCGGCAGTTCATAATGCAATTTGACGTACGTGTCGATAAGTTAAACTAATAAATCAATTCAATAGCAGTGGTGGAACACGTACTCAATTGTCCTACTTCAAGTCCGAATAACACTCCAAAATGTTACTCAAGTAGATGTCATTCAGTCATCCAGTAAAATACTACTCCAGTAAAAATAAATACCTTGTACTATAGCCTATACATTCAAATGTATATTGAGCTTACAATAGCAGCCAGTTCTTTTAAATTCACTCACGACAGGTTTGAATATAGCATTATAAGTTTAGAGTGCAGCACAATATGGACAAATGAGTCGTATATGTTTTCTTTTTATTCAGAAAATGCGGTGAATCGACGTATCGAGCTAGCTGGCACAGATTGGCGGAATGACATTTTTATTCCGTGGGGAATGAAAGATCGATCTACGGGCCATATTTGAGAACGAATTTTAAACATTTCCTCTTATAGTGGTGTAATGAGTATGGGGCGCCATATAACTTATAATAACTTTCTGATATCAGAAATACTCATTATAAATAGTTACAATTGACTTTCTAATGTCAAGAATCTGCATTCTAACTAGATAGAATTAAATTTGTGATATTATCTAGAAATGAACTAAAGCTAAAACGGCTTGCCGTATGGTGACGAGTAAGTGAAGTTTTGGCAGCAGCACACAGTTACAATACGAAAACATACTACAGAAATCATGTAGGAATCTCATCCAACTGGAGAAATGAATCTGATCACAGCTAGGCCTACTTGTGAAAATTGTGAAAATTAACATTAAAACCTGATTTTTAGCACAAGTCTTGCCTTTTTATTACACTTTTTAAATTAATCTTTTACTAATTTTTTGGACATGAAGAAAAAAAGGGTTAGCGTTGAAAGTGCGATTTCGACATAAGGAGGCTCCGTCTATATTTAAACAACATATTAAACATCACAGTAAACGTCATATTTTCTGTACTCTCCTTACGTCTCTGCATTTCTAGTGAAGTCTCTATAACACGTGGTCATGACCAGGGGCAGATTAAGGTGTACAGAGGCCCCTAGGCTACAATAGTCTGTGGGCCCCCCAACCCTGCCCCCCTATATTTTTTACTGGCCAATGGGGGCCCCCTTGCAGGCTGGCACATGTGGGGCCCCTAGGCTTAAGCCATATCTAGCCTGTGCATTAATCTGCCCCTGGTCATGACCATCGCACTATTGCAGTTATTGTAGTCTTTTAGCAGAGCTACTAATGGATATCCAAGTCCCGGGTATAATAAGCGGTGAGAGGTTATGGGACCCTTCACTTGATTCTTCAGCTGGCCACATGAATGTAAACTGTTGCAATATATAATGCTGTTATGTATGTATATGTAATATCCAAAATATAGGTTTCTGACACACAAATCCTATAGCAATGACTGGTTTGGATGGTTGCCAACTCATAAAAGACAGAGGAATTACCACTAACAAGCACAAAATCAACAGACCAAGATCAAGTGCAAAATATAAATATATATTTATTTAAAAAACACCCAAAAGGTGGGCAATAAATGGGAATGGTACATTTTGTACTGAATGACTTGCAGGTCTGATATTTAATGTTATTGTACAGTAATTCAGTGTAAGCATTCCCAAAAGATGAAGACTGCTTTTTGAAAGAATGGAAGAAACTGCGGACTGTCACTGACTAAATGACCTAGACTATTTTACAGTTACACTAAAATTAGACTTTTTAAAAGCTGGTGCTGGAAAGGTCCACTTATGTTTTGACAGTTTTCAAGTTATACACAAGTACAGCTCAGATTTCTTCAAGTAAAGCAAGTAATTACAATAGTGTCCATGAGATAAGTATTTTACAGTGAATGGAAAAAGAAGACTCAGATTTCAGTCATACACTGTCACTGATGTTTTGTGTAGTATATCTGTTTACTTCATCACAATTTTATGCTGTGTCGATAGGAGCAAGTGAACAGCATCCTATTGGTGGATGGCACTGGCATTTTACAGGGCCCACAGGCAGGCTGTCTATACAGAATATAGGGATAAGCAGCAGGGGAGATAGGAGCCCATCACATGACTCGAAGCTGGGAAATCTGTGGTATTAAGCACTGATAATGCCACATTGTGGTTAAATCCTAATCAAGGCTGATGTCCTGTTCAGTGCTGACTATCATAAATCCATAGGAACACAGGAAAGCATATGAACAGGCTCATTGCAAAGAAAATGAAAGGCTTTAAATCCTAGACCAAAATCTTCATTTTTATTCATCTTTTTGTTGCATCTGTTTTAGCTTATTCTGGGAGTCTGTGCATCCATTTCTGTATGTCACAAAGTCATCATTATATTGTTGGTTTATCTATATACAAGGTAGATATTTTACATGCCATATTTTAGAAGGTGCACTCTAAAAATAAACAAGGAATCTTGGACTGCTCCCTAGCAGGTATAGAAGTGCTAGATGACAGGAAGTAAACTTCAATTAATAGAAATAATCACAAACAAGGACCCCAGATTGACAGAGTAGAGGGAAAAACACTTTTCTCTTGGACACTTTGTCAGAACCCACTTCAAACTGACAGCTACACGTTTACTGTACAGTTTACACACAGACAGTATTCATTTGGGATTCTAATACAACTGCAAAAAGCAATAAAAGGAGTGAACAGAAATGTGAATAATTTATCTTTATCAATCAAAGTCAAAATAGCAACATGTCACTCAAAGGTAGAAAAAAAAGACCTTTAGCAAACAAAATGACACACAAGAAGGCTAGGAGGAGATGCAGGAGGTCTGGTGAAGCCTAGACCACACATCCGCACCGGGCCAAAGCTGTCAAGAAGGCCAAAACCAGGAACTGAGAAAAGTGGCACCTTCCATCCACCTCATATCACATGATGATAGGTCTTACTTCCCAAGCAAAAAAATCAACCGGTTCTGTGTGTGGTATAAGCAAAAACAAACCCCATGCAAACGTATCAGCGAGACAAAAGCACCATATCGCATTAAAAGCTTGCATCTCGGCTAATGACAGAGCTTGTTCAATGCTTGGTACACTTTCTCACAGCCTTGATGCCGTAGCTTAATTCTCAGGAATGGATCCCATAACACCACAGCCAGGCACACGGGCCAGAGCTGGCATATAGCTAGCATGCCATTTATTCTTCATTCACCCACGTAACATGCAAGAAGCTGCACTGGGATCAGATTACACTACCCAGGCAACCTTAGGCAGTGTGTTAATAAGCCCAGGTCACATGACACACCAATATCATCAGGCCCCTCAGACCTTCATTTCGAGCTCGGATGAGCCATTTTCCTCTCCTGTTCGGTCCCAGATGCTGTTGTAGGAGGGACCGCGTAACTACAGGAAAGCTTCTGCTGTGATATGACATGGTCTGTTTTTCACCAGTGACCCAAGTAAACTCATCCACACACTTTCACTAATGCAGACCAGATTTAACAAAACGTACAGCTACGCCCCCTTTGACCAGAATAAAGAGGCAAATTTGTGGCAATGAGCACCATAGCTGAAGTGAGCGACGAAGCCGTCTCCTGTTCGACAGCATGCTTATCTGTGCTCTGATCTCGACCACATAGCACCACGGCGAGACCATATACAAGCTGAATTTGGCTCAAACTCAAAAAAAGCACACCTGTCTTACATCCACAGAAAAGAATGCGTGTAAACAGCGCCTCGCACTCAGACTTCACTAAATGTGCACCTTGATGTTAAATCATAGTCAATTCATCTGAACACTTTATGGATATTTCAAGTTTATCCTAAAGGGATGTCCTTCAGGGGTTTGATTCTGGAAGCAGCCTCACAAGCCTCAGACTGCTCCAGGCCAGATCACCCAGTAGGTAGCTGTACTGGGAAGTGGAGTACCAGGCATTACAATATCACATGCCAGGGCTGGCTGAGTTCAGAGAGAAGCAGAGAAGTTGCGATTCACTGCTCGTATTCACCAAAAACACAAAGATAATGACTGGAGAACAAGGACAGAGAGGTCAGACACGTTGTGCTTCCTTCACATGGGGATGTGAAGGGAGTCCAATGCTGTGGCGGTGGGGAAGAAGGTACAGCCATCCTCTTCACAGCCAAGCCAAGCTCTTGGGAATTCTGGGTGAACTGGACCCCTCACAGTAGCACCTCTTCAGCAATGTCAGCTGCATGATACATCTGGGTGGTTATGAGCGCCCTCAGGGTCACCTCCAGAGAGGTCGAAACAATGTATATAAAGTAAACATGACATGTAACTCAACAATGTGTCAGTGAGATGGAGGCAGTCTTAATCTTGGCGATCCCCTTGCATCCAAAACAAGTCAAGGAAGCGCCACAAGCTTTCAGTATCTTCCAGAACTTTCGCAAACCAGCTGACACCAGCTGGGCTCAGGAATGATCTTCTGGTGAATGCCTGCTTTGCAAGCTTTTGTTTACCCTTCAGAGATGGCAGTTTCACTGTTTGTTCATCACTAAGCACCAGTATAGTCCTACAGGTCTGCCACAAGGTGGTCAGCCAATCAGTAGGAGCCATGGAAGCACCGGAAGGTGACGAGACCAATCACATCCTCACTCACTCAGAGCACCTCCTACTGGCACTAGTCACAGTAGCAGCATTTCCATTGACTTAGATTTTGCACATTTTCAAGATGTGAATTGATAAACTGTTAAGGGTAACATTAAAATATAGAAAAAAAAACTCAAATTTCACAAGAAAAGTTTTCATGTTCTCTTGAAGTGGTTTTTGTGGCGAGTCAAAGAAATTCGCAAAATGGTGATGGAAACCGAATTTTTGAATTAGTAAACACAAAGCACATGACCTCAAGTGTTTAGCTAATAATAATTAATTCTTCTAATTCTTGTGGAAAGCCTGCTCCCTGTTGAAATGTGAGACATGTCCCTTATGTCCATACCCAAATCTATGCCTTTGATCTTGTGGGATGATAAATGGCCAGTATTACAGTCGAGCACGGTTATTACGATTCGGCTTATAAGAAAACACGCTTGTAACGCTTCGATTCCAAATCCCCGACCTTCAGTAACGTTAAATTCCTTAAAGAAAACACGCATA
>JAODJU010000062.1:12255274-12332210 GCA_026776725.1 Gnathonemus echidnorhynchus | reverse complement strand
GTCATAATACATAGCAATCTTACATGAAAATGGATATAACGAAATTCGGTTATAACGAAAGAAATCTGCCGGCCCCAGAAAATCATAATAACCGTGCTCGACTGTATTTGCATGACATCCATTAATGGAAACACACCCTTGGCATTTTAACTTATAGAAAATTTGCTTTTAAGTTGTGCAAAACTTGAATGGAAACATGGCTACTGTCTAGTTATCTGTTTACTGGAGCAACTCTAAAGCAGGGGCGATTCTACGATTCTTTTTTAAGGTAGGAGCATATGAGGAGCATAATTCGAACTGAGGGGCCCATAAATATATAGCTAGGACCCACCTAGCTAACGATATGTTTTGAATAGGTGAGTAATGGGGAGAGGGCATTCTGGTGGCCAATCAGCTTTCAGGTAGGGCCAGATCCCTTTATATGCCCCTGCTCTAAAGTGTTCCTCAAAAAGAGCAGCCATCATTCGATTGTCTGAATGTCGTCTATTGTAAAAAATAGACCGAATTATTATTTTGGATACCCGATCGTGAATGTGGTCTGAAAGCCAGGCCAGGTTTGATGCCTGCTGCCGTTATTGCTTTGCCAAGCAGGGTTTTGGCTGGGGGTACAGGCTATGGGACTGAATGCTGAGCAGCACCGTGGGGGTGATGCCGTCACATTCAGGGGTGGCTTTCCCATGCAGTCTGCAGCAGAGGGACCACCTTCTGTCTCCCACAATGATCTTACCTTTTAAAAGTGCTTTACTCATTGTCATGACTCTATTTGGAGAATAATTCACATTCAGGCCGTATGAAATGATGCACCTTTTTTGCCACCTTCACAGCTGAAGTAGCAAAGGTGGCCTCAGGACTCTCAAAGTCCCTTTTCTGAGTTCAGTTTCACTGGAGGTTCCTACAATGGCACCATAAAATAACTTGATATTCCTAAATCCTATCCTAGAAAATAAGCACCAAGGCCAGCTTCTGATTCTTTAGTGCATGAACCTCAGAAATAACACGAAGTGCAGAATTTTTTTTTTTTTTTGCTTGGATGAACTCTACTCTTGCCTAAACTCACAGAGGCTATACGCACAGCATGACTGCAGCACACAGGACCACTCAGAAGTAACGTTTAAAAACAGCAGAATAAATAACCTTACTGAACATCCTTATTCAGTCTGCATATAAAAACGTATTTAAAACAGCACCTTTCTTTTCACAAACCACAGACAGAAAAGTTACATATGTACAGTCTCTATCCATATGTCGGTACTCACAGTTAAAGCCTCAAAACACCCCTCCACCCACCAAAATAGCTCAGAGTAACACCTGAAAAAAAAAACAGACACAGACAGAAGAGAGATGGGACAGGTGTGGCTCTGAGGTAAGGCACCTGTGCCGGGGCTCACACCGTCACCCTGGCCGGGACGGTCAGGCCCAGCGGTTGTAGGGGCCCGTGATCTTGGCCAGGGCATAGGGGGCCATGGTGACCATCGTGTCCTTGTTGAGGGTTAGCGCATGTCGAGTCGGCACATGCAGCACCTCTCGCTCCACTGCAAAAAGCTCCTGCTTGGCCTCTCCGTCAGCCCCGCCCACTTTGGCATTCTTTGCCCTATACCTGGCAGGACTGAGGGGAGCCCCGCCCCAGGCCACACCCTGGGCGTCGCTGGCCAGCCGCTCCGCCTCCTCACACTCGCGCGCTCGCTTGGCCATCTTGGCCTCCCACAGGGCTAAGCCGTGGCAGGGCTCATTCAGGTTCTTGTGCTGGTAGAAGACGAGCGATATGCGTGTGGGGTGCGCGCGGTCTGGCTTCTTGATGGGCGTGGTGGCGTGCAGTTCCCGCCGGGCACACTCAATCAGGATGGAGCCGTGTGAGGGGGCCACCGCCACCCCCCCAATGTCCCCGTCTAGGAAGTTGTGCTCGCTGTCTGACCACACCTCCCCTGCCCGCATGCTGTGCCTGCCCGGCTCACACTTCTCTGATTCGGCTCTGGGACCCGGGTGGCCCTGCGGGGGCTCCCCCTGCTGGTGACCAGGTGGGTCCCCGGTGTGGCTATCAGTTCCTGGGTTCCCCGCATGATACGGTAGGAGCAAACTGCTTTTTGGGGACTCCGGAAAGCCTGGCTCCCCTTGCGAGGGGACAGAGAGGCCTGGTTGGACAGAGGATGCTGCTGCGCTTGAGCTGGACACAGGAAGTGAGGACCACTGGGGGGCAGCACGTCTACCTGGTGCCACCTTCCTGGCCGACGATTGTTGCTTTGCTGATGTGTTTCTGCTACCTGTTCAGGTGAAACATACCTGTCAGTTGGAATACAGACCTTCTGGAACCTTCTCAGTTTTATCTATACATCCATGTCAAGTAAAGCTTTACTGTCATCTCAGCCATGTCCAGTACACAGTGCAGCGAAATAACATTCTTACTGTGAAATAATACTAAGATCGGTGTGGCAAGGACACCGTGAGCCTAGCCCAGGCCGCTTAGGGCACAGGACAGGGATGCCAGTCCATCATAGGGCACATACACACTACGGGAAAGAGAACGCTATCCTGAGAGGCACTGGTTATGGTGACCCATTACGCTACTGGTTATGGTGACCCATTACGCTACTGGTTATGGTGACCCATTACGCCTCTGTCTGGGCAGATACAGCTGGCCTTTGTCTTACCTGGGGTGCCCTGCTTCCTATATGAGACCTTCGTGGCCTCCATTTTCTTTCTGCGGGCGGACTTGACAGGCTCCGCCAGCAGACGCACCTCCCGGGGGAAGGCGGTGAGCACCTGCAGGGCCCCGGTCTCCACTTTGGCATGCTGACCTTCAGGATGGCCAAACTCATCTGTGTCAGAGATCTTGTAGAGGGGCAGAACGTGGAGCTGCTCATCCTCTGGAATGCTGTGCACCACACGGTTATCCTCCTTGGTTAAAGTGCAGACCTGCGCAATGGGAAACACACACGTCACCCAGCATCAGCATCACCCAGCCTCAACATCACCCAACCTCAACATCACCCAGCATCAGCATCACCCAGCCTCAGCATCACCCAGCCTCAGCATCAACCAGCCTCAACATCACCCAACCTCAAAATCACCCAGCCTCAGCATCACCCGGCCTCAGCATCACCTGGCCTCAGCATCACCCAGCATCAGCATCACCCAGCATCAGCATCACCCAGCATCAGCATCACCCAACTTCAAAATCACCCAGCCTCAGTATCACCCAGCCTCAGTATCACCCAGCCTCAGTATCACCCAGCCTCAGCATCACCCAACCTCAAAATCACCCAGCCTCAGCATCACCCAACCTCACCATCACCCAGTCTCAGCATCACCCAGCCTCAGCATCACCCAGCCTCAGCATCACCCAGCCTCAGCATCACCTAGCCTCAGCATCACCCAACCTCAACATCACCCAGCCTCAGCATCACCCAACCTCAACATCACCCAACCTCAGCATCACCCAGCCTCAGCATCACCCCTCACACAGCCTCACCATCACCAGTCATGCTGAAATGCTTTAGTAGCAGGAAGTGAACATACCACAGTGCACCCGTTGCTGATGTTGTGCGTGTCCCGGTGAGCATGGGCACAGAAATCCACACAGGCTGTCACGCCTGAGAAGGGCCGCTCCTGCCCTGTGCCCAGCCGACAGTCTGTGCCCATGTGCTCCACCTGTACGTCATCGTCACAACAAGGTCATTACAATGCCCTCAGAAAAGTTCATATAGTATCACTACAAAAACCTCTGTAGATGACCTAAATTCACTCCTCTCTGATTACATGACATCATCTTAAAACTCCTTAGTTGATCTAACCCCCATCTCAAAGTGACATCATCATAAAGCTAGGTGATTGATCTAAGACTACTTCTTACTAGTGACATGATATTTTCGCAAAGCCCAGTGGCTGATCTAAACCCACTTCTCATTGGTTACAAGATATCATCAATAACAGCAGAGTTGCACAAACTAAATTTGTGGGTTGGCATCATTTCAAAACCACACACCAGACATAAAAGATACACATAACACAGATATTAATGTTCTTGAACCTTTGTGTCACTATTATACATTCAAACATGTCTGGTTAACCTTCTTTACTGCCACTGAGATGTGTGGAAAATGTCACGACGTGTGTATAGATGTATAGAGTTATTGGTAGAAGACAGGAATGATGATGGATGGGGGAGGGGATTAAGAAATGTGATCTGATGGAAGAGTCTCGCTCATTGGCCAGATTACCCTGACTGCAAGTTTACCACAAGTCTAACAACGTGTTATACACAGTCAATGTGTATATGTCAAATTTATATGTTAAACTTTTACAAAATATTGGTCAGGCATGTGTCTACCTAAATTGACAGGTATAACGGCACTAATCACAAAGCTTAGTTGTTGATCTAATCCCACTTCTCATTGGTTATATGACATCATCACAAAGCTCAATGTTAATGCATCTATTTGTCTGACTACAGTCCCTGAAGCCTCAGGTCGCCATTTTGCAGTTTCCTTTGGGATCCTAAGCCTCTGTAGTCCCACCTGGTTCTGGAAAGCCTCAGGTGCCAGTTTCTTGTATGTAGGAGCAAGTTCTGTGGCCAAGTTGTGGAGGTCATTTTCTAGCTTCTTTTCCTGGAAAGCATCAAAAGCATTGCATGCTCACAAGTTCAGTACCAATATGATCTCACAAGATGCCGTGTTTAGAGAGAAGAAGAAGAATAAGCATCTGTGTTGCAGAGCCCTTGAAGTGCAATGCAGCCCTGGTGCCAAAACACATAGCACCCACCTCCATCGCACAGCCCCCCTGCAGGCGGAACTTCCGGGGCACCTTGCTGCGGGCAAACTTGCAGCCGTTGAAGTACATGCTCCAGGAGCAGCCGAAGGAGAAGGAGGCGCCACAGGTTTCTGGGTCCAGTCCCTGGCAAGCGCAGGTGCGGCTGTGTGGTGCACAGAGATGTTACACTTTGGCAGGGAGTGGTATACTTTGATGCAGTGTGGTATACATGGGCAGGGTGTGGTATAATTTGATGCAGTGTGGTATACATGGGCAGGGTGTGGTATACTTTGATGCAGTGTGGTATACATGGGCAGGGTGTGGTATAATTTGATGCAGTGTGGTATACATGGGCAGGGTGTGGTATACTTTGATGCAGTGTGGTATACATGGGCAGGGTGTGGTATACATTGATGCAATGTGGTATATATAGGCAGGGAGTGGTATACTTTGATGCAATGTGGTATATATAGGCAGGGAGTGGTATACTTTGATGCAGTGTGGTATACATGGACAGGGTGTGGTATACTTTGATGCAGTGTGGTATACATGGGCACTGTGTGGTATACATTGATGCAGTGTGGTATATATAGGCATCAATGTGCATCAGCAGTGTGGTATATATATACTTTGATATGGTGTGATATAATTTGATAGGATGTGGTATACTTTGACGCAGTGCATTATAAATCAACAGGTGTGGTATACTTTGACACAGTGTGATATAAATCGCCAGGGTGTGGTATACAAGCAGTAGGTACTTACTCCTCATTGATGGCACAGCGTCGGTTTGTCGGCGAGCCGTGCTTGCAGAGCGTCTGGCTGAGCTCCCGGTAAAGCTGGTCAGCCACAAATCGAGGGATGCCCTCCCAGGCCAGGATGAGAATCACGACCACGGCGGCCTGGCAGCAGTGCCCTGTGCGGTGCCGCACCAGGCACAGCAGTTTCTCTTCCTCACCCCCCCTACGGATGACCTGCAATGCACACACACAGGTAAACAAAAGCACACATACATACAAGCAAGACTTTCACCTTGGATTACAGACAGACCCAGGGATTAACCTCCATTAACACACCCAGCACAATGAACCGGCCTGGAGTTTCAATTTGGCAACTGCACAGGTGAGGCTGAAGAATCCAGGGTTTCATTTGACGACTCCCCTCCAGGAAGTGATGTTACCACCGCATGTGCACTCACCCACTTAGCAATGGGACAGCCCTGGGAGCTCCGGCCTTCCTTCCCGCTATACACGACCACCTCCATCCGCACCGCCCGGCCCTTCTCTCCATACCTACAATGTACAGCAACATCACACTAGGACACATGTACCAACACACTTATCTTTATCAACATCTATTTATTTATCTTTCTAGTGCAATATTTACTGTACTTATCGTCATATTCACCTACCTATTTATTACCATCTCTATATGTTATTTTTTATTATTTTGTGGTTCTGTGTATTGTCTATCTTGGCACAGTCAGATGGGGCCCGCGGGAGCATTTCATTTTGTAATACAGGTTGTTGTCAAATTATGACCTATGCAACTTACGACTGATCGACCTTACGACTGTTCTGAGACCGCAGATATGTGGCCATGACTGTGCCGCGTCTGTCAGCACCAGTGTTGCCCAGCGTGAGAGTACGGTAGTTTCCACCCCAACTGCGGCAGTGTGAGCATCCCCGTGAGAAATTGTGATAAAAAGGTTTTAAAAAAACCAAACAATATAATTGAAAGATTGCATAATTTTACTATACAGTATATTGTACATATAATAATATATATATATGGCCGAATTATGACCAAATCGATTTACAACTGGTCAGTCGGAACCGATTACAGTCATAAGTCGATGACAACCTGTATATTTAAAGAAACTATCTGAAAAGGGGAACAAACAGTGTGGCACTGTAAAACAACATGCATAGAATAAAAACTGTAGAAACTCCTACTGGTAGTTTCATATTCAGCTGAGTTATATTGCAGTCAATGTACTGGTCATGATGATATTGGTCATTTAAGGACAATGACTGTCACCTGCAGCTGCTTCCTCACCTGGTCTCCATCATCTCCCTCACCGCAGCCACCGTCGGACCTGATCCCAGGTGGGTGTAATATGGCCCCTCCTCCTTCTCAATAATTTGTTCTAATAAAGGAGGGATCCAGGTTACTTCAAGCCATAGATACTACACATAGATGCTACTACACACAGCACACAGTCTTATTTTAGTGTTTTCAAACATCTATGAGTAACTGCTGTAAGGGTTCACCACACAATGTAGCAGAACAATTGACATGCAACGACAACATGTGTCACGGGTGATAGCCCACTTCACTTACCCACACAGTCGCAAGGCGGAATAGCACCAGTGCCTTTTCTGCTTGGGCTGTCAATTACATTTTTGGTTGAGGTGCTCAGGAACTGAAGCGGGGACTCAAGGAAGCTGCTGAGGGTGTTCTTGTTGGGGGGCCACTCCTTGGGAGGGTTGGACTTATGTCCCCCAGTGTTACTCGCCAAGGTGGACAAAATGGTGATGGGACCAGCTGCCTCCACTTTGCAGCACCCCTCTGTGGCAGCCAGAGGCAGCGTTTGGGAGTCTGTGCCGTGGTCTGCGTCGGACTTGCGACACAGGTGCCCGGAGGAAGGACGCTTCTGAGGAACTAAGTCACTCCTTTGTCCCATGGCAGTTTGTTGGGCCTGGATGGTCTGACCATTGCGTCCGTCACCATGCCAAAGCAGCAGGCAGTCACGAGAGACCGCAGAAGCTGTCACACTGGAGGATGTGTTGCCGATTCCATTCTGAAGCTCAGGCCATCGGAGAGGCTGTTGCTCTGAATGCTCCCCATTGTGGACTGAAGGTGCTAAAAGAGGCTTCTGATCCTGCTGCTCTGTGTCTATACAAGGAGGAAAGAGGCCAGGCAGAACAGCCTGAGGTGTTATCTGATGTGCCTGAGCTAGGTATTTCTTTAGGTCCATTTGGGCTTGTGGAAGGAACAGAGGCGTCTTATAGTTAGCTCTGGCCTTCTGCTGCCATATGATTTTCTGGATCTTTGTTTTATGAGGGGTTTTGCTATTTGGTGTCCTTTTCAGGACAGGAGCACCATGACAGTTCTGTAGATGGTTCTGACATGTCTCTGGGAACTTCACTTCCTCCTTCAGCACCGCCTGCTTCTTAAATCTTCTAGGTTTGGAAAGTGCAGTATTAGTTTTCTTGACTGCGGAATTCTGCAGACTCTGCAAGTTTTGTAACAGTGAGGGGTAACTGTTTGGACCAGCATGGGCTTGGCTGGTCTCTGAGTGAGACTGGAAGGCAGGGCTCAGCTCATTCTGTGCTTGACGGGACTTGATGATAAATGGTAGCTGAACCAGCTGGGCAGCCACTTCCACCTCGTCCTGATTCCTCAACCCTTTGGGACACAGCGACCTCTCTGCCATCCAATCTACATTCAAAATGCCCTCACAAACCTGTGCTTCATAAAGGCATCCTTTATCATTCTCACCTTTACTGTAGCGATGGATTTGCTCTTCACAGATGTCACAAGGCAACATCTTGCCTGCTTCTGAGCTGGCATCTAAGAGGTCCTGCCAGCATGATCTTTTTACTGGAGCAACACTACTGGACCTATGGGTAAGAGAGTAGATGACTGATTTGTGCTGAATTGCAGTGTTGTTAACTGGAACTTTATTTGAGGCAGAGTATGATTGGGACTGGGTCAACTGGGGTAATATGCTTTTGCTGTAGGCTGTAGTTGAGTGCTCATCTTGTGGAGGGTCCATTAGCGATGGGATGGCCAGCTGAGTTAGGGCCTCCACTGCGATGGCCTGCTCAATGTTGAGGTTTCTTTGCTCAACCAGCAACTGGAGGCTTGGCAGAGACAGCCCTGAATCATCTCCTCCACATACGCCACCCTCACTGGGGGGACTGAGAGCGGCACGCGTCTGGATCACACAAGCAGTAGGATCTTCTTCTGGCAACCCTGGAGGCCTCAAGGAGTCTGGGCAAGGTCTGCACAGTCTGGTCTCCATCCCATTTTTGTCAGGAGTTGAAAAACAGACGACAGCAGCTAATGTGGACAATGCATCCTTGTAGTCAGTATTGTCATCTAAATGAGCCAGGATCTGATCAGTGGTCCATGTCCAGGAGTCGTCCAGTTTGGGTTTTTTCAGAGGGTGGGGCCCATCTGTGGCACAGTCAGATGGTGCCCGCGGGGGGCATTTAAGGTACCTGGAAAGGTGTGATGGGGAGCCCATTGTACCCATTGTCGTCTCACGTTTTGGTTTCAAGATTTCTCCAGAGGTGGTCTTGTAAACTTGCAGGTCCTGATGGAATCCTTCCCGCAATTCCTCCTCCAGAAGTGCCGTGACACCATCCTGTGAACTCTGACCGTCTTCCGGGCCAGAATGGGTATCTTCCATCTGGTCTGAGTGTGTGCCATTGGCGGAGCTTCCACCTGGGTGGACCTGCACAGGGAATGGATGGGGAGTACACACAGAACTGAGCTACACACAGACGTATGGCCATGCCACATGCTATAATCATGAGACTCAGGTAAATTTCATTTGACTAAAAATGTTTCGCCTTAAATGTCACACATAGCTATGCCAATGCTTGTAAGAATATGCTGTATTTTTCCAGGGGGTTCCTCACTTCACAGGGGACAGTGAATACAACCCCCCAATCCACCTGCCCTGCCTGCTTGGCAAAGATGACATTTTGTCAGGGGGCCCAAAATTTCTACCTACACCCCTGGCTATACCTGCCAGACATTCCAATCAGACTGGCATGCTTGATACAATGGAAGAATGATGTCATTGACTTGTCTTTGTTCTCCAGGATGGAAGACCAGGTATCATGACCAGACTGTAGAAGGACATCATATTCTACACCTTCTTTCATCCTTTGCCTTACAGCAAAGCAGCCTGTCATACATTTCCAACTACTACTGTCCCCTTTTGACAGCGACCTTGTGGATTAGGAAGCTGTATAAGTGTGTGGCACTGTGACATGTGTAAGCAGCGTCCCAGAGGGACCCACGCCTGGCACAGGTCCCACAGCCATTACCCATTACCCACAAACCCACATATTTGCGGGAGCTGCTCCGGGCTTCAAGATCATCCCCACGACAGGTGATGCAACAGTTTGAGCAAAGAGAAGCTGAGGCAATAACTAGGCAGCCGATGTAATTGTTACAACTCGGGACAACGGGGGTCAAGTGAGCCGGCTTTCCAGTCAGAAATTCAGGCCAACTTTACAGTCCTATAGGCCTCTGCAACATTGACATCTATTTATGAAGGGCTTCGGAGCAACGTCCTTAATGAATGATCAGGTAGAGGATCCAAGTTCAGGAACAGCAAGTTTATTTCCAGAATCATGGTCTACAGACAGGTGGAGGGTCAAAAACCAGCTAGAAGCAAAGGAAGGCGAACAAATTCAAATGGCGACTCAAACCCATGGACCAAACACAGGTCACAAACGCAATATGCTCCTGGGAGTTTTACTTGCACAAAAATGTTCTGAGGGCAGAACGAAAAATGACTGGTTCCAAGAGATAACAATCAGGTTCAAGCAATTAGAGGAAGTGGGATCAAGACATCTGTTTGATTGGTCTCGCCTCCTTTAGTTGCTTGGGCCCACTTCCTGTACCATCTGATTGGTTATCTCTCTGAACCAATATTTTTTTTGTTCTGCCCCCAGGACATTTTTGTGTAATTAAAACTACCATGAGCACTCAATATAGGGAGCACAGGGGGAAATAACCAAATCCAAAGAGCAAGAAAACCAGGAAAGCAAGCAAGAGTCATCAAAAGCCGAGGGTATAGTTAACCAGATGCTTTTAATCCATGACAATTAACCAGGCTGATGAGCTACAGATAGAGGCACAGGTAGGAATTCTGGGCCCCCTTGCAAAATGTCACTTTGGGCCACCGTGTCCAATTTTACAATAACTGTACACATTCAAGGGTCCCTGTACAGTTCTGGGCAACCTGACTCTGCCAGGGTATCCATGCGCCTACAGGTGGGTCTAGTGTCCAGGGGAGGTGGGCCCAGCACTGAGTGGGCATGGCTGGGTGGGTGCTGGGATCGATGTGCCCATGGCATCTGCGTGTGGAGGAACACTTTAAAAATAAATTTATTTGAACAACAAATGTTTAATAATTCATAAATCGGTTTTATTTCCTTTTGAAATTGGGTTCTTATATATCATAAATGCAACAAACACTTTTTACAAATTTCATGCATGATATATAATTTATACTCTTAGATAAAGCAGATAAATATATGAAATGCATTAACACAGACTGCTACATTTAACAGTTTATTGAGGGCAGCTGGAAGCAACAGATGGCTGTTTTCACGACTGTGAGATGCACAGGCCGCATACATAGACTGCATGGAGGTGAGGAAGCACCACAATGCTTAAAACCCAACATAAATGTATTCTGCTTTTGTCAGTAGATCACATTTTCCTGCCATTTACTGATGACCCAGCTCACAGCTATACACCTGTACCCCAGGACCACACCAGCATAGCAACACTGATCTCCTGGACCATAGGAGACACCTGTACCCCAGGACCACACCAGCATAGCAACACTGATCCCCTGGACCATAGGAGACACCTGTACCTCTGGACCACACCAGCATAGCAACACTGAGCAGTTATGCAGAACAGAGCAGTAATTAGAAAGCATGTGATCTGGGGCTGAACAGTAAGGAACTGCGGTCTGTTATAAAGCAGATAAGGTAAAAGAGTTTTGTTGGGAGGGTAGCAAAGATAACACCCTCCACACACACCAGCTGCAGCATGTATGTGTACTGACTTCAGCTTGAAGGAGTTTTCATTGGCTAAAGTTCTAACCTGGAGCCCACAGCTTGTTGAGTATGGGAAATGAAACTGGGAACTGTTGCTTAGCAGCAGAAAAGGCAGGTGGGGTTGCTGGCCCAACGTCCTCAGAGCCCCCAGGCTCCTGTGTTTGTTTTGCGTTCAGCTCAAGCAGTAGGACAGGATTCCCTCAGCTCCAGGTGAGAGACAGCCTTCAGCTACGGGATGGAGAACAACCGCCGGATCCACAGGAGGCGTCTGAGCCACCTCAGCCAGGAGACACATTCAGCAAAAACACGAGCGGCAGCTCCAAGTTATTGTTTACCATCCTCATCCTCACAAGCCAGCATAGATGCGAGTTTATGGCTCATCAGAATTCTTGATTAAGTCTGATTAAACTGCTAATCCAGTAAGTCATATGTTTAAGTCAGGTTTCACTGAATGTGCTCGCTGAAGTTTCATTTTGCAAGCATCACATTGAGCTTAGATGCATAGAGCAGTGTTTATTGTAATGAATGAATGGTCATTTTTTCATGGCCCTTGAATGATCAAAGCAAACATAAATTTAAATATAATTAATTACAAAAAAATTGGCTTATCTTAAAATTGTTAAAATTCCAATGTTCAATTAATGGGAAGGTGAGTTTTGCAAAAAATCAAAATTGTACCAACCAATATACTCTGCAAGGTGATTCACATCATATGACATTACATGGATGTTGCAGTCATGCTTAATTAAGAGTTCAGCTCTTCCAAAAACTGGTATATATGATAACTGGGGTTGTACTCTATACTCTGGACATTCTGACTGAATTTAGTACAGCTTCAGTACTTTTCTCAGGGTAACGTGGTAGGCTAAGCTGCTTAACATATAAACAGTGATGGCCGAATCCTCTACTCATTCTTTGGGGCTATTTTTTTAGAATGAGTATTTATAGTGTAGCTGCGCTAGAGGTGACACAGGCTTCACTAAGCACCCCCAGTCACTGGCAGAGCCCAGCCATACACGCGGGTCAGAAACTGCATCAGGACCAGTCACCACGCCAGCAGAGCGCCCGCCCTCCACAGCAGCTCACTCTGACATCGTCGCCCTGGCAACAAGAGCAGCATCACCGACAGGAGTCTACGAAGGTGGCGCGAAGTCATAATTCCGAAACTCCGCAGGAGCGTTTTCGTCATCCAGTGAAGACCGAGAACACATTGAGAAGAGTACACGATGTGCGGGAACATCGTCACAGCAGAGACACACATGTGTCCTCTATCGATTCCTCACCCAACTTCATCTAACTCTGGTGTGTAGGCTGATTCTCTCAGAGCTGCTCTCTGAAAAGGTCTACATTCTAAACCTCTGAGAACAATCATTTTAAACCACACGGACTATCGAAATATGTTTTCTGTTAATTTTAAGAAGTAATAACATTTAAGAATCAACTGTATTCTGGTGAATGTCTAGCACTCGCAGAAACTCCAGAGATGCGGAGCTCCAAGCTACAGAGCTGCCGACTAACATATTCTCTTGGCTCCGTACTTTTATGCTCAAATAAAAAGTGAACTTCCTTCCTGAAGCCTGTTTGTCAGAGTTCTCATTCATAGCAGCCTTCCTGTTTCTGGGCTGCACTCGGCAAGATGAAAAGCAGACCCACAGGTGAGCGCGGTGCCGCACGGAGCTGAAACGAGCGACGCGTTCCTGAGGCTAACTCTGCAGCGCACGTCTGAGCCAGACCGGGGCTCAGCAGGGACGCTGTGCTTCGCCAAATCACACGTTTGCACCAGACCCGGGTTTAGCACACACCACCACACTGCTGGAAACATAAAAATAGTGACCCGCTGTTACCTTGGAAACTTGCTTCTTTTTCCGAGGTTTGACAGTATCGTTGCACGCCCTCTGTTAAACAAAAGCAGTGCGACTCAGCAAGTGCTAAACAAGGGAACACTAACAATATGTACGGCTAAGACACATCTCCCATGTGTGGAACCTGGTGTTTACCTTCTCTTTCCCCAGAAGTACAGCCTCAGATTTGGGCAGCATACCCTAGGAAGTAGCCATTTTGTTTCCTTCAGCCGTAGAGCAGTCAGTGTCTGTGGCGGCAGGCAGCAGGCGAGCCCGGGGTGTCATGATGAGAGCAGCTGAGCACTGTCCCACGCCATGGCTGAGGCGCGGGGGCCATGCCTTCTGCAGACGCAGACGCCGCCCAGACAGCCAATGACGCACCGCTTAAGCCGCCTGTAAATCATCTCACTAGACCCTCCTAGACAAAGGATCCCCTATGCAGCTACACAGCTCTGCCAGGGTGACAGCTAATCTGTGGAGTGGACTTTTCACAACAGTGGAATGGATCTGGCAGAATGCTTATACATCCTGGAACCGGGAAACCTGCTGCAACCAACATGTTATCAGCAACAAATACAGACAGAAATGAGACTCATCAATGTCCTGAACCACAGCCCTTCCACTACTGACCTACAATCCACCTCCTGACCATCTCACGTCCTCTGCCTACAGTCCTGCTCCTCAGCATCTCATAACAGAATATATAAAAAAAAAAAAAAACAGTGAAATGTGCAAAAATACATAACCAAGTCACATCCACAAGTTTTTCTCCTGGCGGAAGAAAATGTTATGCTGAGAGAAACCTCACCTGAACCTGAATATATAAGTATATAAAAAGGTGTAGCATGTGGCTCAGTGGACTAGGCCTCTGTGGCTGTGATCAGAAATTTTCCAGTTCAGGTCCGGCCTCAACAGAATAGCCACATGTCCATTGGGCATTTACCCCCACCCCACCCCCCCCCCCCCCCCCGCTCCCTGGGCACTAGAAGGTGACTGCATCTTCGCTGTGACCCCCAAGCTTGCTCTCACTTGAGCAAGATGCAGCAAAGCAAAAAAAAAAAAAAAAAAAGAAGAGAATTTCCTAAAAGGGATTATTAAAGTGTCTCCATTAATTATGAAAAAGATACACACATAAAGAAAGGTAGGATTCAAATCCCCCCCTGCCCTGAAATCCACAGCACTGTGCTGCTGGCAAAAATACACCATGTTCATTTTTTTTTTATTTGTTGTAAATCATATAGCACATAAATCAAAGGATGTCACTGCTTTCTGGGTACAGTTATGAACATTTAACATTTATACAAAGCAGTGCAGGGGTGCACAGTGGTTAGCAATATTGCTAACAATATTGCAGGCTAGCAATACTGCCAACAAATAGAATCCAGAGCTTGAGTTTGGATATTTAATACTAATACTATTTAATACTACCATACTAAGGTGGATTGGAGTTACCAAGTCAACCATGTGAGTAAATGGTATGTATATCTTGGGTTATTCCTGGCCTTCTGGCCATAGCTTCCAGTATAGGCTCTGGACCCCCACAACTCTGTATAGGACAAGCAGGTATGGAAATTGGATGGACAATTCAGTGAGATCTCTCATTATGAATGCCTTATTATAACATGAACTCAAATTTCAAGTATCATGTGAACTTCACTGGAAAGGTCTATCACTGAATTACGATTTCTGCTTTAGAGGATCTCTACACACGACAGGGATGACATGACCTTCAATCCAGAGTAAATAACACACTGAGCTGAAAATGACTCAAGATGGAAAAGGAATGGTTAGAATAAAGCAGCAGTTTCACTGCCCCCCCCCTCATTATTACACAGCGTTCCTAAAGCATTCTCTAAAACAAGAACATATGAGGGCTTTTACCAAGTTGCCCAGCCCCAGTGAGTCACCAGTAGCATTCATCACTCTCCCACCTCACACCCACAGGAAAGGTGCCCAACTGCTGTGTCATGGGCCAGTGAGCACGAGGCTTGAGTGTGACTAACCACAGTGAGCGGAACAGTGTGGTCAAGAGAACCTCCGAGAGAGGTGGCCAGAGGCGACCCTGGAGGACATGACAGGCCACCAGGGTCATCGTGCTGCACATTAATGGAGTGCTGTGGTTGCACTTTATACATGCAGAGCTTCATTTACCGTGCTTTTCCACTGCCATACGGGGAGCGAGGTGTGCTGCAAAGAGACTAAAGTGCGGTTCCAGCTCGCTATGGTTTTCCACTGCAAAAGGGTCAGCGTGGTAAAGGCGTTACCAGGATTGGACAGTGACAATGACATAAAACCAAAGAGTTATGTTAGTTTCAAACTTTTTAAATTTTTTTTAGCAGAGTTAGCATTCACTTGTGTAAATTTGCTATGAATCCATTCAGTTCAGCTGTTCTATAGTACTTTTTTAAGTAGTTGGTTGGAAATTTTCAAGTTCTGAGTTGTTGGGAATGTGTCAATACATTGTGATGTGCAATTTTATTAATAATGTATATTATATAGAATATGCCCCTTTTCCATCAGATAACACATGCATATTGACACAGATCACCAGTATCCTTGTTCCTTTCAACCAATCAGTTGGTGGTGATGCAGCCAGTTGGACTGGCTAGGTTATATCAGGACGGGTAAAGCTCGAATACAACTCAGATTCTTTACAGTGGAAAACCATCAGATAGTGGTATGGCTCTGATATGGATCGGTTCTCGGTGGCAATGGAAATGCATCATTACTCTCAAACCTCTTTGAGTTCCCTGTGTCTAATCAATCCCACAACCTTTAACTGAACCCATGCCAATGAGTCCTAGAGACTAACCATACATAGGCATGAAGTCCTTGAGATAAACCTCTCCTTGGTCTAGCGAGTGGGCTAACTGGAATCCCCACAGATATTCGGGGTTCTTTTGGGAGCATCTGGTGGTAGTCTGGTGCTTTTCAGGCAATTTGAGATAGACCTTGTTTTTTCCCTGTTTTTCACCTGCACTCAGCCCCTTACAAGATACTCTTGAAAGATGGATAATTAAACCTGGACTTGGTCTTATGACCTTGCATAGCTGTTCAGGGCCATCCAGGTGACTCATGTTCATATACAAAAACAGAAGAGTTTGGTGGTGCGGTGTGTGCTCCCTCATGCTCAGTAGGTGGAGGACATTGGAGATAAGTGGTCCCGTTCCTTGCTCAAAAGCAGCCAGGCTAAGACTCACGTGTCCTTCCACTCCCAGCTCACCCCCATTCACGTTACATAAGCAGCACTCTCAAGTGCCTCTGGTGGCCTCACGACTCCACAAGCGTTGGTGTGGAGAAGCTGGGCAGCTGGACTCATCCCAAAGCCCTGATTAGCTAAAATCAGTGAGGAGTCAACACTTGTACCTGAATGTGGATATTGTGGACAGTGTCTGTGACTGATAGAAGGCATGTACCTATGATTGACTGAGGACAGAGATAGGACAGTGTCTCTGATTGGTTGTGATGCTCAGAGCTGTGTTAATTTAAAGTCTGGATCTGACTCATACCATTGGAAACCTCTGACAAAAAGAATACCCAGATCTTTTGGGAGGTTTATATAAAATCTTTTTCTAGGTATCTTATTTGCTTTCTTATCTTTTTGATCCTGCTACCCTCCTGCTGTCCTACAGGGACTCAATGTGCAGAGTCTCCTGGCAAAGTGACACACTCAGGGCCACCTAGAGAAATGGAACTCTCTGGGTGCCCAACTGAGCCGTTTTCCAGACAAGGGCATATATATTCTGTGTGTACCTAGCTTTTTGAGAAGCACACGCCTAAAGACATGACAGTGTTTTCAACTGAACTATCAGGCAAGGGAAAATGCCACAGCATGAATGACAGTTTCTCAAGGGCTGAGGTCCTAGGGAGAATTTCCTAAAAATCACCGGAAACACACTGACACTGACAGTTATAGAAATGCCTGTGGTGGCCTGTTTGTGTTTTAGGTGCAATGTCCAGCCTCTTAGCTTAGCAAGGAGCAAGTCAAGTCAAGTGGACTTATACCATCTATATAAAGGTATTGTCACGCCCGGCTCCGTTCGATCCTCCTGTTTGCCACACCCACCTCATTACCTCATGTTTTTACCCGATGGCTTTCACCTGTGCCTTGTTCAGTTTGCTTTGTCTTGTGTATATTAGTCCGCGTCTCCCCCTGTTTGCCAGATCCGGCATTGAAGTCTAGTGTGTCAATGTCTGATGTTCGTGGATCCCTGCTTATTAAACCCCGTTTCCCCGTCTCTTTGGCTTCCTGTGCTCCCTTACCCGCTCGCCCCGCTCCGCACCGTGACAGATATACAGTTGCACAAAAAAACGTTGCTCCAGGACTATGGTGCAACACACAAATTGCAGGTGATAAGTGGAAGGTTTCACAATACTGTGAAAGTGCAAAAATACTGAGCAGTGCAAAACAGGGGGACTGGACACATCGCATTGAAAGTGTTGTAAACGATGATAAATAATGCAGCAGAAAAAAATGGTGCCATAGTGTCAGTTGCCTGACAATAGTTAGCTAAATAATAATAAGAGAAAGAGACTTGTGCCGGGGGAGCTGTTGGTATTCTCAGGAATATGGAGGTGGTAAGGGGAACAGCTGTGTGTTGAGTGCCCTGGCAGCCTCAGTGAAGAACATGTTGCTGAACCTGGCAGACCTGGTTCAGATGCCCCCTATCTTCTATCAAATGGATTCAGGTCAAAGAGTTCATGGAAATGGTGGGAAGGGTCTTCCACAATGATGGAGGTCTCACGGGTGCAATGTTTGATGCAAGGGAAAGAGGTCCCGGTGATTTTTTCCATTTATGCAATATGCAATATCTTCTGCAAGTGGTCTGACACTTTGCAATTCCTAAACCAGACAGTGATGCCTCTGGTCAAAGTACTCTTTATAGTGCCTGTGTAGAACATGGTGAAGATGGAGTGTGGACATCTTGTACTCCGCAGCTGCCTCAGGATGTGGAGACGCTGTTGGGCATTCTTGACCAGGGTAGAGGTATTAAGATTCCAGGTAAGGTCTTGTGCCAGATATGCCCCAAAAATCTGGTGCTCCTGATTAATTCCATCGCAGATCCCTCATTACACGATGGGTAGAGGACAATAAGGGCCTTCCTCAAGTCAACAATCATCTCTTTCGATTTGTCTACATTTTGAGACAGATTGCCACCTTGCACTAGTCCATGAGCTGTCCCACCTCCATTCTGCATGCTGACTCATCACCATTGCTCATGAGACCCACTGACATGTCATCAGCAAGGTTGTTGATGGTTTCTGAGCTGTTCTTTGCAATACAGTCATGTGTCAGCAAAGTGAATAAAAGTGGGCAGAGCACCCAGGCCAAAGGGGTACTGAGACTCAGCAAGGTTGATGCTGGAGATGTTGCTGCCCAAGCACACTGTCTTTGGTCTGGAAGTCCAGGATCCATATACAACCAATCCAGCAACCTCAGCTTCTATGACACCTTCTGGGGAACGAACTGCTTTTTTATGTTGCATTCCTTCCTGGTCAGGAGGGACAGGTCCAGGTATAGACCCGAGGATATGGCACTGGCAGTGGAGAAGCTGGGATGATAAATGAGCTGAAGAGGAGCAGGAAGTGCGACCTCGTCTTCTGCTCAACCCACTTCTTCAGAATGTCTTATCTGCTGGCCAGTCCTGTGGTTCCGGCAAACTACACTCCAGGATCCCCACAGATGGTCTTTCTCATTTGGTCTGCAGGCTCCACATCAGTTCCACCTCTTCCGCTCCCGCCTGTCCCACAGCACCTCTCAGACACTAGCTGTGTTCACAGGGTTTTGGCTTCTTCACAAGAGCTCATACTGTTTTTTTGAGCTGCAGAAGAGCTCAGGGGTACCTGGCTCTGATATGATTATACGATTATAATGTTTCTTATTATCATATTATGTTTGTTATTAATGTATATTTAAGCTGTTCAGGTATGTTAGGATGTTAAAGTATACGTGCATGCTGATTATGAATGTTCTATGAATGCATTATGAATACATTATGAAGGTGCAGTGTGTTACCCAATATTACTGTATGACGATTTGGATTGGAATATGGATTTTGTAATATTTATGAATTCAATACAATGTATGTGTGTGTATATATATATATATATATATATATATATATATATATATAAACACACACACACACAGTAATACACACACACACACACAGTAATATACACACACACACAGTAATATGCTATTCAATTTGTTTAGCATAAGTTCATGTGGCCTGTATCACAAAATTGGATTTCTTGCTTTGCCAGGTGACGTATCAGATTTGAGGTACCCCAGTTCAAATGAACTTCATCTTTGTTCACTTATATTTAAACCAGAGTACTTTAAATCTGACAAATTATCTGGCTAAGCAAGAAATCCTGCTTAGTAATACAGGCCCCTGTTCTTATATGTCATTGGCTGATTTAGGTATGGGCGACATGGGCAGCTGCCCAGGGTGGCATCTGGCCAGAAACGGCCAGGGCACCTGCACAAAAAAAAATTGTAATGGTGACATTTGTGTGATCGGTTTTCTATTGGTCATTTGAACGTCACATCAATATCATAACACTATGTGGGTCAGTTAACCTTGTTGGATTTGGCGTCCTGATTCTAGTTTGTGAGCTAGGCAGGCTACCACTCAGAATGAGATGGGGAGGGGGGCGGAGCTAGGTTGACCTCAGATCACCACACTGCAAGACCGAGGTAGGGGGAGCAGGGGAATCCATCAAATAGCACACCTCTAACTATGTACACTACAAATGTAATTAATAAAATCAGTCAGACTATGAAGTGCTACCAAATGAACCACAATTCATTCACAATACTGTAAATATTTAGTTTCATGCTCATACTGTTTCTAATCTTTTTAGGTTTTTGCAAAATCTTTAACAATAATATAAAGCCTGTATGTACACCACCAAGGTGAATTGGTTTAGTCTTCACTCTTGATTGCCAATGTTGGGGGATAGGTGATGTATTGATGCTCGGGTGCCAAATTAACACAAATGGATATGAAAAGGTCTAAGCCATCAGATGCCCCATTTAGAAAAAAAGAGTAAAGAATAAGAGGAGAAACATGCAAAAGATAAAGAAATACAGGCATTTCATCTGTTTATGAGTATATTATGCAATGAAATTAAATAAGCTAGTATAACACCTATATCTTTGTTAGCCAATAGGATATTTAAAAAATTCATTTCTTTTTCATTTTTTAAAATTTATAAACAACAGTTACTTTCCATTTGCCTTTGGTACTTCTTTTTGATATTTATGAATCTTTTGTATAGGTTTTTATATTTATTTACAGTCATTTTAAATGTTATCATTATTTATTTGTATCATTCCAAATGTCTTAATAAAAATGGCTCTGGGGGGGGGGGGGGTTCACCCAGGGTGTCTTACAATCTAGAACTGCCACTGTAGTGTGTTATTGTGTATCTGGGTATATGGATGTGAAAACAGTATTTACATCACTGTGAGGAGAAGGATTTTGTGTATTAGAAGAAAGAAATTTTGGTCAGGTAAAGGTATGGGAAAACCACTACATATATTCCTTAAGTATTTTTGATTCACATGCCTCAGGGACTTTATTTTCAAGTATGTTTCGTGAATCCATTTTGTTTGTGCTGTTAAAGAAATTATGAGTTATAGGCTACTGGATGTGCGTTAAAAACCCTACATCACCAATTTAGCTGGCCACGGCATTTACAATGAGAGAAAGGGGGTACAGATTAAGCTGCTCGTGGCTGCGGTGAGGTTACATTTAACATTTAATGCTATCAACCTGGAGAAAATATTGTTCACATCACTTTATATTCATTCCACTAATATTGGACCAAAAAATTAAACTACTCTTTCTTACAGCTTTGCAACTTTAACCACAGTGCCTTAACTGGTGGCCTGATGCTTGTGGGAGGATGATGGGTTGGAGACATTCAGTTAGGGAACATCAAATTACATTTCCTCAATTTCCATGGTGTGCTTTTATAAGGGCGGTGACGGTCAGCAGCTTCTCCCCAAGTAGCTCACTTCCTCATAATCTGGATGCATGTGGTAAGGAAATAGTGACTGCAAGGTGCTGTTTGGAGTTAGTGGGACCTGACTGGGGGGGGGGGGGTTGCAGAATCTACTGTTACCGGCATCACAGGTGACAAATGTTCCAAACAAAAGAGAAAAAAGACCAAACTCTGGTGAAGATGAGAGCAGTCAGAAATGTGCCTCTGAGCAGCAAAGTAAGAACATGACAGGTTATAAAAAAGCAAAAAACATTGGCGTCAGTGAAGATGCTCTGAAACATTTTTTCTAACTTGCTACCTGTCAAACAGGACAACACTGACCAGAGTAAGCTGCACGCCTGCCCTTCTTAATGCCCTGGCAGCTAATCAGCAAAGCAGTGTACATCAGCCACTGGAATGTTATGAACAATTGTATTAGTTTCTGTAACATACCCCTTAATTTCCTCTTCTCCAGAAAAAAGACCCTTAACATCAATATTTTTGTTGATATAAGGGGATACTTTTGGCTTTGTAAAGGCAGTTTAATAATACTTTAAATAAAATCACAACTAAGTAACATTTAGACTTATCTCATTATAAAATTATTTTCAAATTACATGAAAATTTATTTGGTACCAACCAAATGGCAGACTATTAGAGAAGGGGGTGTAAAAGATTCCACCGGATTAAGGGTTATAGAATGCCTCTGAACAACTGGCTTTCAACAACAGAGGTCTTTCAGGAATGCACATCTAAACAGGGTACAGGAAACGTACAATCTGTTATCCTGTCTTACACAAGGACAGAAAACGGGAGAAACGTCCGGAAGTTTGTATGACGCGTTCAGCATGCGCCGCAGCATACCGAGGTTTTGAAGGACACCAAGACGAAATTGTATCCGCTGATCTAGGAATATTATGTTTTTACTTCATAATGGTCAGTAATATTTGGGGGTACGTAAACTATTCTGATCCGACACATATAGACACGCGGTATTTGTAATAACGGTAAGAATTTATTAATCAGAACTCGACCGTCAGATTTGCGCAGCAAATGCACCAGCCCATAGTCTGTTTTCAATCTCGCATGGATAGGCGTATTCCACGTTTTGTTACCCCACCCTGACGTATCCACAGCATATAGAGATCGGCGGGACTGCCCAGTTGTCGCACAGATGTGACGCTGCCCTTTTGCCCGCCCCACGTGCTGTCATGAACTCTGTGTGAGGAAATAACGGCCATGCAGTCACCTTTTTCGGGATTGGAGTGCCTCCTCACGCTGAAGTGACCGTGCTTTGGGATCTCTTTGACAGCTGTGGGTGTACATATGACCTGCGTTTTTACAACATGTCGCGTTGCACGATAGGGTACTGACAGATGACCTTCCGCTTCTATTTAGCTAGTTACACTGGACCGCGTACTTCTACTCGATCTCTAATAATCTCGTGTTGTAACAACTTAGAAAACAACCGTAAGTATTTTGATCCTTGTTGCGTTTGCAGGTCCACGACCATCCAACGCCTCACTGACGTTACAGATACAGAGTAGAAACGGACATTTAAGCAGAGGACTTGCGACAGCTGTAAAACGCGGAGGAAGCTGTAGCGACCGGGATGACAGGAACTGACCATACCTTTGACTGACCTCAGCCTGCCGTTGCCTGTTTTATTGTCCTGTTCTCATTTGCCGTAGCAATACTTTATTAATCAGCTTTTTTCTTTAGATAGATGTGCATCTGGAATAGATTGCATATAGACTTTTTCATGTTTTTGTGGCTCCCTAATGCTTTCATTGGTATTTTCTATGGTATGAATTCTTCGATCCTTCTTTAAACGCATCGTGATTGTGTTTCGCTGTGTTCAGATTTGCGGGCGGTACGGAAATGTCTGAAATCTAATTGGACAGCATGGTCACGGAGGCGGTTCCTGCGGCTGGCCCAGCGCCTATAGCCAATACCGGCCAGAGAGACTATTACTGGATTCGTTCGTTCTTAGCTGGAGGTAAGGTGGTCATTATGCCCAAGGGTTTAACCAATAACGTAGCGGAGAGTAATAATAATAATAATTATAGAGTAGTTTAAATGCAGTAGTCTCTCTATTGGTGGGGGGGGGGGTAAATGAAGCCAAATGAAATTTTGTGGGGTACACACCCCCATTCCCTTGGTTCCTGTACCCCTGGGTTTAGCAATTTTAGCAATAATCTGTTCTTTAAGAAACAAAAGAACTTGTGTGGCAGTGTAGTCAGAGGCAAAACGACAAATGGCATTGAAACTGCATTTACGTAAGATTCAGAAGCATGGTATATTTACAAACCCATTAGTAACTTTTCTGAGCAGAATATTAGGACTGCGGTATAATGGCCTCTCTGTGAGACTGTTAGGCCTGCCTGTACAGACCTGTAAAGACCTGCCTGTTTCCATTACCAGGTGTTGCTGGATGCTGTGCCAAATCCAGCATTGCACCCCTCGACAGGGTGAAGATCCTCCTTCAAGCTCAGAATCCCCACTATAAGCACCTGGGTGAGTGAGGCAGGGCCGCCATGGTAACCACAGTGCGCCGAGCCGCTCGTTGCAGCTGCCAGGACTTTGCGCTGCAGGCTTGTGAGGCTGCTTTCTTTGCCACCCTCAGGAGTGCTGGCCACACTGCGTGCTGTGCCCAAAAAAGAGGGCTTCCTGGGCTTATACAAAGGCAATGGGGCCATGATGGTGAGAATATTCCCATATGGAGCCATTCAGTTCATGGCTTTCGATAATTATAAGAAGGTAAGTCAACGTGGTGGAGCAGAGATGTTTTAGATTTGTTACTGTTGAAGTGGATGCCTGATAATGTATATTTAATGTATATTTGAACTGAAACGGAGGTGATGATTTTGTGCATGTGTCATCCTTGTTTAGCTGCTGAGCAAACGACTGGGCATATCAGGACACATCCACCGGCTCATGGCCGGATCTATGGCCGGTAAGATAAGAATCCTGATGTGTCACCTGCAGTTCCTCATTCGGCCTGTAGTCTGTACCCTAGTCTAATCTGTACCTCCACACACTGCCCCTGCAGGAATGACAGCTGTGATCTGCACCTATCCCTTGGATGTGGTGCGGGCCCGTCTGGCCTTCCAGGTGAAAGGAGAGCACCGGTACACTGGCATTTTCAACACCTTCCAGACCATATACCGGAAAGTAAGTCCAGTGCTGAGTGTTTGGGTCTGGGAGACACCTGGTTCTCTAGGCCAGTGTTTTTCAACATGCTCCTCGGGGATCCCCAGACAGTCCACACTTTTGCTCCCTTTTTTTGTCCTTGATTGGCTGGAGCTGGGAGGGTGCAAAAATGTGGACTGTCTGGGGGGGGATTTCCCCAGAACTGGGTTGAGAAACACTGTACTAGGCCACTCACATGTCGTTTTCCTCTGGAAGGAAGGGGGTGTGTCTGGCTTCTACCGGGGGCTGACTCCCACCATCATCGGCATGGCGCCATACGCAGGTCAGAGGCTACACTTCCTACTGTAATCTTAACAGGCCTGTATTATCATTGTGGCTGCGGCAGCGACTCCCTGGCTGACTCCCCCTGTGTTGCAGGTTTCTCCTTCTTTACCTTCGGCACACTGAAGAGCTTGGGCCTGACTCACGCCCCGGAGCTGCTGGGCAAGCCCTCGTCGGACAACCCGGATGTCTTGGTGCTGAAGACCCACGTCAGCCTGCTCTGCGGAGGCGTGGCTGGAGCCATCGCTCAGACCGTGTCGTGAGTGTGCTCCCCAAACCTTCATAGGGTGACCCACATAATAAGCCACGCCCACTCCGCGGCCACACCCATAGCAGCAGAAAGTGACCGACATAAGCCACACCAACCACATGGCCATGTGCATTGCAGCATAGTAAGTTACATACATATCAAGCCACACCCACCCATGCAGGCCAATACAGTATGACATGGTGATCTGTTTACACCTAGATACCCCCTGGATGTGGCCCGTCGGCGGATGCAGCTGGGCGTAATCCTGCCTGATGCTCAGAACTGCCGGTAAGTCAGGTTCTGCACGTGCCAAGAGTACAGTCTAGTGTTACATCAGCGATCCCTCCAATGACTGTTGCCATCTTTCTTCCCCTTTATACCAGCACACTGACTCAAACGCTGAGTTACGTGTACCGGCAGTACGGCATGAAGAGAGGCCTGTATCGCGGCCTGTCCCTGAATTACATCCGCTGCGTGCCTTCCCAGGCTGTAGCCTTCACCACCTATGAGTTTATGAGGCAGATCTTGCACCTCAACTAGCCTCCATTAGGGGGTGCTGCACAGCCTCAGGACCGAGGAACCCTGAGGGCCCCGACATCTCAGCCCCATCCTGCTCCACTCTGCATGTGCTGCCCTGGCTATGGACTCCTCAATGCCCGCTGCCATGCAAAATCAAGCAGGGCTGGCAGATGGGCGTATAGAGCTGCGCATTTACCCATAATGCCTGTGAAGAGCCATGTGAGAACGTGATAGATGTGGAGTGCTGAGCTGGCCGGTAGCTGTTGAGGGTTGTGTAGGTTTTCTATGACCAGTCATATTTTACAAGAAGGATTCACTTGTTTTTTTTTTTTTTTACAAAGAGAAAAAGCCTTTTTCCACATGGAAACCAACTTTCCTTCCTCTCCTGAGTCTGTTTGTGGATATACTGCCGTATTCTGTGTGCGTGTGGGTGAGACATGGCTGTAGTCACACAGACGGCCCTGAGTGACCATATAGGACCGAGCTGAGCTTGAATGTGGCTGATTCATTGATGCTGCTTGCGGTTAAGTTCCTCCTTTCCTTCTCCTTACAGTGATCAGTGACAGCAATTAGCTGTCAGTTAGTGATATGTATAAACATTCAGATTCTACATGCTTCTCTGCATCATTTTCAAAGATGCGGAGCAGGTCTGATTTCCCTTACATCAGCCCCACAACGGCAACACTGGGGACAGGAAGCACTTTTTCATACTGCTGGACACTTTTGTACTGTGTCTAAGAGCAAACAAACTCTGTTAATAAAGGAAGCTGCCTTTTAATCTGGTTGTGCAAAAAACCATTACCAGAGCTGTATAGAATAACCCGGAGACCTTGGGGAGCGTTTGTGGGATTTTAACTGTCAAAACGCTGGCAGTATAGAGAGAGCTGGTCATTTCAAAACTGCTTTTTAATTGGTCAGTGATTCAGCTTGTCCACCAAACCCACATTTATGAATAGCACAGCAGGTATAATGAACAGTGTTACTGTGTCTTTCATGTGGTTAATATGTAACTGTTTACAGTTTTGCATTGTATCTTCATGTGGGAGCCGAAGTGTCTGATCCTGCTGCTGTCTCACATCTAAATGGCCTTCAGGTCTCTCTGTATATGAGTGTATAATGATGTAGGCAGACTGCTGAGCCTTTGTAAATCCATGCATCCGTCCATCCATCTGTCCATCCATCCATCCATCCATCCACTTATTCCAGTCAGGTGTACAGGAACCTTTGCAAATATTTCCATAAGTATCTCATGTTGTTCAGTGCTCACAATGTGTTTCAGGGTCTGACTGATAACAGATTTATTCACAACACAGAACAGACTCATTATCTCACTATTGCTTTACTGCTCTGCTGAGTCACTGTACTGGAAGCTTCTCAATAGAAGTGTTCAGGCTAGTTCCTGTTTTCCGTGCTGATAAACCTCATCAACCACAGCTTATGTGCGTTATGAATGCGTCTGCTTCATTTTTAACACCTCACACCAAATTTACCCACCGACAGCACCAGAGGAGCTTTGCAAACCTAGCAGCTGAAGGGAATGAACTGGCTTAGCTGCAGATTGTGTGTAGTTAGTGCCTGGCAGCTGCTTACAGACCCCAGTTGCTGACTCTCCTTCTTTGCATACATCTTCCTGTAGCCGTGCTGTGAAACACTGGTTGATACTGTCCCTCATTTGGCTGGGAAATTTGTTATAAATGTAATTTTTGTTTCTTTGGTCAGGCGAGCACAAAGCCACTGTGTTTGCAGGCTTCACCATCTTTTTTTATCCTACTCTGTATTTACTGTCATATACTGCACAGGGGTTTCTAAAAACTGCTGTCTTGGGAAAAGATGGCCCCCCGACCGGTGGTTCCCCACAATATATTCTACTGGCCGATTTGCCAGATTGCCAGTCTGGCTTTGCACATGCTAGTCACGCACATGTAAGACGCACACGTGTGCGTGTGAGGCATTCATGATCTCTTGTGTCATTCAGCATTTCACCATTATGTAAGTGCATACCAAAAGAAGTACATACTTTTACTGGTTTTGCATCATTTGATCATGCGGGCAGGTGGAATGAATATCTTTGGTTGATTTTCTGTTATATGGAACAGATTTATAAAGAAGTGCATTTGTAAAAGGTCAGTCATGACTTTTTCTCTGTGATTCATAATATGTCTTTGACGGCACATTTAAATAATGTTTTAGTCAAATATCTCTAGAGTAACATTAAAAAAGTCAGTGGAGTGACCTCTGACCTCTTCTGGCATCTTGTGTGTGTGTATGTATGTGTGTGTGTGTGTGTGTGCTAATGAACATATTGCTGATTCTGTGAGTGATTATCTCCTTCCGCGAGACCACTTTGTTTACTCATTTGCTTAGTGTAGTCAGTGCGCAGAAAAAGAGAGACTGATGTAAAAAGAGGAAGAGCTGCTCTCTCAAGAGAGGCTGCAGCCTTGAAGCAGACAGTCTGAAGGAGCTCAGCTAAGGAGCAAGACACCCGCAGCGCCATGCCAAGCTACACCGTCACTGTGGCCACTGGGAGCCAGTGGTTTGCCGGGACAGACGACTACGTGTACGTCACACTGGTGGGCACAGATAAAGAAAGTGAGAAGACCCTACTGGACAAACCACTGTATGATGACTTTGAACGAGGGGCGGTAAGCTTAAATTTCTTGGTAGTAGTTGGAGATGGAAAAGCACCTGCGACGTGCCATGCTTTGGGCCAGGAATGCATTTGCACTTTATCAATATATCTGACATTTTTATTCAAAACCACTAGCAAAAGTGTGCTTTGGGGATTTGAACCCAAGCTGCATTTTTAGCACAGCACTTGTTGAGCTACCTCTGTGTTACTAGCATCATATTTTACTAACTTCTGATGGACTAGTTCAGGAATTAGACATGCTGCTCTCTCTCTACCTCCTTTCATCTACGTGTAAGAATATCCATATCCTCTTTTTGTTGAATCAGTACCAGGAGAAAACTAAATTTCATTACATTTCATTTTAAGAGAGCTTATTCACTATTCATGCCATACTATTACACTGACCTTGTATGGTAAGTGTCTAACAGCAGAATTACCCCTGCTGCATGTCACAGAACTTCCCTTCATGCAGCAATATCCTTCCTGGAGTGAAATGAGCAACTACTGGCATAATTTCACTCAGAATATATACAAGCACAAATTCCCCACGGACTCTATGACCTAACCTGATCCTAAGAATAAAACATTTCAAATATCATCCAGCCGCCGAACCATCTAAGTCAGATCTGGACTTTTTTTTTTACTTGTGATCATTAAAATAATAATAGAAAAAGTTTTGAAAAGTATTAAGTCCTATGAATAATCACAAATGCAACTGGCACTTCTGTACCAGCACACAAAAATGAGCCTCTCCAAAAAAACAAAAAGTCTTCTATTATGGCTTTCATGGGACATGAAAATAATCAATAAAAATGGTCCCTGCTGTGTTGTGAATCATGGATTAGGCCCTTTGCATGCATGCATGCTCTAAATGCTAATCCTGCTCTTGGTCACAGGGTTTAAATATGTTACTTAAAATGGTCTCTCCACTTGCTGTTCTCCCCCGTCTGCTGATTCGGCTGTTTGTCGAATATTTTTTGCTCTAACAATGGTGTAATTCAGCTACATTGATGTCATTTAAATCTGAAAGAAAACAGTGGAGGAGAGTACTGTGGTTTATCTTTCTGCTTGTTAATAACATGCTATATGGAACGTATGAGGGTGCACATGATCCTCATCACAGTGTGCTAACGTGTCAGTGCTTCTCTTTGTAATGACTGCAGGAAGAGGGTGTTCACTCTCTGTGGTACACTGTTCACAAGTGGCCATTTTGTGAGAACAGTGTGCTTCACTCGACGACTTGAATATTAAAGGTTACAGTGGAGTGAAATTGACCCAACAAAGTGGGGTAATTGTACAGTAGGTGTGTGTGATCCAACAAAGTGGGGTAATTGTAGGGGTAAGTGACCCAACAAAGTGGGGTAATTGTAGGGGTAAGTGACCCAACAAACTGGGGTAATTGTAGGGGTAAGTGACCCAACAAAGTGAGATAATTGTAGGTGTAAGTGATCCAACAAAGTGAGGTAATTGTAGGGGTAAGTGACCCAACAAAGTGAGGTAATTGTAGGGGTAAGTGATCCAACAAAGTGAGGTAATTGTAGGGGAAAGCAATCCAACAAAGTGGGGTAATTGTAGGGGAAAGCAATCCAACAAAGTGGGGTAATTGTAGGGGTAAGTGACCCAACAAAGTGGGGTAATTGTAGGGGTAAGTGACCCAACAAACTGGGGTAATTGTAGGGGTAAGTGACCCAACAAAGTGAGATAATTGTAGGTGTAAGTGATCCAACAAAGTGAGGTAATTGTAGGGGTAAGTGACCCAACAAAGTGAGGTAATTGTAGGGGTAAGTGATCCAACAAAGTGAGGTAATTGTAGGGGAAAGCAATCCAACAAAGTGGGGTAATTGTAGGGGAAAGCAATCCAACAAAGTGGGGTAATTGTAGGGGAATGCAACGCATGAATTGCTGCAGTTTACAGGCATGTGGCCTCATAGCTCAGAGCCTGGAGCCCCCAGGGAGCCCATGTGCTCAGCAGTTGTGCCCTAGGCAGGACATTCCTGTCTGGAAGGGAGAAAGGGAAGGAAAAGAAGGAAAATTATGTGACTTCCTCAGCTGGTCTCTGCTTGCTAAAGTCACAGCATGTAGCAGGAAGCTGGCTGAAATTGCACTCTGCATTTATCCGATTCATATCTGGAAAGTGCGTCACGATGCAAAAAGTGGATTGTGGGATCATTTTCACTTGGGCAGAGTGTGTGGTAAATCATTGCAAAAATATTTTGCAGCATGGAATGGTCTCCCAGGTCATCAATTTTATCTCCAGCACCCCCCCCCCCCGGCTCCCCCAGCCCATTTTATGTATATTTGGATTATACATACAGTGCTGTGCAGTCAAAGAAAATTATGATCTTCATGTTGGTGTAAACTATAGCATTTTCTCTGTCAAAGTTAAGCCATTTAGCCATTTCGAAACCTCTCCTAATCTCCTAAAGTCACCCCAGCATTTACTGCAATTGTCTAACATATATATTTTTTTTTAATTTGACCACTACTTCACCTTATTTGGCTAATCAAAACCTCATTAAATCAATCAATCAATCAATCAATCAATCAATCAATCAATCAAGAGAGCTAATGGTGAAACTTAACAAACACATGGCATGGCTGGGGTGCCCCTGAGGAGAGGTTTGGGACTGAAGTGGTGTTCATGTAGCCATCCAGCAAGATAGCAGTAACTTTTTTGGAGAACAGAAGAAATTCTTGCTTATTTTTTATCTTTTTTATCTGTTAATTTTTTTTGTGTGTTTTTCAATATGAATGTATACTTTCTACCCAGATAAATTACTTTAAATGTTTTATTTGACTGCCAAAGACTTCTACACAGTACCATATATGGTTGTAAACTGAAAAATATGGGTCCTGAGGCTAAACCAGCTGAGAACCACTGCATTAGAGGCACCTCCCTTTGAGCAACTGCTGCAGTGTTTCAGTAGTAAAGGCAATATTATAATGATTGTCAGCATTACAGAGTGTTACTCTGTATTATCACTAACAGATAGCTGTACATGTACATGAAAAAAATGGCTCAAAATAAACCTGTACTATAGCTATACTGAACTACAGTATTATTACTGAGCTTCATTACTGCATGGGCAGGATTTTAGGCCTGTGCTACAGCATTACTGAAACGCAGTATTATTACTGAGTCTCACTACTGTGAGGGCAGCATTACAGGCCCATACTATGGTGCCACTGTACTACATACACTATTATTACTGAACTTCAATACTGTGAGGGCAGCATTACAGAGGTGTATTACAGAGATACTGCACTATAGTATTATTACTGAGTTTCGCTATTAAGAGAATAGTATTACAGATCTGTATTGCAAAGCAAATGTTCTGTCTCAAACCCCCATAGAGAACAAATTCTGACCTCAGCTCGTTGCTGTTCTTATCCAAGGTGGACTCGTACGAAGTGAACGTGAGCGAGAACCTTGGGGATATTGAGCTGGTGAAGATTGAGAAGCGGAAATACTGGATGCAGGATGACTGGTACTGCAGGTACATCACAGTGAAGACCCCTGAGGGCAACTATGTGGAGTTCCCCTGCTACCGATGGGTGACGGATGAAAAAGAGATCATTCTGCGTGACGGCCGTGGTAAGTTTCATAGAACAAACTAGCCGTGTGGCCCTCATGCTGACTCCTGCACGGGTTACCCACCCTGACCAATCCCCCTTTTTGTCCTACCAGCCCACCTGCCTCAGGAAGACAAGACCCGATTGGCCAAGCAGCACCGGCGCAAAGAACTGGAATTCCGGCAGAAGGTGTACAGGTGGGTCATGACCAGGTGTGGCGCGAGAGAATTGTGTCATATAAGCATAGCTAAGACATTCCTTTCTGGCGTGTGCCTAGATGGAAGGAATGGCATCCTGGATTCCCAATGAGCATCGACGCCAACACACACAAGGAGCTGCCGCGCGACATACAGTTTGACAGCGAGAAGGGAGTGGACTTCATCCTGAACTACAGCAAGGCGTAAGCAAGGGGAGGAGGCAGCATGACGCAGATAGTCAGCACACACAGTATTGGGGAAGTTGTTCGCAAAAGTAACCCATTAAAGACAGAAGTGGAAAGTTCAGATCCAGAAAGTACAAATCCAGACCAAGGTTTTGTTTCAACCAACCAGTTCAGTATAAAGTGTCACAGTCACAGAGTACTCAATTGGTTGGTTGAAACAAAACCTTGGTCTGGATTTGTACTTTCTGGATCTGAACTCTCCACCTCTGTCTTTAATGGATTACCTTCAGAGCCATTTGGGCCTGTCCTACCTATCTGTCCCTCACAGATTTGCTTGTATGTCTCAGGATTGAGAACCTCTACGTCAATCGCTTCATGCACATGTTCCAGTCGTCGTGGAACGACTTCGCAGACTTTGAGCGTATCTTCGTGAGAATCAGCAACACCATTTCAGGTTGGCTGTTTGTCAGTGGTGTTCAGTATAAGGGTGGGTGTGCATGCTCCTGAGTATGGGGGCGGGGGGCAGTGGTCCTGGTGCTTCAGATTCATCATGGCTGCCCTGGAACTACAGTCCCACTGCAGCAGCCAGGTAGAGGTGCATAGTGGTGCCAGAATAAGCAGGGACACAACCCATCCTAACTATTACCTGTCACCAGGCTGAGGTCTGGAAAGTGTTTCTGCTGTCTCTCACTGTGAGCTTCTACCCTCAAGCCATGAGATTACAAAATACTTAATTGATGTCTCTAATTTAACATTTGCTCTTCATTAAGTGCCTTGCATTTTATTTGATCTGTGTTGCACATCTCTGGTCTTTTATTTTTTTACAGTATGACTTTCAATATCTATGACATTATATTGTTCACAGTTGACCACCATGCATTTCACAACAGGTTATAGTCTGACCTTCCTGCATTCCTTAGATGTAGAAATAACTCAGACCAGCAGTTGCCCCGGAATGTGTGTAAAGATCATCCCCCCAGCCCCTGTCTTCAGGAACCCGATCACCCCCCCCCCCACCCCCAGCTAGCTGCAGTCATAACTGTCACCTTTTATGGATGGTCCTTTAAAAAACAAAAATGGCTTCTTCTATGGCTTTGACGCAATGGCTTTCTTCTGTGCTTCGGCGACAGAATATGTGATGCACCACTGGCAGGAAGACTTCATGTTCGGCTATCAATTCCTGAATGGCTGCAACCCGGTCATCATTCAGAAGTGCACCCAGCTTCCAGACAAGTTCCCGGTCACCAATGCCATGGTGGAGGAGTGCTTGGAGCGGGACCTCACTCTGGAGGAGGAGCTGAAGGTGACAGCCGGAGGTTCTGGGTCACACATGGGCTGGTCTTCATGCTGAAGTGCTGTAGATATGAAAGTCCATGCGGCTAACAAGCCGGCCCGATATTCTGCTGCACCCAGGCAGGTAACATTTACATCGCCGACTACGAAATGATGGAGGGAGTCTCGGCAAACGCTACGGACCCCTGCACCTTACAGTACCTGGCGGCGCCCATCTGCCTGCTTTACAAGAACATGCAGAACAAGGTCCTCCCCATCGCCATTCAGGTCCGTCTCCATCACTCTGACGTGTTAACATGAGCAACATGAAGAATCGAGGGCATAGGTTTAGTGGTAGGGAGCAAATCAGTCTTGAATCCCCCATCCCCTTCAACACACATGGCACTCTGGCATTATGGGTAGAAACATGTTCCTACCATCCATACCCAAATCTATGCCCTTGCAAAGAGTTCATTACTATGAATGCTAAGCCCATGTGTTCTCTTTGCTTCAGCTGGGCCAGACCCCTGGAGAGGATAACCCCATCTTCCTCCCCACTGATGAGAAGTATGACTGGCTGTTAGCCAAGATCTGGGTGCGGTCGTCTGACTTCCACGTGCACCAGACGGTGACGCACCTGCTACGCACGCACCTGATCTCTGAGGTGTTCGGCATCGCCATGTTTCGCCAGCTCCCTGCCGTGCATCCCGTCTTCAAGGTGCACTATGGGTGGTTCACCAGTAGTGACATGAAAATACATAGAACTTGATGTTTTCATTTTATGATCCAGTCCTGACCAATCAGGAGCGCAGATGCTACGGGTGGGTACTGAACGTGGCATATCTGTGTGACACACTTTGTCTCTGTTCTTCACAGCTGCTTATCCCCCACATCCGCTTCACGATCGCTATCAACACTAAGGCCAGAGAACAGCTCATCTGTGAATGTGGCCTCTTCGATAAGGTGACTTGATTCCCATCAAGTTCTGCTCTGGGTTTTCTATCTACTGATTGGGCAGCTACTCCAGCTTATGGGTTTGTCCTGTCCACTTCTGATCTTCAGGCTAATGGCACCGGTGGTGGCGGCCATGTGCAACTGGTGCAGAAGGCAATGAAGACCTTCACATACAAGTCCCTCTGCTTCCCTGAGATGATCAAATCTCGCGGACTGGACAGTCAGGAGGAGCTGCCGTATTACTTTTATCGAGATGATGGCCTTAAAGTTTGGGAGGCAGTTAAAAGGTAAGAGGTCAGAGGTTAGGGGTTAGAGGTCAACACACTTTAGAGAGTATTATGTGCAGCATGCAGATCTCTAAATACGTACTATGTAATATGTATGAGGGTAGCGTGCAACTTCAGCCACCAGTGTGTCTCCAAAATGTTTTTAGTGCCAGGAGTGCCTGCTTGACTCGTACCTGCCATCTTTTCTGTTTACTTACTTGTGTTATGTGTGTTTTACTTGCGAGAAGAGTTGTAGTATAGTTGGGTCGATACCAAAATTTAGATTTCGGTACCAATACCAGCTTTGGTACCTTGGTATCAATACCAAATCGATACTGAGTTGATACTGTAAAACATTTCCTTTTAAATTATAAAAGGCTTTGAAATAAACAGGTTTATTAATGAATTAGAATGGTGTGTGAGTGTGCCCTGGGATGGGTCGGCGCCCCTTCCTGGGTTGTTCCCTGCCTTTCACCCGTAGCCTCTGGGTTAGGCTCCGGACCCCCCGCGACCCTGAATGGGACAAGCAGTTTCAGAAAATGGATGGATGAATGGATTAATGAATTAATCCAACAGCAATGGCCTACAACATAGTTTTAAAATTATCACTGAAATATGCATAGATTAATTAAACTCCATTCAATGCATAGATTGTGATATTTGGTCTCATCTGTTACAGAAACTCATAGGTAGTAAACACGTCTGGTTTATATTTGTGTACGTTCTGTTGTTCTTTTAGCATAGCCTATTTCTATGTCACTCATGATAAGGATATGAATGAACTTGCTTCTAGACTAAACATGATTTTAAATAGAAACATGAAACGTAATAACCACTAAATTACACCACTGTCGTGCACTGTACATCTGTTATCATGCAAACCTGATCACCTTTAAACCCCTCATATATATCAGGCTGAGTGAGACACAGATGCATCGCCTGGTTAGACATTCACATTCTGGAGCTGTCAGGTCTGCAGATTCACCCTCATCGTTCACTTTAAAACCAAAATAACCCATATCTCACTTATATCTGCCTTGCTTATCGGCAGACGGTGGGCAGCCGTGGTTTCCATCTTTCATCTATGTAGCTTCTTCACACAAGAGATGCATGAAATGAGTGTGACTGTGATCCTCCCCAAAGTGCAGATTCAGAACATCCGCTAATCAGCGTAACTTGTTTGATGTGTGCAATAGCGATGTACAGCATATTATCGTCAAATAACGAAATTTGCTGAATGATTTTATCATTTTATCTACCATTTTAAATGATATTGGTATATCAAACAAGGTTAGGCGGTGGTCCAATTATGAGCCACACATGAATTTTGGTTATTAACAAGTTATTCAGATGCAGATATTTTGAATATTAGTTGTGGCACTACTTGAAAGTTAGGCACACCTCTATGCCAGGTGCTTACAGACACCAGTGTTAAAGCTTGGGTTTAAGGACTTCCACCACTTCAGCTGGATTGACTGTCCCCACTTCTCTGGTCTGTAGCTTTGTGTCGGACATAGTGGACATCTACTACAGTAATGACCAGGCCGTGCAGGGTGACGAGGAGATCCAGGCATTCGTGAAGGATGTGTGCAGCTTCGGCATGCAGGACCAGGACTGCTGCGGTGAGCCCAGTTTGGGGGGGGGGGGGGGGTGGTGTGCTACCTTCCTGGAACCTGTCAGTTTACCCGGGTACAGCATGTGGCTCCGCTCATGGCTTTCCACCAATACCTCCTCGCTACAGAGTTCCCCAAGTCCCTGCAGACCAAGGAGCAGCTCGTGGAGTACCTCACCGTGGTGATCTTCACCGCCTCCGCGCAGCATGCCAGCATCAACTTTGGCCAGGTAGGAGACTAGCATGTCCACACAGGAAGCAAAATGAAGGTGAACTGACTGTTGGAGCATAAAGAGAAGTCAGCATGGTGTTGTGCTCGAGGGCTATTTCATGCTCTTTGTAACAGGAAATACTCTCGCCTACTGAGTGCCTCCCCACGGATATTTTTAGACACCCTTAGCAGCCATGAAGACAAATTTCCTCAGTATGGTTTTCTGTTTGCATAGTTTTAATACCAAAAAGCAGGGGTTGTGTGGGCTGTGTACTCACTTTATGCAGTGCTGTCAGCCTTGCGACCCTTCAGCCTGAAATGGACTCGTGGGTTTATGGGCATGACCTGCTGCTCCCAAATCATTAACCTTTAACCTTTCTGACTGAAGGAATTACTGTGCGTTGGATCCCAATGTCGGCACAAGAAGCAAGACAATCTTATGCAGAATTCAGCAGAACAAATGGCACATTGCACATACACTACCAGTCAAAAGTTTGGACGCACCATCTCATTCAATGGTTTTTCTTTATTTTTATTGTTTTATACAAAGTAGATTAATATTGAAGACTTCAAAACAGTGACGCAACACATGTGGAATTATGTACTAAACAAGTGTTAAACAAACCAAAATTTCTTTAATATTTTAGATTCTTCAAAGTAGCCAGCTTTTGTGTTGATGACAGCCTTGCACACTCTTGGCATTCTCTTAATCAGATTCATGAGGTACGGGAATATAAATATAAAACAAATTTTGGTTTGTTTAACACTTATTTGTTTACTGCATAATTCCACGTTACTTCATTGTTTTGAAGTCTTCAATAGTAATGTACTATGTAGAAAACAAAAAAAATAAAGACAAACCATTGAATGAGAAGGTGTGTCCTAACTTTTGACTGGTAGTGTATTAGAGAAACACAAAGCTGCATGTCTCCACAAGCTACAGCCCCCAAAGAGACCAAATTCAATGTGAAAATGAGAATACTGAACCCCGGGGGGGGGGGGGGGGGGGGGGGTAATGCTTGTTTATGGCTCTCTGTCTATCTATGTGAGAAAGGTAGAGTCTTCATACGAGCCTCTTCTGCATGTTGGAGTGCCAGTGAACTGTCTTGTCCCGTTTGCCTCAGTACGACTGGTGCTCGTGGATCCCAAACTCGCCACCCACAATGCGGAAGCCACCGCCAACAAGTAAGGGGGAGGTCACACTGACGTTCATCATTGAGAGTCTCCCTGACCGCGGCCGTTCCTGCTGGCACCTGGGTGCAGTGTGGGCCCTCAGCCAGTTCCAGGAAAATGAGGTGAGTTAACAAGGAGAGCCTGACACACAAACATGCTGAGGATAATCCCAGGGAGAAAAAAATACACTCATCTGGGGGACAATCCCAGGGGAAAAATTGTAATACGTGCTTGTAATATTTCCTCTAGCTCTTTCTGGGAATGTACCCTGATGAACACTTCACTGAGAAGCAACCTAAGGCAGCCATGGAGAGGTTCCGTACAAAGCTGAACGAAATTTCCTGCCTCGTTAAGAGCCGGAACGAAGGAAAGAAGCTGCCATATTATTACCTGTCCCCGGACCGCATCCCCAACAGTGTAGCTGTCTAGCTGGGTACCACATGCCATAGATAAACGTGTCAGGGCTAGCGGCAGACTGTCATCAGAGTATTACCATGTGTGTATGTATATGTGTGTCTCAAGGCAAGTTCGCATTTTACACATTAAGCTTAATATCAGCTACAGAGCTACATTTTTATAGATTTTTATAGAAAGGATATTGTGAAACGCAGCTGCAAGATCACAGGAAGTGTAACAGTAAATAATGGTTCACTAAGAAGACGTTGTGTAATGAGATTCTGTTTCTGTGTGGCATTGCGTTCCGGGCATGACGGGCAGCCTGGCGCCAAGACCCCAGCTGTCTGAGAGCCACATCCTGACACATGGACAGAAGTTCCCTTTCCAGGCCTTCACCCAGACACACTGCCGGCTCCTCAGTCTGAGAAAGTGCAATGGGAAGCTAAGCAAGGTGATGAACTTGCGCCTTCAACCACAGAGGAAACGGGAAGACTCAGTGTGAGAGATAGAATACAAAGGAAGTTCATCTCAGATACTGTTGGTCTAAACATTTTTCAGGTTATTGAGCGGTTACAGATTTTGCAGATATCCCAGTGACCCCAGCTTCACAGGAACCCTCTCACCCATCATCATCATCATCATCATCATCATCTTCCCCTCACTTCTTCTGGTGAGAATCACAGTAGCAGCATGCCAAACAGGGCAGGTCATAGGTGCTATTTCCCCTTAGACACCCCAAACCATCTGGGAGACATCATACCTCCAGCACGTCCTGGGTGATTCTCGGGGGCTCCCCCCAGTGGCCCGAGTCTGGAACAGCTCTGCAGAGAGCAGGGAGGTCTAGGTTTAGAGGTCTAGGGAGGATCTTTATAAGACGCCCAAACCACCTCAGCTGACTCCTCTCCATCCAAAAGGCTCGATTTCTAGGTCTCTCTGGAACTTCAAACTCCTCACCATATCACAAAGAGCCCAGAAACCCTGCAAAGAAGCCTCAAAAACTAATACATGCATAATAAAGATGAGAAACCTCAAAGCAATAGAGAACTAAAAGGTGTTAATATTAAACTTTATTACATTTTGAAAATAACGCCAACATGAATATTTTAAATAGCACACTCAACTCAAACACAAAGGACTCAAAGTCACAAAGTAAAGTTACAGAGTGTGGAACAGTATCAGTACAGTAATAAGAGCTAACCGGGTCGGATGATTGACATATCAGTCACACACATACACAGCCTCATATGAAAGAGACAGAGTTATTAACCATAGGAAAGGCTTGGAAAGCTGTCTAAAAGGTCACCTGGCACAGAGGCTTCGCTTGCATTAAGTGAATATGAATGGTTACTTTGGAAATGACTTTATTAAAGGTACAAGTCCCATGAAAACAAGCCAAACAGTACATATGGCTCCACCACATGGCCAGGATTCCTAACTGTGAAACTGTTTCACTGCCTCTGGCCACTTCAGAGCCTTCCAACAACACAAGGAGCCCTGCTCCTCGGTCATTATCAAAAGCCTCAGTTACCACTTCACAAGACTGACATTTACCAGAGGGCACAGAAAACCAAACACCTTAACAGCACACAGTCTGTAGGCTACTGGTCACACTTACCGAGGCAGAAAAGCGGGTCATGGTGATTGTGGGCCAAACCCAGATTTTTCTCAATTACTGATTTACAATAAAAGCAGTTTTTTTTTTTTTTTTTTTTAAACTGTTTGACAATGTATACTGGGACGCCATAACAACATTCCTCAACAGATGGCAGCATTGTTCTCTTGCTTGAAATGGTCCTCAGTGCAACAGCAGGTAAGGCAACATGAAAATGCAGAGAAAACCACTCTGCTTAGTGTTATGGTTACGCTTGCTACAAATAGAGCCCCTGTATTATGGAGACTGATCTCAGAACACTGCTTCTAGAGAGCGCTGATCTAGTATGGGCTCTCTGGCTACAACCTCCAGAGAGAAAGGCTATAATCTCAGACTTCCACCCAGAGAGGCCAAAGGCTACACCATCTGCTCCGCACAAGGCCTCACAGCCTGGGCACAGAGTACAACAGCAGGGACTAAAGACAAAGAACAATACAGGTCAACAGCTGCTGGCTTACTGGCTTATCAAGGTCATGTCAGATGAAGTCAGCCAACAGGCCTGCAGGGGTCATTACAGATGAATTATGGGAAATGACTTAGCAACATTAAAATCAATAGGCTTACAAATACACAAACTAGATAAACAGAATGAAGAACAGATCTTCAATAACATACTCACGATTAAAAATAGACAAACGCACAGAAGTCAAAGGTTACAGGTGTCCTGTGTCCTACAGCAGACAACCAGCTCAGCCGAGGTTTGTGTCATGCAAACTGCAGGAAACTTCCTTCCTTCTTTATGGAAAGTGCGTGTAAAATCTGTCATGCCCTCAAGCAAAAGACAAGATCTGATTGGTTCCAAGTGGTCAAAATACACCATGATATAAATATGTAACAAATACAAAAATCATTCTTGGACCCAGGTATTTCTGACCAGGTACGACTCCCACTATTTTTGAAAACTGGAACGAGCACTTCTGGAGTAATTTGTTGTTCTTAATCCCTTCTCTGACAAACACCTGGGATACAAAAGCCATAGAAAACAGGAATATTTCAGCTGAACTTCAAGTTTTCCTCTTTAAATTACATACACGTTATAAAGCAATTTATATAAAAAGTGCATGAGCAGATGAGGGATATGTAGCGCTGGGATCGCGGGACTCTGCTCACGGCCTGGTCCTCACAAACATGCCCATGGCCAAAAGTCCCCACCACAGTGCTACCACTGACCACTGCAGTACAGTTCCAGCAGGGGGCGCTGCAGAAAGCCACTCAGATGTGCAGGATTTCCACACTGTAGTCCTCCGTCTCCGTGTACTGGGACGAGTTTGTGTCCGGTGGCACGGGTGCCAAGGCCTCCTTGTCACAGAGAGGCTCGCTGGGCGCTGGCTTCTGGAATACGATGTTCCTGGGCACCTGTGGCCGATTCTGCACATATATCACTCGGTTGTAGGCCTTGAGTCGACGCCACAGCTGCACATAGACCTTGCACTGCACGTACATGAACACAAGTCCGCCCGTGAAGCCGATTGCTACCACCACCAGCTTGGTCCAGAAGGGCCACTCCAGGATCCCTGTAAGCAGAATCCATAGCAAACGGGTCAGAATGCGCAGCACTCAAGGTCAAATGCTACAAGAAGGACAACACTGAGACAAACTTCAGAAGCTACATTTGACTTCGATTCCCAAGACGCACTGCCATCAGTAAATATTTTGATAATGCCCCTTAAATCACAGCCTTCCAGTTCTGCATCACATGGTCGGGGTAATGGGCAAGGTTTGAGGTTCCTGACTCACTTCACCACCCAGCCCCTTTAATTTTCCACCCAATCACAGAGTGCCATGCAGAAGTACCAGCTGGACCACTGATTCACACCAATCGCATGCAAGCAGCAGCCTGACAGAGCTGCCGAGGTGCCCTGGCTGCTTTCAGGAAAGGTATGCACTATATCAACATCTGCACATCTGCACTGCATCAATAACAGTTCTAGCTGTTACAGAAACAGCCCACCCTGATGGACAGGGGCTGAACTCACTGGCCATCAGGGGGCAGCGTTACACACACGGAGTTTACAGGGACCCAGAGAGCATGTGATATGGCATTTTAACAAATGACATGCAATGAGAAGAGGCCTTTACCTGGAATTCTTCTGGCTGCATGGTCAAAAAAAAAGGTCAAGCTTAATATATTACTGAAAGATGTAGTTTATATAGAGAAGGTGATCTACAGCAGGCAGACATTAGATATGGCAGTCCCCAGATTTGAACAGAGAAGCAGGTAACATGTGATATTGGGATGAATATATGACAGGGGCTCCTGTTGCAGGCAGCAGCCAGGGGGCGCCGTGGCTGGCTGGACTCAGAGTGAGAACGACAGATGGCAGGGGTCAGCCAGCGCTCCAGCTACGTGCCGTTGGCCTGACCTGTTTTGATCTCCTCGGCGGTGCGGTCGATGAGCACGTACAGGGACCACACCACGCAGGTGATGGCGATGATGTGGAAGGTGACGGAGCACATGATCTTCCGCCGCTCGCTGGGAGCCATCTGCAGCTTCTCCCACTGCAGACAGAAGCAGACGCCCGTGCTCACGTTACACCGGCCAATCGCTATGCACCAGGCTATCCCGGTGCCCCCTGCCCCCCCGGTCCAGCGGTGCAGCTCAGAACGTGGGCCCCATCCCCTCCCTTTGGGGAGAATCCTCACCTTGCTGAGAGGCTTCAGCTTGGTCTCCATGACAAAGTGGTACTTGCAGAGCTCGCAGGAGCGCGTGTCCGAGCTCTTGATCCACTGCTGCAGGCAGGCCTGGTGCACAAAGCGCAGGCTGCCGGTGCAGAGGCAGGGGCTGATCAGGGGGCTGTCCTCATCGCCGTCACAGTGGCAGATCCTGCTTGGGGTGGGGGGGAGGTATTAGCAGCAGGCTGTGCGGTCTGCTGGCTCAAACCTTCTGACTCATGATGCCCTACAGTGCCCACTGGTGGCAAAGTGGTGCAACAGAACAGCCAAAAGAAGCTAGCTGCACCAGTGTGGTAAGGGCAGCTTAACAGAGACATCATCAAGACTAAAAATCACTTTAAAAGTTATAAGACAATCACCTCCCTCTGTCTCCCCTCCCCTGTCATGAATGTTGCACTGTGGTTTCAGGAGGAATGTTACTTTGTTGCACTGGGTACTGTGCACTGCTGAGATCACTATAGTGCTTTACTTGACGTGACACTTGGCTCTTCCTAGAATGCTGAGGAGAGCAGATGTCGTCGGCTATCATAGTTAGAATCCACAAAGTCACTATAAACTACCCTAATAGAGGAGGAGATCAAGCAGGAGGAGAAGCAAAAGGTCACTCAGAGAAAGCAAAAGATCACCCCAGGAGAGGAGGTTAAGTGGTTAAGTAGGAGGCCTCTCTGCGAGGCCGGGAGGTCAAGCAGGAGGTTACCCAGAGAGGAGGAGGTCACCCAGACAAAGCAGGAGATCACCCTAGGAGAGGAAGTTAAGTAGGAGGTCTCCCTGCGAGAGTGGGAAGTGAAGCAGAAGGTCACCCAGAGAGAGGAGGAGGTCAAGCAGGAGGTCACCCTAAGAAAGGAGGCCAAGCAAGAGGTCACAGAGAGAGAGGAGGAGGCCACCCTGAAATAGGGAGAGATCACCCTGAGAGAATGAGAGGTCATGCAGGGGGTCACCAGATATAGGAAGAGGTCAAACAAGAGGTCACCCAGAGAGAGCAGGAGGCCATCCTGAAATAGGGAGAGGTTACTCAGAGGAGGAGGTTACTCAGAGGAGGTCATCCTGAGAGAGGAGGAGGTAAAGCAGGCGGTCATCCTAAGAGAGGAGGAGGTTCAGCAAAAGGTCACTCTGAGATAGCAGGTAAACTAAAAGAATAGTAGCCGACATCTGATAAGCTGGACTAGCTGCATGGTCCAGAGACAGCGTGGAGGTAGAGGTCCCCCAAAAAGCAGGTCTGCACACCTATCAGAAGGTGCTTGAAAGACCGGAGTAATGTGCAGGTTAGGTGTCATTCATTCTGCACAGGGGATCCACATGGAGGTCACATAGGTGGGGGCACAGACCACCCCTCGTCACTCAGAGGGGCAGAACAGGGTCATGTTTATATGCAATGAGCAGCAAAATATAGTAAAAAGCAAACTGCAGACTCTAAGACAAACAGGCAGAGGAGGCAGGAGACAGGAGGAGGTGGGGAAGCCATAGCAAGACGCGGGAAGCGGGATGCAGGGGAGGCACAGAGCAGAGCACCAACCTGCAGCAATCAGCTGACAGCGAATAGGGAGAGAGTGGGACAGTTTTGTCTGACGGGGCGGAGGAGCAGCGGTCCAGATCACTGTCCCCCTCTGGGGAGCAAAGAGGAGCCACCGGGGGCCACAGGGGCCGCTCAAGGGACGCGTCATCATCACTGGGCGGCTCGCTGACCCCCAGGATGCAGCTTGAGGACTTGGAGACGTGCAGACCGCATGCAAAGCTGCCCGGGCTTCCCACGTTGGGGGGGCGGGGCACGGGGGCAAGTATCCCCGTCAGCCCACCGATCAGCTTGCAGGTGTTGGAGAGCAGGGGGGCGAGGGCAGGCGGGGCCAGCTCGCCGTCGGAGCTCGGCCTGTCGATAAAGCGAAGCCCGTGGGAGAGGCTGCCCGGCCGGTGGCCCACGTCGTCCAGCGAGCGGGAGGAACGCAGCGGGCCACTGGCCCGCAGCAGCGAGAGCCAGTCAGGGCTCAAAGGGGAAGAGGCCAGGCACAGAGTGGTCACCGGGGGTCCCCCGCAGGGAGGGAGCACCACCGCAGTCTGCAGCGGCTGCTGGGGGCCCGCACGCACTGCCGTCGCATGAGAGCTGCATGCAGGAGGGGGCCAATCGGATGCGAGAAAAAGGGGGGAAAAGAAAATGAAGGCAAAAGACAGACAGGCAGGACAAAGGCAGAGCGACAGGGCCGGCGGACATGCTGGGTGGCCACAATTGGCGTCCGGGGAGCAGGCGGAGCGGCCTGTCCCAACGCACCTGCAGATGTCCTGGATGGACGGCGTGACGGAGGTCCTAGGCAGGTTGCAGGGCACGTTGGCAGAGGTGGGACTTCCTGCCTGAAAGCCAATCAAACAATGATTCTGGTGAATAAAGACCTGTGGTCATCATCTGATGAGGAGGCATGGTGCTTAATTTTTGCTGACTATTCCAAAAGCCTTTCTGAATGCAACTAACTGTGGCTCAGCTCTCCAAAGGCTGCTTAGCTCTGCCAGGCCAACATCTTACAGAGAGCCCTCTGCTGTCCTTCAGCCCCCAGAGCTTGGGGGAGGTGCATGCAGACACCCGCAGATACAGGTCTCCACCTAGGACTAACTGGGGCTTCGGCTGTATGCACTCCCCGTAATGAGGAACTGGAAACAACAGCATGTTTCACTTCCCCATTATTGGCTTTGTTCATTAGCCATATGTGAAGTCCATTTGACACACTGCCACACTGCCCCCTGCTGGCAGACAGCTCTGAAAATAAACTCGCATGAAGTCTCCTTTTGTCACTACGGCAACCCTGCATAGCGAAGCGATGTGCAGCTACCTGGGAATGGGACAGGCAGGCACACCCAGCAGGCCGTAACCCTGCACCCCACCCCGCACAGCGAGGTCAGGAGCACAACATCCAGGGGAAACCCACAGCTGGTTACCCGAAACAGGGGCGGTCCGTCATCATGAGGGCTGGGGTGCTTCCCAGGGCCCCGGGGGCCAATGGCTCTACAATGGTACTTCAGTGTCACTGGACTAACCTGCTCTACGCGTTTCTGTAGCCGTTATAGCTCTTAATGCAAACAACTCGGTGTAGCATGATCGATTTCACACGGGGGCGTGTTCAGTGAGGCCCTCTGGTTCAGGGTGCGATTTCTTCAGCTTGCTGCTCAGCCGTGTGAGGAACAGTGAGGCCTGATGGGAGACAGTATTTTACCTAACTGTCTGTCTGCATCTACGCCAAAGCCAACAGCCAGCAGTGGGCTGCAGCTCTGACCTGCAGTTCACCCCACTGGCACTAGGGGGACTAGAGCGAGAGCACCTTCTGTCATCATGGCATTCAAGTCAAAACCATGGTGAAGCTGCAACAGAGAGATGAGCTGCCACATAAAGTTCAGGCAGATCATCCAGCCAGTAACAAAACAACATTCATACTTATTGGCCTTTTATTAGCAGTTTTGTAAAGTGATCAGAATGTCTAAGGTGAGCAGTGACTCAGTAAGGATTCGGTAACATGGTACACTGGCATGCAGTGTCTCTGGGAGACAGAGCAGCATGTTCAGCGGTGGCTTGGTCGGACATAGGGGCTATTTTCACGAGCTCACACCCCAACAGAAAGTGACAACTCCACCTTCTGCCCGTTAGTAAGCTTCAAACACACCCACTGCATGCTGCTGCTGTCCAGAGCCGAAGGCGACCTCACTACCTCGCTGATCTCACCAGACTGAGATGGAGAAGCCACCTTACTTAGACAGATGGCAAATAACGACAGACAGCCAACGTTATCTCCCCGAGCTCGCAGAGATAAGCGGACTGAGGGGGCGCAGAATGCACTCAGAGGGCACTTAACAGGACGCACTCAGGTCACAACACCTAACTCAGACGGCATTGCAGCCTCTGGCCCAAGCTTCCTGCAAAACTGACACTAAGCTGTTTAACGGGGTAACAATGGTATCACATCCCCGCCCCCCTCTCAGCAGGCTGACGGGGGCACACACAGCAGAGCTCATCATTTATTATGCATTATTATTATGTCTTGTTATTGTATACTTATCATTGAATGTTTCATTGAAGTTATAGTAATTTCTATTTCTTTTAGCAATAATGTGTAGATCAAGACTCCTATGTTGATTGTGTTGGTGTGACTGTCAGTGTGTAAAGACGCAATCACTTGTACTTTTTTTTGGAAGAAGCTGAATGGAAGGAAGGATTATAGAAACATGGAGCAAAACAGTTTCTGATCATGCTAGTGGAGACTGAACTTTTCATTTTAAGATGATTCTATAAAGAAAAGTGTATTTTACTTACATTTGTTGCATTTTACCACTTTGCACACGTCTATTACTTCACGAACACTTTAAGGAATGGCAGAGATACTGGATCTGTCGCCATAACACTGAGTGCCGGGATGGACCCTGAAGGTCTGACAGCTGTGACATGGCTGCAGCCTGGACCCTCACTCATCCCTCATGCAGCAGCTCTGTGGTCTGGGCCGGACGCCGCTCTTTGTCAAACACGCCTACTTCCTGCATTCTTAAGCACTATGGTGTCACATTACCCCCCCACCCCCCCAGGATATGACAGAAACCAGACCTGCACTCATCCCCCCCACAAACACAACCAGGATAAGTCCTATTGCAACCCCTAATCCCTCCAGCTTCATTAATGGGACTTTGAAAGCAGGGCAGTCGGAAGAACACAGACCGATCTCTGTGAGGGGGACAGTTAGACTAATAGACGTCTCTAAAAAAAAAAAATCACTGGTAGTGCAGGCGTGCAGGAGTCAGACTGATAGCAAAATGTAGACTTCTAATACCAACATTTGTTCCTTTGTATCAATGGCAAATCAAATTAAATTGATACTATCAAACCTTTCCCAAAGCTCAGATTCGGAAGGCCTGCTATGTGATGTAACTTTGTAAAGTGTGCAAAAAACATGTACAGCACACTTTCAACAAAGATCAACATCTGAAAAATGGTAGGATCGTACCATTTAAAATTTTTGGCATTGGTATATGGGACAATGTTAGCGTGTATCCTGTAGTAGACTGGCATCCCGTCCAGAGTGCAGCCCAGCCTTGTGCCCTGTGCTGCCTGGCATAGGCTCCAGCCCCCCCCCCCCCAGTGAACCCCAGCCAGGAAGAGCAAATGGAAGTGGCTGTATGGTTCCTCTCCTTCCAACAAACACAGAACATGATCTCAACAGAGTGAAGTTCCACCTACTGGAGGGAAGAGGTATTGCTGGTACTACCCCATGAGACTAATAAAGACTCGTATAAAGCTGGCTGAAGCCTTCCTGGAAAGCAGACCCTAATTCAGAATCCTGAAGCCCTCTCCTCCCTGGAGGTGCCAAATGCACCCGTCTATCTTAACTACAGTTTGCACACAGAAAGCACCAGCGAACAGGCTAGTGTAGCAGGTGCTATGACAGTGACATGGCCGTGAGGACGGCCAGAGCCTCCACGTCGCATTCACATGAGAAATGAAAGCCAACCTTTGAGCCCGAACATCTCCACGCGACAAAGGGCCACTTGTGTGCGGAGATGAAGGTTAGGCTCTGCCTGGAATCGGTAAATGATTGGCTGATGTGTGTGTGCCAGCAGCCTCTGGCATCACGACAGCTGGGCCCAGAGGGAGTAAAAAGAGGAGCTTGTGTTTTCTCTTGACAGGAAAAGAGGACTGGGGTCCCCAAATGCACCTCATGGTGGCTCCAGGTGGAGAGGGAACGCTTTGGGGTGCTGAGGCACTCGCACAGCCAGTCTGTGCTCAGGTTCCTACAAGCCACAGAAGATCACGTCACCAGTGAGACGGACGTAACACGATGGCTCTAATGTGTACAGCGCTGTCTATTTACAGTCCAGCAGCAGCTACACTACGATGACACGGAATACCTCTGTATTTTCAGTCACCCTGCTCAGCAAACTGTACCGTGAGGAGCCCCCCACCCACAGACTCGCCGACTGGTATCTCCTTTCAAGATTTCAAAATACCGCAACAAGTGCTGCTTTTGAATAGACCTGTATACCGCAGTGTATACAGTGAGTGGCTCAGTGCGCTGAGCCTCTGTGCCTGTGATTAGAAGGTCGTCGGTTCGAAGGGTCCTTGAATAAGGCCATTAACCCTTAGCTCCCTGAGCGCTGCAATCAGTGGCTGTCCTTTGCGGTCAGCTTGCTCTCACCTACAGAGGCATAAAGAGAATTTTCTCACTAGGATTAATAAAGTATCAATTATTATTATTAATGTCTGCATTAGCATAATTAAAGAACAGTTAAGCAGCGCCCAAAGCTGCACTGTGCCCCGTGTTTCACAGAGTTCAGGGACACTTGGCACAGTAGTGGCTCAGAGCCTCAGAGTGCGATGTTAGCACATGGGTATGGTGACGAGAGAAAAAGCTCCGCAGGCCAGCTCAGTATGTGCAGACCACACTCCACGCCCAAAGACGGCTTAGGAGACAAAGGGAAGCTCTCACATTACCCACAACACATAAGCTCTGGCAGATTTTAACCGTATTCCATCTGTGGGGACTCTCTGCTGATAACTATTCCCATTACTAATTTACATAACTGATTTACAAACTGAGCTGTTATTTCTGTTACAGATGTGAAGGTGAAAGGCCAATAAAATAGATAAATCAGAGTAAAATACGACAGCTTGATCAATGTTAGCTACCATTAGACAGCAGTTCTCAAGCTACATCACTGGTAAACATCCAGGTCCGGTAATGTGCAAGATGGCGACTGCAGAGTGTCTGAATGCATGCATACTGTTCTCACACATACATATAGTACATACTACGTTAATGGTCAAGTGATTTTGGATACACTCTACCTTTGCTATTCAGCTGAGCTGGAGACTGGCAGATATGAGAGTTCACATCTCGCACGAGGTGGAGAGGACGATTGCAGGTGGCTGTTGGGTGGAGCCAGAAACCTCCCACTCAGACAGACCCCCCCCCCCCCCACTCTCACCTGTCGGTCGCGCTCCTTGGTCTTGCTGCTTCCCGACAGGCGGGAGGAAGTGACATCGCGGGGGATGACGGAGGCGTGGTGCAGCGGCATAATCATCTCAGCTGATCGGGGGGGAGGGAGGGGGGGGCTCACACACTGGGCAGCCGTCCCTGTGCCGCCCGCATGCCGCACTGAGGCACTTGGCGCCGATCTGCAAGGATACATACGGTGCCGTTAGCCGCGGGCCGGCCGGGGAGAGCAGTCACAGGCAGAGATACGCGTCTGTGCCTCCATCGCACATGTGTGGTTTTACACTGTGACCTTACGAAAGGGTCTTGGGAACCACCATTTGGATTCAGTGCTGTCACACATAGCCTGGTTAAAACCACAGGGAACCAGCAAGTGACCAGAGAGAAATGGATAACACCACTAAATGAGGCCACCCGCTCCCTGGCTATCTTCCTCCACTGAGGGTGACATGAGCGCTGCACAATATATCAGACATATTGGTATTGGCCAATATGCACGAGAAACGCATCACATCAGTGTCAGTGCTACGTCAGTCTTGCCCGAAATTGATGGCCTATATTTAAACTTCATCGACGTTCAATCTTAGCAGCATCAGAGCTGAAGATACAAGTACTAAAATAATAGAGATGATTGCGCTGGACGATTAGCAATTTCCCGCAAGAGATTTCGCTATGATCAGCACTTGCCACTTTCAATAAGGGACGCTACACCAAAGGTTAGCGGGTTATTGCTATCGGCGCTTTTAGATAAAACTGTCTCAGCTGTACGAATTGCGAGAATTTTCAATAATCATGAAGCTTCGGTGGCACAGAAGAGGAAACAGAGGCCATGCATGAAGGGAAGTGACAACCATCCGTTTAGAGACAGGCTTTCACTTCTAGCATCTTGTGGCTGTGTGGACTGTGCTATGCTCGGCCGTATCCCATCATGCTCTCCAATACACATGTATAATGTTGAGAGCAAGCTTGAGGTCCGAGGGTCAGGCTACTTATAAAGTGCCTCTGGAGCACTTTGGGGGGGTTAAGGGTCTTGCTCAAGGGCTGAACAGAAATGTGATTAGTCTGCTGAAGCTGGAGCTCCAACTAGTGACCTTCCAATCACAGGCACAGAGGTCTAACGCGCTCAACCACAAACCGCCCCCACAGTCTGGCCGTTCTGGATGGCAGCCTCAGCACAAGGAGAGCCTTCAGGGGTTCCTCTGAGGGGTTCCTCCAACAAGAAGGATGCGCTTTTACACTCCGCTGGCCTTCCCTGGAAGACAACCACACGCAGCAGTGCCCTGCCACCACCTACCTACATTCACAACTCAACGGATCGATTTAAGCAACTTAGATACTTTGATGGCTTTGTATAGCTTTTGCACCGTGAAACACATATAGGTGAAAGCAAAGCTTAGAGTCCAAGTGAAGACTCAGCCATTTATCCTGTGCCCCTGGAACAGATTCCAGGGTTAAGGGTCTTTGCCTGAGTTCCATGTGTGACACGATAGCTGGAATAATGCTACGTCATGTCTGCAGCAGGTTTGAGGAGGGAGGTGCAAAATACTGTATATGATAAGTCAGCCCTGCACTAACTGTAACAGCAACAACAACATCAGTAACACTAACAATGCCCCAACACTAACTGCCCCAACACTCTGCACTGCCTCAGAAAGGGGCCTCCTCTTTAACTCAACATCCAGATGCCTATGTTCTGGTGGGCAAGACCATGTGACTGGGGGCATGATGCCCCAGTGATTACAGGACCATCCATGTGGCTCAAGCCAGCACACATGGCCATGAATATATCTTGAATATAGGCCTCCAGAAGAACTTGGGAATAAGCTCCTTAGAACAGCTGTCAAATTACATGACTCCGCATCTTCTCAAAGCATTTACACTTATATCCATGTCTGTGTGTGATGTACTGAGTGACTGCTTAAAAGTAGAAGAGAAGCAGGACAGCATTGGTGGGTTATTGGTCATTTACACCAAATTTTGTTGTCAATATAACCAGGAAAAGGGAGTTTGTGGCAAGCAACAATCCGTATTCACAAAACCTCGTACATATGTTGACCATGGCAAGCTCATTCAAGCATGGTTTAAGCAGAATAATTCATGCAACAATAACATTTATATGCCATAACTTCCATTTTAGCGTGAAAGAGCAAAGATTGAAATGTCAGTAAAGCACTCGGAGAGGAAAACAAAACTCATGCAAGATTCAGCCTGTAGCTCTTAAAAGTTATCGAATTTTCAGAAATATAGAGATGCAAGTAAAAAGGAATCCATTACAACTGAGGTACAAAAATAATTCCATCTGCTCAATTTCCGGTCCACGACATTCAGGTTTGATGGACTCCCCCAATAATGCGAGGTTAGCCATAGATATGCCTCATTTAGCCTCTTGAAGTAGCCTAGCCTGTCTTTGTCATCACTTTGACTTAAATTAATTTGCATACTTTCTCTATGTCAAAATAATTGCTGCTAAAACAAAGGTTATAGCTCTGCCACTTAGCCTTATCACCTTACATAAGATTCATAACCATAAAATATTTTCTGCGAGTGTACTTTGTGTGTTGTAAGTAGGGCTGAACGATACTGGAAAAAGTTCACAGTGCAGTATTTAAAGGTTTTGTGATATTTAAGAGTTTAAAATTATATAGCCACAACTTATCTACCAACAAAGCCTGTTAAATAAGTTGGTGGCATTGCTAGTATGCTGACAAATCACTTGCTTTTGCTCAATACTGTCTCTATGGAATACAAAATATTTCCATACAGCGCAAGATTAATATTGTTTCATGACCGGTTCCTGTTCGCTTTTCTTCTCTTCACTTGTTTGTGTTTAATTCCTCACAAATGCGCCACACAGTCTATGAGTGAATCAAAAAGCAAGCAGGTGAATTATTATGAATGTCTCCAAGAGCACATGGACATTTCATAAAAGCGTTAAAGTTAAGAGTGGTTTTTTTTTTTTTTTTTTTACATATACTTGAAAATGTTGAAAAGGAACCATTATTAAAATGCAAGTCTTTCTAAATTTTGCTTGACTGACCAAAAATGTTTTAGAGCATCTTATTGATGGTGTGAAGTGAACACAGCAGATTATCGCAGTCCTTGTGATATGACAATTGCATGTGCATGAAATGCCATGACAATACTAACACTGCTTTTTGGCAGATGCTCTGGTTTCCTTCCATTCTCCAGAAACATGTAACCTAAATTAACTTAAATGTTGTGACTGAATGGGCACCTTACAATTTTTCTTTGGTTCCTGCCTCACACCGATTGCCATGTATTTATTGTACTCTGTTATGTATTAAATATAAACAATTATTTGAATTGTCAAATTAATTGGTAGATTACTCAATTATTGAAATAATTGATAGTGACAGCCCTGATATCAAGCCCCTCTAGTAGAGTTTACCCTACAAAAACCCCAGGGCTACCTAAGAAGATTCCATAATCTTATCCTAAGTAAGCACCCACTCACAGCTTCCGTCACAATGCATTGGGAGCCACTTTTGGTGGGCTGGGATACCTCTGAACCACTGAAGCTTCTGTTCAGCTTAGTGGAGTTCCTCAACTTCATATTCCTGATCTCTCAGACTGTGGAGTAGTCGGAGTAGTGACTATTTGCAGAGACCACACAGGCCTGTAGGGTGCATTAGCACTGAAGGTGGGCCCTCACTTTGACATTCACACAGATGGATGTGTTTCCTATTACTCGACAGTAGGACCTTTGGGTCACAAATATATGTCTATAAGCTCTACGCCCACAGAGCAGTTCATACACATAACCACAATGCTGTGAACAGAAACATGAAGAGTGCGCTGACCTTGTCAACCTCGATCGGAAAGCTGCGGGACCATCTGGGTCACAGGAAAACTGGCCCTTCACTGAAGGAGAGGACAAACACACAGCCAAACTAATAGGAAAATAGCACTGCATAACAAAAGGGGGTGAGACACAGAGGGAAAGCTCTCCTCAACAACGCAGTGTGTCACACTGAGGAAAAGCTCTCCCACAAAGCAAAGTGAGAGAGGGACAGAGAGCTCTCCTTATCAAAGTAGAGTGAGACAGAGACAGACAGCTCTCCTCAACAAAGCAGAGTGAGACAGGGACAGAGAGCTCTCCTTATTAAAGCAGAGTGAGACAGGGGCAGACAGCTCTCCTTATCAAAGCAGAGTGAGACAGGAACAGAGAGCTCTCCTTATTAAAGCAGAGTGAGACAGGAACAGAGAGCTCTCCTTATTAAAGCAGAGTGAGACAGGGGCAGACAGCTCTCCTTATCAAAGCAGAGTGAGACGGGGACAGACAGCTCTCCTTATCAAAGCAGAATGAGACGGGGACAGACAGCTCTCCCCATTTAGATCAGGACACCTGTAATTCCACCAGGGGTGTAAGAACAGGACTATCAGCATGACACAAACACCACACACAATTCTGATACCCAACTTACACACTGTACTTTTAAGCAGCTTTATAAAACAAATCCCCACACACCATAGATACAACAATTAAAATGTGATTCTATTAGTTATACTTAATTATAGTTTCAAATTTCTGAATGTGATTTTAGACAGTTTAAACAGTAATATATTCAGGAAGTCTTACATTAAGCTGCTAGATTATTACCCAGCTCTCACACTGTTCTAATTTCTGTTTTATGCTCAGAGACATCTCCGTTCACTTCATTAACCTGATAAAACTTTGTCATATAATGGCCATCCCGTAACATAAAACGATGTTGCTCGTTTTTGAACTCGACGTTAATACATATAACTGTCATGCATGATGTAAAAGACCTTAAAGAAACACAAATTCATTAAAATAAACCCAATTTGCATTTTGAAGACAAACGCGTAGTGTTCTGCAATCTAAGTTCAGCCGACATAATAAAAGGAATTTGCAGCACTGTAGTTTAACTCTATGTGATGGCCACTGTGAAGCGGAGGTACCGGGATGAGCTGGCGGGGAGCGGGCCCTGCATCACGGCTTAGCCAGCACTGACAGTAGCTCCCCCAGCTTACTCCACACCGCCTCCCCGGCCCCTGGGTTACCCAACACCACCTCCTCCCAGCCTTATAATAATGTCATTATGGGGCTTACTCTCAAGGCAGGGGAAGAGGAGACAGCAGGAGTTCGCTCCCACACACCACGCACTTCAGCGACTCCGACGGCTTATGAGCACGGGTTTATTGACAGAGGCAGAAAAGGTGACTTACCTGCGGTCCGGAGGCCGAAGCTGGACGGTGTTTGTTTCAGGAAGCCATCGAACAGCTGGCGTCGCCACTTCCGCGTCGAGGTGGAGAGCGCATGCGCGTTCCGCTCCGTACGCCCACACGTGTCAGCTGTATCTAAAGCACCTATCTTGTTGTATAGGCGGCCTTCGTAACTATGGACTAGTTTGGGCGGTTATGTGCTGGTTATATATATCACTACATCACTCCTGAATATAGCTGAAGATTAATATATCAACTGATGTAGTTTGATTCTAAAATCTAAAATATCGCGGCATACTGAACAAGATACCCCACGTGCATTTCACCGTCAGCGTAAAACTGCCGATCAAACTCCCCAGTAACTCTGTCCACATTCATCCAACGAAGATTCCACTGCAAAAACACGACATTCCAGCATTGGCAGTATGCTAAACAGTAGACTGGCTGTGTTCCCAGAATGCACAGTTCATACAAACATTTACTATTTAACGAGACTTTTCCCATTGGAAGCAGAGGCATACCAGTAATCCCTGTCTTGCTTGGAGGTTTGGAATGTCATCAGGCACCTTCTTAGGTGTTAAGTGTTGCAGCTGCATGGGGTTTTGGTTATATGAATCACGCTTTGCTGTGGGAGGTAGTATGTCATTGGTGCCAAAAAGAACTCGCACACAATAACTTGTACATTGACACAATGCATAAGGACTGTATCACACATACTTAGAAAAACAGCCTATACTATAAAGCTAACAGTGCACGTGACAGACTATATGGTGTAAAATACACTTTAACAGTGCACTTCTAATTGCATCTCCCTTAAAGAGCCATAACCAATAGCCCTAACCACAACCAGGATTGATACTCTTCACAGGCCTGGATCTACAGGCTGAGGTATACATAGAATACCAGGGTTGCCAACTTTGGTCAGCTGGCTGGCGTGAAAATTTCAAAACAAGTCTACACATCCATGTACATGTATGTAACAGTTTTATTACCTTGTAAATAGTAGGGTTTGCAAACTACCCCAGCACTTTTGATGTAGCTAATTTTTGGTTTATAATGGAATAATATAGATTCACCGTAAGATTTCTTATGTGTAAGAGTCAGAGAGTGTGAGTGCCATGCCAGATGCATGAGAGCTGGCAACCCTAGAATATACCAACTGGTGCTCACCCAGGGGAGGCTTGTTCTTGGACAGACTGCATCACAACAATCGCGGCTGTATCATCCGTGACTGAAGATGGGTGAGTTTGAGCAGCAAAAGCCGTAAGATCTGGCAGAGTTTGTTTTGTGCTACTTTCACAGCAATGAAACGACTTCCTGCTCTGACCCCCGCACCCTTGCATTCCAAGCCCCACCATAAAAACAGGGGTGGTGAGTGAAAGAGCTTAGATTGTAACGCAGGGTTAAAACATGCCACCTGGTTTATTTTTTATTTAACAGCAAAACAACTCATTAAAAACTGGCATCAAAAAAAAAAATACATATATATGGCAAGTTACCGGTTTCAGCCATGTTTTTTTATCCTAAAACATTCCAAACATCCACACACTAGTCATTTTATTGCATTCATGTGTTGTTAATGAGAGACAATAAAGAGCTGTGCTGCTAACAGAATCTGCCTGCTCCTTTCATCCAAGGCTGGATTTACACCAAGACAAAGGTGGGATGTATCCAAATAAAGAAATACATAAAATACCCTAAAGTTACTGTCAAGTAGAGGTATGCATATTAATTATTAAAGTGCATTTTAGAGAAAAACCTAAACAAACGCAAAGAAATCTTTAAAAATTAGGTGACTCAGGCTGTCGCTATGCACCCTTTGTCATGCTACAGTTTCAGCCATGTGCCAGATAGATTACAGAGTTGATTTTTGAAAGCAGGGTGGGGTCACCCCATGGAGACAGGGAGGGGCATGAACTCAGAGGGGCAGTGTCACACCTTAGAAATGGGGAGAGGCACAGACTCGGAGGGCTAGTCACATCATAGGGATAGGGTTAGGCACTGACTCAAGAGGGCAGAGTCACACCTCACACATGATAGAGACAGTAGAGAGCAGGGACTTGGAAGGGCAGAGTCTCACCTGAGAGAGGGTAAGAGGCACAGACTCAGAAGGGCAGAGTCTCACCTGAGAGAGGGTAAGAGGCACAGACTCAGAAGGGCAGAGTCACACCTTAGAGAGGGAGAGAGGCACAGACTCAGAGGGGCAGAGTCTCACCTTAGAAACAGGAAGGAGCACAGACCCAGATGGGGAGAATCACACCATGGGGGCAAGGTGGGGCATGGACTCATCAAGGAACAGAATCACACTTTACAGGGGGCACAGACTCAGTGGGTAAAGAAACTGCTAGTTGGTGTCAAATTGTTTAATTTTGTGTCCATGTATGAGGCTACCACAAAGGGACTCGAGTGCGGCAGCCTCAGATTTTAGGAAGCTTGGGGGCGCTGACGACAGGGAGGCTGTCCTGCAGAACGCGGCGACCCATGCCCTTGTAGTCAAAGCTGCAACCATGGGCCTCTGGATAGCGGTGCGATGCACAGAAATTGTTACCACACCTGCAGGGACAAGCCATTGACAGCAGGTCAGCCACAGATGCATGCGTGTGGGCATCTGCCTCTCATCCTTCCCAAACCTTCAACAATTAAGCTACGATACTAACGAAATCATAAACAGCGTCGTAACGGATACTAGTTGAGAAAATAACTATATTGTGTTGTACTGTTTTCACTGAGCTGGCAGATCTGCTGGAGACCTATAGGGGTCTTTCTGCACCACGCCACCCCACCTCCTTGGGTTGGCACCTTCAGTGTAACCCTCAGCTGGCTCTGCATTCCTCCATTACCAGCTACAACAAATAGCTTTTATCTCATCTCTCAATATTAATGCATAAAAGTTTCTTATGAACCCTGATGAAGTTTCCAGAAAACTCTAGGTCAGACTGGGGCTAAAGGAGATATTTTACTGGCCTGTACAATCATTAAAATAAAAAAATAACCTGAAAAGCTATATGTTAAGTCCCAAAAATAATCACAAATTAACTGTTAATTAAATTACTTCCATTACGGCACGCAAAAACGAGTATCTTCAAAAAAAACACTCATTCAAAATGTGAATCTTTTTAAAAAGAATGGATGTCAAAAACATCTAATGGATCTTCTATTGTAGCTTTCATGGGGCATTAAAATAACCATCAATAATGTCCCCTACTAACACAGTCTTAATCGTGCAGCTGGAGTGGGCAGGAGGGGGCTCTGGACACAGTGGGGGGGCACACCTGCACTCATAGCTGGACGCTAATCCGGTTCTCTTCCCGCACATGGAGCAGTGCTTGGAGTTCTTCTTCTTGGGAGCTACTGGGGTCTTCACCGGCGGCAAACTGCATGACAGGGCGCCTGGGGGACAGAAGTTCTCACTTCAGGTCACTACCTTACGGCTGCGACCTGCCCTGCAGACTGGGTGCCATGCCTGTACACTCTTCATCCAGGTGTACTTCACTTACTTATCTGAGTCATGCAGTTTATGGTTTATGGCTTTGTGGTTCCTCAAAGTCCTCCAGCATCGTGATATTGTGACATTGTGCTGCACCATAGATTAAATCAGACCCTCCAACCGACAGCCAAGATCAGTGGAGCCCTCCCCCTCACACTCTGCCCCCTGCCAGGTTAAACCCCACCTCTGGGGCACCTGCATCCATCCAGGAAGGCAACTTTCCAAGGAGGTCTGGGTACTGCTGTCTGTTAACTGTGAATTGCAGCCAGGAAAGAGTGATCAAATTCAAATACGTCTGGAATATGAGTATTTGGTTGTTGTGGCTCTGAAACCTTTTTTTCAACGCGGTCCTTGGGGACCCTCAGGCAGTCCACATTTTTGCTCCCTCCCAGTTTCCGGTAGGAGCAAAAACTTGGACTGTCTTGGGGTCCCTGAGAACCAGATTGGGAAACATTGACTTAATCTATGGAACTTAACAACATACTGTGGCTCTGAGAGACCTCCAGGGCAGGAGCAGCCGACCCCCCAGCTAAGGAGGCTGGTTCTGCCTGGAAGCATCCCCTTATCAGAAGCCATCACTTACTTTATCCTTTGATAATGGGTGTTTCATGCGTAACTGCATTGTGGTGACTTTGTGCTCTGTGGCTGCAGTAACTCACCTGTTCTTCTCACTGGGCCAGAAGGAACTCCGCAAGAACCTCGGGCACATCCTGGCTGCAGAAAGAGATTCATCAGAGCAGAATTAGGGAGGGTGGCCCTCCTACCCGGCCTCAGGTATATGAGTGTGTGAAGAAGTGACCTCGCTTGGGCCAGTAGGTACCTGCCAGGGTGGTCTAGCCCTGCTCTGTGCATGTGGTTGTGTATCAGCCAGGTCTATCGAGCATTAGACAGGACATATCACCTGTCGTGCATGTGTGTATCTATGCAACAAAGTCGAGACTCACCACGGACATTTGTACGGCCTCCACAGTGGACACCTTCCTCAACAGGCTCCCCGTGGCCCCCTGAGTCGGACACAGTGATATTTGGCCCGTCACCTCAGGAAAGTCCTGGCCTCCGTTCCCAGGAATGACTACTGCCTGCAGGGGGCCCCCTTGGATGCACTCGAGGCGGGCGCCACGGGGGGCGGGAACAATCGGCTCCGAGGGAAGGTGGAGGGGAGGGAGCTTGCAGCGCTCAGCACCTATTGGTTGGGTCTCTGAGGAGGCCACACCCCCAGGAAGCAGTGGCAACAGGGAGGCTGCACCACTAGGGGTCTGGGTTGAATTGGCCAGGCTGGGTGCTGAGCTGTCCAAGCAGAGAGGTTCTGGTTGCTGAAGGGCCAGTGGGTCCATCAGAACTGAATCGTCTATCACCTGCACTTTGGACTCCTCCCCTGGTGAGCTACCCAGTATAGGTCGTTCAGGGAAGACTCTGTCCTTCAGCAGTTTGGAGGTGTCCACCTCCAGCTGGGACATCTTAGATGAAGTCTGTGTCTGGCCGAGGAAAGGGCATTCCCAAGCAACTGAGGCATGTGTTGAAGGTGGGCCCCCAGCAGGGGGCAGTAGCTGGCCAATTTGGGGAAGTACAGGGAACAGGCGAGGGCTAAAGGTACTGCTGCAGGGTGAGGGTCCCTCTGGAGGATGGGCTCTCAGCTTTGCAGTCTTTGCAGTCCAGAAAACACAAAGAAGTCACAGGAATATACAAATGAGTGGGTAACAGGTTCAATGTGACTTTATGGGTCTGTGGCTGCACTGCCTGACTGTTCAGGGCGCTGACTGACATTCATTATTAATATATAAGAAACACGAAACCCAGACTCTGCAACCTACTGAAATGCCATGAGGCTCCTACAGAACTGACCCGGCAGCACCGACATGGACCATAAAGACGGAGGTACACAGCACTTCCAGCCCTACCTTCCTGCTAAGGTTCATGTTCTCCATCTTGGCCTTCAGCTGTTTCATTTTCTTCATGGTGACAGTGTTTTCCAAGGTCTGCTGAGCTGCTGCAGGGCTTTCGATCTCCCCGTCCTCCTCTGCCTTCTCCGTGTAGAGGTTATACACAGAGCCAGTGCTGAAAGCATCCACACAGAGCATTCTTTTATAGGTGTGGCTATGCTTGTAACAATACTGTCTGATGACCAAGACCAGGAGCATGTGGTGTGGCTCTGATCTCAGCCTCAGCTCCTGTGTAAATGTCCCATTTCTTTGATATTTTTAGCAAGATTACATTTTTATTTTCATCAATCACAGGTACAAAAAAAAATGAAAAGGGCCTGAAACAAAAGTCTTTCAATTCTTACTTGGGAGATTTTCATCCACTTGTCCTTGCAAAAGGCTTCTAATTCTGCAAGGTTCTTGGGCTGTCTTGCATGCACTGCTCTTTTGAGAAAGATCCACAGATTTTCAATGATGTTTGGGTCGGGGGACCGTGAGGGCCACGGCAAAACCTTCAGCCTGCACCTCTTGAGGTTTTCCATTGGAGATTTTGAGGTGTGTTTTGGATAATTATATTGTTGTAGGACACATCCTCTTTTTAACTACCAGAATTTGCTGGTATTTATTCAAATCCATTCCTCCCTCTACCAATGACATGTTCCCTGCGCCACTGGCTGTAACACAAGCCCAAGGCATGATTGTTCCACCCCCATGCTTAGTAGCTGGAGAGGTATTATTTTTCAGGAATCCGGCAGCCTTCTTCCCCCAAACATACCTTTGCGCATTGTGGCCAAAAAATTCTATTTTGACTTCATTAGATCACAAGGTCTTGTTTCCAAAATGCATCAGCCTTGTTCAGATGTTCATTTGCAAACTTCAGATGCTGATTTTGTGGCTAGGATGCAGGAAAGGTTTTCTTAAGTAGACTCTACCATGAAGGTCATATTTATTCAGGTGTTGCTATACAGTAAAATGGTGCACCACTACACCAGTGTCTGCTAAATCTTCCTGGATATCTTTTTTCAGTCAAAGGGGGGTTTTCATTTGTCTTTGTAGCAATCCAACAAGCAGTTCTTTCAGAAAGTGTTCATGGTCTTCCAGACCTCAACTTCAGCTCCACCATTTCTGATAACTGTAATTTCTTATTAACAATACAAACTGAGGAAGCAGCTATCCGGAAACGCTTTGATATCTTCGTGAAGCCTTCTCCTGCTTTGTGAGCATCGATTATTTTATTTTTCAGAGTGCAAGGTAGCTGCTTTGAGGAACCCGTGGCTGCTGATTGTTGGGACAAAGTTTGAAGAGTCAGAGAATTTATCCAGCTTTACACTTCGAATCACCTGTGGTTTCCCAGCAATGACTGTGAACAAGCCATAATCCTAATGAGCTAATGAAGGTCTAGGACCTTGGTAAACATCATGATACCTCAAATATGCTGGGGTGCCCAAAGTTTTGCTTCAGGCCCTTTTCATTGTTTTGGTATTTTATACCTGTGATTGAGGGGGAAAAAAAGTAATCTTGCTAACAATAGTAAAGAAATGTGTCATCTTTAACCTTTTGCCTTTTGGTGATTAGTTCTTCTGTTCACATAACTATTCACATTAATAGACATTTTAAGCAAGGGTGACAAAAAACTTTTGCATGCCGCTGTAAATGTAATTAATTGGTACACGGTGCCTAGGCAGCGCAGGCATGTGGACTACTCATGATGAAAGAACAGGAGCTACACAGGAGGTCACAACAAACCTCAACAGCTCTGGTACAGGGGTCAACATGCCATCGCCTCGGTCAACGATGCCAAAGAGATTAATCTGCTCGCCCTGGCAGTACACCAAGAAAGCCAGCTGCTTGTTGGGTGGGCTCCTCTCCCAGACATCCTCCTGAATGGCATCTACATCATCTGTAGCTTCTAGGCTCATTTCTCCTGTGGGCACTGGGAAGATGAGGGCAGGAGTCAGAGTTGTGAAGGCGTCATGGATGAAGACTTGCTCTGTGATGCTCAATGCCCTCCACAGCGATAAGGGTGGCAGAACCGACCTTTGCGGGTACTGATGGGCCCCCCCTTCATGGCCAACACTAGCTTCAGTGTGCATCCGTCTGAAATGCTGAGCACATACAGACATCTGGGATCAGAGTGATGCAATGAGCCTCTGCAACGCAATTATAAAAGGTCCTTCTCTACAGAGTTATTCTGAAGTTAGGATCAATAGCACAAATTCATTTAGAATTACACAGCAAGTATGGCTCAGTGTGAGGCTGGCCTGCTCACCTGTAATGGTGCAAACGCCTGTCGTTCTGCAGCTCCACACCATTCCATATCAGATGCTGCTGCCCTATGGGAACACCTTTGGGTGGATACAGGTAGCATACTGTTAGCGTTCAGAGCCCGGTGACAGGCTCATCTTAGCAGGGACACCCATATATGGGAAGCATGCAGGAGAGCATGTCATACAGTCCACCCCAACAAAACTCAATGCAGCAAAAACTCTTCTATCTGGCATTCAAATAACCGGCACAATCCTAAAGCATGAGTATAAAAATTAGAAATTCATAATAATAAGTAGTCACACTATTCTATTACAAATTTACAATAAACTAAAAATAACAAGCAATTTTAAAAAGGATTGTGCAATACACATCAGTTCCTGCACATCCCCACTGAGCATCACGCTTCCATAGGCTGCCGCCTTGCTCTGCTATTGATCACCTCGCAATGTGTTTGGAAAAATATGTGACTTAATATAACAGTGAAAGAATCACAAATGTGTATGAAAGGTTTAAAGTAAGTGTAAGAAAAGTGTTACAATTCAGTGTTTTTCAAGAGTAACATTTAACTATCTAGCAGTGCCTCGTTGCCAAAACTGCTGGATACCATAACTTTTAGTGGAATGATTTTAGTGGAAGAGACCACTGAAACATGGTGACTGGGATCGCAACCTTGTCGGCTGCCTCCTGACTATGAGGGACCCTGGAGAGCTTCAGATGTAAGGAGAGGTTTGGCGGTACCTTCCAGCCTCTGGATCTTGGCCTTAACTGACAGCAGCGTGTCAAAGAGAGAGACCCGAAGCTCAAAGCAGGTCCCCGTCAGAGTCTCAATAAACAGCTCCACTGTCCCATAGCAGGACGCCCTCTGGACTGCCTCTGGACGCTCATCGAGGAAGGGGGGCTGCTTCCTGTGCTCCATCGTGGGCGGGGGCTGTGGGCGGAGCCCAGAGTTGTAGTGGGGAGGACCAGGAAAGTGCCTCTTCAGGGTTCCTCCACCTGAGATACAGACAGGCTATAGCTTAGCCATTTAGGAACATGACGTTTATGATTCAGATGGCCACATGTGGCCAGTTAGGGCTATGGCTTGATTACCAGGAAAAGAGTAATGCTGAAGGCAGCTGAACACTCACTAAACCCAGGGGTATGCAGAACACGGGGAATCTGTGTACTACAACTGGATGTCAATGAGATCTAGATGGAGGAAATTACAGCAGTAAAGTCAAGGTGACTACCCCTCCTACTGCCCCCTGCTGGTGGAGGGCACAATGTCACAATTGAACAGGCAGCATATAGTGAGGAGTTCCACATGTTTAGGGAGCTGAACTGAGACAATGGAAGTGAGGCCAAGATGGAAAATACACAGCAGAGGTCTGATTTTGGGTCTCTCCCTATCATGTAGCAAGTGATATTCTATCTAGGAACAGAACCTGTAATCAAATGACTTCTTCTTCTCAAGTGAAGGAGAAATATCATTTACAGCAGGGGTCTCAAACTCCAATCCTGGGGGGCCGGAGCCCTACAAAGTTTTTGGTTCACCCTCATTTAACACACCTGATTCAACTCCTTGTGCCAATTACCATACAGCTCTTGAGCTGAATCATTTGTGGTGGAACAGGGAAAGAACTAAGCTACACAGGGCTCCGGCCCTCCAGGACTGGAGTTTGAGACCCCTGATTTATGGTATGTTGCTAGAAGTGATGACCATTATCCTGTTACTTTACAAATGAGTGATGACAAGTGATGTTCAATACCAGTTCTTCATTATGTCAGGACAAATCTGTTCCAGTATGTACTAACCATGTCATGACTGATTTACCCCGATTCTGTAGAAGAGCAACTGTATATGTCATAATACAAACTCACATATAAATAATATCACATATAAATAATCTTTGTGAACAGCCTGTGGCTGGAGCCAAAGCATTCAGGTTCACTCTGGATTTGCAGCACTATGTGTACTCAAGTAACAGCACTGTGTGATGTGGTCTGGAGCAATTCAAGTGTCTGTCCTCCATGAAATCCAATGGACGATTTCGCTGCACACTGCAGGTGATGTTTCTAACACTACCACCTTCATTAAATGATCATCCTCAACGCAGCCGCGTTGAACCCGTGTTGACAACGGCAACGCAAGACCAGGGATGGTCATGAAACCCTAATCAATTTATCACACACTGCCTTGACGATGAGGGCATAAGAAGCGAACCGGTGGCGACGTGGAAAACCGCCAACCGTGACCGAAATCATGCTGTCATGCAGATGTCTCTGGATGATACACACTTCGCCCACGCGGACTGTTATCTAGCGTATTATCTCACCTTAAGGGCATCCCTGGAGCGCCGAGGGTAGAGGAGCGACGGACCGGCAAATTCGCAGGTCTTCGGTGACAAGCTGCTTTCAAACTGGTTATAAAGAGGCAGTCTTGTTAATTTAGTTTTCCGCGACGAACGTCTACACAGCTGGTTAGCAACCAATAACAAAAGATAAAACCAGCAGCCTGTCTTACTAACAAGTACCTCTGTCCTTGTTTTCAGTGTCAAGGCAACTATAATAATAATACAGTTCTTCGAGCATAACAGCGCACTATCGATTAACGTAATAATAGGTCTTTTACCCGATTTTACTTTTCAACTGCCACGGTTTTTATTATCTACACGAGACACAAAGCAAAGCTACATGGCAACTGATGCTCATTTTACAGACCTCTGCTGCTGTCTTTCAGATTAATCAACGTCGCGGAATGACCCGCCTATTAAAATATATCGGCCTGACAGCTAACCAATGACGCAACGGCTCATGGAGCAAAAATGTCAGTAAACCAATAGGGTGGGTGCAGGGGCGGGATCAGCGTGTAAGATTAGACGAACAGGCGCTACCGTCAGTATATATCCCGGATGTTCCTTGTCTCCCAACAATAATCACTAGTCACTACGGTTGCTGTCGGCACGGATTATTTCCTCTTATCATTAAGCACTTCCGGCATCCCGTCACGTTTTCTAAGATCTATGCTTACCCGCAAGTGTCTACTGGCTTGTCAGTTTTTGAATTTGGTAATCATAAATTTTTGAGTTACTTTAAAACCGATGCCCAGTATATTATGATTAAAATAAACAGCACTACAGGAGTTTCATATTTCACAAAATATTCTTTAATATACACAAAACAATATTACACGCAAAGCCATGGAATTTAATTGAATTAAACTGCGAATAAAACATATTGTAATTTTGTGGGGCATCCTGATGCAGGAATGAACATATACCATACAGCTGTCTGATGGGATACTAAGGGCTCCACCAGCGCTTAAAACCAGTTTATTCATTTTCGAACATTTCAGTACATGTGCTTTAAAGTGCTTTTTAATTAATGGAAATACATTTTAAAGTACTAAGCCAGAAAACAGCTGAATGCTTGATTGTTAGAAGTTAACCGTAATTCACAAGAAAAGTACAGGTAAAGGTGTTGATTATATGCATGCTGAGAATGCTTTCATTGTCATTTATAAACAGTCTACAAATGGCGTTAATGCAGCCTAAGCCCTTTTCATCACTCCAAACCGCTGACTGGAACAGAGCTCTGGCCTTTGCGAGCTGTCAGTTGCCGCCAAGAGCGTTCAGTGGGTCGTCAAACAGGCTGTGGCTGGGATTCTGGCTGGGCCGTGGCTCCTGGCTCTGTGGGCTTCGCTTTGATTTGGTTTCTTTGGCCACTGGCTTCACGGGCCCCGATGCGAAGATATCATCTTTTAGGAGAGAATAGGCATGAAACCTCTGAATTCACCCTCAGGCCCCCAGCGAGGCACAGGAAAACAGCATGAGGAATCCTTATAGGGTTTTTTATATTTTGCTGAAATAACTCACCCATATCGTCATCAAAAATCGATTTTTTTTCCAGTTTCTTCTTTGACTTTTTCTCCTTGGGAGCTGAAGCAGCAGTTAAGTCGGCAAAGATGTCGACGTCGTCGTCGAACAGGCTGACGTCCAGAGCGCGCTCTTTCTCCTTTTTGGGAGTGCTCTTCTTTCTCCCTGTATCCTGGTCAAACAGGAAAACACACGTAGCCAATCACCAAAGCACCACAAGCACCAGCACGCGTCCAAAAGCATATCGCCCTGGGGTAAACAGTGACACCTTTGGTATGGGCAGTGATTTCTGAGGATCCGAAGAACAGGTCAGTGCCATGCAGCAGAGGTGGAAATTTTAGGTTTAGAAAGTACAAATTCAGACCAAGGTTTTGTTTCAAACAACCAGCTGAGTACTCTGTGACTGTGACCCTTTACATTAAAATCGGTTGGTTGAAACAAAACCTTGCTCTGAATTTGTACCTACAGACAACCTACAAAAGCCAGCTGCGCAGATGAATCCTAGAAATGCTACCTGAACAGCAGCCGGCTGCGGGGGGCTGGGCTGCATCTTTGCTTCTTTTTCAACATCCACCTTTGTGCTCTTCCCAGCTGCAAAGATGTCATCCTCCTCCTCTTCCTCCAGGAATGGCACCGTGCTGCTCTTCTTGGCCGGCTTTGCGCTGACCCTCCGGAACAGGTCGTCCTCCTGGTCATTCCCCTGCTCCTGGAAGATGGACGCAGACGGCTGCTTCTTCGGAGCGGGCTTGGGTACCGGCGCGGGAGGCTGGGCCTTGCTGGCCAGCTTGGGGGCCGCAAAGATGTCATCATCGCTAAAGGGATCGTCGGCGATGGCCGCTGCTTGCTCTGGAACTCGCTCCCTGTGAGCAGGCCCTGGTAACGCTGGCTTGGAGGGTCTGCTGGCAGTGTGGAGGGGTGGGGGTAGGGAGAGCGGTGCCAGAGATGGATTGCTGGAGGAATCAGAGATATGGGCTGCCTGGAGTCTCGCTGCTCTCGTCTGGGGCCGGCGGCGCTCAGCACCTCTGGCTCGGCCCTGCACAGGAGAACAGGTGTTTGTGGCGTGGGGGTGATGGAGGGCGGCACAGCAATGAACCATACATACACCCCCACACCAGAATACTCTGGGTACATACTGCAGATTCAGGCAACTTCTATAATCAGTTTCAAAAAGCAGTTAAAAAAACTTATATCTTTTGATATTCAGTTTTTAGTAGGGGTGCCCGATATCACATTATATGGTGCAAGCGCAATAATCTCCCTGGGGCTTCAGATGTTGCGTAAACAACTGTCCAAACGCTTTTTGATACTATGTGGATGTTTACTTACTCCCACAATTTGGTAAGCAGGTAAGTACTGCACCTAATATGCCTAATATATTGATGAGATGTGTATTGTGACACCAAAAGTAAGGAATCTGTATTTCGGCATATAATGTGAGGACGCGCCACGTGTTACTGTTTCAGTAAGTCGTAGAAACGATAAGCACTGAAGTGGTGGTGCAGAAAGAGACAGCTCAGCAGCCACAACATCTTTTAAAAATTATTGTGGATAACCAAGGTAAAAAAAAAAACGTATGGGCAGCTTTTCATCTGCTGGTACTGGTGAGCTGGATCGCTGTGAAACATCTATTAGTGCGGCAGAGTACAAGAGACCATTGCTGCCATAAGCTTGCATTCCGCCAAAGTTATTTTCAAAGGAGGAACAATCAGAAGCTATTATTAAACAATTCATTGCTCCTGACCACACCGCAAGAACCACCATCTGGTCTGGAACATTTTTTTCCCATTACTGATCAACTTCTGAAGCCATCAAAACTGAATGGAACAATACTGCCTGAAAATATCTGTTTAATTTTTACTCATTTCCTGACCACTGATTTGTTGTTAAAACCACAATAAATTTCTTAGAATTTCCCATGTTTTCTGCTCCAGAGTCTCCTGCATTACGAAGGCAAAGCACAGTAACTGCATAGTATATAAAAACAGTTACCAAAAACAGAGCCTAAGAGACCTAAATTTGTTTTGTGAGAAAATACCTTAGTTTAACTATGCTTGGTTTTGAGGGAACCGAGCGTGAAAATTACATCCACACAATACCAAGGCAAAATCTCCGTTTTCCTCAGTTTATGCGTCAGCGTAGTTACTGTGTTTCGCCTTTGTGGGGCAGTGTGGAGCAGCACCATATGCAAAGTCTCTTCCTGCCCATGACCTCGTGACCCACCTTGTTGGCACTCTGTAACGTGGTGACCTGAACGGGGGTGTCGAAGCTCACGGCTCCCTCTCCCGCTGTCTGGAGGGTGGAATCTGTGCCGATGGCAGTGGGCGTGGTCGGCGAATGGGTGCTGCGAGTTTGGGAAGGGCGCTGTGTCCGAGGAACAGCCCCAGGGAGGAGGGTGCATGGGTCAATGGCTAGATTTACCTGCAAAGAGCACAGACGGTCGGGCTGAGGCGTACTCTATAGCAGCCTGCCACCAGGCAGAAAGTCTGCTATTAAAATCAAACAAGACATCCACTGTCAGATCCGGATCTGATTTACAGGACAGAAGACGACCGATGAGAAGAAAAAGCAAGGCAGGTTTGGCAGTGCGCATCACAGAGCTGTCAGGAGACACAGTGAGCCTGGACCTGGAGCATCACAGTTCTCTATCGTTAACCAAATTCAAGAGAAGAGAGCTTTAGACATGCGGGGAAGAGCAGCAAGAGTCCCAGACAGCACAGGAAGGCACAGGAAGATTTACTTGGAGTTTTCCAATCCGCGAGGGCTGCTCTTTAGTTTCTACAGGAGTGGCGGCCTTCTGTGCAATCGAATAAAACAAGTCACATTCACAGAGGGATACAGATGGGTTTCAGACCATAAGTCAACTGCATGTGTTCTTTAATACTGTACTTGTGAATGAGATTAAATCATAATACAATAAATAAAACTAAAACATCAAGACATAAAAATGATTTTTCGGTTATTAAGCTATATATTCATGAAAGTAGCTACTCTACCTGGTATCTCGGTTTTATTTAAAATGGATGTGACTGACAGAATGGGACTTCTTTGAAAATGGAAACCCCTTTTTCTCAGATGTGTACGTTTGTCTTATTTTTTTGTATATGGTTATGTTGTTGTGTTGTGTATTTTGTTTATCACTGGAGGTTATTTAAAGGAATAAAATATATTGATAACAAAGAAAAACAAATATTTTGAGACACATTTAGAATTTAGCGATTAGTTGTCATTGTTGACAACACACCACAGCACAGTGCACAATAACAAAATGTGTTCTCTGCATTTAACCCCTATGTGACATAGCAGGGGGCAGCTAATTCAGCACCCGGGGAGCAGTGCTTGGGGGCAGTACCTTGCTCAGGGTACCTCAGTGGTACCTTGCTGGTCGGGGATTCGAACCTGCAATCTTTCAATTACAAGTACATGTCCCTAACCATTAAGCTACCACTCTTAGCTAATCTACTCATAATGACACACATGTAACTGAGCAGCACAGATTTTCACTGCTGCCCCTAGCTGTGACTGGCCAGCAGCAACTCGTCTGAGAATAGCCTCCAAGCTGAGGAATATGTACTTCAGAGACAGCGCGCTCTCACCTGGAGTCCTGCAGGGGGCGGCAGTGCACCCTCAGTGCTGAGCTTGACGGGCTTTTTTGCAGCGGCCTGCAGATATGAATACAGGAGAGTACCTTAAAATCCAGCAGCCATGGGGCATTATGGGTAAACAGGGGAATGTGTTAACCAGGTGGTACCCAGGCAGACGATGTTGAAAAGAGAATGAACATGACCTATGGTGTATTGGAGGAGCAGACCCACCCTGGGCACAGTGAAGAGGTCCTCCTCCTCATCATCACCGAAGAGGGCGGGTGCTGCCTTGGGAGCTGATTTGGCCTTGGGGCTCTGGGAGGAATCAGCAAGAGCAATGAACACACACACACACACACACACACACACACACACACACACACACACACACACACACACACACCCCCCCAACCACCCCCCACTGCAAGCTCCCAAAATGAAAACATACGGCGTGTTTTGCGGACGCTGCAAAGAGGTCCACGTCGGGCTCGTTGTCTCTCTGCAGCTTCTGACTGAAGAGGATCTCCTCATCCTGAAAGACGCCGGTGCTGGTGGCTCGTGGCCGCCGCTCCTGCACCTGTGACAGGGACGCCATGAGCGGCTGCGATGCTCTGTGACGCTTGGGTACGCTTGAGAATGTTTGGGGACACTCCGGGACATGGATGCGTGACACTGGACGCGTGACACGCGGGGACGCCCAGGGAAACAGACACATGACGCTCGGGGAAATGGACGCATGACGCGCTGCACTCCCAGTACCTTCAGGGGGCTTTTCATGCCTGGCTTTCTGGCTTTGGATGCAGTACCACCGTCAGTCTCCTCCTCCTCATCCTCCTCCTCGTCCTCAAAGAGGCTCAGCACTTTCTTCTTGGTTTTGGATCCGGCCCCCATGAGCGGGGGGCTTTCCGGCTGGACAGCGTCCTGCATGTGGGTGGGTATGACAGTGAGCATCGGCACGACCTGCCAAATCAGCATCCAGGCGGTGCCTAAGGTACCACAGCACACATACACACAGACACGCATGCATGCACGAACGCACACACACGTTTGTATTAATTTGTGAAGATTCTCCATTCATTTCTATGGGAAAAACCCTAATTCCAGCAATGACAACCTTAACCCCTACCCAGCCCTAACCTTAACCATAAGTAAAATACAACAAAATACATAAAATACAAGACTTTTGGCATTTTTAGTTTTTTTTGTTGCTTTTATAATTTTTTTTTTATAAAATTGAAGCTATCCTTGTGGGGATTGAAAAAATGTCTCCAAATGTTAAAAAGTTCTAGATTTTTTATCACATTGTGGGGAAATCCGGTCCCCACAACACAAACACCAACCCTGAGCACAGCCTGGGTCTCTCCCAGCGCCTCCACACTGTCAAACAAGCTGACGGCCCCCCCAAGCTTGGCCTTGCCCTGACTGCCATCCCCCTGAGCAGCCCCGTCTGGCTCCTCCTTTGCCTGCTGGGGTGGGGGGGCCTCAGCCTGGCTGTCTGCAGTTGCTGGGGCCTGGGGGTGTCGCAGACAGAGAGACATATCCAGTCAGTCGCAGAAGAATGAGACTGTACTGCCTAAATACATTCCTGTCATTAGCATGCGCTGAAGTGCTGCTATCTGATTAGCAAGAACACACTCACGTTCTTCTCATTGTGTGCAGTGCTGCTGGAGGCCGGTGTGACAGTGAACAGCGAGCCCTTGTCTTCGTCCTCCTCGTCTTCTTCCTCAAAGAGAAGGGAAACCCGCGGAGGCTTCTGCCTGCGGAGTGATGAGGTCTTCAGCTCAGTCGGCATGGAGGATGGACTGCCCATATATACGTGGGCAGATCCCATGACATGACAGTGACCAATCCTGGGTTTTAGCCATACCCAGACTCCTTTGTGGCTGCAAAGAGGTCGTCATCCTCGTCATCAAACAAACTGGCTTTTCCTGTAGCTTTGACGTTGGGAAGCCTGGAGGGGGCGCTCACGCTGCTTTTCAGCCCTCCGGTCTTTGTCTCCTGTTTGACTGTGTCAGTTGTATTGCTCATCCACTGATCCTGGAACAGACAAGCATGAGCATGCAGACCTGAGTGTCTCACCAGTGGCAACTGTTTGATTAGTACGATGCAAGCATGCAATTCTAGGGTGTTTTACTGCCTGCTCCTCCTCTTCCCAGAAGCTCTCTTTTTGCCTTGAAGAGCTGGGAGGCATTATGGGTAAACATGGGAAGAGTTATACCTACTGAATGCTGTCAGAACATGTGCCATACCTCATCATCACTGAAGAGGGTGCTAGACAGGGGCTTGGCTGCTTTTTGCGAGGCCTCATTTTTCCCTGGGCTTGTTTTGCGTTTGGGAGGCACCGTGGCAAACAAGTCCTGTCAATGAAAGCAGCAGAAATGTAACCAACAGGGATGAGCCCCGTTAAGCCTAAACCCAGTGGCTTCAGCCATGGCCAAGGGACGATTACCTCTTCCTCTTCATCGTCAAACAGAGACAGCGCCCGGCTCTGTGTTTTCTGACCTGGCCCATCACTCTTTGGCGGATCCTTGGCAGCCGACGAAAAGATCTGCAATGGTGAAGGAGACGCTCACAGCCTGCTCGACGAGGAAAAGGGTTGGGTATTGTTTAGATTTTATGGATTCCAAATTAGATTCTGATTCTGCTTATTGAATCCAGGCACCATCGATTCTTGGTTCCAATTCTAAAACAGTAAGAAAAAATGTTAAAATGTTTCAATAATAAAAAGCTGCCTTTATTCTCTTTAAAGGGCTCAACTTGTACTTTAACAACAAAGGTTACTTGAAGAAGTCATGTCATTTCCATATTTTATCAAAAATAAAAAATATGGTGATTCAAGATAAAATATATTTGGTTTACAACCACACGCTTAAACTTTGATGTCAGTTTGCCACTGATGTCACTGAATAGTCACTTTGTGCCCCAAGATTAAGTGTGTGGGCAACGCAGCCAAGTTTAATGAACTGTAGCCTTTGTATTGCCACAGTCATATTCGCAGCATCATATACAATGACAGCATTTATTTTATCGAAGATGCCAAATTCCTACAGAATATCACAAATTTCTGCCCGTTTCTGCTTTATTTTAAGTACTCTCCATCTCATTTTGCCGTCAGCCATGTAATGTGCTGTCACTGTGGTAAAATGGCGGTACTGCTTCTCCTGCTGAAGGCTCCTTTGTTAACTTCACTGAACTCTGATATTATGTGATTCCTCTGCTTTGTACAGGTCCAGGAAGACGAGTGTGTGCATGAAGAATGTTCATTAGATTCATTTATACTACAGCACCATTGAATCCTCTAATCTCATAGAGCCAGCCTAAGGAGCACAGTAGGAAACCAATATGCCATTATAATCTTTAATTCTAATTAACCCTAAAATAACTTAACAGAAGCTATAAAATTAAACTGTTACAGCACACTTCAGGCTGAGGACCAGGACCTGTGGTTAGGGATTAAACAACAAAATAATTTACTGATGTAATTCACTTGTAGTGCAGTCATACTATACACTCCCATTTAACCTGCCTAAACTGGATAAACTTCAAGTTAACAGTAAATAAGTCAGGTTTTACCCAAAACATAGCTCTATACCAGGAGTTACATAAAGCTAAATTAATAAAAGAATGACTGAATGCAGATACATGCATTACCTCCGCTGCTGTGTGTCTAAAAACATATGGCTTGAAGTGCATTCACCCACTTAGACTATGCTTACTGCACATTTGGCTTATAAAGACTTGCTTATGGTCTTAGTTATGGAGTGTCTTCAAAGTAAGAACGGTACCTTGGATTATATGTAACCAAAATATTTAATAATTGTAGGCTTAGGCAATATCTAATTTTTCCATACTGACCAGACATTACACCGAGGTATACAGTATTTCGACTATTCCGCTATTTTGAAAGATAGAGTTTTGCTGAAAGGAAATACCACTCCATACCGTGTTGCTGTTATACCACTCAAACCTAAATAGTATTTCTACTAATAATCGTGTTTCTGGTTTGTAATTGTGAAAATAGCATCTTCGTACGAACGTGTTAGTGGAGTGAATGCATTAACCTTTACATTTTGATCACAATTATGTGTGAAGGACGCATGCGGAAGTATAATCCAAATGTCTCATATTACCGGTTTTTAGAAATCAACAACTGGTTCTAATTTGGAACCGTTTCTCGAAATATATGTGTGTGTGCGCGTGTGTGTGTGTGTACATATGGTGACCAGGCCCCACCTGCGTGTCCTCGTCATCAGAGAAGAGGCCCCTGTCTGTGGACGTCACGGTGGGCTTGGCCGTATCTGGGGGTGGGACCGTCTGCAGGCAGACAGCATGGAGATCGAGATGCAAGGCGGGCAAGGAGACTCGGCCGTGATCCAACGCGACAGACAGGGTGGAGGTGGAGAACAGAGCGGGGGTCACTTACCTTGTTGGTGCTTTTATCAGGGACAGATGGGCGTTTCTTCAGGGCATCCTGTAAGAGGTTGGTGGTCTCAGGGCCAAACATGGAAGTGGCCCCAGCAGGCAGCTGAAGGGTGACAAAACACACGAGACAAACAAAGCGTGACGACCAGGAAAATGAACACACGGGAGAGGGGGCTGCCAGGCTGAAGGAAAGCCACCAGCTGCATAACTACCAACACACCTTCACCCACCCCCACCCATACCTTTTTTTCAGGAATGCTGGTCACCCCATCTTCCTCCACGCTGCTTTTGTGCTCTCGGCGGCCTGCACTCGAGCCCTCACTGAAGATGTCCCCCTCCTCATCGTCATCTTGGTCTGCCCCAAACAGATCCACCACTTTCTTCTGCCTGGGTTTGTCCATGCCGGCTGGAGGAAGGGGGTGTTACGGCAGCAGAGACAGCTCCAGCTTCAGTTATGACATTCCCTTAACAGCAAACCCAGATGTCGACAGTTAAGACGCACCGGAGTGTGATTTTTTGAATGCGCTGCCGCTGAAGAAGTCGTCATCTTCATCATCATCAAAGAGCCCACCCCCCGGGGCAGCTTTGACCCCGCCTTCAGACCTGAGCTGGGCCTGGGCTTTGGGACGGCTAGGGCTACCACTCTCTTGCCGTTCTGAAGAGACTGGGTCCCGAGTGGCTCCGAACAAACTGTGTTCTGCAGGGAAGAAGAAAAGTGTCACCATAAGGATGACGACGGGAAGATTCCAGAAGCCCTTTAGTGTGGTAATTAAGGTCAATTTAAGGTCAAAGGTCAGCTTATTCTGACTGAAAGTAGCCAGAAGACATCTTAGCATGAAACGTGATGAAGCTGCTTGTTGCCCGTCCTTAAAGGCCTCATCCGTTGGCTGGTTTACCTGGGAATATGGAAACAGCACCAACAGGGATCTTCTTACCACTTTTGGGCAGGACAGAATCTGTGGAAAAACAAAAATGGATTAAATAAACCATATATACATTGCACATGTACACTATATGGCCAAAAGTACACGAATGCCCCTATTAATTAGAGGAACTGCCTAATTAAGGATCAAGGATCAAGGAAAGTTTATTGTTATTCGCATCACATTTGCATGAGGTGGAACGAAATTGCGTACACACGGTCCCGGTTAACCCAATAGAACAAAGAACATAATAAACAATAATGAATAACAAAGTAAATAAGAAAAGTAAAAGAAGTAAGAGTAAAGTAATAAAAAGTGTAAAGAAAAAAAAGAAAGTGCACCAACTTAAATAAAATATGGCAGAGGTACAATTTAATTACAATTATAGCAGCAATGAAGGCTATATAGCTAGCACTGATAAAGTGACGGTATCAGTAAAGTGTCAGTAGTGATTCGTCCATAAGTAAAGTGTCTGCCCATTATCTGTTTAAAAGTCTTACAGCTACCGGAATGAAGCTGTTTCTCAGAATTAAGCCACACCCATCACTGAGGCAGGTGTATAATTAAGCATACAGTCGTACAATTTCCAGCAACAAACTATGAGCAGCAGGATGGGAGGCTGTAGAGGTTTCACAGAAGAGATTAGTGACTTCCCTCTTGGCACCATCACAGGACGCTATCTTCCCAGCGAGTCAGTTTGCTCTGTTAGAGCTGCCCTGGTCAGCCACAGGTGAGGTGATTGTGAAAGTCAAAATGCCAGGGAGAAAGTTCAGCAGTGAAGTGTTGGCTAGAGAAGCTCACAGAAATGGGCCAGATCGCCCAATATCAATACCCAACCTGAATGGCAGCAGATCCCACCAGCAATGTTCTGATATCTAATAAAATGCCTCTCCAGGAGAGTAGGGGCTATTAGAGCAGCAAAGCGTGGATCAACTTCATATTAATACCCAGGGTTTCAGAATGAAATGTCGAAAAAGTTAATGTCCACACCCTATTGGCCATATAGTGTATGTAGGACACAGCGGCGGGCTGACGGAACCAAAGGCACAGGCACATGGCCCACATGACACGGAACACATGGCTGCTCTTCGGAACTGACCTTCAGCAGCGGTGGCTTCACTGGTGCTCAGCTTGTGCTGGTGCTCGGGGCCTTCAGAGAAGAGGTCACCCTGGGGAGAGCGGAGCGACAGTCACAAGCATAAAGGCCATCGCCCTGCTAAGGAAGGACCCACAAGAGTAAAGCACTCACAGCACTTTTCCATATTCAGTCACCCACAGTTTTCATAACCTTAATAAACCTCAAAGGAGTCTGTACCCTTTTATTTTATTTTATCTCACCATTATTTAAACGTCTACATGTTTAGTTATTAATAGCATTTTTTTCCCCCTATTTTAATTTTGTTTTTTTGTCTTTATGGTATGTTTAATTGTCTACTTCATGCCATGACCTGCGCCTAAACGAATTCCTTAAATAATTAAATTAAATGATTCTGATTAATAAGGCAGCTGCACTTATTTCCCAAACCGTGTTTCTCTGGCTTCCAGTGTTACCTGATGATTCCCAAACGGCACAGATTATCAAAATCAATGTGCCGCAATTTAGGGGGAAGGATATTGTGGAAGAAGGCTAATTAAAGAACTGTCAATGATACTTCAGGGACATAAATGGCTTTAAGGTTCCACACAAGGGTCTGTTAACGAGACGAGGAAGTACAAACCCGACAGTAACGCACCTCGTCCTCGTCATCTACGTCAAACAGGCCCCTCCCTCCGCTGAAGAGCCCGCCTTTGCCGCCAAAGGGAGAGCGGTCCCCATCTTCCCGGGAAGGAGGCAGGAACAGCTCGTCTGTGTTCTCTGCTGTGGGGGGGGGGGGGGGGGGGGCAAGGAT
>JAODJU010000062.1:12228262-12255174 GCA_026776725.1 Gnathonemus echidnorhynchus | reverse complement strand
GGGGGGGGGGGGGGGGGGGGGGGGGGGGCAAGGATGCAGGGATATGGCTGAGATGATGACACAGGTCGGTGTGTCACATTCTACACCACCACCTCCCACCAACAATCCACTCACTCTTACCGGCCTTGGTGTCTATGTCTCCTTTACTCCTCCTCTTCACTGAGGGGGCAACAGACCCTGCAACACAGCACACAGGATGAAGACACACAAAGAGAGGTGGACCATGGCTTGTGGTGCGGGGGGAGGACCGCCAGTCACATACCACTGCCATCGCTTTTGGGACCGCCTGCGTCCTCGCCTTTAATGCGTGCCGTCAGCTCATCTGTGAAGGACGACGGGCCCATGGAGGTCTGGAGCACACAGAGAGACCCATCAGACACCTCATCTGGGGCGAGACACCCCAGCTAGCCTGGGAATCATCCCCATCCAGGGAAAATACGCTAGGTGGGGCTGCTTGCATTTGGATGAAAAACACTCATGCATGGATCTCACTCGTAAAGCGTTGGGAAGTCTATTATAGAGAGGTGGAACATTCAGTTCCAGAAATTACAAATCCAGACCAAGGGTTTGTTTCAACCAACCAGTTGAGTACTCTGTGACTCTTTATATTGACTGGTTGGTTGAAGCAAAACCTTGGTCTGGATTTGTACTTTCTGGACCTGAACTTTCCACCTCTGTCTTTAATGGATTACATTTGTGAGTAACTTCCCCAACACTAATCGTAAGGCAGCATCCATTGGCTGTCATATGCTGTGTTGAGGCATTAAGAGATGATTGCTGACCATCTCACTAACATTGTCCCATCACATTCTGCCCCCCAGACACCCCAACGTGGACAGTTACCTTCCTGTCTTCATCTTCTTTGTCCGATTCACCAAATATGTCAGAGTCTTCATCTGCTTCATCTTCATCTCTTACTTCATCTTCATCACTCAACACAGGCGACTTCTGGAGCATAACGTCATTATTAGTCTTAATGGAGTGGGAGTGGCCTGAAATGTCACTCCAGTAGGTGTGCTGTGCATTGTGCTGCCATCGGGACCCACCAGGTGTCAACTGGAAAGAAAACCCACTTAGCCCAGTGATTCACACAGTACTCACATCTTCATCTTTGTCTTCCTCACTGTCGATGACACTATCCCGGTCACTATCGATGGACATTTCTAAGAAGAGAAAGATCTGTTAAATAGTTCTGACACATTAACCGCACCCAGTGATTATCCACATTTAAAGATCCTGATCTTTGTATGTTTTGTGTTCATGTGTTTTTGTTTTAACATGCTTTTGTGGTGTTATATGTTCTCATGAACTTTTACTTGAAACTTTTCATCTTATTTTGTTACCCATCTTGACCAGGACTCCCTGGCAGAAGAGATACTATATCTGAATGGGACCTTCCTGGTTGAATAAAGGATAAGTAAGAAAATTTTTAAAAAGATCAAAGTTTACATAATATGTGGTCAGGCAGCAGCTGCTATGGAATCTTTCCCTGCCTTCATCAGCTGTTTGATGTTAAACGGTAATATATAAAAATAAATCCCTGCAAACTGAATATCGGGTTCCCAAGCTTAACAAGTCTGTGAATGTTCTGTAAGGCCCATGACCAATATGAATAGCATTAAGACATAAACAATCCTGTACATCCCACAAACACACAGCATGACACACAGCAGACGTTCTGCAAGGGAGAGACAAGGTCCAACACCTTCACTGGAGAGATCACCCAGACCCACGTCATCCTGTTCCATGAAGAGCTGAGACCCGATCAGGTAAGGCAGCGGTCTGTCCAGGTACAGATCCTGAAGATGTTGACAGAAAGATCAAGGGAGTCGAAACAGTAGCGGATGCAAAATCTCAAGGAATCATTCATATGCATCTGGTCTTTATTGTAAAATAAAAAAATCACAGTCCAAAAATGCAGCTGAAAAACTACAGTGAATAGTTTGTAATTGCTCAGTTATAATGGACCAATCACATGGTCCCAACTGCTGGAATAAGGTGGTCTTCTGTACCTTAGGCTCCAGAATTGGCTCCACTCGACCAATTGCCTCTTCATCTTCTGAGTCAGAGTTTCCAGCTTTGATGTCTAGCTGTTCAAAGGCTGATTCCAGCACCTTCAGGCCATAGTTCACTGCCTCCTGCACTTTGGGTATCAACTCAGCTTCTTTCTGCTCCCGGGTTTTCTCCTGTGGGATTAAAATATATTATGTGCTGTAATCAGGTCCAATTTCATCTCAAATTAGACAGTAACTTAGTACATATTTCAGCCAGAGATCCTATTAGACCAGTGTTTCCCAATCCGATCCTCGTGGATTCACAGAAAGTACATGCTTTGTGGGTCCAGAGGACTGCATTGGGAAACACTGCATTAGACATTATGGGGATCTTATGCCCCTGCTTGGGGCAGAGCCAGCCATAGTTTTTACCTGCTCAGGATGCTTCTCTGGAGCCTCTGGTTTTGGCCCTGATTCCTCCACCTCCTCATCGTACACCCGCTGTTGGCAGACACCAGGAGTTAAACATCCGGATGCTAATGAGAGAAAAGTCTACTGCAATCACAGAATTTACAAACAGGGATCCTCTACTATTTAAAATGAAGTTTTATTTGAAGTACATAAAACTACATTACCGCTGGCCTGCCGTCTGTATAACATGGTGACAAAAGAACATACGTTTTCAATAAACTGTGTGTTGGAGAGCATGAGGAAGTCATTGAAGACAGTGTGCAGGCAGGAGTCTGTAGCTTTGGTGTCCCGCAGAAGTCCATCCAGCTGCTTCTCAATCTGATGCGTTTTGGAGAGCATCCTCTGTGAGAAGTCCTGGAGGAACAGGAAGAGCTGTGGCGACACAGCAGAGGAGTCATGAGCACATCATTTAACGGGCAGGCATCACGGCCAAGGGCAATGAGCTCACAGAGAGTCTTTAGAAACATTATTTTAGGTGGGATTGTGTAGTGGCAGGTAAAAAAAAATGAACACTGAGATTACCATAACTATAAAAACCAGCGAGGCTTTTCAAATGCATTTTGTGCTGTCTTGCCTGCATACTTAAGTGCAGATGTGTATCTCTGTGATGGACAGATGGCTGCATTCAGAGCACTTGAATAATTCATATTTTAAAACATTCATTTAGAATATTAGGGAAATTGAAAAGCACCAACTGTTGGACTTCATCTTGGCACACATCTCGGGTTGGTTCACCTAGAGTTATTTGAACAGGATGTGACCTCACAAGAGGACAGGAATGAGGTGGATGGTAACCAAAGGCTCCCCCAGCACAAACCCAATCACCAGTTTCTTACACCAGAATCAGCAGCCAGAGACCAGTTGGCGCTGGTTTTCCGCATCTCATCTAGGGACCAAGGCCTCTCCCACACCTGCTCGCTGGGGCCATTGGAAAGGGTCACAGTCTGAGCACTCATCTGCAACACAGCATCCACAGCCTTAGCATAGTGTAGCGCAACCCCCAAGCCGAACGGAAGGGAAAACTGCTCTGGGAAGCATAATGACAGAGAATTCAGTACCGTGAAGATTCATCACCCTTATCAACGGTGGCTTACATCAGATATATCCGTCATTAACGTTTCTAGACATTATGCAAACAAACGCGTTTTGCATGACGAATCTAAATTTAAAAAAAACCTCCAGAAATTAACCAAAACTATGTGTTTACAAAACTGTAGAATTGTGGCTACATTGTTCCATTTCGCTATGTGTACTTTTTGGTAGCATGTATTTTTATTTTTCATATCACAACTAGCTAAGCTACCAACGACACACATAAAGAGGAAAGCTCGTTATTTCCCAAACCAACTCTCGATCTTACCCTAAAGGTCTTTCGTTGTAGGACTGTTGTTCTGTTATATATCCTAAATGGATCGGTAAGAAGTGTGTATGATTTAAAAAAACATGTCCAAGTTGCAGCTTCCTACGGGTCGCCTGACAACTCGGCCATGTTCCGTCGGCTACAATCAGCTGACAGGGTCACGTGACTGAGGAGCAGCCCCGGCTTGCGAGGAAAGTGTCACCGGGGAAGACGTGCACAAGAAGAAAATGCAATATTTCTACACCAGCTGATGGAAGGATCAGAAATTCTGAATTTCCTGGACAGCGTGTATCTGGTATATGATCCAAGTTTCGTTGGAAGGAAGGACTCTTACTTTGAAATATAAGCCTTAGAAACCACAGGAAGTGAGACTTTTAATTTTTTTATTGAAACCAGAGCGCATATGTGTTACACGATACTGTGCGACTAACCTCGGGATAAACGCGAAAGCCCGTTTAGGCTCTTTGATGCCGTCCTAGACTGCCTGAGCGAAAAGGCGTGGAGACGCAGGTGCAGCTGAGACCCGCGCGCGACGCTCGAAAGGCGTGCTTTGTAAAGCGAATCACTCAGCGAACCGGTGCCGGTCGTCCACGCAGCCCATGATCAGTACTGCTCGGGCGGTAGGGGTCGTGCTTGCTCCCGCGGAAGTGCCGCTGCCATTTTGTTGCACGGTGCTAGATGCATCGGTATTTCACAGCACGGGAGCTTTCGAAGGTACTTTTCGATTAACTGGATCTTTTTTTGACGTATCATATATTTTACGCGTTTATGTTTTGTGCACCGAATCCGCCTTACGCGTGCCTTACGGTTCCCGCTGACCATTTAAGCCAGTTGGTCAGCTATATCAGACTGATACTGAGAAGTTGTTCAGCCGGTATAATAAGTAATAAAACCACACAGGTAGTTCAGTGAAGGCGTTTTGACAGGTTACTGGACTGTAAGGAGTGGCAGTGACGACGTGGTCAGTTTGAGGTCGGACTGCGAGCCAGGAAGCTGTGTTAGAATGAAACTGACAGCCGCTGTCCGTTCCGCTTTTAATGCGATACTGCAGGGTTTACAGAATTCGCGTTTGTGTGTTTCGGCCGTTAGCATTGTCGCCATTCTGTGATTTGTTAAGTTTAAATAAACTATCCGGGAGACTCAGATGAATGTTATTAAACTTAATGGGGTTATTTGTATCTTTACTGTAAACACGGTTTAACTCAGCACCGGACTTTGTGTTACTTTGTTTCTGCAGCCGAGGCGAGATGATTCACAGCTTGTTTCTGATCAACTCTGCCGGCGACATATTCCTGGAAAAACACTGGAAAAGTGTCATCAGCCGCTCGGTCTGCGACTACTTCTTCGAGGCTCAGGAAAAGGCATTGACTCCGGAAAATGTCCCACCTGTCATCTCCACCCCTCACCACTACCTGATAAACATCTACCGGGACAAAATCTTCTTTGTGTCCGTCATCCAGACCGAAGTGCCCCCGCTGTTCGTGATCGAGTTCTTGCATCGAGTGGCCGAAATGTTTCAGGTGAATTATTCTCCCACATTATCACGGGAATTTCACGTTTTTGTACATGTACATAAACTTTGTAGTCTGACGCTCTCGAATTAGCGGAGTCTGCATGTTCCACATGACGGAAACACACTGTTTTTCCTCTAAAACAGGATTACTTTGGCGAGTGTTCTGAGGCGTCCATCAAGGACAACGTGGTGATAGTGTATGAACTCCTGGAGGAGATGCTGGACAATGGGTTCCCCTTAGCCACTGAGTCCAACATCCTGAAAGAGTTGATCAAGCCCCCCACTGTTCTGCGGTCCGTGGTGAACACCATTACAGGTGTGGCACAATTGCATACTCTACCCCTCTTAAATGCAAATGGGGGCACCAAGGCTTCAAAAAAAAAAAACCCCATTGTCAGTCTCCAGCTGCTTTAGGAAACTTCTCGTTCCCTTGTTTCCTCATGCTAGTCCCACCCACCATGTGTTCCTAGGCTGGCACCTACAGCACCTGTTGCAATAACTTGCATTCTCTTCAGGCAGCACTAACGTTGGGGAAATTCTGCCTACTGGACAGCTGTCTACGATCCCCTGGAGGCGGACTGAAGTGAAATACACCAACAATGAGGCCTACTTTGACGTAGTGGAGGAAATAGATGCTATCATAGATAAATCAGGTACAACATTCTCAACATTCCGACGTAAAAAAAAAATGGACAGAACAATGTATTACATAGTTCGAAGTAGAAGTAAAACACTGCTGTTATGATCGTGTCACACAGTGTAGGCGTGCTGATTGCTTTTGTTTCTAGGGACTACAGTGATTGCTGAAATCCAGGGTGTCATTGACGCCTGTGTGAAGCTCTCTGGGATGCCAGACCTCACACTGTCCTTTATGGTAGGAGCATCACCATGTGGACATGCAGTAGTCCTCCTTAATCTCAGTAGTCCCGCTGTTGGCCTGCTAAACAGTGGATTAGGTGACTTGAAGTAAACATCAACCCTTAATGCCCTTCTGGTGCCTCTCAAGGTGTGCTTCAGTCAATCTTCCCTAAATGATCCAGATACTCTTCCTTGATCACTTAGCAACAACCAGGTCTTCAAGATCTTACCCTTGTCCAGGGGTGGATTTGCAGTTTGAGGCTCCAGTGTAGTGACTGTTTGTGGTCAGCAGGGGGCCCCCCAAACCTTGGGAGCACCACACAAATGAGTGGTGGTAAACATTGCCACTGCCCTTATCAAGGAGCTCTCAAAATAAACTTTGTTGAACCAGATTCTCTATATTACAGGCAGCAGTTGCATATCCGTTAATTACACACTTAAGTCCATTACTTTGAAACGTTGTGTGATAATCATATTAGTGATTAACTGGATTGTGGAATAGGATATTGCTTTCGTTATCTTGTTTTTCCTTAATTTTGTTTACTTCGTAATCCATCCGTTTTCTTGCTGATTTTAGCTGTGCACGCATAGCTTCTGAATTGACGTTTAGTGTTCTGAAACTTGTGGACAACCGGAAATCTGAGACACCTAACCTGTCACTATTGCTGTAGAACCCGCGCCTCATGGATGACGTGAGCTTCCACCCCTGCGTGCGTTTCAAGCGCTGGGAGGCAGAGCGCGTCCTCTCCTTCATCCCCCCCGACGGCAACTTCCGTCTGGTGTCCTACCACGTCAACGCCCAGAAGTTAGTTTGACTCGAAGTGAAAATGGTGAAGCTGGTGTAGACGACAGGCCCCGACAGCCCTTCCCACAAACCTCTGTTCCCGTTCTGCAGCCTGGTGGCCATTCCTGTGTACGTCAAGCAGAACATCAGCTTCTTCGAGAGTGGCTCTTCAGGGCGGCTGGACATCACGGTGGGGCCCAAGCAGACCATGGGCAAAACAGTGGAGGGCGTGGTTGTCACAGTGCACATGCCCAAGGTGGTACTTAGTGCCAATCTTACCCCCACCCAAGGAACCTACAACTATGACCCAGTCACAAAGGTACGGTCTACCTCAGGAAATGGTAAAACTGACCTCACTGCCTAGCAACTCTGGGACAGTACAGTCGAATAATATAAATCCCTGCAGTGTTTCGTTCAACTAGTCACTCATCTTTTCATCAGAAGGGGATGGAGCTCAGCTGAGTTGGTTAGGCTTTTTCCCCTATTGTTCGTCCAGGTACTTGCGTGGGACATCGGGAAACTCAACCAGCAGAAGCCACCAAATCTAAAAGGAAGCCTTAGTTTACAGACAGGGGCTCCAAAGCCTGAAGAGAATCCCAGCCTCAACATTGACCTGAAGATCCAGCAGCTGGCCATCTCAGGTGAGGCCGCAGTGCCTCTTGTGGGCTGCCCGCTATCCTCAGGTGGCTGCCAATGATACCATTTTCTGTTCTGTGTGCCACAGGTCTCAAGGTGAACCGTCTCGACATGTTTGGAGAAAAATACAAGCCCTTTAAAGGAGTCAAGTACCTGACCAAAGCTGGGAAGTTCCAAGTCCGGACGTGAAACACCAGGAATCTTTTTTTCTGTGTGTAAATAGGTCCAATACCAAACCAAAGATCCTGAGGTGACCTCATGGGGTCGTTAAAGCCATGAAGTGATTTGTTGGACATAAATCTGACAGATTTGAATGGTTGAAGCACAAAGACCTTCTCAGAGTTATAGTACATGCCATACAGGTGCTCAGTAGGTCACAAGAAACCAGCCTTGCGTTTATGGTGCCAAATGTAAGTTAATGTTAATATCTAACACTTCCAGGGGTTCTTAATTCCTTTTATTCACCTAGGTCTTTAAAATGTAGGCTAATCGGATTTGGTCACGCACTTGCACTGTATGGACTGGAAGCATGGAGAGACCCCACAGGGTGCTAAACAAGCGTAATGGGTTTAAGCAAAGACAGCACGCACATTTAGGTGTTGCTGTGTTGTAGGTCCTCGGGCCTGTGAGGAGCAGCGGAGCTTCTCGGGCTGTGTGCTCATGGATGATGTCCCACGTTTGCGCCATACGCTACCTGATGTTTCATTTTTACTCTGAATAAGGAAAAATAAATCTGCCTTTGGCTTTATTTCGTAGATGGTATGAGTGAATCGTGTCCCCGCAATGAAAAGAGATGGCTGTCAGTGTGTATCTGGGGTGGCTGGGGTGGGGGGTTCTGTGTGATAGTTCAGAGCTATGCCATAAGAAATAAGCAAACCTCCGTGTGATCCTAAGAGGACGAGGACTTACACAGCACTGCACTATAAGATGGGAGAACAAGCAGGAGAGCGCAAGCCAAAAACTGACAGATGGAACTGTATTCTGTAAGGGAAATACAGCAGGTGGTTGTTTTTAAAAAACGTCTTGTTTTCTTTGCAGAATGTATGTCATGAGATGGTTCCATGTATGATTTCAAGCCAAGATGAATAAAATTAGGTTTGTTACAAAAACGGGAATGTTGAAATGTTTAGTACAGTTGATACTGATGAATGGACAGAAGCAGGTCATACTAAGCATTATGGGTAGGAAGTAGAAAGAGACGTCAAGTCCCACCACAGTAGTTCAGTTCAGTGTAGTCCTACTGGTGGATGACACTGGGATACTGTGAAGCAAAGAGCTGGTGCTTTTATCAAACGTTTAGTTTTTATTCCAAGGCACAGAGATCAGATCCTTATGAGGCACTGTAAATCAAGACTCCAAGTGTACATTTACATTCAAAACCAGGTGGTTGTCACAGAGTTTCCTAAACCATCTTATCGACAGTTACGTTAGGAGTATTACCTTCTGTTATCCTTACTTGTGAGGCACAAAGTTTCTAGGGAGTAAACTAGTGTATGTCTGCAGAAGTATGTTTGTAAGTGTTATGGACAAAGCAATACTTTGTCAGAGAAAACAACAGCTGAATGAAGGAATTTCAAACGTTACAAGTGACTGGGGATAAGGGGCTGCCAAAGAGTTTCAGGCACACGACCCCCCCAGGATCCCTAATACATTCTTCTCACAACTGATAGCTTCACACAAAAAGGTGAGAATCGGGTATGTGTCAGGTGAGGATGGGTAGCTTTTAGCAAAGTGAAAAGTGCAGATTTTTTTAATGGTTATAAATCGTGTCTGCAATGCTATACTAGTAAACCTTCCTATCGACTGGGTGCTTACATGAGTTGTGTCATAAAAAGGTCAGTTATGCTTGGGTTCGTACACCCCCCCATTAAAATCTATATATATATAATTTTTTTAGTTTTCATGTTGCTTAGTAAACAAACAATTTTCAGATATTGCTAAAATACAAAGAAAAAAAAATCTGTCTTTAAAAACTAAATCTTTGGCTTCGTTTCAAACATTAAAAAAAAAAAAAACAAATCCTAAAACCCAAACATCCCAGAACCATCCACAAAGCAAAACCCCATTTCAGCTGTTAAATAAATATTACTCCAAGAGCAACATTTTCCTAAAAAGTTAGGATCCTCTGGTTAGTGCGCACAGCCGTGACTGGACGTGTGTGGCTGTCACACTTCCGGAAAGCACTAAGGAGGCAGAAAGAGATGCATATATACATTGTACAGAGAACAATCCTCATGGTAAAACTGAAGAGTACCCACCATGTTAAGCTCTGCTGGGACAAAGAAAAGCTTTAAACCCAACACACCCGGCCATAGAGGATGATGGGCGATGCAAGCAAATCATATACTGAAAAACCCCGAAGCGTTCCCATGGTGATTTAGGTAGAGGCGACCCACCACGACATCCGGTCAGCCGGCACTGCAGTGCTGGGTTCAGTGTTCACACCTCTGGTTCGAGGTGGGGAGGGAGGGTCTGCCTTACTGGTACCAGGGGGTCTTCCTGACCCAGCGTAGGGTGAACCCCGCGTCCGTCCGGATCTTAATGGAAGCCGCCTCCGCTTCTCTCACCGTCTCCTTCACGGACTGCATAAGGTTCTGGGCGTTGTGGACCAGCATCTCCGTAGCCTGATGGGAGATGCGCACATGAGCGTATTGGGCAGGGCCGGTGGCACAAGAGGGCACACGGGGGAGCGAAACGCACTCACCTGCTCCGACTCCTCCTCGCTGATGTTGGTCCGTCCCAACATGGTGGCCTTGACGGTGGACAGGATCTTCAGCTGTGTGCTGATGGTGGGGATCCGCTCGCACACCTGCGGGGGTCAGAATCAGCAAAGTTGATGGTAGGTGAGTGGCGGCACTGTCAGGGTGAGGAACCGGATGAAGAGCCCAGATCCTGAGTGAAGGTCAGCAGAAATGAGCTAGGTACTCCTCACCTGAAGCAGGTTGGTGCGGATGCGCTTATCCGTACACTGCTTGGCCACCTCCTTGGCCAGCCGGGTAACCTCATCGGAGGCCTTGGCGATGTCCTTAGCACACTGGATGAGGGCTCGCTTGTTCCCGCTGCCCCCCCGCACCAGCCGGGACATCTCCGCCATCAGCAGAGCCATGCGCTTGGCAGCACCAATGATGTCATTACCCTGGATTTTAGGGGAGGTGAAGGTGGTAGAAATGGCCGGTTACTACCAATTAGCACCAAATGGCTCCAGGAACAACGATATAGAGGACATTTAATAAAGGACGGGGTCTGAGTAGATCAATCCATCTGAGGTGCAGTTTCCTGACAAGAATCATGGGGTACCGAGGGCTGGAAGCAGCTGCTTTGCACGCACCATAACGTCAATGACAGCGCCGGGCATTTCAGTCCTTTATGGAGCTTGCACACTCCATAAACGTTAACAGCATGAATCAGACACGAAACAGGCCGTCACACTCTCTATTTCACTGCTGAGGACACGCCCCATATGTTATTGGCGAACATTCTAGGTCAAAGGTCACCGCCCACATGCACCATGCATTGTGGGAGTCCTTTAAATGCCACACCGTGGAGGGAGACCAGAGTAACAGCCATGAAGGCCAGTCACAAGCATCACAAGGTTAAATCTGGTCTGCTGAGAACAAACAAGTAGGAAACAACCACAACACAGGCAACATGGCGTCATCTGGGTTAATTTAATTATGGCGAAACTGTCATCCTTGGCTTCACAGGTTGGAAAGGACATAAGGAGTAATGTGGAGAGAGACTGACTCCAACTGTGGCCCTGACATTCAATTGGTTTATCCAGAAGGAAGGGGAGGGACTTGTGAAGCCAGCAGCAGTTTGTCCACACTTGGCATTCTGTTTTAATCGGGGTCGCCTGGCAGTACAGTCCAAGGTGATGCAACAACTGCAGGCCAGGGTCCCAAATGACGGGCGCAGGAGGTACCTTACTGGACCACTTGCGCGCTTCCCGGTGTAAAGCCTGAGCGGCAGCCAGCATGGGCTGGTTAACGGGCTGATTGGTGGGCATTAGGAGCAGCTCAGGCTCATAATCATCTTCATGGTCTGTGAACTCTGCATCATCCTCATCATAAACATACATATCCGGCCTGGTGGCCTGAAAGCCCTCATCTGGGACATCGGGCTGGGGAGGACGAGCAGGAGGGGCAGTAGGAGGACGGGGAGGGCAGCAGCATGGGGAAAACAAGGAGAAAGTTAGTATGAGAGGGGCGGGATGAACGTCAGAGGAGGAGATACGCCGGAGGGTGGGGTTAAGGAGAGAGAACGTTACAAGGAGAAAGTGAGGGGAATGTAAAGGAGAGGGAGGCAGACCTACAAAAGAGGAGAACTTTAGGACAGGAGACCTGCAAAACAGGAGACTCACAAAACGAAGAAACCTACAGGACAGGGCACCTACAAAAAGGAGACCTACATTACAGGGCATCTATAAAAAAGGAGACCTACAGCATGGAATTTGGCTAAACAAAAACAAATTCAGGTCCAATCATGGTGTCGGAGAGGCCCCCTAGGGGGTGTTATGGGTGGCTGTGGGGACACAGCAGATGGCCCTGTCTTGCTGTTTGTCGGCTTTCATACATTCTCACAGGAATTACTGGAGCAACTTACATCAGAAAGGACCCAGGTCCACATTCACAGATGCTAAACATCAGCATCGTAAAGACAGACTACCTGCACTGAAGAAACCCACCAAAGCCAATCTGCAGGACTGTAGGGACACCATCCATCAATTAGTGTTATAGGTTTAAGAAATACCATTCAAATCAAGAGCTACAGTTGAAACCATGCCCATATTTACCTCTGAGGACACTGATGTCAAGTCCTCAGTATTTTTTCTGCAACTCTAATGACCATGATCCATTACGGGGCACACCTAGGAAGGGCTAACACTGTATTTAAAAAAAATCCTCGCAATGGCCTTGGTTGAAACACGTGGCTCTTCACAAAGAGTATCAAACATAGATCACACACCCACACACACACACAGGTTGGAGCCGTAAGGCCTCAGCATGCGGCTCGCAGACAGCGGGGGAGAGGAACCAGCTGTGACATCAAGGTCAAGGCCTTTGAGGAACAGGAAAGGCCACGAACACAAGTCAGAAAAGCAACAGTAACAAAGAGACAGTATATTCCACTGTAGGCGGGGAACGAAACACAGGCATGCGGGAACAGGCCACACAAGCAGTGTTTGGGAAACACTGGACAATGATTTCAGTAATGATCTGTAGTAACTGAGGCCATTTAAGTTCTTACAAAAGAGCTTAGCTATCAGAGAGGCCTCAGAAAGTACCGTGCTTATGTGAGCTCATGCTGAGTACCATGGATCTGTCTCCGCCAAATCAAAAAGGAGGAAGAAGATAGATCTAAAATGCAATTGGTGCATTAGAAAGTTCATTAAGTTTCCAAAGTTGGCTTTCATTTCAATCTTCCGCTGGACTTTGGGTGTGCGTGCCATATGAAGACACAACACACATACATGTCAGGATACTGCAAATCCCAGCATGCTCTGTGTGACTGAATCCTTTTAAGAAGGTACCATGACAAAGCTATGGGGGTGGGCTGTTGGAGAGAGTGATGCTGTCAGAGCAGGAGCCAGGACGCCCCCCCAGGACAGGGCTCACCTTGCTGGACCACTTGCGGGCCTCATCGTGGAGCTGCCGGGCCGCCACCATCATGGGCTCGCTCACCATCTCACCTGCCTTCTGCTCGGGGAACTCCTCGTCCTTCTCCTCTGGAGGTGGCGGGCGTGGAGGGGGCACCTCCCCCTCGGGGAGCGGTGGCTTGGGGGGGGCCAGCTCATCATTAAGCTGCGAGTGGGAGAGGGCAGATCCCAGTTGGCTCGCACAACATCATTTGGTCGTGAGCAATTCAGGAACATAGTTCCCAACAGATGGATTGGACAAGGAAATGATGGGAGCAGATCTGAGGGTGACGGAGGGAAAGACTCACATGCAGCTGGTCCAGGTCTGGGGGTGGAGGGGGGAAGTCCGGCTCCTGCGGCTGGAAGGCCTCCCTAACTTTGGCCACGGCACCCAGGATGCGGTAACTGGAGTCCAAGAAGCTCTTCTGTAGGGCTGCCGTCGCAACCCGGCGAGAGGGAACAGAATTACATCAGATCTACAGCGGCCCCACAGAATAGGGAGGAGAGAGATGACAGCAGGATCATGCAAAATCTTGACTCTACCTTCCCCTGAAGAAAAGTCCTGCTAAAGTCCTTCTTTGAAAAGAGAACTCCATTAAAGTCTGCCTGTTACCAGACAGTGTTTACTGAATCAAACGTAAACCACTATATGTAAACACTGACTGTTCTAGTACTATTGCATACTCATGGCTGCACTACTGTATTGAGAATTGCATTACTATAATACCTCATACTACATTCATGCAGTGCTCACAAAAGCTCATTTCTGTAAAAATGCTAAAAAAAATGCACTGACTTCACAAAAGTCTATTGACAAGCAATGTATATCTGCACCTATGTTCTACACAGCCATTTCCTTTTTATTAAGTGGCAAATTTTTTGACTGACTCATTCAGTTCTGTTCTTGCCATTTTACTATTTATTGCAATTATAGTCATTGGCTCCCAAATGGATACTAAACACATATGTTTGGTGTTTTCTGTTATTGCAAAGGTGATACTAATTAAAAAGCACCCAGTGAGATCGCCTGTTAAACTTTTTAACTCAGAACTGCTCTTTTAGAATTTTGGTTCCATTTTATTACTAATTGAAATGAATGTTTTACTTAAAACTACTGGTTGTTTCAAACAAATTGATCACTTTATTATTTTTGTGGTACCACTTTACAATAAGGCTTCCTTTTGCCACTTGTAAATGGTAGTAACTCATTAATAAAAAGAAAACTGTTATAACTTGTTTAAAATTGTCTATTGATAATTTACAAAGAGTTACAACCTAACTAATAACCAGATTATAAACCATTCATAAACTCTTTATATGGGTAGCCTTATTGTAAAGTGGCACCACTTTTGTTAAAAACCAATAAATCTGCAATACATCAATACATTTACTGAATTAAGTAAGCAAGACTTTCTGTGAGCGCTGTATGTTGTAATATGTATATGTTTACTAAACATGCTTCTGTACATCATAAACACAATCACATTTTCAAACTTCTTTCACACATTTTTTAAATGTTTAGTACTTCACATTCATGTTTGTATATTTATGTAAGGTAATCTAGTTTATTCACATCTACCTCAAAGCATCGCTGGGGAGACACACTCATTGAGTTTCATTCTTGCCACAATGACAATAAAGGCACTCTATTCCTAACATGGGGGGTCGTGATTCACCCCAGACAGGAAAATCTACCAAGGTGGACCCCCGACCCCCCCCCCCCCATGTCAGCAAAACAGAGTTCGTGGCCCTAATTGATACTTTATTGATCCCCATGGGGAAATTCTCTTTACGTCTCTCCCAACTTGCTCTCTGCAAGTGAGAGCAAGCTGGCCGCGAAGGGCAGCCACCTGCCGCAGAGCCCAGGTGGCTAAGGACCTTGCTCAAGGACCCGCAGATGTGCCAAGGCGAGGCTCGAACCAGTGACCTTCCCAACACAAGCACAGAGGCTTAGCCCACTGACAAACTATGCATTTGCCAGCTGCTAGCTGTGATCTATAGAAAAATTCTTGCTTTATGGCTCATGGACACAGGAAGCCTGACACGAGCCAACAGCCTCCCCACACCTGGATCCTGGATCCTGCCCGCCACGCCTTTGGCCTCCATCACCATGGGGGAGATGGTCCTGCTGAGATCATCCGAGGCGGCCTTCACCATCTCACGGAAGCGGGGGTCCTCAGAGTTTTCCACCTCCCGTTTGGCCACCAGCAGGACGCGGTTGGCGCGGCGTGCGATGCTGGTGGCCCCGGCGACGAGCATCTGGGGCTGCACGTTGGTCATGGCGACCCGGCACTTGTCGATGTCCTTCTTGATGGCCTCCTCAGAGGCATCCAGCAGGGACTTGGTGTCAATGGCCTCATCCACCAGGCCTGTGATAGAGCGGGTGAAGTACATACAGCACTCTGTGAAGTCCCGCCGACCTCCACCCCGTGTGACATCGTGAGCGAGGCGGCAGCCCTTGCAGACTGACTACCTGTCATCTTTTCCACGTTGTCGATCCACTGGTTCTTCATGGCCTCAAAGTGCTCGTAGGCTGCCTGGTTCCCTGGGTTCTTCAGCAGGATGCGGGCGGCTGACACCACCTGAGGGGGAGTAATGATAGAGAGCGCAGGCTCTCAGCCCCAGTGCTGAGCTCTCTGAGGAGATCCCACGCCGCTAATTACCTCCCCAGCACACGAGAGAGAAGTATGACCGGTAACAGTTCCTACAGTCAGCCTCATTTATAAAGACGCCTCAGAAACAACCGGTCTCCCCCTCAGACAGCTGCTCACTTTCAGTCCATGTACTGACTCCACAGCAACAGCTGGTCAACTTGTCAAAATCCACACAGAGACATATACAGACAGAGACAGACAGAGACAAGGTCACAGACAGAGAGACATACATAAAGACATACAGACACATATACAGACACAGAAAGAGACAGAAAGACAAACAGACATAAAGTCAGACAGAGACACACAGACACACATAAAGACAAAGACATGGTCACAGACAGACAGGCGCAGAGACGGAAAGACAGACACACAGGCACATATACAAACAGACAGACGAAGACGCGGACAGACGAAGACGCGGACAGACGAAGACGCGGACAGACGAAGACGCGGACAGACGAAGACGCGGAGACAGACAGACCTGGGGCGTCAGCTCCCTTGCAGACTTCACAGCAGTCTGGATACCCTCCACAGTGGCCTTGTTGGCTGTGCCCACAGCGGCCGCCTTCTCGGCCGTGGCGCCCAGCCTGTTGGCATGGCTCTCGAAGTTCGCGGCCCGCTCGTCAAACACCTGTGGCAGGTAACCAGAGCAGACACACAGGAGAATGTGAAGAGACACTGGGACGTGTGGCAGCCCTGACTGCGAACGGCGCTCGTCCCCGAGCTCACTGCCAACCTCGTCCCTGTTCGGGGTGTTGAGCGGGGCGGTGGCTGCCACCGCAAGCAGCTTGATGGGCGTGGTGGTGTCACTGAAGACATCAGACACTTCCTGAGTCATCGCCTCCTGCATCTTCTTCTTCAGGTCCTGCGAGGATGTTGAATTGGAATGGAAGTTAGTATGATGACGGCGAGAGTCACTCAAAAAGGACTTTTATTTACAATGTAAATATGGCCCACAAATTATGCTTTTCAGCAGAAAAAGGTAGGTCAATCAAGACATTCTATGGGACACCAAATAATCATGAACATGAGACAGTAATTGTTAGACTTCACACTAATTTCAGGTAAAACAGATGCATCTGTCCATGTTGAGCTGAGTATTCGGGGACTGCTGGCTAATCAGAGGCGGCCTTTCTTGGGATTAATGTTTATGAGCTGTAATGTAATGCAATGCTCATGTCAGCAGAGGGAGCCCTTGACCACAGTGCCTGGGGAAGACTCACTCTGAGGGCCTCCTGGAGCTGCTGAGCCGTGGCGTGGGCCTGTGGGGAGTCGCCCTGGCCGTGGGCTGCCAGCTCCGCTAGCTGGCCCATCAGCTGCTCCACACGTTCGCATCGGGCCAGCAGCTCCTGCCGGCTCGGGCCTGGTGTGGCGATGGCCAGTCTCCGGCCCTCCGCCACTAGTGCACGGATAGCAGCCTGGCCTGGGCAACATCAAGAGAGGAGTCGGGCGTTTGCGTGCCCACCGGGACAATGCTACCAATGTACAGCAGGCGGCATAACGAATTAGGTGGAAGACAGAAATATTTCGGCATCCATTCAGCCGTGCAGACAGGCGACGGCAAAAGCAGAAACCGAATCGCCGTGGCGCTAACGAGGCTAACGAGGCTGTGCAAACAAAGCAGGACCCTGAAGGCCGCACTGCAGAGGGCTGGGCGACGCCCACAGCTCCTCTCTCTTTTCCGTTATCCACCAGCACAGATAATCGCCACTCTGTGTTATTAATAAGCGCACTCCTTCAGCTCGCCGAGTGAGGGAAGTGCCTAAGGTCATCTCGGCAATGCTAAACCGTGACCACAGCGGTCAGGATGAGTCACCTCCTCCGCGGGCTGGTATAAATAGGGCTCGCAGTTCTGTCTGTTGTTACAGGCTGACCAACTGAACATTACACAGTCACCGCTAATATGGGCTGGCTGGGTGGCACGACCTGGGGTTTCCCTACCCGAAACCCAGGGGGTCCCACTAGACCCCACCACTTGCCACAGCCCAGCCAGGACAGGTGTGTGACTCTGACATCTGCCATTTGTATGAACTGCTGTTGTTATCACTAAGAGTTCCTGGTGCCAGTTGGGGGTACTCACCGACCCCACGGTCGTCCACTGTGGGGTTGTCGATCCAGCGCTGAGCCTGCTCCATTTTGCCTTCTAGATGGACGGCGGCCTTGGCGGGCCGGCTGTTGGCCACAGCTCGATTTGTCTTGGACTGCAGGTTCTGCAAAGCGGCGCCGATCTGCCTGGCCAGGGCGCGGGCCTCAGGGGTGTCACCTCTACCTCTGCGGGAACACGGAGCAGGCGGTGGGCGTGTCTGCGGACCCCTAATGGGCCCCTGGAGGTAGTAATACTCGGGGGTTCTGGCCGCTTACAGTCTGCGCAGCTCGGACAGCTTGGCGGTGAGGGCGGCGATCTCGCCCACAGAGCGCAGGATGTCGTCCCGCTCCTTGGGGTCCTCGCACAGATCCGCGATGCGCCGGGCCTCTGCGAGCAGCACCCGGATATTGTCCTCCCCTTCTGGGCCGCCGTTTGGGTCGGCCAGCCAGCCCTGCGCAGACACACGCAACCGGACCATGGATGTTGCGCCCCCATGTGAATGCGAGCAACACTCCACATGCCACATCAGCCCTCATTACCGTAACAAACCAATTAAGCCCCCCCAAAATGAACACCACAGAAAGAAGCTCCTTCTAGCACTTTTCTTCCTGTCCTTATGGTACGTGGACACTGTTTGCTCAGGTAAGGTCCATCTCTGACACACACACCTACACCCAAAGCTGACACACACCTGGGCTGCGTCGATCCTCTTGGCGATGGCCTGCTTGGACGTAGTCATGGCCTCCAGCTTGCGAGCCGCGTTCTCCACCTTCCCCGTGAGCATGTCCAGCCCCTGGGACACCTGCTGGGCCCTCTGCATGGCCACCGGTGAGGCCCCCTGTCCCCTAGCAGGCAGAAACGGCATGTGGACAGAGGGCACCAAACTTCCTCAACAGACCATGAGGAGAAACATTCCCGCGAGGTGACTCCGCCAGGCCGTACCTCGCCCTCAGCTCCGACACCTGGTCCGTCATCTGGCCCAGGGTTCTGGCTGTGCCCAGGATTTCCCGTCGCTCCTTGCCCGCACACAGCTCGCCCACCTTGCCCGCCTCGTCCAGGATCTGCCGCACCGCCTGCTCCCCGGCATCTCCTGTCAGGGTGGCGTCCAGGTTGAGTGGCAGCACCATCATCCAATCAGCATTTAGCACATGGAAACAAGAATAGGAATAGGTGGGGTTTAATAAAGCTGTATTAACGTCCATCTCAGAAGGACTTATTAACACAGTGTCATAGTGCCGTCTCCCCTCTCCAATCAGCTGTGACAAGGCTCCCAGAAGGACCGCCCACTGCACCTGGTTGGCCGTTCGGGTCCCGCAGCCAGCCTTTCGCCTGGTTCATCTTCGAGTTGATGAGTGCCAAGGATCTCTTCATGGCCTCAGTATCCTTCACAGCAGAGAGAGAAACTCACCAGTTAGGTCACATGACCGTCACGCCTGTGCCGGAGCACATAAAAGCCGGGTGGCTTTTAGAAGCTCTATCTTCACACTCACTTCCTGCAGCCACGTCACACGACGATGTACATGCACACTCCGTGCTGAGCAGAAACAGCCACGCGTGTGTGTGTGTGTATGTGCGAGTGGATGAACATCACACTGTCACCCTGGGCATCCCCTCCACCTACCCTAACCTGATGCATTCTGGGAAGCTGAACCATACAGTACCATTATAAAAACCACGTCGTGTCCTTTCTGAGGCCCTGCCTGGCCCGATGACTGTTACCGGACGGGAGTCAATCTCCCAGCCACCACCCGGCTGCTAATTATTAAATTACAGTGGATGAACTAAAGGACTCTGCATTAATGATGAGGTATAAAATGCACAGCAAACACTCTGTTCAGAAAACGAGGCACCCGCCATATAGGCACTAAATCTGTAGGAACAACACAGACCCCCCTGCGGGAGTCAGGGTGGAGCACGGGCAGCCCCGCCCCCAACAATCTGCAAGCTCCACGCTAAATGTTATGAGCATTTCCCAGAGGAGAACACACACTTTGGAGCAGTTTAAAAGGCAGTTACTAAGACGTACGGCCACGTTGCAGCTGGCAAGATGGGGCCTCTTTAAATAATTCACAACACTGAAAGTCCTCGCGGGCCCGCGACCTGCATTATTCACGGCGGCTAAGCAGATTACGGAACCGCTAATGGTGTTTGCACGTCTTCTGCGAGAGCGAATCACTGGAGAGTGGACCTAGAGTAATTACACAGCCTTCTGGGGGGGGGGGCGCAGGAGAGTGGATGAGAGGTGCAGAGAAAGCAGGGACGAGAAATAGAAACTGAAACATAAACTGAGAAAGTGAGATACGGACACACATGGACACGGACCCGGTTCCATCGGTGAGGGTTAGTCGTGAGGTGACAGGCTTTGCACGCACAACACATCCTTTACTGAGCCGAAAGTGCCCAGCTGTTCTCTAGCATGCGTCTCTCCCTCCCGAATGGCAAGGCAATGCCACAGTGAGCCAAGGACACTCCGCCCCCCTTTCCTGACCTGCGAGCCGCACACAGCCAATCAGCTGGCTCTGTGCCGGATCCCTGTAACACACGCCTCCTGCTCAAGTCCCCACTAATCTCGCATTCTGCTTGGCTGTGACTGCAGTACCGAGGCCAGCCTGTGTGTGGTGCCCTATTTTACAGATGGCCAGGACTCGTACATTAGACCCAGTCGCCTGACCTTCCCGGAAACATCTGGGAAGGGACGGGGGGGGGGGGGTGACACACCTTCCTATTATGCCGTCTATCTCTTTGTCCTCCTGTCGCCGAAACCAGATTCCCTGACTCTGGCAGTTAAACATTTACCAACGACAGGCACCTCTGAGCAGCCAGGCGTCTGATAGGCCCTGGGCCAGACGCACCCTAACCATTAAGTCGACCTACCGAGGAAATGTGTGGTTTGCAGAAAGGTCACGGGCACTCTGCCCGAACTGTGGCATCACATGCAAAAGAAAGCATGTTCAGTGATGTTAATATTTACCAAAAAAAAAAAAAACAACAAATTCCAAACGTAACAAACAACCTCCAGGCCAGTGACCCGGATGCTGAGGGCTCACTCAGCCGCAAGCCACAGGCGCGACCGCCCACCAATGCGCCGCTAATGCTAGTGTGCTAACAACTGCGACCAGTGGCACGTGAAGCAACCACATCACAAGACCTTGAGCACACGGCACACAGAGGCTGCACACATGCACCAGCAGCAAGAGGGGTGGAGAGGCAGGCTTACCTTCTACAGGGAGGAAAAAAAAAAAGGGAAAGGAAGAATAAAAGAGAGGATGTTTAACAACACATAATGAGCACGCAGGGAAACGCAGAGGGTTTGTCGGGACGGGGCTTCTGTCTCATCGCATACAAGGCATCCTGGGGACTCGTGGTGCACCCCAGACGTGGAGCTGGACAGGGAGGACGGAGAAGGCCTCACCTTGTTGGCCCAGGCGTCCTCGTCCCAGGACGTGAGCTGCAGCACACGGATGATCTCGTGGATCTCGCAGCTCATTTTCTCGAAGGTAAAGTTGCGGTTCTTCAGGGATTCCTCCACTCCCAGACTCCTGGTGCTCTTAGTTGTCACGTAAATCTTAATGGCTGAAAGAGGTAGGCTGTTAGTAGGTCCAGCCTGGGGTTAGGCTTAGGCTTAGAGGCAGAGGCTATTCACAGCTCCCTTCTGGGGAACCCATAATTCCAGGTCCAAAAACACATGGTCAGACACACGACCATAAATCTGTGTTCTGATCCACACACAAACCAAGGGAAAAGAACCACGCCCTCTAGTCTGGGAGGGTCACCTGATATCAGTATTGGCAGCAGCTCCTTCACCGTGTTCATGGAGTTGATCAGCATGACTCTGTGCTCCTGGTGCGTCAGCTCCTGCTGCCTCTCGTCAATCATCTTTGCCATTTTCGTCATGCCTGGGGGGGCAGGAATCACAGGACTCTGAGTGACAAAGTGACAAAAACTGAACCAAATAACCTTCTAAGCACACTTCCCCTGAGGTATCAGAATTCAGTCATTGGTATTTCATATAGGTACCGATATGAAAACCCTTTATCCAGGCACCAGACAGCTTAGCATGGATGACTGACGCCTTCCCATCATACAACTAGTGAGCTACACCAAGAACAAGACCATAGACATGTGGAGACTCCTTCCAGTCTCTTCCCATATCACTCCTGTCCATACTAAGAGGCTGGGCCAGCAGGGATGACAGCATGGAGCACCTGGACCCAGGTTTTTGGTGTAGGTGATCAAGTCCTCCATGCTCTCCACCACCTCTGCCACTGTCAGGTACTCCAGGATGCCCTTGCACACACGGATGATTTTACGGACCTAAAACACAGAAGAGGAGAATGGCATTCTAAAAACAGGACGCGGCAGGCCCGAAAAACACACACCCAAACCAAGCCAGCAGGCCTGGACTGACCCAGATTGGCCCATCTACCTCAGCCTCATCGAACGTGAGGAGCAAGTCCGACGTCCCGGAGAGAATGCCCCGCGATCCATCGATGAGATAATCACGAGCCGGTACAGAGTAGGGGTCCGCTCTGAGCATCTGGGCAGCCTGGACCAGCTTGGTGCATGCATTCTCCACCCTGCAAAGGGGGCAGAGCTGTGACAACCGACTCTGTCCCGCCAGCTCCCCCTGCTGGAGACAAAGTGCAGGCAGATTCCTGTAGGCTAAATGGGGCTGGCTGGGGAGCGGCCTTTAGGAAGCTGCCACGAGCATTAGCTCCAAACTCTGTGAACAGACACTCTGCAAGAGGAATTGGCCTCCTGGGCCATATTAAGCAGCGCGGGGTGTGTGAGGAGTCACCTCGACCTCGAATGGAGCTACCATGCACAGAAACGGATTTGGCAGCAGTGGCTGACCACGGGCCAGCTGTGAGGAACTCTTCAGCTGCCGTTAACAGTTAGCCCCTTCTGCTTTCTGGTACACACAGCAGGTGGCATAGAGCTGCTGGAAGGTCAGTCCCGTTATCAGCTCCTCCATTTGAGATAATGAGCTGTAAACACTGTCTCCCCACTGTCCTGAGGCCACCTACCTATAATCATTATTCCCTCTAGGCAGTCAGGCCCAATGTCAGCAGGTTTATAAACTGGATGAGCCCAGGAACACACACAGTCAGAGAGAGAAAGAGAGGGACACGCCACACACATACAGTGACACATGACGCCTCGCACAGACAGGAAACACAGCCCGTCAGCCGTGGAGTCACATGACCCATCTCCCCGTGGAGCCGAGGCAATGAAGGCCGCGCGCATGTGTGCTTACTTGATGAAGGCTGGGGGCATGTCCCGTCTCATAATCTGATCCTCCGTGGTCTGGACCGTCTCCTTGCCCACCTATAGAAATGTGCAGAAGCAGGTAGAAGTGAGGAGATGGAAGGATGTCCTGGCAACATGGGTACCACCCACTCAGCACCCCCACCGTGCTTCCTTCTGACTCTAGTATTTCTGTACTTCGGAATGCTAGTTAATCTTAAAAAGGAACAATCATTACAACTGAAAAGCTTGCCGAGTTGTGTCACCATGAATGCACGGCTAAAAATATTTCACCCCCCCCCCCCCCCCCGACCAGTTTCAATCAGCAAGATTTCAAAATAACAGAATAGCATTGTTGTTCAAAGTACCAACAAAACACAGTATACCACAGTATAATGTCCGGGCAGTATGACAGAGTGAAAAATTACATACCACCCTAACCAGCCCTAATCTCAGCCCAGCTGACAATCGCAGTCCTTGCAATATGACGACTGCATTTGCATAACATGCGATGTTAATATTAAAACAGATGGTGTATGTGCCTAAGTCAAAGGAGATTAAGCTGTAAAACCAGTAAGAGCCTCAAGGGACCAACAGTGATATTACTCTGCCGGCCATGGGATTTGAATCCACAACCTTCCAGAGATGGATACAGATTCCTAATCCACTGAGCTACACACCACCCCATATTTTTTTAGCTGATAAAGCTGTCTGACTTGTAGAAATGTTCCTAAAAGACCCTAAATATGACTGTCTAAATGCACTATATGTTCTGTCACTCAGCCCAAAAGCATCTCGATTCTCAGTCTCTCCCTCATCTTTCCCTCCCCTCTCTCACACATAAACATGAGACCAGAGCTGAAGCTTTACAATCAGCCACCGGTTCTGCCTCATGAACATTCAGCATGAGTGCTGCTTATCTCCCCGAAGCACCCAGCCTCTCCCCCCAAGCCATAATTAAAGAGAGGGCAGCCAAATCAACTTTTAAATCAAGGTCTCCGGACCAAGGTCGAGGTTCTCTGGTGATCGATAGTGGCAACAAGCCTCCTGGATGGTGGCCTGTATTAGGCCATCACATGACATACACCAAAAATGCACCAGAGCAATGGCGTAGAAGGACTTTGATAGTGGGGGGGGGGACACAACTTAGTAATCTAAATACAAAGGTTTGTCTAGTGGGCTGATGAATGAAGCCAAATTGTTTTTTTGTGGGGGGATAAAGTTCTCCCCCCCCGGTCCTACGCCACTGCCAGTGAGGACACGACGTGACTGGGAGCTGTATCATAGCTGGAAGGAGCAGGTAAACACAGACAGCGTGCTGCTGGTGTGCTCCCAAAATGCACCTGTCAACTGGGGTCCCCCTTCAGCTGGGGCCAGGGCCAGCCAGGAGGGCTTGTTCTGGGGGGGGGGGGGGGCATTCCAGGGTTATTATTAGAGCTTTCAAACATACCCCCAGGGAGAAGGCCAGCAGACTCCTCTAGTGGAACACCTAGCTGGGACACTGAGGTTGATAGGGTCCGAACTGCAGTCATTTCAGCATGAACCAGCACGCAAGTAAAACTACCAATGTGACCGTCTAACTGACTGCTTCTTCATTAGCTGTTTACCATTTCTCCACCAGTGTTTCTCAGACAGCTGCTCTGAAGGCTCCTATCCTTGCAGGCCACTTCTAAAGCCAGCCACTTTCCGTCGAGGCGCCACAGGGGATGGGCTGCCACTGGACGGGGACACACACTCACACACACAGGCAACTGTTTAGACAGAATACGAAGAGCTGGCTGATCAGTCCGTTCGCTGGCAGCCATAAGGAGAGGTCGTGCAGTTGAGGAAGATGAACAAGCGGGTCTTTGTGAAGCTCCTGGGGCTGAAACAAGAGGCAGCCATGTGCCCAGGGAGCTGAAAGTCCCTATCCAGATCTTCAGTGAAAACATCCAGGAAATGCAGAGGAAAACTTCGAAGGCGCCACTGATCAGAAACAGTGTTCATACACACCAGCCAAGGCAGGAGCCAGGGTGGGGGACTGGGCTAAATTTAACGTGGTCTCCCAGAGAGCAGGCATGTGCTGCATCTCTCCTCTAGGCTGGGAAAGGCCAGGGGCAACGGCAGCTTGCGTAACGCCTTCCAGATGCTTGTTTACATGACGTCATTTCTTAGGGATTTTGCTGCCCAGCATGGAGAAGATGCTACAGCTAGTGTCTCCCTTTTAAGGAAGGTCTCAGCGGTAAGCTGGTTCTTTCACACATCAGACATGTCCGCCTATAAAAGGGACCTTTTCACTGTCACTGTTATGGTCAAAGACTTGGTGGGGGGGTGGCTCACAGCTTTGGGTTCAAGCTCCACACAATTTTGAGATTCTTGCATAGATCCTACTCTGCAAACTGCCAACCGCCCTCCCGATCAAACCTGAGAGTCAGCATTCAAGAGGCGTGACATCATCACCTCCAAGGTGCCGTTAGAGAGGGCAGTCAGGCACACAAAAGCCCGCTCCTTCTCTGCAACGTGCTCAGACAGGTGTCCCAAACCAGATGCCCCCCCCACGGATTATTAACCCCCCCAGGCCAATCGCTGCTGCTCATTTATAAACCAGCTCCAACATGCTCCTTCTGCAGCCTGAGACTACAGAGGATCTGGGACTGCAACTCCCAGCATTCCTTGCGACTGAGAGCCCATGACCTTCAACTGACCATTATGAAAAAACTAGCCATCGGATCTTTGATCTGCTGGAAGACATTCCCACATGATGGCTGGTTTATGTGCCAGCTGGGGGGTGGGAGGGCAGTGCCTCCATCTGCAGGGATGCCCTCAACTGTGTCACAGGCCATGCAAATGACGCAACGGGCCTGTGAACATCTGTCAGATCCATCAGCAACCAAGATAAAACCGATTTCCTATCAGGTCTGCCTTCGATTAAACTTGCCCGTAACTAAACAAAGTCTATCAGTGTGACAGGTCACGTGGCCCTGATGATTAAAAACAAACCCACCACAATATTGATAAGGCCGCCCCCGACTGGCTGAGTTAATCAGGGGGTGGGGCAAGCCCGGGTGTCCATGTTGCACCGTTCCTTCTTAGATGCCATAAAAAGCAGTCAGGAAGTCGTGGTAGTGGGGTGGGGGGGAACAGGCCACAGGCAGACCCATGGAGACCATCAAGCCAGACCCCCAGCCCAAGTTCTAGACCCATCTGTGGTCCACAGAGACACGCTGTTCAGCCAGCAGCACAGCATGCCAGGAGAACAGGTGCCCTATGGGGAGTAATTAAGACGCTGACGCTGGAGATTCTCCTCTGAGCCCGGAGTCACTTTCCCAGAGGGCCCCCCGTGCCCCTTGCCCGAACCCTCCCTAGCCTCCTGTCAAGCTGCATCCCCTTTATCTCCTGTCCCTCCCCCCCAACAGCAGACACACACAACAGGAAGCGATCTTATAGGGTCCTACAGGGACCCGATTCAGCAGGGCCACCTGCGTGCCCAAAAACAGCACCCGGCCAATCATCTGGCCCATGTCCTGGGAAGGGACACTGCCATTGCCACACATACAGTGAAGAACCCTCCTCAACACAGGGCCAAATAACACAATATGAAACCAGCTTTGCAGTGCCAACCTCTGACTGCACCAGTAAAAGGCTGTATGCAGCGTCATACCACACGGGGGGGGGGGGGGGGGGGGGGGGTT
>JAODJU010000062.1:12193647-12207463 GCA_026776725.1 Gnathonemus echidnorhynchus | reverse complement strand
CTGGATCATGTCCCCCCTTAGTCTCCTTTGCTCAAGGCTAAACAGATTCAGCTCAGCTAACCTCTCCTCATAAGACAAAAGCCATTTTGCCATTGCCATTGGTGTGTGGACATCTAGGCGGGTTTAAGCAGGGTTGCCAATTCTCACACATCTGGCGTGACACTCACACTTTCAGACTCTCACGCCCACACAAATCTTATGGTAAATTTGTATTATTCTATTATAAAGTGTTGGGGTACTTTGCAAACCCTACAGACTATTTGCAAGGTAATAAACCTGTTACATACATGTAAATGCGTGTGCATGGATATGCAGACAGAATTGAAAATCTCACTCCAGCCAGCTGCCCAAAGGTGGCAAGCCTGTTTAAGTTATAGGTTTGGAGACGTGTTTCATAGCTGGCCCTAGCACTGGCTCACAGACATATCAGGAGCGTTTGGCTCCAGGAACAGCTGACAGTGGAAATGTCTTCTCTTCAAGTGTTTGTGGAGCAAAACTAGGATAACCATATGTCCTCTTTTTCCTGGACTTGTGCTCTGTTTTTGCAACATAAAAATTCCTGAAATGTATGGGATTTTGCTTTGTTTCATGTTGATATTTGCTTTCTACATTCAGAATACTTTCTGTGTTCACATTTGCATTTTTTCGATGCCTCTCTTTGCTTTCCTGCCTCCCGTATTCTCATTTTTGCAAAACAAAATATGGCCACCCTAGTGTCAACTAGCAGTTTGAAATAGGATCTCACGGTTCACTGAAGAGATACCAGCTGACTTCATTTCCCACTGCTTGTTTTTGTTTGTATGTGGCTTCACGCTATCACAAAAAGTGGAATAAGTTACTTCCTTCTGGAATGGTTATGTGAAAAGAACATACTTTATGTCAATACAAATGACATTTATTTTGTTCTGATCTTAATTTTTTTAGCTATAAACTGCTAGCTACAAACTGTTTCTTTAAGGCTGTGGTCCTTGAGCTGCTGATTTCTGACCTACACCCACAGGCTGTTAATAATTAATGCCATTTCAGTCTAGTTTGCTTTAAAATTCCAAACATTCCTTTTCAGTTGTTGAGGCTTTCCGTGTAATTGTACATATTGATATAAATGGTCTGCAGCTGTATTAATTCAGTTCCTTTTATGGGTATTTCGTGTATACCGTAAAGTAAAATCCCACCTTGATGACGCATAAAAACCACTGTAATGTTTTATTATCGTCAGACTGAAACAGGTCCCTCCGCCTCCCCTTTAATGAACGTGGCGTATGCGCCTCTCCTTTAATTAACGTACGTTTCACCCGGAAGTGAAGCAGGGGAGGGGAGCCTGACTCAACCAGTGATTTATCTAGTGATAAAACCTGACTGGACTTGACGACCGAGGGGGATGGGCGAAAGCGGATCGCATGGTCACTGAGGTGCAAGAGTTGTCGGTTTGTAAGACTGGTGAGTTTCAATGAAATTCAAGACGCGGAGTCCGCCTGAATGAAAGCAGACGTGTGGAGTGTGTAGCAACGATGAGCCGTCGGGTCGCGGTATTCATATGTTTCTGTTGTCGATTATCGGTATTCCCCCATCTTCTCCCACTGATAGCTTACTCAGACTGAGCTGTTGGGAAGTCCCTGTCCAGTGTGCGCTGGACGGCAGGATAAGGGTGGGAAGAGTGGATGCATTCTGCTATGCATATGCTTATCTGTCAGCCATATTTCTCTAGGGTGAGAGGTATATCGTACATTTTGACTTTAATATGATACTATCTTACACCACAAGGCCCGGACTAGAACATTCTTGCAGACTGCCTTAGAAATCGTACACAATTTCAGTTATAATCATATAACACAATGGTTAAGATGGATGTGACTGCCAGGAGGATTGCGGACTTGAGCGCGAACTTTGTCCGTGTAATGCGGAAGAAAAGATCGATAACGCGTCTCATATCAGGCCTTGTTGATGATTAAAATAAGCAGTGTCCACTAAATGTCTCTTATTGCTTGTGTGAGGTTCAGAAACGCCTACACTCATGAGTGATTATTTAAGGATCATAAGTTTGAAAAACATATTATGACTTATTGCGGATGGGTAGGACTGAACAAAAGCGAGCTAGTGCATATGCTTTGTGTAAATAGGTGGCCCTTATAGCTGTCTGTCATAGCTGGCTCACCAGTTTCCAGTCTGTTGCCCATTAACTAGAGCTTACTTGCCAGCACTCTCTGGCAGCGACTGGGTTGCATATCTGATGTTTCCAGTGGGAAATTGGTCTGGATACTTGCAGCTGAGGGTCATGCCCAGCAAGGTGAAGGGGCTAGACTTGGGGAAAGAGGTCCGTTAAAATCTTGGCCATATACTCTTTCCACTAGCTCCATTAACGTTAGCTGTACCTCTGTGATGCCTTGGACTAATGCGTGCTGATTACCCATATTTCCCCAGAGGTCCCATCTTGGTGAGAATGACGATGGCACACGCAGGGGCTGTAGTTGCTGCGGTTACCGCTGTGATGGCAATTCTGCTGCACTCCTCCATACACAAGATCGAGGAGGGACACCTGGCAGTGTACTACAGGTGAGCATGGTCCCTGTTTGTGCCTTTGCTCCCTATCTGTGGTGTGATTCCCTGACCTCTCCGGCGTCTTCCCCTCAGAGGCGGGGCTCTGCTGACCACGCCTAATGGCCCCGGCTACCACATCATGCTGCCCTTCATCACAACATACAGATCAGTGCAGGTCACGTGATTCTGGCGCTCGCTGAGGATCGGTCTGTGCCACACTTTGGTGTGAGATGGAGCCTGACTGTGTTTTTGTGTTGCAGACGACGTTACAAACGGATGAAATAAAGAATGTGCCCTGTGGAACCAGGTATCGGGTGTGTGTGTGTGTGTGTGTGTGTGTGTGTGTGTGTGTGTGTGTGTGTGTGTGTGTGTGTGATTGTGTGGGTTTGTTTGCTGGTCTAACCCCCTTTGTACCTCTTTCTGCAGCGGGGGTGTCATGATCTACTTTGACCGGATAGAAGTGGTCAATATGCTGGTTCCTTCTGCAGGTGAGCCCTTCTCTGTGTGCGTCTGTGAGCGCGTGTGCGTCTGTGAGCGCGTGTGCGTCTGTGAGCGCGTGTGCGTCTGTGAGCGCGTGTGTGATGACTCCTGTGTGAACAGCTTTTCACTCCTCTGACCTGCGAAGCCATGTCTGTTCAGTGGTGGACATCGTGAAGAACTACACTGCCGATTATGACAAGACGCTGATATTTAACAAGATCCACCATGAGCTGAACCAGTTCTGCAGCGTTCACACCCTCCAGGAGGTCTATATCGAGCTCTTCGGTGAGATTTGGTGCTCTTCCTTTGCTGAGATCTGTGTGTGTCAAGGAGACTGACCCAGATTCACACCTCACTCCAGATATCATCGACGAAAACCTGAAGATCGCCCTCCAGAAGGACCTGAACGTCATGGCTCCTGGCCTCACCATCCAGGTGAGCAGGTCAGCTGGTCACACCAACCCCAGGTGGAGTCGCTGCTCGGCCATGAGATTGGAGCTGGTGGAAGGTTTGCGTTTAGCTGCTCCTCGATTGGAGGTGCCAGTTCTTTTAAACTGGTGTTTTTAAAACGACATTTAATTGAAAATGCTTCCTCTGCTCCCATTCTAGGCCGTACGTGTCACAAAACCCAAGATTCCAGAGGCGATCCGAAGGAATTTTGAGCTGATGTGAGTATGTTGCGTGTGCGTGCGTGCGTGCGTGTGTGTGTGTGCGCGTGTGTGTGTGTGTGCGTGCGCGCGTGTGTGTGTGTGTGCGTGCGTGTGTGTGTGTGCGTGTGTCACGTGACCCTGTGGACCTGTGTCTCCCATAGGGAGGCGGAGAAGACCCGGCTCCTCATCACTGCTCAGACGCAGAAAGTGGTTGAAAAGGAGGCGGAGACTGAGAGGAAGAAGGCTATCATCGGTATACTTGAGGCAGCATTTCTCATGACATGTTTCCATGTGAAACTGCTGTGAAGAATAGTTCCTTATTTTGCTCTCACTTTTATTTTATTCCAGAGGCCCAGAAGATGGCCCAAGTTGCTGAGATTCATTTCCAGCAGAAGGTTATGGAGAAGGAGACCGAGAAGAAGATTTCAGAGATCGAAGGTCTGTCCTGGTGCTCTGAATGTCATTGCCGGAGGTCACACGTGCCTGGCACGGCTTGATGATGTCACAGTGTGCTTTTCTTTCATTTTTAAAATATCTCTCCTGTCCCAGATGCTGCTTTCCTGGCCAGGGAGAAAGCCAAAGCTGATGCAGAATACTACACAGCGGCCAAATTCGCTGAAGCCAACAGGGTAACCTTTATGGGAACAGGAATAGTGATTTTTACGAATAGACGGTGTCAGTTTCACTGGCCCACTATTTGTGTTTAGAGGGCAGCATGGTAGGGTCATTCTCTGGCACGCGCACATGCACGTCTAAGCCAACCCCCGATTGCCTTCTCTGTCCATCTAGCTCAAGCTGACCCCGGAGTACCTGGAGCTCATGAAGTATCAAGCCATCGCGGCTAACAGCAAGATCTACTTCGGCCAGGACATACCTAACATGTTTGTGGATAACAGTGATCGCTGGCATGGCACTCTACACAAGCCTGACCTCACGGAGCTCCTGGGGAGCGTGGAAAAGGGGGAGCGGCCCGGGAGGACCCAGCGGGCCCCAGCCAATGCGGAGCCTGCTGCCTGAGGGGCGGAGCCTGCAGGGGGTGGGGTGTTCTCCCTGTGAGCAGAGGGGGCGTGGCATGCTTTTGTTTTGTTTTTGGAGAGTGTGCGTAAGGGGTGTGTGTATGTGGGTTGGGGGGGGGGCATGTAGCTATGCAGTCTGAGATCAATGCACAAGGACAACTGCCGTTGGATCGGTGAAATGGAAGATCATCAAACGCTACCTGATACACTCTGAATGGACGTGATGGCCAAATACCACTGGACCACCGATAAAGACTCTGCTGCGGACAGCCGGCTTTTTGGTGTCGTGTTTTATTTCTGCTGGATTTTATATGCAAATTCTGCCTTGGCCCTGCCAATTTTTTTTTCATTTTAGTATTTTTTTATGGCATACATGCAGTATCTGATTTTCTCACTTATTTCCGAGAGGGGAGACAGCTGTAACCTGTCATTAAATCAAACTGGAACGATCAGGCTTCATGCTAATTAGAGATGCTCATTATGTGCGTGTTCATGGCGATGTTCTGAAGGTGTGATTGCTGGCTGATATGGGAGGTGTGGCTCCTGGTGTGGCTTGGGTCTGGTTGCTTGGATGCAGATCAGCTAATGCAGAGTTTGCTGATCTCCTGGCTGCTGGTGGTGTGCAGGATTGCAGCTTCCTGCATATTCAGCTTATAATGCATAAATCAAATGAGCCCGGGTAAATTCCTGCTAGTTCCGGTTACCCAAGAACTACCCGTCAGTGTAAAAACTGCCAGCAGGGCTCGTCTCTGAGATGGAGCTGAGTGGCTTTGAGTGGATTTCCGGAGGGCTGTCAGCCTGAGATGACTTCATTCACTCTGAATGGAGATTGCTTGGCTGGGGATTGACTTGTTAAAAACTTAGAAGTAGGTGCTTCCTGGATACAAAACAAAAATGAAGGACCTTATAAGTTGAGGAGCCTCATCGTTTTCTAGGACCCCTGTGGTACGTCTCCGTGCCTGACTGGGAAGTGTACTTAGAAGTAACATTTGCTTTTAAAAAAAAAAAAAAAAAAAATGGGTGAAAAACTGTTTGTGGATGCAAGTCACTGAAAGGACCGGATAGTGTGTGCCTATGGTGTCGTCACTTCAGAAAGGAAGTTTCCTTGGGCAGGAACTTATGACCATGTGTGAAGTATTTCCTTCTCATGACCTGCTGGCTGGTTACTGCACTTTTAGTCATCATACCATTCCGCCAATTTGTGTAATAGCTCCCATAGGCTCAAGCAGCTTCCGCTATCATTACTGCAGCACAGCATGCATGGCAGTGTGGCTCTCACTAGGGGGAGCCCTTGTACTCCCATGCTGGTAGGAAGGGTTATTTTATTGCTCTGGATATTGGTGGTGACTGGTGCTTGCCTAGCAGAGAGTGAAGCTGCAAAGTGTGAATCTATGCCCTGTACCTCCTAGTGTTTTTGTTGTTAGTGTGTTAGCTGAGGAGACATGCCTCAGATATCTTTTTGACTAGACTGGATTTTCATTTTCTTTCTGTTAAGGTGTTTGCTGGGCTGAGAGGGTTCCAGAGTTGAAATACACAAATAGAAATTGCTAATCTTAGGTCTCTTTTAGTTGTAGATGTTGATTAAAAGTTAGTGCAGGTTTGAGTTTGTGGTGATGGAATGGAAGACAGCTGCAATGAAAGGGAGGTCAAGTGTTAGAAATGTTGACAACATTGTCCTCTTCTTGATGCTGGAAAACAGTCAGATTCTGTCACTTAAGAGCTGTAATTTAGTGAGTGGTAGGGTGTTAACGCACCAGACATCAGTTACAAAGGCTCTGTAGACCCTAAGAGAGAATTGCACGTCTGAGTTGGTTTGATTGCTTTGGGGTCGTTTGTTGACACTAACAGCCTCGGCTGATCTTTCTGAAGATATGGTCAAAATAAAGTCAAACTGGACCAAGAGACCCTACATGCTGTCTCCTCCCAACCAGTCTCCTGATTCCTCTTGGGTCTCGGTAACATCCCAAATAGCTCAGCACACGTTCCGTGCTAAATGTTTTTTCTTTGGAAATCTCTCATTATTTGAATGTTGTGGTAATGACATCCTTTCCTGGCTTAGTATTGTGATCCATCAGGTGGAATTAAATTTTCATAAAATTGTACTACTTTGTGAATGTTACTTTTTGTACAATCTGCGTAATTTGATCAGGATCTCATTTTAAAACCTTTTTATGCAAAAAATAAAGACACCGTTTGCAAAATTTTCACAGAAAATAAACCTATTTTGATATCACTAATGTAAGATGCTTGGTTACTGATGCTTTGGATGTTCACGTTCTGCTTTCCACTAACGATATATCTCAGCGGCGTCAGCTTTGTAGTGCTGCTGAGCCTCCCTGACTGTTTATAGTGGGGGTCACTCTTGGTTCACACAAACTCTGCAAGGTCACTGGTAATGACAGCTGGCCAGAAGTATAGGCAGATGTTTCTGCTGCATCTCCTTAGGTCCCTTTCCTCTTGAGGTTGTGGAAAGCCCCCAGGGTCATTTTCTGTTGTCCATCCAAGCCAAGCTGTACCACTCCACCTCTATTTCCATCGTGAGTGTGACAGGCTGTGAATGCCTTGGCTCCTTGCTTCCAGTGCTCGTCACAGCAAGAGGCCACCTTCAGCTGCCTTTTTCGGTGTCCTTTATATCTGACCAACAGCATTTGTGGCATGGTCACCTTACAGAAGGAAGTTCGTAATGCTAAAATTGTAGTATTTGGTCAATACTTTGAAAGTGAAATGAGATGAATTAATTCAGAAATGAGATTTTTGCAGCGTTTCATTGCTAACTTGTACTATGTAATTTGCAAACTGAAATCCTATCAGCAGAGATAAGCCTGAGGAACTGGCTGGTTAGCTGCTTAGCTAACTTAACCTCTACCTTCATGTGGATTTAGTGTTTTCCTGTATATGCCTATGTGAGCTGTTTGGCTCATATGCCTTCACATAAGTTAGCACTGCTGCACATAATTATTTATGATGAGGTTAGCCTATAAATGTTCCCACCCGGATTCCTTGTTGGCTCAGTGAGACAGCGCTTGTGTTCTCTGACAGGACCAAAACGAATATACAGTGTGTCCTATTGATAATGAGCCAATTCACAGCTCCTGATGGCCACCTTGAAGTTAAATGGACTTGTTTCTGGAATCCCTGGACATGTGATATACATCAGTATCCAATGTAGGGCTCTTGTTATGGCTGTTATGTATGTGTAGAACACTATGAGAATGGATCATGCAGAACTTTGGTGTTGGAAACAGAGAAAACAGCCACAGAGCCGGCTGATTTTGCTGATGGATGGTTGGTGTCCTGAAACACGATTCTGCATGCTAGTCTTTTTTCAGTCTGAGTGTCTTGTTACGGGCCAGTAAGAAATGTGCACAAGTTGTAAAAGTGCAGTAATTTATTGGCTTGGGGTCGACCTTCGTCTGGAGCTGCTGGTCATTGTTCCTGCTCCCATTCCTGCCTTTTGTACATCACACCAGCTCAGAGATGTGTTTCCTGATTCGAATGTCTGATTTTCCTCTGCAGAAGGTTGTCACTTTGTGGTCCCCTTGTACCTTGAAGTCCGTGGGTGTTTTTTGGAACTCCTGGTTGGCCATTCGCATGGGGGTGCATCACTATCTCGAGGGGGGAGTTCAGCCCAGAGGCCATTTCACTGGACTTTATTCTTACCTGTTTGTCTTGCCAGGCAAGTCAAAAGTATGGAGGGGACAAAACATAATGCCAATCATGCTGTACATTTTTACCTTAATGAGTCTCAAAGGCTGTACAAAGGTTAGTATGTCGTACCTCCTCAGGCTCACGGGCCTCTGCTCTCTCCTTTCTTCCTGGACGTTTCTGTGCCCCTCCACATATCCTCTGGCTTTAGCTCTGCAGGAAGTCCTCCCTGCTTTTCGTGCCCAGGTTTGTCCTTGTTATGGTTCCCCGTGTCAATCTCCTTCCGGTGGTTGAGGTAAGGCCATCTGTCGTTGTCATGGATTGGTTGAGTAAACAGGTTGACCGTTTTCCATTAATGGCAACTGTGGTCACCGTTTCACTGCCTCCATCCGTTCCATTATCAGTGTGAGAAAGTCCCACCCTGTGCTGTAAATGTTACATTTACATCTGGAAGCTGCAGGGTGGAATGAGCTGTGGTCCTGGTCCCAGCCTCGAACTGGCTAAGTGAAAGCTAGAGTGTGATTTTAATAGCAGAGCAGCAACACATGTTAAATCATTCATGTGCTTATGAACTACAGTGTGCCACCAGACATATGAGGACCCAAGCAGAATAGCAATGGATTTAATCACTGCGGGGTGGAATTCAGAACAAAAGGCATTATGGAGTGTGCACTGATCCAGCTGTATAGCAGCACCCTTTGACTCAGTAGTCCTGGGAATGTTCCACAGTATGAGAATCTGAAGATCAGTCAATCCAGACTTCACAATGAAGGGTGTCGCCCATTAGAAGATGAGAAGCAAAGTCTTGGCTTTCTTGTCATTCATTCACGAGGCATCACACAAACAAGAATGTTCTATCTGTGGGTTTAGCCCCACATTATGCAGGCTTGCTCAACCCAGGGTTGGTTATCTTGCTGAGATAGCACACAGCAGCCATTCTCCATGGATATCACCTAAAAGTGACTGTCAGCTGAGTCTCTTTCTCAGGGAGCTTACAGTGGTCCAGAAACCCGGTGGAAGTATCTCCTTTCGGCCATCTTTTGATAAGAGCCAAAGCGCTGGCTCTGTTAAGCATATAGTTTGTCTAGCAATGTAAGAGAAACTCAGTAGAAGTGCAGCAAGTAATTTCTGGTTGTTCTCATGAACCACAGAAGGTAGTTCTGCGGCCCATTGGGAACTAGTGAACTTTTTTTTATTATTATTTGAACATTGTGTAGGTACATTTTATGCTGTGACGTGTGACATTCATTAAAAAAAATGCTATTTCCTGTTGTTTGTCTTAAGGCTTGAGTCCTGCTCTTGGGGGAGGGGTGATAACCCAGGCGTGTCTCCTCATAGCTCGCTCACATACTCGCCATTTTAGGCAGTGACGTCCAGGTCGAGTTTCTTGGTGTTTACAGACCTGCATTTCCAAAGAGCTGCTCTTACAGGCCTTCCAGAAACTTACAACCGACTTCTTGGAACCTTGACTTCAATGAAGAAGGCAGAGTAATGGGTTTTTAGGTTTTTTTTGGAACCATCGCAATAGCAGTGAGGTAATAGTTGGTAGTTTTGACTGCTGAGGCCATTTAAAGCTTTAGTTTGAGGAAGTGGGTGATGTGGATGCTGTCTAAGGGCAGGTCCCTGTCTCATATAGAACTGGCCCGGAAATATCAACAAGATGCATGCAAAGCAATGAGCTCATTATTAATGTGTGGGTGGCTGAGTGTGTCTCTCTGTTCTAAAGCGGGCAGCAGCGACAAGATAGCCAAGCTTTATTGCTACAGAAGCTGTGACTCCTCTTGCCATGGAAACCTGCATTTTCTGTGTTCTCTCATAAGGAAAGTTCCTGAAAATATATTTACCTTTGTACTGGTTGACCCCCCCCCCCCCAGACTGTAATTAGCACAAGCATTTAGCACTTATAACTGAATTCCCACAAATGCTGTTACGGGGAAACACCGTCGGGACACAAGGAGCTTTATGAGAGACTGACTGCTATGTTTGCCCCTGTGCTGTGGCCCTCGGTGTTTGGGGTGGGCTTCCTGTGGATGGGCCGTCTGCTTATGTCCTTTTTCATGTCTGGGATTCCAGGATTCACAGCAGATCCTGAGACGTATGTGTCAGGGAGATCTGGCCAGTTGGCTCTAACTGACTGTGGTAATGCTGCAGGTTTCTTTGTCAAACATGAGGCCTGCGTGTTTAACCAATCACTGTTAGGGACCCCTGCTGTCTCCCTTATCAGCCTGTGTTTTATCTGACAGAGGTGACAGAAGGTTAGCTGCAAAGTGGCCGGGATTCCCGCCCGGACTGTGTTACCTCCATGCTGTGACCCCCGAGCTGGGTGAAGTTATTTCAGTATGAGTGAAGGAATTGTGGGACATAGCAATGCTGTTTGCTAGGGGTTTTGAGCATGCCTGTCTCCTGCGGGTTGACCTTCACTCAGGTCACATGATGCGCTGAATCTCTAGTCGGCTTCTGCCCTTCTGCCTTAACAGTAACTGCAATAGGTCAGATACTGTGATACAGTGTTATTTAGAAGTTACTAAGGGGTGCAAGTTAACTATTTTATTGATACCTGTAGGAGAACATTTCTTTTTGCCGACTTCATCCTGTTCTCCATGAGACACACACAGACGCGAGCAGGCTTGGGGATGTCAGTGAAGGGCAGTCACCCATGGCACCTGGGGGGGGGGAGGTTAAGGGCCTTTTTCTAGTGAGGCCAGGCTCAAACCATTGACTTCCTGATCACGGTCATAGCGACTTAGCTCACTGAACCACACACTTCCCCTTTTGGTGTAAAAAATATGGATTTTACCTGTCATAAATGAAATCTCCACAAAATGTAAGTGATCTAATTAAACAGAAACAGAAAAAGAGTAGAATCGGCCCTCTTTAGTGCAGTGGTGACGCCTCTCAGGAAGCCGTCATATTTTTAGAGTAAAACCACCACGTCACTAGACAGCCAGGCCTGCCGCCTCTGGATTTTGCCGCCTCAGGATTCTGTGGCCCTGCAGAGGGCCCAGTCTGCTTCTGCAGGACGTTGCCTTCCGTGTGCAACGCTGGCCTACCCACCCTCCAAGACATCCTGGAGGAAAAAGCGAACGACGTTTTCTGAAAGGCGGAAGTTTGATTCACTACAGATGTAGGGGAAAGGGAGGCTAGGCGGACTTTACAGAGCGCAGAGGCAAACAGGAAGGGGCAGATTCAGCAGCAGCTGGCTGTTTGCTGTCGGACACTCGTCAGGAAATGCACTGACAGGATCTGACCTTGGGCATTTTTGTGGGTTTGAGTGACCAGTCTGAGCGTGTGACTGTATTTTGCTAGTCAGCTGGTTTCCCAGTGGTTTCCAGTTCTTAATGGACTTCCTTATTTTTGTAGCTCAATTCCAGCTGGGTTATGATCCTGACTGAGTCACCCATTCTACTTTCTTCGGCCCCTGCAAAGAGCTTTCTCACAGAGGCTGTGGTGTTGTATATTTTGTTAGAGATTCCAGCGCTGAATGCTAGCCCTTTGATGTAAAGATGCACCCTACAAAGACAGTCTGCGTCGGGTTCAATAACAAATTATCCTGGATGCATTGATGTTGATTTGACTCACCATGATTCAATGCAACTTCAACAAACTACCACTAAAGACCCGTGTGATTCAGACCACTTTTATATCTACTTGAGGCTCCCTCAGCGTTCAGGCTATGAGTCAAGCTGGACCGAGGCCCTCCCCCTGTCCCCTTTGTGTTCCAGAAGTCGCTGTTCCTCTCATTCTAAGCCAGGCTGAGTCAGCACAAACTGAAGACCACTTCTGGAAAGATGAACCCACGATGCACTGCTGGGATTGGGTATAAGCCGCTGCCTAATGTAATGGCAACATCACTGGCTGATGTTGAGGGAAAATGCATTTGGTTCCTTGTTTTTGTACAGTTATGTATCACTGTGCTGTGGTTTTAAATGTTACAATGTTTCTCACAGCATAATTTTATAAATCTTTTGCAGCTAATACAACTGTATGCCTGCATTAGAGCTTTTGCAAAGGTTTTTAAAGTAGGCCTTCAATACTGTGGTACCCCATGATGCTGGGGCAGCTTGGAGGCCAAAAAGCATCAGAAGAAATGACTCTGCTGTTCAGGACTCGCTTCGTTCTGAGTAATATGACTAATGGATCCAACTTGTGTCCAGAAGATAGTGGCTGGAGATGCTGAGTCCAGCAGAACTCGGCACATGCTGACAGGCACGATGAGGTGAGACCAGCAGTGTAACTCTCTGTCAAGGGAGCAGTCATCAGCAAACAGTAGGAATTAGACCAAACTGAAAACAGACACATGAATAGGCGAAAAGCCCAAGAGAGTTCTGGTCAGAGTGCTGAGTCTGTGAGCCAAAAGGTCTCTCTGGTCCAGCTTGACCTGCCTTGCTTAAGTTTCATGGTTTCTTCCAACATCTGGAACAAGTTGATCCCTCAGTGGTGGGGGGGGGAGCACTAGATGAGAAAATTTTCAAAGCTCTTCTCTAAGCTGTTTCATTGACACATTTAAAACAGAGACATCATACGCTGAGACTGCCTTGGAAGCTTCAATCCCTTCCCCTACTGGTAGAATGTGGCTCTCTGAACATGTCCGTTTCAGGTTACCGTGAGAATGTGGCTCTCAGAACATATGCATTCTGGGTTACAGGGCTGCTGGAACTTGTCCGGGGGAATGAACCTCAGCAATTATCAGTCAGCAACATGACCAAAAATGTGCTCTTCATTCCTTTAATTTAACATTAGTCCAGTGGTTCTTAATCCTGTTCCTGGCACCCCCCCCCCCCCTGCCAAAATGTTTTCATTCCAACCCTACCTTGATCAGGCTTATATGGTCCTTAAAAGGCTAATAATGAGTATGGCAGGTTGAAAGCACTGTGGTTTGGAATGAAAACATTCTGGCAGGGGGCAGGACACCAGGAACAGGATTGGGAACCACTGCATTAGTCCAGTGTCAGTTTTGGGATTGTGTATAAGCGATGGGGGCTTTTAACATGCAGTTCAATTTAAAGGGCATAGCTGAGCCTTACATCAAGTCTACAGACACAGAGTGTTGTTCATGGGCCTTTTATTTTGCATCTCATAACATCAGATGGGTATCATGTTCCTTGCTGCCCTAGCCTGTCTCTGTGTGTATTTCTCTGCGGTAATGTGGGTGCTACTTGCCGGATTCCTACATCAACTTGCCTGCCTGGGCCACAGTGACCTACTACCGACTGAACCTTCCTGCTTTGGATACGACTGTTGGAAACGACTTTGGATAGTCTAAAGGTACAAAATCCCAACAGTTTACAGCTCTGAGCTTTTTGCTTTTCATTACCAGGTATCTGGCAGGTAGCAAGAATACAGGCTGTGAAGTGAGTGGTGTCCTATTCAAGTTAGTTAAGTTCAAGTTCAAGTTCAAGTTAAACTTTATTCATACCCGAGGGTAAATTTGCTTTGCAGTAAAAGTGAGTCACAGAATAACACTATCACATAAACATAAACAAAACAAAA
>JAODJU010000062.1:12164229-12193547 GCA_026776725.1 Gnathonemus echidnorhynchus | reverse complement strand
TTCAGACAATTCTTATTTCTAAGAGACAAATTTCCAAACCAAGACACCATACAAAAGGATAAAACCGATTCAATAAATCTATTAGTTAAGGATGTACAAGGGTTGCATGTTCAAGCCCTGAGGTTGAGCTGTAGTTTGGACCCTGCGAAAGGAAATTAGGCTAATTCCGTTCAGCAAGCGGCTTAAGTCCTATTGGATAGAAGTGTATATTATGTGACTGAATGGCGTAACTGGTCTTTAATGGGGTACCCTTCAGTAGCCACACTATTTCTTGTTAGCCCTCTTCTTGTATCGCTCCACATGTCTGGTTAAATCTTCGATGCGCAGATCCTTCAGCTGCAGGAGGTGCTCCAGTCGGCTCACCTTTACCTGCAAGATCTGCAGACAGGCAGGATGCACAGCAGCTCAGCAGACAGATGCCAAACAAATGCAGGTCTGCCACTTACTAAACCACAAACCACTATCTGTATGGCTGTCTGTCTGTCTGTCTGTCTAGATATCCATTTTCTGAAACCACTTATCCTATTCAACGTTGTGGGGGGGCTGGAGCCTAATCTGGAGGCTATGGGCACAAGGCAAAGAACAACCCAGGATGGGGCGCCAAACCATTGCAGGGCACAGTCACTCACCAGTCACTCACCCACTGCACTACCATGCCACCCCCATCTGTATCTGTTGCAATATTTTAGTTCTACCAAAAAAATGATTCATTGACCAATGCTTACATGTGCTACATTTTCCGACAGATATCTGCTTATTAAGCAACCCACTTTACTTCTATAAACACCAGTGGTCTGTGTGCTCTTGTTTCCTGGTTATCTGGTGGAAAGGGAAGTACTGTTTCCTTCTGTCATTTTCAATGCTCTTACAGCTGATGCTGCCTCTGAAAGCCCAACATTTCCTCCAGAATAATAAAAAAATTCTAATTCTGATTCAGTTCAAATGTTCTGGGTTCCGATTCTGCCCTTGAAAGCATTTTGTAGTGTCATTGTCTGGTTTCCTTTCTGAGGCCAAGCTCAGCTCATGGCTGAGAGTGCAGGATGCTGAGGAGCAGAAATGCTGTGGATCTTGTGACTGACCTCCACCGTCTCCTGCAGGGCTAGCAGATCTCTGTCCTTCTCCTCCACCAGCCAGCGCAGTGTCTGGTCCATCTGTGAGTTCTGCGCTGTGATAGGCCCAGAGCTGCAACATGGGTTTAAATGACCACAGACAATCACAAATGGCACTTAGCCCTGTAGAATGTAGAATGATTTTTATGGATTGATTTTTGAATTGAGCACATGACTTTATGCATGATTCACCTCATTTTCTGCTTCTCCTCCTGTCTCCCTGGGCTTGGTTTCACATAAAGAGGCGTTGCTGGCATGTGGATCAACTCTGCACAGTCAACGATAAGTCTGTACTGGTAAGGGAGCATGATAATTGCATGAAAAACATCCAGTGTCAGCTTTCAGTCGAGGTTAGAGCTCTGCAATTTGGGGCAACTGCATAGTCCCAGGAGGCTAATATGGTGAAATCTGGGTGGGGTCATTTAGAAGGGCGAGCTGAAGAGGCCATGGCTTCAGTAGCAGCCATATTGTGGCATGTTAGATCAGCAGAACACAGCATGCAATGGGCTACTGGCAAAGGGTTAGAATATGCTATTGACTACTGGTCAGAGTGTTTTAGCAAGATGATGTTTTTTCATATTGTTGGGGGTGGGGGCAGGGGGGGCAGCTGGTCATTGCCTAGGTGATTCTGTCAAGGTTGGACTCCATAAGCTGACGGCGTCTAGAGATTATAGATCGGCTCCGGGTTGACCACTGATAGACAAATGGCTAATGATAAGAACAAAGCATGCATGGATAAGGGCCTTGTCTGTGGGGCACAGCACTGTGGGAGGGCAGGAACAGGAAGTGGAATGGCCTTCGTCTCACTCCACGCTTGTGGAGAGAGCATCTGCAACTACACAGTTCCCACAGCTGATTCATCAGACTGAATCTTTTTAATCCCTGGTGAAGAAGGCAGATCAACACACCCAGCAGATATATGATGAGCATGTTCCCCATGGAACATTCAGGCCTTCAAACCTGCAGTATTTCAGTCAATACGTTCCACCCTCTATTCTATTTCACTTTAATAAGGAAAATACAGTGAATAGGTGATGCATCCATATGACCTGGGCACACCCCAGCATACAATTCTGCTCATATCACTGACCAGACAGAGCTTCCAGACATTCTGCAACAGGATGGTGGGATACAGGTCATGACCTCACTGTTGAACAGGAAGTGAGCGAAAAAAAAGAAAAATAAAACCTTGATCTGGATTTGCACATTCTGGACCTGAACTGTCCACCTCTGTCTGTAATGGATTACTTTTGTGCGTAACTTCCCCAACACTGGAAACAAGGTCAGTAAAATACAGAAACCTCTAAACAGGACACCAGTCTGGAATTGCTCTTCGACATCAGATGTTCCACAGCAAAGATTCTGTTGTAGTACAGAGGTCAAAAAGTGTGTTTGTACTGTCCATTATACAACAAAATCCAGACACAGTAGTCAAACAGCTGCCATATGGCCTAAATAAAAAACAGAAAAAAAGTGATTTCTGTGGACAAGGTTTCTAGGGTCTGGCTCTCTGTGTTTCATTTTATCTGTCTGGCAGGCTGGCAGTGTCAGTCCATCAGGCCCCTTTGCTGAGGACGGATCCTACCACTCGTCAGCATGTTTTTTCGGTGTGCCCCCCCAGAGGGATGGTAGAGGCTTCAAAAGGAATTGCGATTACTGCATGTCAACATGGATGCAAAGCAAAATAAATATTAAAACTATTTGGACCACTTTTTGGGAATTTACTCTTGCAACATGAGGGTCTCACAACATTTTCTGTAAACAGTATAACCCCGACAAATCGTGCCAGTGAGTCAGCTACAGTGCACGCTAAGCATTCTGGGATTGTCACACATTTGTTTTTGAGTTCCTCTTGACCGCAAAATGACCTTGTAACTATCATCTTAGGCAAAAGGACTGCCAACAAAAACTTTGTGTTTGAAAGGACATAACATAAAAAGGGTTTTTTTCCTGTGTGTAAATTTTTGTTTACTTGGATAATGCTACCAGAAGTACATGAGCCACCATTCTGGGGCTTCTGAGACAGTGACACATACATATTAAACTGACTGCTTTACTCTATTATGCACTGGTAATTACCACCTATCTTGGATGAAATCAGAGAACATACCTGCATGCTGTTTCCCGTTAGAGATCTGGTAGTACTCCAAATTCTGTGTGGAAAAACACAAACATTGGCTCTCAGGAAGAACTCTGCAGTGTTAGGAACCAAAATGTTTCATGTCTGTTTCCATTTCTACACAGTGCTTTCCTAGCATGTGCTGCCCCTATGCTGTGCCCGTCTGTCTTTTCACCTGTATCTTCTCATGTGGACCTGCTCCCTTTCCATGAGCCCGTACCTGCCTCTCCTCCTGAGCTATCTCCTTCGGCCCAGCCTCCATCCTCTCTCTCAGTGTACAGAGAACCGACTCGATGGTCCCAGGGGTGTTGCACACGATCTTCCTCACACAGTCTTCGGGTATGTGGAAATTAAACTTGGAGAACACCTTTCTGAGGTAAGGATGAAGAGAAATATTTTTTCTTAACAGATGTTCCCTGGCCTTTTAAGAGATGACTGCCAGACCATTTGCTCTGTTTGCTGTCCATAAGGCTGAGGGCTTCTGAGCAGTCCTCAGCTTTGGCTCCTCTGCAGTACATTAAGGAAGGATGGGGTTTGCATGGTGATGTAGGAAGACAATTTACCGTACTGCTCTGGACCATTTTGAGGGCCCCGAGCTCATTGACAGCATACTTGGAGCGGTAAATTTACTCTGGAAGAGTAAGCAACTATTTCAGTGCAACCCTGCAACCATGAAACTGGCACAAAGTGGCCAGGTATGAAGTTCCCTGTTATTCGACGGTGGTACCAGGGCGTTATAAGTGTCCATCTTTTTAAGAGTAGGGAGGTGTGACATGTAGATTCTGCCTGAAAGTTCTTTTCTGAGTGAGGTGTTTCTGTTAGGGTCTAATTTAGGCAGAAAATGCTTACCTGTTGAGGATAGTCCAGTTGGACAGTTTCTGTTGGGTAGAATTTGCTGGGGTGTAGTTATGGAGGTCCACCATTTTGGGGTGGAAGTGCTTCACAAGTTCAGCAGCCATCACTGAGGAGCAGGAGGAGATGGAGTCCAGCTTGAGAGTCAGGACATCAGCAAAACCCCTCCCCTTAAATCAAAAATAAGGAAACGATACCCAGTGTTTCAGTGCAGGGACAACATCTAGATACTGTGGACTAGCTACCTCCATCACTGAAGTCCCTCGCTATGTTCCTCTTCGGCCTGGAAAGCGGTATTTTATCAATCCAGGCATAAAGATCTTGCAGTGTTTCTTCGGTTAACTCTGTAGCCATTGTTTAAATACTCTTTCACAGTGCTAATGCTTAGCTTGCTAGTCTGATACCCACTTAGCTCACCGCAGTGTTACAACTGTTGCTAGGTAACCAGTCACTAAGAGCCTTATGTATGGTGGCTTGGTGAGGACAAACTTCCACAACTTTACTTTCCTTTCAGTTTCTATATCATGCCTTTTTTTGCTTTATATTTTTGTTTTGTAAGACTACAGTATATCCTTAATTCCTTAAGTTTCAGCCCTATACAGGAGAGGGTGTAGATTATGAATATGATTTTAACTTTTTCTAGTCTATGGGAAGATACAAACACTTGGAAAGAACAGCCATTTCAGGTTCTTTTAAAATGTTTTATTCTGGAAAAAAAAAAAAATAAAATTACAGTACAATGTACAGAATGAATTTTTTAAGTAAAATGGAAAAAAAATCAACCACACTTGTGTTTCTTAATTCAAACCTGCTGAATTAAGATCAGCACAATTTAAAGATTTTTCTTAGCATTTTTAGGTGGGAAAATACTCAAGTAGAAATCCAGTGTAAACTCCTTTATTTGGTGACATTCAGGCATCTGCCATGTGCCCAGTCGAGAGACACTGGAGGAGGTGCCCAACTTCTGTGCTTCTGCCTGAAGGTGGGTCAGTGTCATCTGAAAGCTAAAGGTGAGCTGGGCTTGTGCTGTGGATGCATTGCATCCGGTTTGGGCAGTTCCTGAAGAAAAGTGATCCTGTGTAAAATCAGGCTTGGCCACAGCGAACACGTACCACAAGTTACATAGATTTACTCTTAGAAAAAAATGCGCAGACCCTTCTCAGCCCCTGTTTACAGTTCAGTGCTCCGTAAAACACACATGACAGTCAGTAATAGCCAAGTCTTCATCGGCTTCAAAGTCAACCTTCCTTGAGTTCAGACCATCAGAGCTGATCTCTTCGTCTTCATCTGGGCTTAGGTGGAGGTTTGGGTCCTGCCATCCTTCCTACTGCAACCTGCAGTACGGCACACATCAGTCCTGTCAGTATGGCGCCCACTAGAGAGTGGGAGGGGCACTGTCGTATGGGGTGCAACTTGGGGCCTTACATAGGCCCTGACTTTTTTAAGCACTGGCATAGTTGCAAAATCATTTAAAGGGGCAGATTCACTAAATCCTCGGTGCTGAGCCACATGAAAGATAAAATAACTAGCAGTGGGTCTGGTGGGATCGTACCTGCTTATGCTTCCATGGTGGCTGCGCTGATGTTGGCTTTGCAGGGGGCACTGGCGGAGAAGGGCCCGATGGGGGAGTCTGTTAAGAGACCCAGACAGACGTGTCATAGCTATTTAGCAACCTTGACAGTGACAGCATATTACATCTCCCAGAAATGAGGAATGACTCTCATGACTCACCGGCCTCACATTTAAGGCTGGTAATGGCTTTGTTGGAGGTAACGGTCTTGCCTGTAACATAAAATGAAAGCATGCTTGCATATAAAATGAGGCAAATCCAAAATAGTGAAGCAAAACAGTATGTCTGAGCTATTTGCTTTGCTCCAAGTGGCCAAATATGAAACTTAATGATTCTAGGAGGAATTTAAAACTCACTTGTGGAACTGGTGGAGGTGGGGTGGCAGGTTTAACCACCTGTTAGATAGGAAATTCAAAACATTAAAGATGAAACCCACCCTAAAGGAGAAATTATGCAGTGATGAGTGTAGTGATGTCTTACCTGAGCTGAGCCTGATGCAGGCTGCCCTGGGGGCTGTCAAGGAGGCACAAAGGGACTAAAGTCAGCTTAGGATTGTGTGGTTCTGAGGCCCGGCTGTGGTGCAGACCAGGGGAGCCTCACCTGTGGAGCCGGTCGGCTGGGAATGACGGTGATTCCCACCGGGAATGAGAGTGCTCGGGTGTCTGTGGACTCCATAAACATGGGCTGGCTGATCTGGGGGGGGCTGTCCCTAATGCCACCCTCCTGGAAGACCGGGTTAGACAGACCCGAGCCACCAGGGCATTTTCTGGGGAAAGATACACAATCTTGGAGTAAGAGGAAGGTAAACTAGGCCAAGCCACGGCACCTTTGCGGATAGCAAGCAGTATGATTTGTACACTCGCACTCACGTTTTACAGAGGTATGCTCTCCTCGTCTTATGTCTGTGATACAGCGCCGCCCCGGTGGCCAGGACCAGAATCACCACAACAATAACAGAAATGCCAACAACCGGAGGAAACCAATCTGCAAATAAAACCATACACTGTTTATGGGATGTTCCTGGAATATCACCAGTGAATTGGGGGAACCAGCCTGGATTAATGCATTAATATATTCTGCAGGTTTTATTTTTGTCCGGAGTGTCCATGATGCCACAGCCAACCATGTGAGTACACATGTGTAAATGTGCTCCGAATGGGAAAGGGAGACCCACCTAAGGGGGCGTTGGCCAACCTCGTGCTGCAGTAGGGTGGGGCCCAGCCAGGGTCACAGTGACACTGCCTCTCGTGGTTGCAGACCTGATATAGACATGACATGATTAAAGACACACACCACTGACACACATGGGGGAGAAGCATCCTGCGGGGGGGGGGCAGTACTCACCCCATGGTTGTTGCATTTAGCAGAGCAGTCCCCTGAGCCATAGGCCGCAATATCCTGACAGGCATTGCCAAAGCAGACCTGTAAGCAGGTCAGGGGTATTAGCTGCAGCTCAGGACCCGGAGACAAGGCGTACGTGCCGGACGCTAAACTCACTCACCTTCTTATCACCGCATTTGGTTCCGATGGGGACCATCCCCAGGTCTTCCCCGTCAGAGTTGTCCACGGCGATTTTGCACTGCACCCTGGGCCCAAAGGTGATAGTGACCTTCTGGTGCGTGATGGGGAACTCGCTCCCTCCACTGCAGAAGATCTTCCCACACTTCATGTCCCTGGGGAAGACAAAGGAATCAGCGCTGTGGCCCAGTGGCCCCCAGGAATTCCCCTGCATGTCAGAGAGAGGGGGGCCGTACCTGGGTGCGCAGCCCTGGTAACCATAGCTACTCTTCCTACAGTAAACATCCTTGGTGCCTTGTATGTTCTGCTTGAAGCACACGTCCAAGGCCACCTGTGTACCTAGATGAGAAAGGAACAGAAGATATGATTTCACAACATCACAGATGGCTCCATCTTTTTCTGGATCCATGGCATCACCATAGGTATGGGTTATCTATATTTTTTTCTCCAAGGGCCATATTCGTGTTAATTATTCAATTGTGAGATCTGAATTTAATTGTTTTGTTCATCTATTGCAGGGATGGTGAACCTGATCCATGGAGAGCTGGAGTGTGAGTTTTTGGGATGACCCTTCAATCAGCCAATAATAAAGCAGTGGTTGTCAACTCCAGTCCTGGGAACTCACTGGTATTTGCTGATAGAGAGGTCATCCCAAAAACCCACACCCACACCCGCTCTCCATGGATCAGGTTTGCCACCTCTGTTCTTTCACATATCCATATCCTAGGCAGTCAGGAATGTCTTGATTCATATTGCTCGGAAGATGAACAGTTTGAATTGGTAAATGGATCTAAGGCTGGCCATGTTCTTCAGTGATGTGCCCATTTAACCATGTGGCAGTGCTGTGTTCTTGCAGCTAGCAGCTGTGTCAGCAAGGCTACCTTTCCCCCAGAGGTGTGTGCAGTGACTCTGCAGGGTGGGGCATCGCCCATTGTAGCAGTAGCCTCTCTCAGAGTTGCAGGGCACCCCGTTCATCTTGTATGTGTCCTTGGGGCAGTACGGGCTCTGGCCCGTACAGTACTCGGCAAGGTCGCAATCGGTGGCGCTGGCTCGGCAGAGAGACCCCGCTGGCTTTATCTGGACAAAAGAAAAAAGACGACGAGATCAGGGCAGTGACTGGCTGCTGTGAAATGCGACCCCCAATCAGGGGACCCGCAATCATTTTCAGCTCCCCATGGTTAAAAGTCTGCTGCTAGCTATGTGTCACTCATTGTGACACCTGTGCATGAAGCGGGCGTCTTACCTGGCACTGCTGGCAGCACTCTCCCTGCGCACACTCAGCCCCTTCTGCCAGCTGGCATGTGCTGGCATTGCAGCAGGGGTCGCTGCATTCCTGCAACGAGTAAACCGTCAGGATGAGATGGGCCAGAACTGACAAGATCAACACAGAAATTTTCACACGCTACTGTCCCAAATTTCCGACTATCCATGGGGTCTGACCTCCACCGTGCCGCAGTCGCACTGCTCCCCTGGTTCTACAAAGGCATTGCCGCACACTGGACCCCCAAAAAGCCGGTCTGTGTCTGGGACATCCAGTAGGCAGGTGGGATTTTGGTTCTCCACAAATTCCCTCAGTTCGGTTAGACTGCAGCCGCTGAAGGCTTCTGGGTAAACCAGCCTGGGTATGAAAAGACAGATGATCATCTTCACTGGCCCAGTTTCCTAAGAGGGTATGTATACTCATTACGATCCTTAACGTTCATGATGTTAGTAACGGATTCTTAATGCCTTCATGGAATTCCTACTAAATTGGATACTCACCCAACAGTATCTGACATGACGCAGTTGTGGGAGGGCGATACCGTCCCGCAGGTACACTGAGAGGCATCGTGGGACATGCCCAGGTTGTGGCCCATTTCGTGAGCAATGGTAGAGGCCACACCGATGGGGTTATTGTTGTGGTCCTGAAAGAAACAGAAGTGTAAGGAAATATCTGAAAGTATGCATTATAATGATCTAAAACCAGCACAGATGGTGATTTATGTGTTGTGTGCTGTAGGGGGTATTGCCCTACACTTGCTTCAAATAAGCAGATTAAGACAATAATATCTATGACAAGCCCCGCCCCCCTTTCATTGAATGGAATGGCAGTTATGGCACAACCTTGGAGGTCAAATGGCAAAGCTGCACAACAGAGCCAAAGGCACATACCTCATTCACGGCACCGGAGTCCACCGTGCACATTGTAGATTTTACTGCCAAGCCAACAGTGGGGCCTGCGAACTCAACACCACTGATGAAAAATCAAACACGAAGAGAAACAACCATTATTGATTTGTAAACCAATGGCATCCCGGGAATGATGCGTAATTCTGCCAGTGACGCAGACGTACGTGATAAACTGTGCGTTGTCGTGTTTCTTTTTTTTGATAAGATTTTCCTTCCGCCAGCTCAGGAAGTTTTTCAAGGTTTCATGAGGATCGTTTTTGACGTCGATGTTGTCTTTGTATGACCAAACCTCGAGACCCACCAACATGATGCGGAAATTCAGGGGTCGATACAACTGCAGGGTTGAAACATGAGTCAGAATCACCTAAAGGAGCTGAAGGCACATGGGTGTAAAACCAAAAAAACGGAGGTTTGTAACCTTGTCTACGTGGTTGGCGATTTCGAGCATTCTGGCTTCAATCTTCTGCATGCTCTTCCCAAATTTCTGAAACTGGAAAATAAGGTAAACAATTGTTTATTCATTTGTCATTACTCAAGTAATAAATAAAAATAATAAAATGTATAATAAATTCATTACAATATCTCAATAATAGCTCTAAAGTTATATACAGACACCATTAAGATATAGAAATATGATGAAGATTAAAGTGTGAAATAGGCCAGAAATATTTCCACACCTGAAAGCACAAAAATAAATACATATCATCCAACACATAGTGCACCTCCCTACATGTAGGCTAAATGGGGTCTGACCTCTGCATTGTCCACCACCAGAAACAGCTCCACAAACCTCTGTGGTCTCATAAGAGGCTGGCTTTTCTGAAAACACAGAATTTAATTAGTACTGTCATGAAGACTGGATGCTATGCCAAGTCTTCTCTCAAACACATTTCCTGCAAAGTGTCTTCCCTCCCTGCACAGAAGGGAATGTCTGAGGAGCGTTACAGGTCTTTGCATGAACAATTCAGCAGCTCTTGTATAGTGGGGCATCCATGTCCATCACTTTCCATGACCGAACACAACATAACCATCAACAGCCTAGCTTAGTGTGTGGCATGTAGTACATCTTGTCTTACCAACAGAATGTAGCAAGACCTCAAATGGTTCTCATAGCACGTAGCATGAAGTGAAATGCTTGTGGTGCCCAGCTAATGAACACTTAAGATGCGAGTAACCTGCAGCATACCAGGCCGCTGGGCAACATGTGGGCCGCCACTCCGGGGATGAGGTCATACATGGTGGCATTGGCATGTCCGCAGGCAGCCCTCTTGTTCCTCCTCAGGTGCTCCTGCCGGTACAGGGCGTGCTCCCCATCTGCTGAGCTCCCCAGAGGTTCGATGAGGTAGACCGCCTGCCCCACCCTCAGAAACCCCCTACAGGGTGGAGACAGGAAACACTAAGGTGTGTGTGTGTATTTGTAAAGTCTACTTATAGATACATAAATGAACTCTCCCTTTATAAAGATCTAGGTGACACTGGTCCAGTTTGTGTGATTTTTCCATCAAGTTATCTATTCCACGCCTAAATAAGCACAGATGGGTCACCTTGACAGCACTGCTGAGTTAGATAAGACCATCATGAAAGTGTGCAGCCAATCAGAGGAGGCCTCGCTGTTGGAGATGTACTGACAGGTGCAGGTCCCATGACCCCTATATCTGAACCTTAACTTTGTGTGGTTTTCCTTTAACTGAGGTTATCCAAGGGCAACCTTCAGACCGACACAGCAAGAGATTAAAAATAACATTTTGGCGGAAAACAGATTAAGCTGTTAAGCTGTTCATCTGTCATAGAGATCAGATGGACCAGAGCTAGAAATCCTACAAATATGAAAATCCACCCTTTCACCTGGCTGTCTCACAGAGGCCCAGACTGCCCAATCACTTTCAAAACAACTGAACCTAAAGCTGGGTGCTGCAGAATCTGACCCAGAACAAATCCCTAAAAAGAACTTAGCTACCAAGGAATTTTGTTTGGATACCAAGAATGACATCATGGCAGATGGTGAAACACTGCTTCACACCTACCGCATTCCAGAGCAAAGCCCAACACTGATGGAAGAATCCTCAACATCCTGGAAATGTCCCAGGTAATAGCAGTGATCCTGCACCAAAGCAAAGAATGAAATTTGATGGAATTGCTGTATGGTAAATGCAGAGGTGGATATTTCAGGTCCAGAGAGTACAAATCCAGACCAAGGTTTTGTTTCAACCAACCAGTTGAGTACTCTGTGACTATGACTCTTTAAACTCAACTGGTTGATTGAAAAAAAATCTTGGTCTGGATCTGTACTTTCTGAACCCGAAATCTCCACCTCTGGGTAAATGTTTTTCAGGTAAAGGCCACACCTGGCCTGAGTACTATCTATCCAAACAATCTCCACCTTTGCCTGTGCTCCTCCTTCTCCACAGTGCTGTCTCCATCTCTACCCACAGGCATTTCCCTCATCCTATTTATCTGCTTGCTTGCAGCTGACTTTTACTGAGTAGTCCGACCTATTTTTTGGGACACTTAAGCTGACATTGTGGTGCAGTGGGTTACGAGGCTAACCAAAAGGTTGAAGGTGCGAGCCCCTCAAAGATGCTAAAATGGAGCTGCTACCAAATTAAATTTGTGTTTATGTTACCAACAAACACAAATGTATTTAGGGAAAGTGTATTGGTTCTCTGTATTGGACTCACAACCAGAAGGTCCCCAGTTTCATCCTATAGCCAGAATAGTGATGATCACTTGAGCAAGGTCCTTAACTGCATAAATTGCTCCAGGCACCAGTACTAATACTTGTACACATAAAGGACCATTATCATTTTCTTGTATTTTCCATTAGTTAATAAAAGGTGTGGATCAGAGATGTTTCTTACCTTATTTCTTGGAGATGCTGTTACTTCCAAGCCATTTTCTAAATAGTGTGTAACGGTGTAATCGTCACTCAAAAGATTTCTAGAACAAAAATTAACATTTTAATGTAGCTAAATATTTTTCAATGAATTTCAATATTAAGTGATGCAAAATCCAGAATAACCTCGTTGATTATTTAAATTACACTTACTTATTCTTCTCAAGATGAACCGTGTAATTCTTCCCTTCAATAGTTAGTGCAAACTGCTGCTCCTCTGGGTATGTCTGCAGGACACCAGCGACCATCATCAGTCAGAAAAGGAATGGCAAACCAAAAAAACAGGCGGAACGATTAGTTGATATCAGTTGGTTTTTTTTTCTAAAGCAGATTTTTTCAGTTAAGGCATTCATATTGGAAGGCTGTTTTAGCGTTTGTGTGACGCAAGCGAGACCGAAAGGGCCGCGGTAATAACTGGCGCATCCATCCCATCTTCAAAACCTGTAGCTGCGGGATTTTCAAAATCACCAAAGAACTGGCAAAACCTCACAGATACTGTAACTAAGAAACATAACCACATGCGTTTCTTTTATTGTGTTATCGAAATAAGCGTATCAAGTAAAAACCAACTTATGACACCGGTTTAAACATCCTTGCAACTAATATACTAGGCAGAAAAAAACAGTTGATGAGGTATGCAACATACCTGTTTGGTACTCCGTTTAGCTCTAAGTCCCAGTTTTTGTGGTTTGACAATATCGTACTCCTTCACATGAGGTAGTTTGCGTGAATTTTCGACGAGCGGTGCTAAAAGCAATATGAGATTTAGTCAGTATCTCAAAGCGACAGCAATCATTGATACAGTATTACACTTTTAAATATAGCCGCAAAATACACCATACAAAGGCTATTATAAAATAACATAAGAAATATTGAGAAAAATATGTATTTCAAATGGCACATGCATTTGGAATTGATTTACTTTCACTAGCACCGATTATTTAACTCTTTTATTATCTGATCATTTCACTGTACAAACACTGTGCGGTCGATATTGATTTCCAATAAGACGTTATCTAAAGCTTACCGCATGACGAAACGATGAAGAGGAATAACGGGAGAAATGTACCGCATCGCATGGCTGTGGATACACTGATTTCACATGGGTTAGGGGTTGCTGCTGATCAGGCGCCGGACCTTTATTCAGTCACCCCCCTCTGCAGAACTCCACCTCCATTATATCCGGAAGATAAGCCTGTCGCCAATGACTGTCTTGATCTGAGTCACACATGGTGTAATACAGCCTCACCTCAGATGTTAGAGAACGATCTGTGAACCACAGGCAACTGCGAACACCCTACAGTTCTTTGAACATCTGCGACTGAGGCTGTATTAACACTTGACTGGTCAAAAGAGCTGCTGGTTGAAACTAAATACAATTTGTGTTTTAAATGTCAGTCTCAAAAAAATAAAGGCAAGGGGCGTAGGTGATATTGTTATAATACAAACATATAGTTAAAAGAAAGCATTTTAAAAAATCCTTTAAAGTAATAATATCAGTAATTAAAAACTAAATAAATATTTTCTAATTGCTTGTTCAATGGGGTTTCCTGTAGGCCTAGAGGAACTGAGCAGCCAGTGTCACACGTACAGTATCATTAAGCTTTATAATTGTTTTTAAGCAAACTTTATAATAACACTCATTACCGAGAACATATCAGGCCAGATTTTAATATTTGGCATTAATTAAAAAAAGAAAACGTTACAGATTAGGAGTTGTCCCTTAATTTTGCCAGCCCAACGGGAAAATGCCAGTCTAGCCATATCATACTTCTAATATGTTGGCATATGTGTTGCTATGGTGCAGTTTTGTCACTTTCCCCTTCTGATTTAATCCATCGGAAGATTTTAGTAGTATCTCATCCTGTTAGGTTGGGAGTGCCTCCCTAAAAGAAAAACATTGTCGTATTTGAAGTAAGAACAATGGGGCACACACGTCAAGTCAGAAAGGCTTCTCGTTTTCAGCTCAATCTCGGTTTTCCTGCGGGAATTGCCCATGACACAAGGGGATATGCATCATGCATCTTGTCATCTTCACCACAAACCTGATGCCATCCTGGTTCGGGGAAATACAGATATGCTCAGGATCAGGGGCGTCAGGTCTGGGACATTACACAATATTTGATGTTAAATGTTGGGGGAGGGGGTCCAAACGAATACTTATGAAATGTGAGGGGGGCGGCGACGCCCATGCTCAAGATAAATATATTATAAGTAAGTATATTATGTAAGGTTATTAAACAGCGCCCGCTAAGCTAAATGGGGTCAGATTCCTTGCTGTTTCTTGTAGACCTATACTTTTCTTATATGGTGGTATGATTTATCTAAAAGCACTTCTGTGCCGCGTGTCCACATTTGTGTTTTACTATTCATTTTAGGTATTTTTAAAAAGTGACCTGCGCTATTTCCTCCCGTCTACACTGCATCTTAGCTTTCATCAATCGCAAATGCGTTCGGTTTAATTATGGAGGGCATACATCATGTGGAGGGAAACAAAAGAGAACGTCAGGGAGATATACTGGCCCTTGTTCGTGATCCTGGTGGGGAACAGCGTCCACTGGTTTACATTACCTGTGCTATGGGACGTCTCATGGGGTTGAGTCCTGTCACGATGCCTTTTCCCAACTCCGCATCCCGAATACAGTTACTTAGAGCTCAAATTAAAAAGGCATCAAACTGACTGGGCAGTCGATTTACCTTATGATCGATTTAACTTCTAGAGTGTAACAGGTGTTTGCCCTTAATAAATGTCATCAGCATATGTAAAAGTATGGACACTTATGCTGTAATGTCCGAATGAATATGATAGGCCTATATGAAATAGAAACTATAATTATGTGAGAAAATATGTAAAACAATTAAGAGAACAATAGAAAACTGAAAAAACAGTTCACTCATGACTTACCGAATGAGGCTATTTGGCGCCACCATGCGACAATTTTAGTAAAAACAAATGTCTTTAAAAATCACGTTAACTTTTGTCAAATTTAAAGGTATATGAGCGATACATTTAGATAAACCGACTTAAACCCTTTAGTTTGGGGTACCTCAAATAACGAATTTTTTTTCAAAATTATTGTGGAATATCTTTGCCTTGAAAATTAGAATTAATCTTCACGTTCCTAAAGGAGAGCCGTGAGGTTAGATTTTAGGACCCAGGAGAAAAGCACGGACTTGAGTCCGGCAGATTAGAGGCGGGACGCGGATGTCTACGTGAACAGCTCGCGCAGTCACTGTGACGTCATCATTTGGAGAGTTCGGAGTATCGCCAGTTTCTGTCACTGGGAGGTCTGGTGCTCCGGCCGCTGATGCTGCCGAAAACCCCTGTCGTACAATTATGTTCCGACCGGATTTAGTACGCTTCCTGACGGCCGCCGACGCGGAGGAAATTCATGTCGGCAGCATCCCGGTCCTGCCAGTTCACCTAAAACCGAGCGAGCCCTGCAGCGGGATCGAGGAAAGCCCGTCCGCTTTTACGTTCACGCCGCGCCGAATGAGGCTGGACAAGGACCATGATCTGTTTGAAGTGGGTTTCTGAGGCGGTTTGTTGAGCTTTTAACAGCTGTAAATTGGGCCGGAGTAACTACAGCCCAAGAACCCTTTCTGTTTGGAGTAGTAAACCAAGTTCCTGCTATAATTAACGTTGGTTTTCGGTGTGTAGCATTTCTCTGGTAACCCACACATGGAGTTAAAGGTAACGAGGCTGTCGTCCCTCCACAGGACGGTGACATACACAGGCACCTGTATCTGCGGGACAGCGCCGCTGGAATGTCGGAGCTCCCTCAAGCTCCAACGTGAGTAGTAGCCGAAATAAGATGCCTGGAGCAGGCTGCCCCAGGAACATGCTGCCTGACGCCTCCGTCTCATGTGTCCCGTCAGCGTAGCAGAGTTCCGGTGTCACATCGCCGGGTGCAGTCAGCTCTTTGACACCCTGGAGTCCTACGAGCATCACTACGACGCCCTACACAGGCGTGTCTGCGCCGATTGCAAGCGCGCCTTCCCGTCGGACCATCTCCTGGACATCCATATCCAGGAGTGGCACGATTCCTTATTCCAGCTCATGGCCAAGAAGCAGAACATGGTATGCTGGACCTTTGCTGTAGGATACATGTCTGGAAGGTACAGCTTGGTCACTGATGGATGTCCAGCCTTCCTAAGGCAAATGACTGGATGGAACTATTGTGGCGTGGGCTGTGTGTATGCAGTTTGTTTTAAGTGCACAATGTCTCTTATCCCCCCAGTATCAGTGCTTGGTTGAAGGATGCAATCTAAAATTTAAGACCAGTACGGAGAGGAAGGATCACCTCATTAAGGTTCATCGCTATCCTTCAGACTTCAGGTTCGACAAAACCAAGAAGAACAGGAGGTAATGGCATGTCCTGCCTTGTGTCGCGTAGGGATGGATCCCAGAGATTTTACAGAAAGCATATGAAGAATATGTGTCATCAGATGTAGGGCTTTAAGCAGAGCTCAGGGGATTGTGGGGGATCGTGTGGGTTTAAGGGGTGGGCAGTGAGTGATGCGAGCTTCCCACTCTGAACACCAGGCCTCCGGGGGGGGCGACCCCGCGTGTGGAAGTGAACATGGAGCAGGGGGACGAGCCAGGAGCTGGGGAGCCCATGGAGGCTGAACCAGCTGTTCAGAAACGGGGGGATCGACCCAGACCAAGCTACTCCTACAAGTCAGTGAAACCTGTGTGCATTCGTGTTAGAAAACCCCTCTGGCCTGTATGACGAAGCTAGATTTGTTGGTTATGCAGATAACTGTCAGATTTAAGGTAATCTGGGATAAACCTAAATCCACTTAAACTGGGGTACCTTAAATCCTTGGTGCTCAGCTTTAGCAGACTCACCCTAGCAGGATAAGTGTTTATGATTACCTGGTGATTAAGGCAGCTGGCCGACTTATTCCCTAAAGCAGGGGTCACCAACTCCGGTCCTGGAGGGCTACTATCCAGTAAGTTTTCTATCCTACCTGGCTTCTAATGAGTCACACCTGCTCCTGGTATTTACCTGAGAACTAGTGTGGCTCATCAAAAGCCAGGTAGGATAGAAAACTTACTGGATAGTAGCTCTCCAGGACCGGAGTTGGTGACCCCTGCCCTAAAGACCGCTAGTGACAGTGCCTGGCCTGCAGCTGCCCATCTGCATGACGTAACTCTAAGCTAAGGCTGACAGCCATGTATAGTGATAATTATCTGTCACACCCTGTGTTCCTGAAGGCAAGGGTTGGCATGTTCTTTATAGGACTTGCTGGCATTTTAATACCACAAAAAAACAAAGTTGTGTTCTGCCTATGTAAGTTAACGCTGATGTATGCATGGATTAAAAATACAAAATAATAATAATAAAAGTGGCTGTTGCAGGGTTTCTGATGTGAACTCCTGTTCCAGGGTCCCCGCATCTATCTGCTTTGGCCAAGGATCCGTGCGAGGATTTAGAGGCGGGAGAAGACGCAAGTAGGCAGGACTCTTTTCAGCACTTGAGACATGCAGCGCCCCAGCAATGATGGGGTCCTCTGGACTTTGTTATTCACCGTATGTGTAGCATACCATTAGTGGGGCTTTTTCTACAGGTCTGCTTATACCGTCGTTAGCAGAAGCCTTTGTCCTAGCAAGATAGTTGTGATTCTGCATTGTAAAGTCTACAGAAAGACTCACTATGGTTTACATGAAATGTGTGCTGTGGAAAATAGCGTCTGTTTATGAGAAAATCATGTAAGTGTGTTGTATGAGATTTATATTTTAATATCACGTGAAACCTCAAGTGAACGTTTTGCGTTTTTCATACCGTTGTGAACTAGCGCAGGGTAAATCTATGTAATTCCCTGCTCTTCCAGACGATGTCGCGCACGTACCGCATCGGAGACGCGGAGCGAATTCCGCAGGACTCCTGGGCCATTGTACTTAAATGAAATGATGATAGTGTATTGATCCCTGTGGAGAAATTTTCTTTTCGCTGACCCCATCTTGTTTTCCATAACACACTTAATTCTTAATGTAAATCTTCGGCTTTTTGCGAAATCAGGGTTTACTGTTGTATGTCATCCAAGCGCCTTCGTCCAAAGAGAGCGATTTAAAAATGATTCGTTATAGCAAAGCGTTTAAAACAGATAATTGGTTCAGTTTTATAGTTTAAGTAGACATTTGTTTTGCTTAAAGCCAGTTTTTGGGTAAATAGATTTTTTTTCCAGTGTCGATGGCTCAAGATCTAAGGCATTTCTGTATGTTCCAACCTCCGACTCCAACATGTAACCTTTGCCCATGTTCTGTATGTTAACTTATTTCAGTCTATATTTAGGTTGTAAAGTGACATGGAAATTTCTGCATTAGGCTTGTGTTTAAATGGGCGTTCAGCTGGCTGTTTATGAAGTGTTCAGATGCTAGTTAACATTGTTTATCTTCAGTGAAACCTAATGACATTTTTGAAGAGTGAGTAATTTTAAAACCTTTATTGAATATTTTGTACAAAATGTTTCTAATCTTTAAAATATACAGATGTACATCTTATAAACGTGTCATAAATATTTCTTTTTGATCAATTTTAAGTAACTGTTGAAAGCTGCTTTGCAAATACACTCGTCATGCAGGTAATACAACGTGACCGACGTAATTCTGAACGGTGAAACGTTAACTGTCGTAATATGGCTTTTATTCTTAGGAGCTCATGGAGAACAATGTATTTCTAGATTGATTTAACTCACCGGGATTTAACTCTGATATAAAGGCACAAAGTCTCGCAATTGGAATGTTTCGGGATTCGGAAAACAACAAAAAATATTGACGTTGATTCAACGAATCAAGTTTTTTATGTAGCTTTTCGGACTTGTTATAAAAACGCGCCCTTTGTTATATAGTATAAATATAATTGCATTTTGTAATACGGTGCCGTGCCAAAAATAGGCCTATACACACGATTAAAAATGTCGGTCGCTCAACATCCTTTGTCTTTTTGAGTCAATGACTAATTTGTAGGATTGCATATTAATAAAATGTTATATAATATACTGAAGTTCCTACTGTTAATTTGCCTTATGAAACATGGCTATCGGAGTTAATCCTAGCAGTGACCTGTGGAAAAAATAGTGTTTGGATCATCCATCTCGGTATTCAAACAGTAACCCAGTGAAACAAGGGTATCATAAACGGTGGAGTACAGGTGACATTCATACAAACCGTGGTATTTAAATTGTCACCGGCTCTTAAATTCAATAGGAGCGTATTAATTTTAAAACCACTTTTTGGCAGCAACTTAAATGCTTTAAAATGCTTAAATCTCTTAGGCACATGGTAATGTGGAAGAACTAGGCATTCGGCTGCGAACTGCGTTGAGTTTTTAATATATAAAATGTATATAAAATATTTCAGTAAACGATCTATGCTCGAATGGTATTCCAAATCACCACGAGCTGGGCATAAAAATACGAATGATTAAGATTTTTTAACAAAGCACTTCATAATTTAGTGATTCAATATACAGTTATTTCAGAAATTAATTTCTGCTAAAATTATTTCTAGAATGTATTTAAAATTTCAGCAAATTGTAAAAAAATTATGATAAAAACACGTGCTGTCTAGTATTTTACGGCCGGCATTAATCGCGTTTGGGAGTTAGTGCGTTCCGTATAGGTGTAGTTTTCTAATGGGGCGAAGTCAATCAACGCGAATTTCCTACTTATGACAAATAATACATGCCGTATGTTACTGGTCCGGTGAATAGTCCGGGGACCGGTAAGGTGGGCCTTTGAAAAGAGCCAGAAGGTCCGTAGAGTGATGGGGTGCCCAGAGGGAAAGGAAACGCAAATGCAGGTACCAGCGGCTTGCTCGCAAGTTTAAGTTTTTCCAGCTCTGCCTCCTGAAGTCTCTTTGCCTTGGCTCTTCTGTTTTGGAACCAGATCTTGACTTGTGTCTCAGTGAGGTTCAGTGAATTTGAAAACTCTGCTCTCTCCGCTATGGAAAGGTACTGCTTCTGTCGGAACTTTCTCTCCAGGGCCAACAGCTGAGACGTCGTGAACGGAGTTCTCGGTTTTCTGTTGTTCTTGTGCTTCCTGAGGGTGCATGGGGGTGGACTCGAGTGTCCTGTTGACCGATAAGAGTAAATCTATCTTAGGGAAATACAGTATGCGGCTGACACCGCAATGTATACGATAAAGCTGAAATAAGAGGGTGTCACTTGTACAACAGTAAAGTCTGTTCATGGTAATGCCGTAATTCCAGGGGTTATCTGATCCAGTAAATCAGTAAAATCACTTAATAATGTAGTATATAAAATAAAGAAAACCGGACTCAAACTAATACGCGGAAATAGCTGGGTACGGAAAAGGTTATACCGTTAATAACATCTCTGATAATTGAATTTAAATCATTAACTATTAGTAATGTATACATATTAGAATAACATCCACGAAGACGGTTGTAAAACGGTTGTAAAACTGTCACCACGTTCTACTTTCAAACTTAATTGTTAGAAAAACATTTGCATATTATTTTAAATACAATAATTTAGGTACTTACGTGAAGATGCGGAGTAAGATGTCTGAAGCCAAGACCTTTGGTCGCTATCACTGAGATGTTCGCTTTCTTTTTTCTTGCAGTCCGATAATGTAGTAACACTCTCCACTGAAATTCTCTCTGAACAAACTCTCTTCTGTGATGTTTGTGGTAGTTGTTCCTCGGTGCCTGGCTTAGTTGATGAACACTGAATCCGACGCATAGCTTTGTCCGAAATTAGCGACTCGACACTGAAAGGAAGGCTAGACGCCTTTTCCTTGCAGCTTTTAGAAGTTGCCATATCTTTTACTTCGAAGTTTTCTCGTCCGGGATCTTCTTTTTCGTATACTTTTATCTTTTGGAGAAGACACCCTTTGACAGCATTCATAGTATGGGAATACGGGGCCATACACCTATAGAGTATATCGTTGACAGTCCCGAACAGCGGGGCGTTGCGTCTTTCACCCAGACTCCGAACTTTGCGTCTGCAGCGTCCAACTTCCAGCCCTAAAAGATCCTGAAGGTTTTTCCCGTCTCGCCGCCTTCCAATCGGCTTGTTAATTTGGCTGCATGACGTCGCGAGCCCCACCACTCGATTGGTCGGATCTTTTCTGAAAGGCATATCAATAATGGCTTTAAGATAAATTAGTATATTTACTAATTTAATATTGCGTTGAAAAGCTGTTAACTCAGGGGGCTCTATCCCAAGAGAGGATAGTTAAGAGATGACTTCTCCTGCAATTACTAGCTGCTCCAAAGAGTATAGAGTTCCCATACGGGTTATGGAACAGGATGAAGATGAATCAAGACAAATAAAACTAGCATAATTTAATTCTTCTATATTATATAACCTCAGAGTTTATAAACACTATTACTTTTGCCCTCGGCACAATGACACACCATTTCATCGTATGATTAAAGGACACAAATTGAGACCCGCATCACATGTTTGTATGTTGAAATAAATCATAGAAACATAAGTATAATACATTAAGTAGACAACTGCCTTTAGTTTTAAAATAATCGTTACAAGCCGTACAGTTTAGGGCCAATCCAAAAATACATACACGATAAAAGACATTTAATTTTGGGCATAATATTTGACATGCAGGATATTTTACACCAGTTAATTAGGATTTATTAATCGTGCAATGCAGTGTCTTTTTGAAGTTTTTTTTGTTTGGGCAAAAGATCCAATTGGAATTAAACTGGTTATACCTTACAATAAATCAAAGCGATTTATAAGGCAGACAAGTTAGATTTTGTAAGGCGCCGGGTTCGGCGGGGTCAAAAAGGGTGCTGTTTCGGAGATAAAAGGCACCAGTTAACTCTTAAGCAGTTGTCCTGGAGTTTAAAGTCTAGTGCATCACCAGAAGGGGACCGATCCCCTGATTACCGCAGACTAGCTGAGTTAACCACTAAGTCGCTGGATCCCGCTACCCGACTCTTCCGCGCCGTTCGAATTTCAAAGCGTTTGGCCTGCCCAGTTTCGTTTCGCAAGCCAAGAGGTCGCTTTTAGGACGGGATGTTTTTCACTGATAATCGTTAAATTAAATAATTAAAATATAGATAATTATTCCCGCATTTATTCCACGTGGTTTAAAACAAGTAAGTTAGAGAAATGCTAAAACGAGGTCGTATAGAAAAGAGTGGAATTGTAGGCCTATTTGTTTTTACCTTGCGTGTGTTCATTGCGTTTCGCTTGTATCAAACGGAAGGGAAAATAGGGGAAAAAAATCTAACACGTACGGAACAATTCTCAAGAATCTGGCATTTGCGTATCTCAGGTATCTGGTTGCCCTTTTAGTTTATCAACTTTTTATAAACGAGTTTTTCCGAGTCTTATATTTGACTTTACATTTGCAGTCAGGTATTCTTCAGAAAATGTCTATGAAAAATCTGCGTCAAGGACAGTTTTTTTTAAAAATTGAAGAGTTATTGATCGTTAACCATCGTTATTCAATTAGACCTATAGACCTACATTATTTTTTGTTTGTTTAAAATCTTACAACTTGCTATACATTTCATTAGAAAACACAATGATTTGATAACAAATACGAAGCTGACTAATCGCTTTTTCTAATAATTTGCTTAATGCTAAACTGTCACGTGCACAAATGAGGTCTAATGCGAACGGCGTGATTTACGTCATTAAGCACACGATCGGCTACACGATAGGCTACAAAAAGATTAACCTGAAACTAGGATGTGAGATAAGTATGTGATCATTAAGCTTTTAGCACGTATGTGGAACAATATAGCCTTAATCATAGTTTATCTGCAGGACAGTCTTGTCTCTGTATTACTCTCAAGCCATTAATATCCGTGTATTTTGATGTATTTGATCTGCCGTCAGACACTAAAATGACGCCAAAGTTTCGTAGATATACCAGTATCTTGAAAATGTAGTAAATGGTATCAATACACGCGTACCTATGCTTTACATAGATTCATTTGTAGATTGCTGGAATCTAATGTATTTTGCGGGCATACATCCATTTCATGTTAACAGATTGAGAATTAGAATTGGTGTATTAGAGGTTATTTATGCTGGTACTATTATTATTCATGGTAGCCTTTCACAGTAATTTTGGATGTGTAATGTGCTGACATACTCTGGTGTGATTAGCAGCAGATATCCAAATTCCAGAGCTCAGCACATGAAAGCTGACAGAGGTGAGGGTCTGTGACTGAGACTCTCTGACTGAGACCAATAGCACTTGTCCATTTGAATACAGGAATCAGGCTGTACCTGACCCGTGCTGTGAAGAGACACTGATATACTTAATACTTTTCTATTCAAGGGAAAGGGTTCAGTGGTTTGTGCATTATATTGGTTGCCTTATGATAATATTTCAGCTTTTATTCATAACCACTGAAATTCTTGTGTAAATTTCCATGACGAGGTTCATTGTTTGGTCTGATATGCTGAATTATATGTCTGACTTGGAACAAGTGAAGTAAGTGGAGCAAAGTAGTCAGGGCCAGGATAGGACTGAGTTTCTGACTGGGAGTTTAGGCCCCTGGACAGCATAATATAAAGCTACACTATATAAAAGTAGTGGGACACCTGACCATTACACCTACAGGAACCCCATTCTAAATCCATAGGCATCAATATGGAGTTGGTTCCCTCCTTTGCAGCCATAACAGCTGCCACTCTTCTGGGAAGACTTTCCACATGATTATGCAGTGTGTCTGTGGGAATTTTTGCCCATTCATCCAGAAGGGCTTTTGTGAGGTCAGGCACTGATGTTGGGTGTGAAGGCCTGGCTTGCAATCTCCATTCTAGTTCATCCCAGAGGTGTTCAGTGGTGATGAGGACAGGGTTCTATGCAGACCAGTCAAGCTCTTCCATGCCAAACTCACCCAAACCTCTATGGACCTTAATTTGTGCACTGGGGCACAGCCATGCTGGAACAGCAAAGGGCCTTCCCCAAACTGTTTCCACAAAGTTGGAAGCATAGAATTGTCCAAAATGTCTTGCTATGCTGAAGCATTAAGGGTTCCCTTCCCTGGAACTAAGGGGTCTAGCCCAACCCCTGAAAAACCCCATACCATTATCCCTCCAAACCACCAAACTTTACAGTTGGCACAATGTATTCAGACAGATAACTTTCTCCTGGCATCTGCCAAACACAGACCATCAGTCTGCTAGACAGAAGTGTGATTTGTCACTCCACAGAACATGTTTTCACTGCTCCGGAGTCCAGTGACAACATGCTTTACACCACTCCATCTGACGCTTGGCATTGTGCTTGGTGATGTGAGGCATCATGCAGCTGCTCGGCCATGGAAGCCCATTCCATGAAGCTCCCAGTGCACAGTTTTTGTGCGGAGGTTAGTTTCTCTATATGCATACTTGACTGTATTTGTGTTCTCGCGTACCCATTTCACGTCCTCTTCCATTACTGAAGACCAGTTTCAAGTACAGAGGACGGTAAAAATCCTCGGATATAGTTCCTGCCCCGCCCCAAATATCAAGGATGCATTGATTGCAGCCTCGCCAAGGGAGAACAATCCTATGATTCATTGCTTCCCAAGTTTATTCTTGGAAGGCAAGTTAGCAAGACCGCTCCTGCCAAGACCACAAGTACGGTCTTGGTATTGAGAAACACCCTGAGGGTTTTCATCAGGAGCGTGTCATCAGCTCATGGCTGTAGTATTGTGTGTTACCTACTTTGAAATGTGTGTGGCTGCTTGCATGCGCTATAATGAAGTTTTACGTCACAGGTAAGGAAACATTTCCAAATTAAAGGAACATCATTGTCTGAAGTCCTTGAAGACTTGGCCGCACAAGCGAAAATTCCACCTAAACATAGGGAGTTTTACCAAGTCTAGAAAATGGCTTTAAAAATGCTGTGTGGAGACTAGGGCTGGGCAATTAATCGAAAGTGAATCAAAACCGACATTCAGAACCTCTAATCCACATCATCTTGCCCATGTCGGTTACTTTGTTTCTTCAATCTCCATGCATTTCTACTAATCGGATGGTGGTGATGTAACCAGCTGGGTTTAGTCTTGCTTTCAGCCTTGCTAGTAAGCAGGGCCATGTCAGGTGCGGTTATGGCTTGAGTACGGCTCATATAATTTACAATGGAAAACCATCTCTTCATGATTCGCCTTGGATACAGCTCAGTTCTTCATGGCAGTGGAAAAGCACCACAAAACTGCTTGAGACCGTCTGTGACTGAGGTTGACTCTGACTAAGACTGGCTGAGGCAGTCTGTGCCTTGGACTGCCTGTGACGGAGACTGCCTTTGACTATGGCGCTCTGTCTGACGTTGTCTATCATTGTGGCTGTCTGTGATTATAGCTGTCTCAGTGGGTACTAATGGATCATTATTTGCAAGACTCCTGTGTCAAAATACACGTACATATGCTCCAGATATCTTAATTCTTTGTAGACTGCTGGAATCTGATGTGTTTTGTGGCCATACATCTATCTCACATTAGTTGAAGAATGAGAATTTTGTTTAGTATGTTGTGCATGTGAGTGAAGGGCTGCCATAGGGCCAGTTAATCCCTGAGTTCGACTGATTCACAGCTGAAAGAAAAATAAAGGCTTGGTGAGGAACATCAGCGGAGAGGGTCTCCTCGCCATCTAGATGATAACTCCAGCTGAACATTATCCCCCTGTTTTTGTTAATATTCATCGTAATGCTTGCTGTCGCACATGGTGCAGTTCCCAGGTGAGGATCCTCTGCTTGCCGGCTTGGCTGGTGCTCAGCCGTCCGACTGTGGACACAGATTCCCTGCAGTCTGCTGCCTGTTCCCCCTCATTACTTGATGGTGGGACAGGCTGAGTAACGCAACATCTCAGAATCCACAAGGAAACTGCTCAGTGTAACGCAGAATGGGAATCCAGGCCCCGAACCTTCGCAATAGCACCGGACCGCCAGCCTTAGAAATCCCAGCGAGAGGGTCTGCTGTTATAAAAACAGTGTTTAAATCCGCCTTTTCTTTGCTGGAGGTCTTTGAGAATGCAGTGCCACTTCTCAAGGCAGACCCGCCATTTACCTCCCCTCGTTTATTAAATCATTTGTTTTCCTTTTTCCCTTCCGAGATGTTGGACTGACACCGGATCCTTTGTGCCGGGAATCCCTCTGGCTCTGGCTGCGCTCCTGCCGGGGGGGGGGTTGTTGTGTGGCTGCCCCCAGCACTTTGTGGTCGCTGCTCCGTCTCGGACTTGCGGGTTCCTAAGGGGAGCCGATTTTGTGTGGAATGTTTGTCCTCCTGCGGAGAGCCAGGGTGGGGTTACGCGGATTTCTCATGCTAACCCCCCCCCCCCCCCCCCACCCCCAGGGCAATTTAAAATACAAAAAAAAAAAAGCAGATGCAATCCTCAGAGCCCGGCTGTTTTAGGAGGTAATTGTGGCCTGGAAAGTGGGCGCTGTGATATGAGAGTTTTTGAGCCAAGCATTCTATATTCGGTTTTTTTATACTGTAGCCTCTCTCGGGGGGGCATCACATTGCTATTAAGCCAGCAGATGACATTACCTTTCCCAGTGCACATTACTCTCCATCACACAGGTACGCTTTTTTTTTCTAGAACATTCCATCACGTTTCCATCATATGCTGTGCAGTCCTGGGTCTGCTTGCTGGATGTTTCCCAGCACTGCCCTCAGCTCCTGACGGCGAAGGCTGGAAAACCAGCAGTGCTCCGACCTCGAGGACCGTGAGTTGAATAACCCTGATGTAGGCTGTAGCTGGAGACTCATAAGGTAAAGTTTTGTGGTGCCCTGTCTCATATACCCTTTTGCTGGTCCAAAAGCCATTTCTGCAGCCGTGTATGAACAATGAGACCATGTCAGGAGTGTTTAGGGCTGACAGAAATGCCAGCAGACATAAGGACAGCAGAATGACAATGCAAAGTATACCTTAAGCTGTGGTGCAGGGTCCTGTAGTTTTGGAGATGCTCTCTGGGACTGACTCATCAGAACTAATGGAATCACTGCCATCTCAACCAAGGATGGGGGGGGTGAATTGTCCCGTAAGCATCGCAGACACATGGAGAGCTGCAGCCAGAGCTTGGAAAAACAGAGAAGAGTAACAATAGCTGGAACAATAGCTTATTGTCTTCTCAAACATCCCAACGAACTGAGATAGCAAAGGAGGTCCTTCCCTTTCAAGCAGGGTGACAAGACTGCTACTGCGCTCTGATTGGCCGTCTGCTCCGTGAGATGCCGCGCTGACTGACCCGCGGGCGGGTGTCTGCCCAAGCGGCCCGTGGGGCTACGGATTCCACAGGTGGCTTGACGGGGCTCCTTCCCAGCGCCAACCGAACGGCTTTCTGTTTCTTTCACGCAATTTGCTCTTTCTGCCTTGCAATTTTATATATCATACATTTTATGTAATATATAATCAGACGTGTCTTTCACCTGAGTGCCTCCGCCCCCCACAGATGAATCATGGGAAGTCTCCCCTGTGTGTTGCACCAGCCGTTCTGTGTGCACCTCATTTCTCCAGAGGTGGCACTTTAGCTGCACCGCAGGGATGGAGGGACGGACAACTGAACGCGCAATTTCTCCTGGAGCCGGCAGCGGCCATGGGCCAGCATTCCTGAGGAGAGGCTGGGACAATGCGCACGGTCACACGGGTCTGGGTGTAGGAATGAGCAGCTAATTGTGGGCGCAGTGCAGCATTGCGAGCGACCGTGGAATGCGACCGTGCTTTTGCGCGCACCCCCCCACCACCACCACCACGACCTCCACCCCCCCTCAGTGGCCAGACTTGCGATAAATTAGTTTGCACAAAAGCCTCCGCCACAGTCGCAATTATCCTTTCAGTGTCGTATCAAACTCAGAGCTCCTCCGCAGCGTGCTCCCCGTCTGGCCTCTCCTGCCCGCGTTCCCCACCTGACCCATCTGCTAACTCCCCTTCTCGTGCTCCTCCTGTCATCTGTAAGATGTTCGGGCTGAGGGGTTAGAGACTGGCGGGTGCCCTTGTTGACAGCGTGAGTGTGTCACACATACACCGGATGTGGTTTGTGTTGTGCGTCTGGGTGTGATGGTCAAAGAAACAGAACTGGCTCAAGCTGTAGGCAGACTAGGCAGGTGCCTTAGGCCCCTGAAATACCTGCATTGTATAGAAAAAGAATTTTTCAATGCCAAGGGTCCCTGAAAAGGTAGAGTCAGCCCTGCATGGGGCCCTTGGGGGCCTCATACTGTAGAGGGACAGGGGAAGCACAGGGCCCCAGAGAGTGGGCATACGCAGACTGGTACACGTCGCAGTTTACGCTCTTCCAGCTGGGAGAGTCCTGTGAGGACACAGTGCCGATGCTCAGTCCCTGTTCCCGACTCCCTGCTGTCATTGGCTGGCTCTTCGCTCCCCCCAGTGGCAACATGTGTGAAACGGCGATTAGGAAACGAAGGCCTCTGCATCTGCGTGCACGTGCCTCTCCCAGGTCTGCCCGGGCCTTCAGAAAGGTCACGGCGCACAGACACGACAGGCCCACAGCAGCATACAGGTCTGGCCTTATGTCTGGGGTAGAAGGACACCCTGAACAGGCCTCGTAAAGCGATTGTTTACTCAGTTGCTGGGTGCCACCCCCACACACCAGACCCAATCACCTTCAGTTGCCCCGGTGAATAGACTGAACGGAGCTCATTAGGCTTTCCCCATTCCCATACAGGCAGAGCGCTCACCCTGTTCACAGCGCCCAATCAGGGCATCGAGACCCGTGTTCCGGAACATTCCAACAAAGAGGTTCTCTGCCCTTACCGGTGGAAAAGCCTTAGTAAATATGTACTTGTTTGTCCTGGGGGGGCAGGAAAGCCTCAGAGCCACACCCTTACAGAGGGACAGACTGTGAGCCAGGGCTGACTTAGTGCCCATCACCCTCCAACCCCCCGTTTAATGCAGGCTGGGCTGTGAGGGTGGGGCGTGGGTATGGTGTGTGTGTGTGTGAAAGCTTTGTGGTGCCTGTGGTTAATGAGCTGGAAAATACAATTGCACTTTTCTGACTGTGAAAATTGCTTTGAGGGCATCATAAATTAGCTGCTGGCGGATTTGCTGAATTGATGAGGCTCTGTGCCAGTGCAGCGAAAGAAACCGAAAGCAACGACGAACGCAAAGCAAAAAGATGCAAGACCCAAGC
>JAODJU010000062.1:12087512-12149644 GCA_026776725.1 Gnathonemus echidnorhynchus | reverse complement strand
AGGGGGAGGGGTGCAGTGCCATGAGGGGGACTGAACACGCCCCCAAGAGAAGGGGGAGGGGTGCAGTGTCGTGAGGGGGACTGAACACGCCCCCGAGAGAAGGGGGAGGGGTTCAGTGTCATGAGGAGGACTGAACACGCCCCCGAAAGAAGGGGGAGGGGTGCAGTGCCATGAGGGGGACTGAACACGCCCCCGAAAGAAGGGGGAGGGGTGCAGTGCCATGAGGGGGACTGAACACATCCCCGAGAGAAGGGGGAGGGATTCAGTGCTGTGAGGTGGACTGAACACATGTGATTCCAAAGTTCCACTTTAAATCAGGGATCCAGGGGACAGAGCCTTTGCTTTTACAGTCTAATTTAATTTAAAGCTGGTGGAGTGATTCCATGCAGAAAAGGTCCCGTTCATTATCACGCACGGATGACAGTGAGTTGTACTCACGCTTGTTCTCTCTAAAACCCTAAACTTTCCATGAGGTCTTCTGCCTGGTTTTCAGTCCAATAAACTAGACAGAAAACAAACCAGATGCTCCTAATGACAGACACATGAAAAGATCTGCGTCCGGTGGCCGTTAGCGTGCGGAAAACCCTCGCAGACCTCCCATTCCTCCGCCTGCCCCCCCTGCACAGATGTCCCCAGCCTGCCACCCCCTCCTCTCTCTGCTCTTTCTGGTCACACTGCATCCTAAACCCTGCTGCCCAGGGCTCTGCTTCACTGTCCACCTGCTGGACGCCATTACGGCAAAAAAATCGGGGAAACTCCTGTTCACTGATAGCACAGGTACTGCACTCTCCTCCCACCCCCCGTCTCACCCTCCCCATCCATGAGCTGCTAGCCAAGACAGGGGCACCTCAGAGGGGGCGGCCTCCACGGGCCAGTGCACAGCACAGGCGGGGGCAGACTCTGTGGAGCCATCCCCCGCGAGGGACAGGAAGTAAACAACCCATCTTACGGTCATCACCCCGCTTACACCAGCGGGGCCCTGGAAGCCAGCCAGCCTCGCCGACTGCCAGCCAAGCCCCCCCCCGGCTCAGACCCAGGATGCCCTGGGATTCGTGCCCATCAGCTCTCCCTGGCTTTCCGGTCACCTGGACCACCTCAGGCATCCAGCTGTGCCACGGCTCTCTGGATGTGCTCTGTGTCTGCGTCACTTCAGTGTCATGTGACCCACAGCCTGTCCCCTGTGTCGATGTCACTGAGTTCATCATGTCTGCCCTGTCCAATCAAGAGGCACACTGTCACAGACCAGCACTGCATGGCGGGTTCAGCTGCAGATGTACTACAGGGGCCTTTATCAGGGCACTTTCTGGTATGCTTCCAGCACAGGGCTCCATGGTACACATACACACACACACACACACACACACACACACACACATTTATATTCATATCTGGACAGTGGGGACTGTCCATTCATTTCTATGCAAAAATCCCTAATCCCAGCAATGACAGTCCTAACCTTAACCATACAGTGAGTAACCAAACAAAATGTGAGACTTTTGGCATTTTTACTTTTTTGATCATATTTACAGACATTTGGTCCCCACAAAGTAATATAAACCTAATCCAAACACACACACACACACACACACACACACGGTCCTTGTGCTGGGCTGACACTCATCACAAACATCTGTCAAAGGGGCACATTGTCCAGTGACATCCTATGTTGAGCCAGGGGCAGATTGATGCCCACCAGCCGGGGTCACCCTGTTGGCACAGTGCTGGCTTGCGTTAAAATGGCACCTATCAGATATTGTGAGACCCCGCTGACGATGCGGGAGGGGATGCATTTTTCCAGGCTGCAGCTCTGTCCCTGCATTTCCTGGACACCTGCCTACGGCCTGATGTGTGTAACAGAGTGTGCAGGGAGCCATGAACATGCATGTGGAATGAAACTCTTAACATGACAGTCTTCTGCTGCAAACGTATTCCTTAGTAAGGAAAAGTCAGCATATCCTACAAGCCCCCCCCCCCCCCCCCAAAAAAAAAAAAAAAACAAATGCTAAAAGAACTGAATCAGTCAGTGTATCAATGTAAATTCATTTTATCTGCTAATTTAACCACAATGTTAATCATTTCAGGGAAGCTGCTTTTGCCAACATACACGTTAATTTTCCATTCGAAACCACCAGCATAAAAACAGCTCACAGACACCCATTGACGCCAAGTTTCAATGGAATTCTGTGGAAGGTTCTAGTAGACTTTGTCTGACTGAAGAACAGACGAAAGCTTATTAGTGAATATACTCCTATTACACGTTTTCAGAGCCCAACTGGATGCTGTGCTTCACTGGGAGTCTGTCAGCGCTTCACACATATTGTTTGCTTAGGCAACATTGATTGGACAGAAAGTCTTGCAGTCAGATATCTTAGACCCGCCTGGTACCCTGGCTTCTCTGCGCAAGACAGAATTAACTAACAAAAACGTTAACGCTCAGGTTCAGTCACATGGTGTTAGCGGTGTTGGTTCACAGCGTTCATTCTTTCTGTCGCACGTAGGTACGCAGAAACTTTTTGTTGAAACCCAGAATGACGGTTTATCATTGTGGATATCATCTTTAGCCATTGACATTTGTCAACATTATAAATAAAGGAGCTATCATTAAGTTTTGAGCTTGACCGTTTAATTTTCAAGTTCAGTGACTTTTAGTAGACTAGTTTGGTAATTAGCTTGCCAGCCAGGCTTGGTGTGTGTTTTAGCTGAGTTAGAAGCAACATGGTAGACACTGCAGCTCATGTTGACTTTATTCTAAAGAAGGCCTTTGATGAGGAAGAGCAAAATTTGCATATAAGTAGCTGACCTACTAAAATAAGAAAAAAAGACCTTGTATTGGTCATACTGCCAAGATCCACAGTGTGCTTCCCTCATTTCAAAAATCTGCTGCTGGCATATTCAGAATTTACTGGAAATCACACACACACACACACACACACACACACACACACACACACAGGTTTGTAATTATATCTTTGTTTATATCTAATCTCAACATGACGTCCTTAGCCCCTACCCAGCCCTAACCCTAAACATAAGTAACCAAACAAAATACAAGACTTTTGGCATTTTTACTTTTTTGATTGCAGTCACAGATCTTTGTGGACACCTGAAACATTATCCCCACAATGTCAAAAAAACAGGGCCCAGAACAGATTGGGTGGACTGTACAGATCGGGTAGCGACAAATGTATAACAAACATTGAGGCAAATGGATCACTTTGGTCTGTGGTACAGATGCAGTGTTTGCTGGAAATTTGGGCTGATCAGACTATCCAGGAACAAAATGATGCAACCGACAAAAACTATGAAACACAAGTAAATGAAAATCGCTGTGTTGTGCACTTGGTAAATCAATAAGATCTAAATGAATCAGACAATTCTAAATAAACCATAAAATAAGGACATATCACTGTGCTGTGCGATAATGCTTTTCTTCCAATTTTTTAGTCTACATAAGAAGTCACATGGGGATGATGAAAACGTGCTCGGGCCCAGAACATTAAGCACAATGTGAGCACAGACCAGCAGGGGAGTGGGGAGGGGGGACAGTCATGCTCGCACAGGGTACAAGGCAACCAGGCCAAGTGTGAGTATGCCCAGCGTCTAAGCCCGCCTCCGCTTGTCACAGATAGGCTGCTGGAGCTGACAGACATTCAGGTGCATGAGTAGGGAGGCACCACTAAGCCCCGCCTCCCAAGTTCCACCCCTTGTAGTTGTCCAACTTCACTATGATTTGATAATGACAACATGGGTGAAGGGCAGTCAGTGTAGGCAATGTTGTGGGGGATGAAAGAGAGAGGAGAGGAGAGGAGAAGAGAGGAGAGGAGGGAAACAAAGGCCGACTGGACCCACTGGGCACTAAGGGGGTCTCTCTTTATCTGGCATTTAATGAAGCACCAGATCTCAACAGCAGAAAAAGTCTAAAACACAAATTCATCGTCAGGAGCTCTGGACTGAATCATCTACAAGACATAAATATCTAGAACACATATTATAACTTCTGAAAAACAGGAACTGTCCTCCAGTAATTGAAAAGACCAGGCCAGCCTACAGCAGGCTGGACGTAAAGCAGGACCCCAGCACAGCTGCAGCAGAGCACTCTGGGAGACGGCCTGAGCAGACGCACTCATGGAGAACAGATGCGGCGGGGGACCTACAGTATTGGCGTGCGCCTGTCAGCCTTTTTACAGGCCATCAGCATTGAGGCGTCTCAAAGCACGAGCCTTTAAACATGAAAGTGCTGCGCTCTTCTGTCCCGAGGTACCATGGGGCAGTTTTTAAAGCCTCACGCTGGGGGCTTCCTGCTCCCCACACATGTAACCAGACTCCCTTTGATGGCACTAATGGCATCGCAGCCGCGAACCCCCCCACTCCATAACTGGGAAGGTTTTCCACAAAATGCCGCTGCCACCGTCCCGAGGGATTCCTGCACGATCCCTTGCGCTTTTTCACCAGGATGTTTAAACATTAACCAAAGCAGCTAATACTGAAACCAACAGCTTCTGAATGTTGAATGAAAAATGGACATTTGGACTTTTACAGCATATTATAAAAAACATACTTATCATGTTATAACAGTAGCTGAGCTCAGAAGGGCAAAAACATGGTACATAATGAGATTAGCAAAAAGCACAGTTACAAAACAGACGACAGAGGAAACCTGCATTTCCATCAGATCCTGCCACATTCATTCAGCCAAGAAACACTTCTTTACCCTAGTAACGCTTACCCCAATAAACAGTGGGCGTAACTAAGAATTCAGGGCCCCATGACTAAATGTTATCTTGCCCTCTCCCCAGCCAAATTTCATGTATAATTTTAAGTATTCCAAGGCCCCGGTAAAGTGCTGGCCCCCCTGAATCCAGTGGCGCAGATAGGATTTTTGAATTGGGGGGGACCAATGATATTTTTTCCTAATGCAAAGACGGCAGATGCTGTTTCTTTGTTTGTCCTATAAGTGGGGGGGACGGATCGAGGTCACTCTGAATCTGAAGGGGACCCATCCCATCCGTCCCTGGTGCTAACTGCGCGCCTGCCTGAATCTGCCAGGGCATCCATGCCCCTACCCTGCCCCAGATACCCATTAACCTCCGTACTTTCTAGGTGACCGGGGACTGAGGTGCTGGGAGAGTGAGCTGTCTGCCTGGCTTTGATAGACCGCCATACATGAACCGCGTGCTGGAGCAAGCAGCTGGCAGCTCGGAGCGGTGGAATAGCGAAGGAGCTATGGTGAAACAGCAGGATCGGCCTGACAAATCAATCATTACATGCGTCACTCTTGTTACGAGTCTGTAAGGGTCCACATACAGGACACATGAGACATATGAATTCTGCCAGTCAATACTCAGTCTGACTGAGGGCTTCAAACCCATCTGAAATTAACTGGAAAGCTTATATTGGACTTTATATCACAGTGTTAGTGGTTTTATTACTGGTCCAAAGTCTTTCCCACTGGCACCCAGTGTGTGAAACCTAACTGACAGCCTGATCTGGTGTCCTAATGCTGGGTTCCCAGGACGACTATTTTGAACAATAATCTGGTGACTATTACACAATAAAGCGGGTTTATGATGGAAAGTTCATTTTAACTGCCATTGTAAAGCTGGCCATGGAGAGATATTCCAGCAGGGAAATGCAGTGAGCTCAGGCCTTTTAAAGTGGGATACAGTGTCAGGGTGTCTCACGAGAAGCCCGTCCATGGCTCTGAGGGGAGACAGAACCAGTGAAAGTCCAACATACGGCTATGAGGGACAGAATCAGCCAAAGTCCACGAGGAACAGTGAGAGCGTGAAGATGAGAGGTGCCTCCTGGGAATTCCTCAGAGGGGAAACGGGAAGGAGGACTTGCCACCCAAGCTGCCATTTTAGCAAATGGTTTCATAGTCTTTGTTTTAAGAAAGCCCTCCCCCATCTATTAGACAGTGTAGCATAAAGAGGCACAGTGTTGGGCATTTCAGGTCCAGAAGCTACAAATCCAGACCAAGATTTTGTTTGTATCAATCTGTTGAGCATAAAGAGTCTCAGTCACAGAGAACTCAGCTGGTTGGTAGAAACAAAATCTTGGTCTGGATTTGTAGCTTCTGGACCTTAAATTCTGCCCCCTCTGACAAAGTGTCACACATATTTGCTAAACTTTTACATATTGTTTTACGTACTCAAGGGTCCTTGTCAAGCACAGGGCCCCCTAAATCTGCCAAGGTATCCATGCCCCTGCTGGCACACACAGATTGGAGCGGAAAGCTTGGTCTGCCGACCACGCAGCCTCTTGGTCCAACGAATGACGTGAATTTAAAGGGTGTTTACCGCAAAGGTACAAAGACCAGGTAACAACACCTAACCTTTGTCCATTTTACTGTGGTGTACATATTTCACACAGCACTCCTGAAGACGCGTTCTGCAAGGTCCACACAAGCGAGGAACACAATGCTGAGGTAAGACCCTTTGAGTTTTAACTGTACTGAGCTTCTCTGAGGAGGAACGTCCTGCTAAATATTTAATGAGACAGCAGATCTTACTACAAGATGTCTTTATCTAATGTCATTACACATGTGAACTCATTAACTATAAATACCTTTACAAGACACTGAAATGGTACCAATACACTAAAGCCAGCATGTAAAATTCCTTTATTTGCTTGGAGTTTAAATCTCTTTCAATGAATTTAAATGTTTTAAATAAATAACTGAGACCATTGCTGTTCTTGGCACTTGCTGGCTTCAGCTTCCCAAGACTCAAATTCTAAGAATCAGAGTTTAATTACAGTGGGATCTGAAATGAAAGTGCAGAGATCACAGGCTTTGTGCCAATGGGGCACGCTGATACACCCCTAGTTATAAAGCCTTTTAGATTTAAAGCAAAAAAAAAAGTGCTGTGGTTCTGTGTGTTATTGAGTCTTCCAGCAATTTAATACTTGTACTCACCCCATCTTAAATTCAATAAGTAGCCAGTATTCACAGCATCTTCAATCCATTAATTATCCTGTACTCACTGCATCTTTAACTCATTATATAACCTGTACTCACTGCATCTTTAATTCAATGACTGAGTACTCTGTATTTTTCATTCATTGAATATCTTATACTCACTCCATCTTTAACTGAATAACTACTGAGTATGCACTGCATCTATAATTCATCAAAAATCTTGTACTCATTGCATCTTTAATTTGATGAGTGTCCAATAGGCAGGCATCTTTAATTCAATGTGTAGCCATTACTTCCTACTGCCACCTTTATCAGCACTCTTCCAGTTACTGAAGAGATGCAGACCCTCATGGCAGGGCAGCCTTGCTCATCATACCGATTCCCTCTCTCTCCCCTCCCATCTCGCTCTCTCTTTGTCTCGCAGGGTTGCCCTGCTGGTCAGCATCTCCGCACTCCTCCATGCAGGAATAGCCAAGCCTTACCCATCATGGGTGTGTACTCAGTCAACATCCCCACGCATCAACTGGGCTGCCCTTCTTAGCTGTCAACAACCGTTTATGGGTATGATTATCAGCTAGAACAGTGTGCCATCCTGCAGTACACCCAATTAGACAGCCATATGCCTCAGAGTGGTATCGCAGAGTAACCGCTACCTAGGCAGCGTGATAAATCACATACCAGATGCTTTCCTGTCCCAAAGACATAGACAGTACAGATTTAAACGTGGTGCATAATGCACACAATGGAGGGCGGTTGGAGTCAGGAAAAACAACACCAGCCAGGGAGTGAGACTGCAGCCCAGAGTGGGAATGGTAGTTTTACAGTAACCATGGGGGGAAGCTCTGTGTTCTGGTCTACAGCAGGAACCTTCTGTCTGTGTTGTGTTTCCACAGGCTAAAGTCATGGAGAGCCAGTTCCAGGAAACACTCAGGTACTCGTTCCAGCTTTCACGCCACTCAGGGTGCTAGGAGTCACTCCTTCCTATAACTAAGACACTTCAGGCCAAATGCTCCTTCTTTGGTAGTTTAGGAGCCCAGCAGGCACCCAGGATCCTGATGAATGTGTCGCTTTCATGCAGGTCTAAGGGGCTGAATCAGAAGGTGGCTTTGGGGATGAAGAAACTGGAGCCCATGGAGGATCTAACCCAGACATTTAAAGACCATGATCCTGATATGACCTCCTGGGGGGTGAAAAATGCAGGAGGAAGCCCCCAAAAATACCATCTGGCTGAGGAGGACCGAGATGAGCTCTACCACCCATCTTTGGAGCAGCTGGCTCAGGCTCCCCACCAGTCGGTTCCTCTGAAACTGGCGGAGGAGCCCAGTTTCCCTATGTACATCTACCCAGAGGAAGACCGAGACCTTCTGCACCATGGTGACCCTCCTGCCTGGAACCCTCCACTTCAGCCAGAGCCAAAGCAAGAAGAGAAGCCCAGGCCCAGGATCTACACCCACCCAGAAGAGGACCGAGACCACCTGTACCACCCATAGGCAGGGGAAGGCCTCGCAAGGCAGTGAATCTCACTCACATGTACCAATAAGGGGAGAACAGATGATGTCTAAGTTCATGTTTATCTAACGGAAGAGTGTGCAACTATGCAAATAAAGAGATCATAAAACATTTTTCTACAAACTCCAATAATAGACATAACCATAATCAAGTCGCACTTTAATTTATAAACATTGACATTTTCAATGTTCCCTCAAATGGCACAATCTCCTTCTGAAGGGCTCTGCCCTTTTGGCCCCCCTCAGCAGCAGGACCACACCTCCCGTCAGACAGCAGATCCACGCCGGTCAGCACAGCTCATCCGCGGGGAGGACGCCCTTCGTAATGATCAGGTTGCCATAGAGGGAGGTCTCCCTGCCTCGAGGAGAGCAACAGCAGCAATGATTGGCTGGCTCATGTGCTCGTCAGACAGACAAACTGCCATTGGGCGGGGCTTACCCAGTTGCCACAATGGCATAGGCCTTTTTGGCTCGCTCATAAAAGGCAAACCTCTCCACTTTTTCTAGAGGTTTCTAGAGAAAGAGGAAGAGAGAGAGAGAGATCTACAAATAAAAAGATAAATATTTGCTTCATATTTCTCAATAAATTATCTGAACTGAGTTGATCACAGGCTGTATTCCACATTTATTGGTGTAACAAATACTGTATGAAGAACCATTAACTACAGCAAAGAATGCCTATGAAATGATTATGTAACTGCAGTGTTAGATGCCACAGACAGCAAAGAAGAATTCAGGGAACCACATGATTCACAGACCAATCACGGCTCACCACCCTGGACAAGCCAGGCAATGAGATCAGCAACAGGACTCACATGGCATCCCGCCTCCTGGAGAAGCCTGCTGTAGGTGTCCCACACAGGTACAGCCACACCTCTCTGCTTGTCACTGTCCACCAGGTCCATTACAGCAGCCTGTCACAGCACACCATCACATGGGGAGGGAGCAGGGGGTGACCAGGATCAGCCTGTCACACATGTCAGGACAGATGTAACACCTACAGGACTTTCGACGTAGGTATCCAAGGGGAGGAGCTTCAGAATGGCACCTAACAGCTCAGGAATGTTCAGACCTGAAATTAAAGGACAATGTTTACATCCCGTGCACTCAGGACCCGCTTACACAGTAGTTAATGAGGCAGTGTAATCTTCTTCCTCCTTCTCACATACCGTCCGCCCTTATCTCAGCTGGACCGTGTCTGCAGGTTGAGGATGACGGGAAGTTGGCATCAGCAAGAACTGTGAGGGGTTTAAGGGCACAATTAATAAAACAAAACACCGTCCACTATATCTTATTCAAATATACATACAAACAACGTGTGCAGAAGTTCCCTGTTTTTACTTACCGATACAGAACGACAAAAAACTGTTCTGGATAGCAGTTTAAAAATCGAACGATAAACTTAGTAGTAAGGCGAATGAAGCCACGAAGGGCCCCCGATTCCTTCATGTCCGGCATATCGTTAATGATGACAGAAAGACATTCTTTTTTAATCAAAATATGAATATCATATGTCAAAGGAAATTTGCCTCAGTATATTAATCCTAAGCCTCGTCTACTTGTGCTGTAAATACAACAGCGTTACGTCTTTAATGTGTCATTTAGTAAATAGACGACACAGAATTTTAAAGGCTCTCGTGTAAACTAGGATGTAGGCGACCGACAACATTATATTCGCAAACAGTAACATTTTCGTGTAACGCTTCGAAGACTGCAAATTAAACGATGGTGTTTTCTTACCAAGTTCATCGCCGTGGCCCATTTTTGCTAAGGTGTATAACAGCTCCGGCGAGAGCACCGAGGGAATGCCTTTTAGGACAACCATGCTAATTTCGAGATCGGAAGTCAGACAGGAAGTGGGGAAGCACGGATTTGTGTACGGGGTTAACCTCTCAAGATCAGTGTGACTCTCCTGTCTTCCGCGATATTTTAATTATCCCGCTGATGTCCCAATATCGATGCAAATCCAGTACCAGGTATACCGGGATTGGATCTAAAGGCTTCGTGCTTTCGCTTTCTAAGGGCTGCCGCACGCACGAGGCCCTCCTGCGGAAAAGGGAGGTACTGCAGCACGGCCCGGCACATCAGCAGATGACCATTTCAAATTCGCCGTGTCGTAATGGATCATATGTTCATAACATGTCCATAGTAATTCGCTTTCACGCTACAAAATGTCATAAATGCGTGCCTTTTGGATTTAACTATAGCGGAATAGTCTATTGTCCAGAGAATAGATCAATCAAGTAGGCCTATTTTAAATAACCTTTTTAAATTCCTCCGCTATATGTAGACCGGACATTTTACCATTTACCTTTTTTGTTTTATAATTGAATTCGAAAATGTTTACTTGCAGATACATATCTATATTTTGTAGTATGATTTTTTAAAATTATAGTTCGTATTTTAAAAATAAATTATAAGTAGGCCTGTTTTATGTCAGTCACAAAATTTTATTGTAGAAGTGTTCAGTGCTGCAATTGGCAGCTAAGCAAAGGTTATTTAATAGGCTGCATAAACACGTCAACAGAATAACATGGTTTGCGTAATTTTGAAATTACCAAAGTCGTTGAAATCGAGGACGTTCTGTCTACCCGCTTGGGAGCGATTTTAGACCTTATTCGGCAAATTTGCTGTGTTTTAACAATTTGGTGCATAAGCCAAGAGAACCAGCCTTGTCTTTTTTAGTCTTCTGTAGAGTTTAGGTTTGTAAACCATAAGCTGTAAAATCCGCTTTTCATGCGGATAGTTATAGTTTTTTATAAGTTGTAAGCGTAGCTGCTGACCGACTTACAAGTTTTCCCATTATAAGGTCAAAATATGAAAATAACAATAATACAATTTATTTTAATGAACAAAATGAAATTTGCTCAAAATTATGTATGTAAAGTAACTTTACTGCTCTGTACATTTATATTAAACATTTTTTAAATTGTATTTAATAGTTTAAAATATTAATAATATATAAAGTATAAATATCAATGCCTTCTTGGATTTTACAGCCTACCTGAAAGAGTTTTTTTCTTGCGGGCGGGGTGACATTAAAGGGAACGATGTGTAACAGTAAAGTTCAGATACATTTTTAATGCTAGGAATGTGAGATTATGAAAATATTTGAAATCCTTGTACGATTCCAAGCCGCCTGTTTCGTTTGGAGCTGTAGCGGCTCAACGGGTCGGAGGAACGCACCGCGGACTTTGGGTGCATTTTAATTCGGCAAGACTTCGATCTGCATGAAAATGGGAAACCAAATCAAGTTGCATAAATAAAGCTAGTTCCTCACTCGGAACAACACCTCAAACGTGCAGCTGTTGCTAATGAAAGGTGACTTTTTCTCTTCCTGATGAGGTTGTAATTTAGAGGAAATTTCTATTTTGCCCCCGTGAAAAGCAGTGTGGAGGCGCTGCAGCTGCGAGCAGGGCGGGGAGAGAGAGACTGACGCGGGGAGAAAAGGGGAACGGTGGAGCCGGGACTGTCTGATCAGTTGAAAGATCTTTTATTTATCCGCGGACCCATGCTGTTGGCTCTTTGGTTCTGCTTTTTTAAATGGGTTTATCACGCTATGAGGGGCTGCCTCTGCCAAAATGTAACGTTTTGCCCCCTTTGTCTCCAGTGAACGCTTCAATTGGGTCTACATTTATTATTTTGACCTTTCGATAGCAGGGGACACACTTCAAAGTGAAACCTCCGTTCTTTTCTGAGAACCTTTGTGCCGTCTCTTCGGTGTGAGAAGACTTTTTTCCCTCTCCTTTTAGAAGTTTTGTTCCAGAAGCGGAGAAGAAAGCGAGCTCTTGGGGAATATTGAATGAAAATAAAAATCAATTAGGCTATGGACTTGTGAGGATATAAGGCTTCGCTGTGTGAAGAAACACTGAGATCACAGACAGAAGCGCCTTTAGAGATTGGGTGGAAATAAAAGGTTCTTTCCATAATCAAATCTGTTATGGATTTTTCTCCCCGAAGTTAAATGCATTTCGAAGCAAGAGCATTTGGAAGAAAAAAAGTTATTGTAAATTTAGGAACAAGATTAATTTTCATTTTGAGGACTGTTAAGTTTTCCGACTTACTGAGAATTACAAGTGTTTTTATAATTGTGAAACGTATTTCATATTTACAGAAGACACATTTTCACCTTAAAAAAACTTTTCAACACGTCGCTATTATAAATATTTTATACAATTCAGACATTCTATTCTAGCCTATGTGAAGCATTGATTCTTCGGACAAATTCTGGCGGCTGTGATACCGAAAAAAATAGTTTCTTAATTCTTAAGGTGAATAAAGCAGTCATAAAGTTACATTTCATAAGGACAGGTCTCTTTGAGAAGAAACCAGTTTAATTTATTACAGCCTTATATGTACTTACACACACACACACACATTTAAAATCCTCATTACTCATTTTTCATACACAATAAATATAAATTACGCGGTTAAATTTAACCCAATAAATTCGATTTAATCGTTCAATTTTCTTCTATAATAATTACTTATACGAATAAAATTATATTCTATAATAATACCTAGCAATATAATATCTAGCAATAAAATCAGATATAACAATCTCAAACTTAAGTAACAAACCTAAGTCTTAGTTATCATGCTTTCATCAATGATAGCCGTTAAAAATGCTAGAATTATCCATTGGACATTTGCTGTTATTTCCACAGTTAAATTTAGGATTTTTTCCCCATATTTTATTCCATCAAATAAACGGCTCTCTTGTACAGTTATTGATCAACAATATTTTTTTTTTTTAACTTTTTTTTTACTTAGCCGCTAAAGGATTTCAAACTGGTGTTGAAATTCATGGTAAGAGTCAAATATCAAATTAATTGTAAACATCACTGGTGCAATCAATAGAACTTCGAACGAACTTGTCCATGTACTTTCAAAGATTGTGGACTGGCACCTTATCACGGGGAGTTTATGATTGAGCCCCACAGTTCAGAATTTGGCATGTTATTGTAATGAATCTGAATGAATCAATATTTCCCAAAAGCCTGTGAATTTGCTAATTTTCCCTTAACGGCGATATATAATAGACTTCCTACAAAATTCAGTTTCACAGTAGAAGTAACCCATGTTCCAGTGTTTTTTTTTTAAATTTAATAAAGAAAAATTTTAAACAACGGAACATACAATATACTGCCAAATCCTGAACATATTTCTAGAACAGCTGACGTTACTGAACACCGTAACGTCAACGTGACTAAGAGGCGTAAGACTTCAACTCCCAAAATACTTTGCACAGAGAAAAATAGCGCAACCATTTTACATCAGCATTGTACAATACTGCCACCCATCGGCGACAACCCTCAAGCACAATCAACCATCGTTTGTCTACTCCATACCTAAAAAATTCACGGCTGGGCAAAATATATTCCAACATTCATATTCCTGACTATAACCACACTAAAAAGCATCATAAGTAAAATCTTTTAGATTATATAGCTTTGATGTACAGTAGATTTATCTGAAATAAAACTTGAGGGGTACATTAGATTATCAGCAAAACAAATCAGATGATCAAAAACCGCACTTTATTTATATGTACATTCATATTTACATGTTCAATCTGATCAATAGTACAAAAAAATTAGGATATATTCACCCTACCATCCTGTTCTCCAGGTCAATTAAATTGCGATCATGAATGAATTACTTTTGGTCATGCTTTACCGCCCCTTGAAGGGTCATTTTTCCATGTTTCACAGCCACCTAACACCTCCAGCTTCTTATATTTGCTTAAAATACATAGACAAGAGACCTCCCATGGTCGTGTGTCACACTACAAGTAATTTATTTTTTTTATAAGTTGTGGTGAGCACCATGCTTTTATAAATCTAATCAGTTCCCGGTTAGCTCTGGTTGAGTTTTTAATCAGTCATTGCATTTAATACCAAACTCACTGCCTATAAATTTCCACCAACTGTAAATACCATATATGCATTTTCATACCCTGCTACATTTCTAACATTTAATTAATAACTGGAAAGCACAATACTGTAATTTAGATTAATAAAGGGGTCTATACGAAGTGATATGCTTAATGCTTTTATTTTCAAACTACCAATAAAACAAAAGTAAATTATGCACAGACTGCAATTCTGGCTGTATTCCTCACAGCAAAGCTGAAGGACTCGACAGAAAAACACATCAGTACTTGTGTGCAAACATAAGGCATGTACACATCAGACCTCCAACTTCACTTCAGGACCACTGAGGATAAACAAGGTCACCAAGGACTCCTTCCCTACTTGTCCTGGAATGATGCTTTCCGCTTTTCCACAAATGCAGTCATTCCTTCCTTCCTGTCATCCTGAGATGAGAAAGAAGAAGCAGACAGGAGTCAGTGAGTGAGCAGCATGCAGACAAGGGCTTAAGGTAACGATACTCACGGTGGCAAAAGTGGCATGAAACAGCCTCTTCTCCAGACGGTTTCCCTCAGTCAACGTCAGCTCGAAGGCTGAAAGGAGACACCATAACATCACTGCCTCATGCTTTTCCAATAGATGTTAGGCAACCACACAAGGATGCATCTTTACTTGTGTCTGTTCTTGATTACCCACACAAGTACTGGATCTTTCATTAGAATACACATCGAAAGTATTTCACATTGTATAAGTGCAATTAAATAACCTTGGAAAACTAGGTATCATAATTCCCAACTATGTTCACACTATAAAATGACATGCAAGTCAGAGCAATTGCCATGCAGGAGCATCAGGATAACCAAAAGGGACAAAGACCAGCCCTGACCTGCATTGACAGCTTCTTTTCCCATTGCAACGATAATCTTAGAATGGGCCGCTATCTTCTCCCCACACTTAATAGCTTCAGGTACCAGCTGGTCGATGGGGAACACTTTGCTAACAAGGCCTGAAAAACAAGTCATACTAAAAGTGTCAAACGCTGCTCAAAAAACACAAGAGATGAGAAACAAAACTCAAACTCACAGCAACCTCAAGGGGGCGCTCGGTGGGTGTGTATGGGAGTGTTCCAGTGCCAGTACCTGACTGTTTGGCTTCTTGAGCAGAGACCCGATCTCCTGTAAGCACCATCTCCATAGCGAGGGATTTCCCAACAGCCCTGGTGAGCCTCTGTGTTCCACCAGCACCTGCAGGAGCAAATCGCCTGATTGTGGCCGACACACTTGTGATGTAGCTAAAGAGGATTTTGCATCTGGCTCAATAACATCCTTCTCAAGTCAGACTCTCCGTTATTCTACTGTTATGTCTGTCAGTAGGTGACAGGCTCTTTTAGATCTTGTGCTTTTCAGTGTGACAGAGGTGCTAATGTTACTGGAAGGACAATGGAAAGGGAAACAGCGTGACCCTAATCGACTGCTGCATCTCAACTTGCGATCAAAACAAAAAACGAAGTCTTTTTTTGTTTACCAGGAATGGTTCCCAGCAGGATTTCTGGCTGTCCAAACTGAGCCTTCTCCCCAGCATAAATGATGTCACACATCATCGCCAGTTCGCAGCCTCCCCCGAGCTGCAGAGCACACTAATTAATCCACAGCAACTGGCTTTATGAGATTTCCATAAAGCCCCAAATTGCAACATTAACAGAATGTTAGCTACATTAGCTGAAACTCCGCCTCCAATGTCACTGGGAGGAGCCACACCCACCGCGAAGCCATTCACTGCAGCGATGACAGGTTTCTTCACTGTGGAGACTTTGTTCCAGTGGGACAGGAAGTTCCCACTGTAGCACTCCTGAAAAGTCCTGTTCTGCATCTCCTTAATGTCTGCCCCAGCTGAAAGTGATGCGAAAGACAGCACAACCAAGTTACTACAGAACTACCCAACTCGTACTATTCTCAACTCATTAGTACTTCAAGGAAACGCCTAGGATTTCACCATTTACTCATTTATCTGATGCTTTTAGCCAAAAGCAAGTGACAGTAGAGGGGTTACATTTTGAGTATGCTCCATGGGATTTGAATCCACATCTTGGCGCAATGCTCTACCTGTTGAGCACACCCCTAGTCTATAGATGTACCTCACCTGCGAAAGCCTTCTCGCTGCCTGTGATGACTATGGCCCCGACCTGGCTGTCCTCTTCAAAGGCATCTAGGGCCTGACTCACTTCTTTCATCAAACCATCACAGAGGGCGTTCAGCGCCTTCGGTCGGTTCAGCTGGATGAAACCCACATCCTGCTTTTCTCCCTTCTTTTCCACCAGGATATACTGATACGGAGCGCCTAAAACATCAAATGTCAGCCTCTGTAATAATGCAGTAGCTAATGAACCGCCACATTGCCATAATTACTGCTCAAACCACATTATTCAGTGGCGTGAGCAAAATAAACACACAAGTCCACCATAATAAATCCTGGAAGTAGACATAAGTACAGTATAATCATATGACGCATCATAAAACACAGTTTGCACTAACATACAATGCAATATAAAATACAGAGTGTAATATGCATTTAGCTATAATAAATTATTCTCTACTGCTTTTAAGGTCAAGGGTGTTAGGAATGTCCTCTGTGTAACTATGGTCAGCACGACAGATCACAACGCATGACGTTATGAGCTGTGCACAGGCAGAGCGAACCACGGCATGACCCAAATACTGTGAATTGACCGAAAACCCTAAATGCCCAGGGGGTAACATACGCACCCGTGCTATACCGCCGTGCACCAGCCAAAGACAGCGCAGTGGCTTGTCTCACAACGAGCGACGCAGATCTGCAAAACACCGCCATGTTCACAGCGCTAGAATAAAGTGGAGCTCGGCTCGGCTCAGCTCGGCACGAAAGTGCAATCCCCAATTCAGTTTAGGTCTGTGCGACCCAGCGCAAGTTTGGCCCTATTATACGCACGAATGTGCTTTCGGCACTCGCAGCACCAACGAGAGAGAAGGGGGTTGGAGCGGCTCAGCCGCGCTGCGGACAGTGCCCCCTAGTGTCGCCGCCTTGTAGATGCTTCAAAGTTCACCGTATTAAAACACGCTGCTTCATTCTCTTCGTGAATCACTTCATCCATAATGTGTGCAATTTATTTAACAACTCAGCACTGAAGTTGTTGTCTATAGGAACGACCTGCCATGTGTGTGTGTTTGCACTCCACAGGAGAGTAAAAGGCTGCGAAACTTTACCATATCGGCGCCATTCCAGTGCATGTCCCTACTGCTGCTGTGGACCTCCAAACCCTCACATATAATGAATCATTTTCCAGGGTCCTACGCGCAGCTTTGCAGTGCGATTTGAAGCTCGGCATCCTTGTCATGTTCTTTTACCTTACAATGTACCTGTTTTAGGGAGCTGAGTGCCCCGTCGCTTCCATTACATAACACGTCCTGATAAAAAAGACCGATCGAGTGCACATGAATTGGTTAAATAATATTCATAATGGTGAGCCCGATGAACGTGTACAGGTACAGGAATAAATGAAAATAGAAAGAAAGAAAGAAAGAAAGAAAGAAAGAACTGACTGCGAAAGAGGAACATGCAGCAGACTATTGAGGGTGACCTACATTCATACGCATATCAGAAGGAATGGCACTGCAGAGGATACTGGTGCTAAGTTGTGAGGACTAAATATGACACGTAGACGGAGAGATGATGAGGCTTTTTGTCAGCAGGAATCACAGTGGCAAAGTGGGTAGCGGAAGCACAGAAACAGAATCAGTGATCACCGGTTAGCGTTGGTATTTGGCTTAACACAGACCTTAGCAGCGCTAGTCTGATATAGTACTGGGAAATATTAGGGGCGCACTCTCAGGTTAGACGTGGGATAGATCCTGTTGGGCTGCCAAATATAAAATGAAACAGAAAACCTTGTTGGTCTGATCAGAAGCTGAACAAGTATAAAACCATGTGATTTGTGTTTCGAGGGGGTGGCGCCGGCATTTGAAGTGTCCCCTTTTTCCGACCAGTGCGCCGGTACGTGAAGACATCAGAGCGTCTGGGGGTGTTCAGGTGTATCAATTAAGATATCCCAGGGGACTCCAAAATTATTGTCAAGACGCAAATGAAGACAAGTGAAGTGGCCCATCGATCGAGGTTGGTAGAGTGTTTTAAGTTATTTTCTTTCTGGAATTAATATAACGTCCTAAGCAGATGCTACATATTAAATGTTTAATATGAGCTATTCGACTGAATAAAATACATGTTCCATTCAAACATATTGCAGAAATGGCGATGAAATGGTAAAAGCAAGCTGCTCGTCCCTTCCTTTCGTATTGCAAATCGCGGTACGTGCGAAGGCTAATACGCCGATTTCTTTATTAATATACATAACTGCATGGCTGCAAAATACACAAGGACAAGCTTATAAGCATGTATCTGGTGTACATATATTCCTAGGTAGCAGCATTTATGTTAAAGTAAATCAATAAAAATCTATCTTCTGTCGAATAATATAGGCTATACATATGGATTTATGTTTAATAACCTCTTTGGTGTTTTGGAATTGTCGATTTTTTCCAAACCGCCACCACTGTTGTATCCTTTGGATGTTTAATATTTGAATTATAAGTCAAATTACAATCGCAATGGACGCCAATATAATTATTATACGCTGATATAATTCGGATATTTCCACTCGATATGGAATTAAACATATTCCAAAATCGCTGCTGACCCGTTGTATAATTTTAAGGGATGACGATAAATTGGGGGATGTTAGTGGGGTTCTTAATTAAACTAAATCAGGGAAAATTTAAGCATCATTTGCAGTGTTTCATGAGGTTCTGGGTTTCGGCAGACACCTGCGCAGCGCCCGGCGATTTTTTCCTTCTGTTTCGGACCTTTATTAGGTTACTGATAATGTTCTGCTTTCTACTGTGACACTGTGTATCCAGTCGGGCAAAAGGTGTAATGCCTAAATTTCCACTGTCATTCCCTCGCCATCTATTCTAGGAAGCGTCCCTAAATTAATTTTTGACTACGCTGTGAACGACGGATTTTGTAGTCTTTAATGATTCCAAGCCTTATATCAAATATACGAAACACGTTTAATTATCATGATTATTCTTTTGCTAACGTTTCTTAATACATGTCGCGCGGAAGTATGGTAGAATTGAGAAGACGCTGAGGCCATGTTTTCACTGCCGTGAGTCTGCGGTGTGAAGGTGTTGAGATCTCCTTCTGTCAGAGTCGTCTTTCTGAAGGCTCTGTGTAGGCGCAGTATGGCTGGCAGCTGTAGTTACACCCTGTAGATAGCTGACAGTGGTTCTCTGGAGAGCCGTTCTCCAAGATGACTACTTGGGGGGGGGTTATATTGTGCTATTTTTCCAGTACAGCTGAACTGAGCTTGGTGTACAGGTCAGCTTAGAACAAGCCAGTGCTTAGTTTATTGGAATACAACTGTAAGCGAATGAACCAAAGACAGCAGTGGTGATCAGTAGCCAAGGAGGCATGGGGGTGGAAGAATATCCACCCCCAAGTCCATCAAGGCAGGGGCCGAGTCAAATTAACCAATGGGGACCATTTTGATAATAGATCATCATGCAAGATTCACAACAATAGTATTGTATGGTGGGTCTCTAACAGGTCAGGTTTCAAGTCAAATTTCATTATTTGCATAAAATTCAAATGTCAAAAATATTTACATAATAGATGACAAAAATCCAGGCTACTATTAGTCATGCATTTTCTCATTTTTGTTTTGCTTTTAAACTGGCCAGAATTGGCACTTTTTAATTGAAGTTCAGGAACCTAAACCCTAGTTCCGAGTTCCTGAGCTGTCTTGAAATGGTTCACTGTTCTGGAGCTGAAAAGTGTTTTTAGCAGCTCAAGTTAGAACCCTCCGACCACCCGAAAACTGTGTTTACCACTCCATTTGGGACGTGGCAGTTCCACAAAAATGCCACAAGGTCTCAATCTCATCTGTTACGTTCCAACGAACAATGGAAAAGGTTATGACAGACACTAACATATGAGGTTATAGCATCTCTCGATTTTTTTCCCCCGTACTTTAGAAGAATATGAGGAAAGAGTGATGATTATGGACCTTCTTGGGGCCCTGAGTGACAAAAGAACAGTGGTGAAAATATGTGAAGCTGCTTGTACGTGTCTGTAATGGCACTCATGATGGTGCAACAGGTGTGTCTCCTTTTCTTTTGATTTTAGGCAAACAGCCTCATCTTCTGATTGAAATTTATTTGATGCTAAAATAACATGGCAATTCTCAGACTCGTGCTAGCAAGAATTAGCACATATTAAATCATGATGTACACTGTGCGATCTGTAAACTAGTGCCTCTTTGGTTTTACATCACTGTTGCTCTCCAAACGTGGCAAAGCCTTTACTGACCTGACCCTTCTGCAGTGGAAAACCGAAGCGAGCTGGAACCGTGCTGGAACTGCACTGTAACTAGTCTAACGGGTAGGGCCAGGTTCCTGTTGCCAGTGGAAAAGCACCAAGAGTGTGTCGGCTAGAAATTTGGGTCTGAACAGAAAGCACAGGATTGCTGACAGATGGGAGTCAGAGGTGGACACAGTGTTTAAGCAGCCGAGCGAGAACATTCCGGTTTATGTGGTAAGAGAGAAAGATGGGGAGGGGTGAGAATGGACCCTACACAGAATCCTACTACTGCTTTGGAGGTTTTTACCTGCAAAAATCTGTGACGAGAAGGAACCGGAGTTGGAGAAGAGACCAGTGACTCATGCTTCACAGCCAATGAATGAGGATCTTGAGTCTATGATACATTATTCATATTTTGATTAAGGAGAGGTCTCTAACCTGCCGTTTCAGTCCATGCATGTTACATTTTGTGATGGATAACAGGGGAGGATGATTTGAAGGTTGAAGAAGTGATGTTCCTTTGAAGCAGATATGAACCAGAGATTGAAAGTGCAGAGTTTCTGCCAGGAATTGGTCAAAATGAATGGAAGACCTCATAGGAGCAGAGCACCTCTCACTCATCCCTCAGATTATGAGACGGCTTAGTCAGCAAAATGTAGCTGTCAGTCCTCAAATAACAGAGCTGGGAAATGTATTGCACGCCATAAATAAGCAAATTCAATGTCTTCCGACATTAATACAGAGTAATGCTTATTGGGATATTATACTTTAAGGGGGAGGAGGATGTAATCCACAAAATAAATCTGGGTGTATCTCTTTAAGAGATGTAGTGCCAATACATATGCATTTGCAGCAGTAATGCTTTACAGAGTAAGAGAGACACTTGTCGCTCATGTGGAGAGCAGCGGTGGAGTTCTGTCTCCTGCATTATAAAGCTTTTTCACCAGTTTCATGTTATGATAAGGTGTTTGAGCTTGTGATCTGAAGTTCCTGAGTGCTGCATTCTCCTCTGGACGCCTGTGTGTATGTAGTGAGAGGCCCAGCCCAGATTCCTCTGTCCATGATACTTAAGAAAGAAGGACAGTGACATTGGAAGGATTATATTTTTCTAACTTGCTGCCTTCCTAATCAATCAATCAATCAATCAATCAATCAATCAAAATGATTAATTAGACAATTCATACTTCAGTGACAGTGTTCACATTGTTCAAAGCTTAAAAATGAGTTATGTTTTTATATATTTCAAAGTTTTACTTTTTCCTGGAAATTTGAGAGAAGGGTATTCTATATTGTATGCTCCAGTCCAAATGTTTAATTTTATATTTGGAATTAAGGGATGTACACTGATACCCTAACCCACAAATAAATCTTTCCTTAGTTGATCATCACTTGTTTTTCACCATTGTGCTTTCATGACTACCGGCTGAGTAGATGGTTGGCATATCCAGTTTGGGACACACTTTGGCAATAAAAAATAAAACCTACTGATACGCTTCCTGTCTTTTTCCATAGAACAGATCTTCCATGATGAATAGAGCTGTGGCAACTTGCTGGACGTTGATCCTGCTGTCCGCATTCCTCTGTGACACAGTCGTCTCCAAAGGAGGGAGAGGAGGAGCAAGGGGTGCTGCCCGCGGAGGTGCACGCGGGTCACGAACTCGGGCCCGCTTCACAGGGCGTTATAGCTCGTCCCAGGCGAGGGTGGCGGGGGCAGCCGCGGCTGGTGCGGCGGTCGGGCTGGCCGCTGGGGGCTGGTACGCCTCGTCCCAGGTCCGCCCATATGACAGCTCCGAGTCGCTCACGGGTGACGATCAGTATGGCAACTGGACCAACGGCGACTTCTACAGCGCCAGAACATCAGCCTCTCTGAAGCCTGTGTCTTCCATTGGACTAGTTGTCACAGTGTTTTGTTCGGTCAACATTCTTATCCAAATCAACCTCTAGGAAGCTGGCTTGTCCTACAGCCAATGGAAAGTACAAATTGGAAATAGGCTTGTCTAGCAGCCAATGGGAAATAAGCAGTAAGATAAATAGGCTTGACTTTTGCCAAGGAAAACACCATTTACTGAAGAAACACCAGCTCGGGGATCAGTATTTTCATTTGTATTCACATATGCCAAGTGTACACATACAAACGATAGAAATTAGAATTTTAATTATTAGCATAACTATGTTAGTTAATCCTTTATAAAGAACAAAAGCAATGTATACTTGTAAATACATGACATGACAACAGATATCACTGCCAAGTTTTTAATTCAACTTAAGGTAAATATAAAATAATAAACAGAATAAAGTAGGCTTAACCACAAACCTCGGTTGTGTAAACAGTTTGGAAATTGCGTGTGTGGATGGATCTAGAGCCACAGTAGAACATGCAAATGTGGGAAGACCAATCACACTAAGGGGTCACCTTGAAGAATAAAACAAACCTGATCTTTGCCCCCCAAGGTCTGAAAAGAAGCTCTGTTATTAAAATCACAGCTAGGCCAGTCACTATATGCTGTAACGGGTGTGGGTCATTCGTTTCGGTTATTTTTGAATGTCTTACCAGGAAATGTCCCCGTTGAAGTAGGTCAAGGCCAATCAAGAGCTTCTCTGGGTGTGCTGACTAACCTCAGACACTTTGTGTTGAAGGTCCTAACAGCATTGCAGTGTAGTGTGCGATACATAGTCTACAGACAGAGAGCTAGTGCATGTTGTGTAAAAATTACTTTATAGACAAAAGTAAATATATAATCTTTATATCCTTTTTCTTATAGTTCAGATACATGCATTTATGGATATAGAATAGATCTTTTTACTATGTTAGATACTGTTGTGAATTGTACCATGTCCAGAGCAGTGTTGACACTCGGAGCGCGTGGTGCTTGGTGTTTGTTAGGGGTGTGTTTAAATACAGCTTAACAGCTCACATTCACAGGACTCTTACTGAGCCCAAAGCACAAAGAAGCTGCCTTACGACTGACTTCCACACTGCAGCTTAGCCGACACCATAACACTGATGTGTTCTGAACTGATGCTATAGGCTACGCTAATTCTTTTTAACATTTAACGCGCCGTTACTGGACCTTTGATACAGGTCAAATTTGTGCATTATGTCAAAGATCCTTTTCTGACAGGTTTAAATAAAGAGCACTGTTATGAAATGAGCCCCTGCAATGCCTCATACTCCCACGGCCGCCGTCGTTATGAAGCGATGAAGCTTAACACAGCAGGTATCACTTGGTCTTACACGGCTCACTCCCACGGTGTGAAGCATGGCAATAAAGTGAGAGCAGAATTTCCCTGCCGTGAGCAGGGACACACAGAGCGGCGTTTTGGGTCATATGCGTTTCCTGGGCAACAGTTTTCTGTGACTATTTCCCAAATGAGATGTGGCATTCTGGTGGACAGATGGTACCCATGAGGTTACGCCAGAATCAGTCTCTCTACAGAAGCTCCACTTGCTGTGTTGTTAACAGCTACTGTGAGACTTCAGATGAAGACCAGAACGTCTGGGTACAAATCAAAGCCACTCCATTACATCAGAGATAATGCCCCCCCCCGATCCACACACACAGGAGACATCAAACAAGTGAAGCGCACAGCCTAAATTCATTAAATCAGTCATACATCATTTATTATTATATTACAATTCAATACAACTAGGCCTGAACAGATGCCACCTGCTGGCCAGGAGGCTCTGACCCATGACCTCTGACCCCTTCACACCCCCCCCAGTTTAGTCCAGCAGCACCTGGCCAAGCTCTCCTTTCCTGAAAGCCCGGATGAAGTCGTACGCAGCAGCACTGTAGTTTGGAACCATGACTGTCACGTCACCTGGAAGGCAGACGACGCGTGAGGCATGTGTGAGGCTGCTGTGCCGATCCCAACCTTCCCCCCGCCGCCGCGGCCATCTCACCTACTCCGGTCAGCGCCTTCACCTTCTTGGTCTTGCCCAGCTTCACCGCGATGCGCCTCAGGACGTCCTGAATGTCGTCGCTTGGCTCCCCCAGGCTGTACTTCTCCACGTAGCTGCGCACAGCAACACAGTCATGATGAGTGGAGCTGCCTACCACAGTCTCGCCACTTTGGGGCACGGGTCAGACTGACGGTCACCTGAACTGCTGCAGTCTGTTCAGCGAAAACAGCAGGTAATCCGCCATGATGTCCTCACCAACCAAATGATCCAAGATTGTCCCTGCGAACAAGACCCCCAAGCTCATGAAGGGCTGCTTTCATTCTGGTCGCATCAAAATCACAGTGGCGACATGACACAGCTATGAGCATCAACCCCACATCGACCACAGAAACTACAACCAACTTAAGCCACACGTACCACACAGAGCCAGCTTCATTCCAGTCTCTACATTCTCAATTCTCGGGGGAAGGACTCCAGGTGTGTCCAGTAAATACACTCGGGGTCTTTCACAGATCTGTGGACACGATGGGTGAGCGGTCTGCAGCACCACCATGTGGTAAATATTTGCCACTGCGGGCAACACAGACTGCTGGGCTTTACCTGAATCTTGGTTAGAACTGCCTTAGTTATACCAGGCTCACCTCCAACTTTAGAAGCTCCACCTGAAACCAGAACATAAAAAATATTTAATGAAGAAAGAGATAAAAACACACTTTAATATAAACTGGAGGGCACATATTTCAGTGCTTGGACAAGCAAATAGGTGCAAACAGGCATTAATTGATGACCAGACTGAAGTAGGAATTCTCTTCACACAGGGGGAATAAAAGATGGATGGATGGAAACAGACCTTTTTTGAGATACATTCTTCTCAGGGCATTGATGAGGGATGATTTCCCGACATTTGGAACCCCGATTACCATGACGCAGTAATCAGTGTCCTGTAAATAGATTTGCAGACAATAATGAAAAACTACAAACATGGCAGATCAAAGCAGATGTGTCCCTCACGTTAGTCATGAGACAAAGTGCTGGGAATAGCATTCCAGGTCCACACAAGTTACACATAACTGTGGACAGGCAACACCAAAAAAAAGAAGAGGACCTCACCTCTTCCCTGTGAAAACGGGGAGCATTCCCAACCATTTCCGTCATAAGAGGAACTATCTGGATGGAATGATCCATGTGTGCATATGGACAGACAAAACACATGGGTCTATTAAAGCCCGTCGAAGATGGCGCCACCACCTGGTGGGTCAGGATGCTGTGTTTATTAATGCATTCATTTAATTTGCTTGCTCACCCTTTTAATACTTTCATCGTTCTGACGCAGGCAGTTCGTGAACAAGACGTTCTTCACACCCTCTTTCTCAAGTCCTGTTAGGGTTCTCTGAGAGGGCAATTTAAGACAGAACCTTCAAATCTCACATCAGTGACATCGTCGTATCGGCAAACCGAAGATGTACACAAGGGTGATCATAACACATAGGCTACCTGCTTACTCAAGGGATCCGCAAGGTCTGTTTTATTTAGGACGAGCAGATGTGGACGGATGTGTAGACTTTCCTGGAAGAGTGGGTTTCTCCCAGAAAAAGGTATGTGGTCCAGTTAAAAAAAAAACATTTCACAAGCCTCAGTAAAATCACCGGAATTAAACAGCAAAAGACCAGTCTTCCTATAATACACCGTTCAAATGGCATGATATATACAGTGATTTCTCTATTTAGCACCTCAATAAGGAAATGATTTACAATACTGAAATAACGTAATATTTCCTCCGTATACCGAAAACGTTAAAGGCTTACACAAAGCTGAATAACTTTCAGGCAGTGGTTACTTCCCAAAATAATCCTGCATAGCGCTCTAACATTTATTTTAATCGTCTGATAAGGGCACGATTACATATCAAAGGATATTCTGGCGTCGTGGATTTCTATAATGCAATCTATTTTTTTCAGACTGGCTTTCATCTGTTTGAGCCCTATAAAAAAAGAGGATGGTTCAGTGAAAAAACCACAATACCACACATTTTCACGCGAGCCTTTCAGTAAACTAAAATTCAGGAAATCTAAAACTTTCACTACAGCTCAAATGTGCTTCGGAAACTTGAAATTAAGGCAGCTATCTGTAAGATTAACGGGCAGTAACTTGGAAGTAAACAGATGCTTATCAACATTATATTGTAAGGTGCAGCCCGCTTTAAAAATTACAGTCTGGAAAGAATCACACTAATGATATAACTTCTCGCCAGAATAAGAGTTCGTTGGACAAAGTATGATGTAATACTAACCCTTGGCCATATGGCCAGGAAACCAGTGGGCGACATCTCGACCACCAAAATCAAACACCGTCCTAAACTTGAACGCATTCAAGAGCGTCTGCTGCAACCTCATCCTTAACTTCCCTTCCCACGTGACTGCCCTGGTCTTCGCAGAGTGTCACAAGGCACAGTCCGGTTAGAAACCAATACCCGATGATTGGTTCCTATGCAAAACGGGTTCCTATGGTGGCGGTTTTCCAGCTGCATCATAAAACGGGAGCCTTTTATGATGTCCTGTCCATCGATGCACTTCCCAAAACCCTTACTTTTGCGTAGTCAATATATACAGTATTTCCAACGCTTTTTATTTTCCATGATAAATTCTGGGGCTTCTTTCTGCAACCACCATGATGAACTTAGTCATGCAGCTCCTATAAATGTTGCAAATGTATTCATCCCTCATTTATACGTCTCCTTCACATGTACTCATTATCGAAGGCAATGAAAACAATTTAAGACATGCATAAACAAAAGTTAAAGAATGAACATAAAAGAACAACAATATGCAATGGTCTGAATGTCACATACAGTATTCACTTTAAAAATTGAGATCTGCACAGGTTTTAAAATGCATTTTTATTTTTGTGGATTAGTGTGCAAGGTATGATCAGTTGAATGTACTGTAAAAATTAATAACTAACTTTATATCTAACATTTTATGTATAAGATTTGTGAATCTGAGACCAAACGGAGGCAAGGTGTAAATATTAACAAACACTGACGCTCTCCTTCATTTCCATCATAACAATTATTACACACATTTAACCATGTCCTAAAACAATGTTCAGCCAAATTTATCCCCTCATAACTTTGATCCGAGAGGCCCTTGATAGGCAGGAGGGGTGTAGTGGGTGACGAGTCTCTGGGCCTCTCTCCAGCCAGCCTCCAGCGCCCCGTGGACCGTGGAGTAGAAGGACTTGTTTGTTGCCTCCCCAGCAAACAGCACCTGTAAAGACTACAGCAACACACCAAGCATGCATGACCAATTTCTTTCATCATGGGCAGATTAAGAAATTACAGGCTGCTGGGCACAAATCATTTGAGGCCTCCCTTAGGCATCTGAAGGGCCTTTGTGATCCAAAAACCACAGTTCACCAAAACTGGTATAATATCTAACACTACTCTGCCCTTTATTAAGTAACTGGAACTGCCGGATAAAATCAAAAAAGTTGGCACTACCCATAATCCACCCACGCATGTCACACATATTTGGCTTGTGACAGGTTATCAAGCAGTAGCTCATTAAGTCCAATCGAAAATATTTTCAGGCGCTGTCATGTGAGTATGAAAGGGCTGAAGCTTCTTTTCTAAGACTTGAATCCTGTGGTCATACCTTCGCCTGAGGGCCTTCTGAAGGGAGTGGTTGTGCCAGCGTGTCGATGTCGTGGCCTGAGCAGCCACTGGCCACATAGGTGTAGGAGCCACAGGTGTATGGGTCATGGAACCACTGGGACCGGACGATCCTCTTCGGAGTGATGGTCGGATTTCCTGCCACGAGAGGAACAGGCAACTTTGATTCTGTACTAGGGTTGCATGGTAAAGTGGTGCTGAAAAAAAAAGCAGTACTAGCATTTTTAAAAAAATCAATGCTTTTATTATGCGAATCACTATTTTATCTAGTGAAAAGGAATCTGTCTCTTTAACCTCAATGCTGACAGTGGTGATGTTGCGGGAAACAACCGAGTGTAATGGCAAAAAGAGCAGTGCCCTTTTTCACTTTGTTCAGAGACGAGATGGCAGCGACTTCAACACCTGAAATCACTGACAGAGAGGGGGCCTAAAGTGTGAAGTGAAATACGTAGATATATCAGCTATAAAATGGAGGAGGGAGGCCAGGCCCCAAGCACGACAGCACCTCTGTGCACGTGCGGCGTTAAAGTGTGTTTCACAAAGGGAGGCAACACGTCAATCCTGGCCAGAAAGTGGTCAGACAAATATTCCAACCCTTTCAAGGAATTCAAAGATCGACAGGAACTAGTTCACTCCCCTGATATGTCCATGAAAGAAATCAGTGATCAAAAAGCATCTCCGCAGAGGAAATATACACTTTACAGTGATGCGTGGGCTGATTTCACAAATGACTTCATTTGTGATTCAGCCCAACCATGATTCAAACCTTTAATATTAATAAAGACAAAATGATGACCAACCTGCTTTTTGACTGATATGCTTAAATTCTAAGTGACCCGCCTGCAAATGACCCAAATATCATTTAAGATATTTTTGGTCAAAATAAAGCAGAATAATGACATTTGAGAGTGTTTCCCCTTTTTTAGGACAATTAACGAAAATTATTGAAATTGAAATATATGACTTGGTAGCGAAATTAAAACTTTGGTATTGTGACAATACTATTCTGTCCCGTTCTAAAAGAATCCTATTTCAGAGCTATATATCAGGTTTACGGAGGTCACCTGTGAATTTCTGGATGAGCCCTGTGATGGTGAGCTTCACTTCTGCCTCGGACAGAGTCTCCATGTGCTCGGACTCACGGCCGGCGATCCAGCCACACAGCATGTGTCCATACCTGAGAGTCACAGGGGGAGTCACCTGACTCAGTAAGCCATCAGAACTGGACCAGTGTGCTGAGAGGTGGCCTCCACACACACATCGCTAGTCCCAGACTCAGTCCCTCCACCCTAGTCAAAGAAAATGATGTTTAAATGATCTTCACATTTGTGTAAAACTATATTACAGTGTAGCCTAAAATCATGTGTACATTGTGAAAAAAATGGTCCAAAATGGAAATTAAATTGAGGATATTGATTGTGAAATGTTTATCAAAGTGTGTTAGCTTAGTCATTTCAAAACCCTTCCTAAAATCACCCCAGTATTTGCAGCAACCGTAGAATACACCCAGAGGTGCCAAAGAGGGGGAGGTTAGGGTGAAATAATTTGGAACACGACTGGAATGCTCTGAACTGGGGGCCCAAAACATTTAGCAGCACCCCTGAAATACACCCATGTATTTTTTTAGTCAATCACTACCCACCCTACATGACGAGTCAATACTTCATTGACCATTAAAAAAAAATAAAAAATTAACCAAGTTAGCTGCTAGTGAAATGTAACAAATATATGTCATGGCTGAGGTGCCCCTGAGGAGAGGATTGGGAACTGAACTGGTGTTCAGCAATGACAAGATATCAGTAACATTTTGGAGAAGATAGTTATTAAGTTACATTGACTTTTAACACCATACCGGCAACCAGGGCTATATTCACTGGAGAACAAAAGAAATTCTTGTTGGTTTTTACTGTTATTCTTAATTTGCATATGTTCTAATGCTAACTTGTGTTTTTTGTTCTGCGCAAATATACACTTGCTACCCAGATTAAAAGCAGCTCCTTTGACCGTCTAAAGCTTTTCTACAGTATTGTACATGCCCCAGTGAGTTGCTTGCTTGTGACTCCCGACGTAAGAGCCTCTCCAGGGTATTTGGTTTTAAACTGGTTTCACTGCATTGCGTTTCAATATCGCCGAATGTGCCAGCCTCTCGTCTTACAGTGCAGAAACTCAGCAGCCATGATGGACCATGGACTCCTCACCTCTCAGCTGGCCTGAGCACGGTGAACCCAAACAGCTTCTTCACCCATAGCGTCTTCACATCAGTCACCATGTCGGCGAGGGTGGAGTCATCCTCCCAAAGAAGGAAGATGATCTCACAGTCCGGATCCCAGAAAGGCTGCTCAAACTCCACAAAGATCTTGTTATTGGTACCGAACCCCATCCTCTGGATGGACTCTGCCTTCTGGGCTGGGAGCCGGGGTCTGAATAGCGTCTCGTGGTGCTTCTTCAGGAAGCCTTGGGATGAGACCAGCATCCACCATGAACATGCGAACTTTACCTAGGCCAGCTTTTGGGATGTGATTCATCATGACGGTACGCGGTCAGCTGCCATACCCAGGGAAACAGTGATGATCACATGGTCTGCTGGGAACGTGTCTCCATCCTCGCATTCCACTAGCACCGGGAAGGTCCTTCCGGAATGATGGGCCCTTCCATCAGAGTTGTTCCAGTGGATGCACCTGATTGGCTTGTTGTAGGACACCATGTCTTTTGGTAACGTCTGCATCATATGGTCAATTAAGCCTTCATAGCCCCTGAATGACAAACACTGCAGGTGAATATTAAAAGGGCAAGGCCTGGGGGCAGAGGGCAAGGTGTTGAATCGGGAGACATTTAACTAGGATTGTGCTATGCCTTTAACGCTCATGGGAGTTTTACTTACACAAAAATGTTCTGAGTACAGAACAGAAAAAGATTGGTTCAGAGAGATAACCAATCGGATTGTAGAGGAGGTGAGTCCAAGCAATTAGATGAGGTGGGACCAACACTTCAGATTGGTTGGACCCACCTCCTCAACAATCTAATTGGTTATCTCTCTGAACCAATAATTTGTCTTTCTGCCCTAATTAAATATTTATGCGATGATAACTTCCATGAGCGCTTTTAACCTGAAGGAGGCGTTACCCTGGGAAGGTGCAATCCAGACCCGGGAGCGTCTTGTACATGCCGAAAGCCCCCAGAGCCACGTTGTCCATGGTGTGAGTGCCGCTGACACAGCACTCGGCCTTCAGCAGCGTGTTCACTACACCCCGCTTCAGCACCCCAGTCACGGGGTTGCCCCGCCCATCGCCCAGGGCCAACCGAATTTCACGCTTTATAAACTCGCCCACGCTGGGCATGGGCTCCCGGCCCTGCCCGTAGAAAGCCTGGCTCTGTTCTAGAAGGCTCATGTAGAGCATGGAGACCGATTCTGTTAGCTCCGGTTCCAGCCGGCGGCCCGAGCTGGAGAGCCAGGTGGCTATGAAAGGAGGGTGACCGGCAACGTCAATGGCCTGGTTCTCCTCAGTCATGGACTCCTTATCCAGAAGCCCGTACTGACAGGCAAGGCGGAACACCGGGTTTTCTTGGGACGGACCGTGGATCCAGTTGGCCCCGATCTCTACAATATTACTGCCTAAAAACAACATGGAAAATATGAAAACATGGAAAAAGTACAGTCTACACTTAATATCTTTGCATGCCTAGTTTATTGTTCTGCAGTGTCATATCTGAAATTTCTAAAGTTACTGGTTCACTTATTTTTACAGCTAAAATTATGCTGGAGCCAAGAAATAAACAGGACATGGGAAAGCTGTTAAAACGTGATATATAATATCCATGCCCAATGTCCATAAACACTCTACACACTTTATTTTATTATGAGATAGAAATACAATACAATGCAATGCAATGAATAAAAGCAATATACAATTAAATGTAAAATGACTCTCAGATATATCAGATGTCACTGTCCTACGTGGGCGTGTATGTGTGACACACATATTACATTATAAGACTCACCCAAGCGCCCCGTCTTGACCCTGCCGCCACTGCGGCCGGTGGCCTCCAGCACCCGTACATTGTGGAAGCCGTGCTGCAGAAGCTTCTGAGCGGCTCCGATGCCAGAAATCCCGCATCCGACAACAACTATGTGCGAATCGAGACCTTGCAGGAAAGCCATAGCAGCTGTGACCGCAGCATGTATGACAAGCCGATCACCCCAGACGGACTTTGGCACTCCGTATTCCCGAGATGTCAGCTGAATTACCACGATTTTATGGGTATATTTCCTCTCGTATGGATCTTCAGGCCAGAAGTGCAGAGCTTAACTGAAGTTCCTCTTTCAGAGGGAGGCGGCACCACGTGACAGTAATAATGTTACGTGAGATCCTGAAGCCTTGAAGGAAACCGTGTAATTTGAGGTCAGGCCTGGGGTAGCGCTGTATACCAAGGCTGATCTTAAAAGCCACGTTTAAGAAGCGTGGTATGGATGTTATAAGCAGAGGTGCACCTAACTGGTTGGCAAGCAAGCATTCACCTTTAAAAGCAATTTGGGCAATCGATGGTTGTGTATTATGTTATGACAAGAAGATTACAGTACATTTAAACATTTATACCCCAGATGAAGTACGAATTATCATATAAAGTTTAAAATGCACGATAATTTAATTCTTGCCATATCAATGCATATGCACATAAAATAGGTACACATTTGCGCTGTTACAATAATCGATTGTCGCACGTATCGCTTTTAAAGGTGAAGCATACTCTCGTATCAGTTATGTGCATCCCTGGTATTTTTTTACTAAAACTAACCGTGCACTATGTACTTATACAACGCAATGCAATCACCGGAGTAAGCATTGCGAGTTGAGTGCAAGTATTTTGTATAGTTTCTATTTGTTTGTCCCAAACATTTTTTCACCATCCTTTTTGAATTTTAAGAAATTATCAGAGGTCGTATTCGCTGCACATAGTGAACCTTCGAAGCCTTCTTGAACTGTCAAGACCTGAATAATGCCGAAATATACATATACAAAATGATGCAGCTGCCAAGACGCTAACTATGCAGGATCGACTTACTCAGCAGGAGCTATGGACGGTGTTGTGCCCCGGATTCAGTTCGCTCATATGTTTATGCAAAAATATTGCCTGTCCGAACTGCGGTTAATAATCAATATTCAGTTTTCTAGCTTTAATAACTTTTCACGGAAGTAAGGTGGAGCGTTTTTAATGACAGAATCGTGTTGTCAAGTACACAGACAACAATGCACACCGATTATTTTTGCGCTTCAAACCATTTCGTGATTTGTGCAAAATCGTGTTAATAGCTAATAAAATAGGTCATGTCCTTCCGATATTTGTCATTTTGTGTATTATTTAAAAGATAAACTATTTAAATCGCTCGAAATAGGTGTTTGCTGGTAAAAAAAAACAGCAACAGGCACAACAGGTGTTGTGTACATGTTGCTTGTAGGACATGACGTATAGTGTATATATGCGTGACGCTCGATGTAATATTGTTTATTCTATCTCTAACTTAATTGTAGGCAAAATTTATCAACTACTGCTGACAGCGATGTCTTTGAACCCATTCAAACATAGTCTAATTTTATGAAAGCATTGCGATTGCTAGGCTAGCCTAGGCTAACACACAGACAGAAATTGTAACCGCGGCACCAAATTGGTGATACAAATCTATTTACATGCAAACCGGTATCCAAATGACCTTTTCAGCCATCAATCATACGTTTGTGTAAACATATGAAGGGGAAACATCATTACCTTAAGACTAGAAAAAATGTTTCCCCCTGCTACAATAGACACACATACAGCAACTCTGGACCTCAATACTGATAATACTAGTTTAGGCACATGTAGTTATGTACCTGAATGTCTTTCAGCCATCTCTCATACTTTGCCCAAAAATGAGAGGGAAACATTATTTCCTAAAATCCAGGATATTTAGTCCCGATCCCTCCTAAAGCAGATATGCAGCAACTCTGGACCCCAGTACTGCGCCATGTTAACAAAAGTTTATACAGATGTAATCTGAATGATTTGCAGTCACCCGTCATTCTTCCACAGTGAGTAAGGCGGGAGGAACGGACTTTCTCGAGCAACATGTTATCTAATTTAAGCAGGGGGAATGGGTATTCCCAGGCACTAGGAAAATCCGTTTCCCCCGCCATACCGGCGGGCTGAGATACTGCCTACCACAGTATTTGAAATGTACATGACATCATCCACTACTTTAAAGGAGATTATTTCACTGTCATTTTAATGTCTTTCTATGAATATGCTGAGTCAAACAAACCAGCATCGACTATCGCAGTATGCGTCTCAACTGGCACTACCGAATTAGGGACCATCAAAGAACTACTGCAAGCTACGCAAGACGTTTACAGAGCCGGAAACTCATTCAACCATGTTATGATGTGTATTAAACCATATTTCATTGTTTCAATTAAGACCAAATCTGAAAGAGAGAAATACATGGATTATTAAGGGGGAAAAAAAATCCAAACCTTCATGGCCCTGTGTGAAAAACTGATTGCCCCCTTAACCTAATAACTGGTTGGGTTATACCCTTAGCAGCAATAACTGCAATCAAGTGTTTGGGATAACTGGCAATGAGTCTCTTACAGCACTGTGGAGGAATTTTGGCCCACTCATCTTTACAGAATTGTTGTAATTCAGCCACGTTGGAAGGTTTCCGAGCATGAACTGCCTTTTTAAGGTCATGCCACAGCATCTCAATCAGATTCAGGTCAGGACTTTCACTAGGCCCCTCCAAAGTCTTCATTTTGTTTTTCTTAAGCCATTCAGAGGTGGACTTGCTGGTGTGTTTCGGATGATTGCCCTGATATATATATATATATATATATTAAAAGTCCATGTTGCCGCCCCCACCACATAATGAAACACCTCGGGATCCCAGTTGCTGACCCCGCAAACAAACACACAGTCCAATCCCACCCTCCAGAAATGGCTGTCTATCTACCACAGCCAGGTGTTACGTGGGTGCCCCCTTGGCCTGGTCCAGCCGCTTGAGTCCTCAGCAATGAGGATCATGCGAGCCGGATCACCCTCAGGGAATCACACCACATGGTCGCAGTGCTGTAACTGACACTCCCTCAAAATGCGGGTAAAGTGTCTCAATCAAGACTCCCTGAGCAACTACTCGTTTGACACAAAGTCAAACCTGTGGTACCCCAGAATCCTCCAAAGAGACACAGTACCAAAGGAGTCCAGTCTTCATCTCAGGTCACTGGATAGCATCTGTTCAGTCATACAGCAAAACAGGGAGCACCAGGACTCTTAAAACTTGGCCCTTCGTCCTCTTACAAGACATGGGGAGTGCCCACACGCGTCTTTCCAGTGACCTCATGACTCCATATGTTCTCCCAATTTATCTATTGACTTCACAGGAAGAGTCACCAGAGACATGAATGTCACTGCCGAGGTAAGTGAACCTCTTGTCACGGTTGACATTTCACCATGGATACCACAGATCCTGGCAGCCTTCCCTACCCTCAGCTGGTTCAACACCTGAGCAATCTCAGTGAGATTGGGTGGTTCAAAGCTAATTGGGGGATCAGCCTCAAATACTGTGGACCCAGCTGCTCAAACTAGCCAGCTCAGTAGGTCACAGCTGTGGTGTCTTCTGTAAGGACTGTTCCATCACCCACCCTATCTGCAATTCTCCGTGGAACCAATTTGGATGTGTGCAATGCTTCAATTCCTCTATAAGCCAGACATGGGTTGCTAGATCATAGATGGTGTGTCACTTGCTCACAGATTCCTCTAACAAACACCTCCTTATCTGCCCTCAGAGCCCTCGCAGCCATCCTCCTCTTGATAATATCCAGGGTGCCCTGTGAAATGAAACAACTCCTTCTGGGAACACTGGCAACACCAACACAACCCTCAGCAACCTTCAGGGTCTTGTCACGGAAGGTCTTCCACATCACATTAGAATTGGCAGTCGCACCCAAGTCTGCAAGTTCCTCACACAAAATGTGTTCAAATTTATTAGAAACAGTTTGATCTTGGGGTCCGGCCAGGTCCTAGTAGGAGGTAAGTCAAAGAAATCAATATACAGACGCTCCTCTATTTACAAATGAGATACGTTCCGAACGGCCGTTCGTAACTTGAAATGTTTGTAAGTCTTTATTCAACATCATTTTAAGGGTATACGCAATTTCAAAGAACTAGGATGCTGGGAGTACGCACGCTATGCTGCTGCGTGGCAGGAGTAGCGGCCAGAAGTCGTACTAGGCAGAATTGGCGTGCAAAAAAAAAAATTGATGTTGAGGACAGGAAACTGGAGCCTAATGAACACAATTTTTACTTACAGTCCTCTTCGTTCGTATGTCTGAAAGTTCGTAAGTAGAGGAGCGTCTGAATTCATTTATTAATTCACTTTTAATAAAAACAAAGTTATGGCTATGCTAATGTTGTGGCTAGGCTAAAGTGGGACTATTACACTTACAGTACATGTGGTGAATAGGTTCTGTGTTAGCCATCGCCTCACTGTAAACCAGCCAATCAGAGCAGAGGTCATAAACATATTAATGAGCCTTCCAAATTTCTCTACTGGATAGGACACCCTTTGGGACACTTAAGAACGTAGCAGTGACATAGAGTATACTTTATAAGAGCATGCTTTTCTATTGAAAGGGTACCCACAAGGGCCGTATAGACCCCTAGCTTGTGAGGGCACCGAATAAGGCACTGTATCACATTTTAGAAGGGAACTCATTAAGACAGTTAATCACATATTTTTGTTCTATGGGGCACATCATCTCACATGAAGGGGGCACCCTAGACGGCACTAAATGTGATGGCCAGCCAAAAGCTGTGCTTTCACCTCTCAAAAGGGCGCTTTAGCGTTTTTTCAGCCATGGGGACACTGGGGGGGGGTAATTACAAAAAGCATAGAACAAAGGCTTTTAAAAAATAACTGCACCTCAAATACGTTGAAAGCATACTACATTATATAAAATGAACAAAAAATGCATGCATATTGCTTATATATTATTATTATTATTATTACGTCCAGGGAAGGTTAAAGCTGCATGGTGCTGTTTTGTGCCTGAAGCATCACAAGAGGGAGCAGTTAGTAACAAATGGAGATGATTACATTCTAAAGACAAAACCATTGGAACAGAGGAAAGTTTTGCATTGAAAAGTGAAAGTATTTGCAGGGCTATAAAAGTTACATTTATCAGGGGCTTAAGGATGTTTTCTATTTAATTCATATAGGGTTTAATTATGAATTGGTACCAAGAAACTGTAACTATATGCAAAAGATATGCTTAATGTCATAACAGCTTCATAGTGTATTAGACACAGATGAACCAATATGAAGGTGGCAGCACCAGATGGAGCCAGAACCACAATAAGGAGAAAGAATAAATGCCGATGCAGGGAAGGTTATTATAAAGCAGAAGTGTCAAACTGCAGTCCTGGGGGGCCGGAGCCCTGCACATTTTTGGGTTTCCCCTCATTTAACACACCTGATTCAACTCCTTGTACCTCCTTGTGCTAATTACCACACAGCTCTTGAGCTGAATCATTTGTGGTGGAACAGGGAAAGAACAAAGTTATACAGGACACCCCTGTTATAAAGCACTCCAAAGGTGACACTGCCACCTTTGGAATTAGCTGAACTGAAAATAGCACTGCGCTAAATGCTGCCTTTCCACCTCCTTAGCCAGCCGCCTGGCAAGCAGTGCACTGACAGTCAATAAGCCACTCACCAACAGGCATGTGGGAAAAGTTCCCATGAATTTATAATCTGGCCTTTGTGTAACAATAGATGTTTGAGTTGAGCTCACTTTCAACACAATGCAACAGTGGGTGAAGTCATGGGAACTGGTGATGTGGGTCAGTGGGCAGATAATAAGTGCACAGGGAGGTGGGGGTCAGAGTGGATGTACAGGGAACAAAAACAGGGTTGTGCCTTCTGGGGCTGTTACAGCACTCAAGGCCAGGAATTGCTGTGACATCAACTGGGAGATGCCACCAGATAGACAGTGTCTTCTCTGAATCACCACCTACACTGTCGATCCGCAGAGAGAGACAGTAAGCATTTCGTGATTCAAAAGATCTTTATTGTCAACCTATCAATGTACATCCAGGAAGAAATATCTCCCTAAAACTCACGATGCTACATTTACATATTTACATACTAACATTTGGCATGATAAGTATATTGTCTAGTCCATGGGTTCCTAAACGACCCCCAAAAAATAAAAGTGCCAGCGCCTTACAGCTCCCATTTTACCAACTCTGGGGGGTGGGGGCATCCTCTTTGGGTACAGTTATCATTATAATGGAATATTTTTTCATGTTTTGAAAATTTTACTAATACATTTTGTAAATCTGACACCTCCCCACCAGTGTCTCGCCACCCCCACTTTGGGAGCCCCTGGTCTACTCAATGTATACTCTACATACTGTACAACAGAGTGCCCAGCAGCAGAGAGCATGCCATCTAGTCCAAAGCTACTCTATTTCCCTCTGAGGTCCAAATTCTATCAGCCATACAAAGTAAAGGTCCGTAGTAAGGTCCGGAATAAATTTCGCTGAACTGGGGGGTTAGGGTGCCATCTGAGCGCAATCCTACATGTCCAAGGGCTGGAGTGTGAGCATGGAATATGGAGATGATCAAGGCATGAGACAGCAAGTTCTAAAGCTAGCAGACGAGAAATGGCTGGTATGGGGAGTGCAGACAGGAGCAGATATCAGCCTGAACAACACAAGATGGACAACTTATTATACAATATGTGAACACAGACACAGTTTATTTTCTTTATCCAGGTGATGTTTACATATTTGGTGAAAAATCTGGACGTATACATGGCTTTTAGTGTTTGCCATTTACTGCAAAACCTCTCACAAACTAAAGATGTATCTGAACCAACTATAAAAATATCTATAAATTTAAGCAACTCTCCCTTTCTATGTGAAACACCATTATGGCTTGGAAATCTGTCATCTGAATAAATTTGAGACAAAACAAAGATGCTCGTTGTCCGGCAGCCTGTCAGCAATTGCGGTGTGTCAAACGTACGCGAGCCAGCAGGCTCCAGCTCCAGTTCTGCGAGATCTGAAAGGAAGATGCGACTGTCAGGCACTCCTTTGAAGAACTGGACCTCACATGAGTCACATGCTAAAGACATCAGAGTTTTCTGCTTTAAAATTTGGGGAAAACTTCAGTGTGCAACATGGTTTGCTTCTCTATGTATTTTGTCTTCCCTGGGCTGTAAGTAGATTACAGGTTTTGATCAATGGTTCCGCTTGTCCCTGGAGATGTATTATCAGTTGTGATGACAGGGCTAAATGCTGGATAAGGGTTAGGAAAGGCCATTACCCTGCTTCTCAGCAATGCTGAGAAGACTCTGCCATATCTTCTAGCTGCTGGAGGATCATGGACTTTAGGGAACTGTATCTGTCAGGGAAGAAGCCATCTAGGGTCAGAGGTCGGAATCTAAGCCCAGCACAAACAGGAACAAGATGAGCCCACTCCACTGGATGTCTTCCCATGTGTCCTGCTCAAATTTGTAGGCTGGAAATTTTGAGTACCCTGTGACAGCAGCCTGGTAAAGATCATCTTCATGGAACATGGTACTGGAGGGACAATTATAACAAATGATGGATGATGGTCATGGTGATCTCTTACTTTCTGGTCAACTTTGAAATTTCTCGGTCCTCTTCCTCCTTCAACTTCTCCACGAAGCTGTCCAGCATAGGCATCTCAAACTTGATGTACTGTGCAACCTGGAGGAACGTTATCACTAACACTGTGATATGCCACGATCACGAGTCAGTGACAGTGGAGCAATTTCCAGTAACAAAACAACAACAATCGTGCGTGAAATACGGCATGAATGAAAGCACAGCTGCCAAGAGCCCATTGTCATGAAGGCTCAGAAAACAGGAAAGTCACCAATAAAGCGCTATAATTAGATCTGACCTTTACAATTTGGGACCATATTATTCATCTTTTAGGCAGGAAGTATGAGCAAGTGGCTTCAAGTAAATTCGCTAGAAAAGAGAGGTAGAAAGCTGATCTTACATCATAAGTGACCTCTTCTCCCAGGTCAGCTTCCATTAGGAACATCTTGACTATTTTCTCACATGGGCCGTGCAGCAGGCGAGAGATTAGGGGGTAATCAGTGTCTTTGAGTTTCGTTTTCTCTGAAATGTCCGGGGAAATTGGCCTTCACACAACCATATGCAAGATCATACAGGCAGCACATGCACACACTCAAATCAGAGATTAGACATGCTTAAGGATCAATGATGAAATTCCCCTGGATCACTAAACAGCAAGCCAGAAACTAAGGTTTCGCTTTCCAGAACAAGGTGAATACTGTTCATTGGCATCGAAACAGAAAGTGATGAAACACCTACCCCCAGATTCATGTACCATGTACAAAACAAACTCTTCCAATTTATTTTCAACCTGCCGGCATAAATGTCAAAGGTAAACAATCTTGAAAGGATTTCACAGGCATTGAAAAGTAAGGAGGACATATCCACAGCCCACACGAAGGACTCACTCACACGGAACTTGTTGAGAAGCAGGCGGAGCACTTGCACCGTGGTCATGGTGCTCTTAACCCGGACGTTGGTCACCGACCCATAAGTAGGAGTGAATACGGATGTCTGAGAGGCGCAGGTACAGGGGCCATGTCACATGGTGCAGTAACATTGATAAAAGGAAACAAATACAGCATAAAGATAGCATCAGTAGAAGCCTCATTACAACACAAGGCGTCTAAGCACACTAAGAGTGTAACAGAAAAATCTGCCTACAGATCAGCTGCCCCACCCCCGCCAAATGGCTACAGTGCTCATGCAAAGTGGTATTTACACCACCTTATCCTGAGCTTTGCTCTTTCACCTGGGTCACGCTCGCTTTAAGCACTCTAAGGGCCGTCATCCTGAGGGGCCATCTGCTTACATGACGTCCCAGTTAGGTGAGGTGTCAGGACAGAGGACAGGAAGGTGACGACTGAGCTCAAGCTGGGGAGCATTGTCCAATTCACCATCTGCTCCTCGTCCAATCAGAGGGGTCACTTCCTGTCCAAGTCTTCCAACATGTGCTGTGTGCCCTGCGCGCCCATAAGGACCCCTCAGCCCACGAAAGCTGTTTTTAAGAAAAGCAGGTGAGGGGCCACAGTGCTGCTTTAAGGAAGAGGCCCAATTTAAACAACGTCCCAATTCTAGGCTACTGACTCTTCCCCTCAAGGGAATCCCAATTCTAAGGTGCCAACTCGTTACCTCAAGGGTATCCCGATTCTAGGCTGCCAACTCGTCCCCTCAAGGGTGTCCCGATTCTAGGCTGCTAACTCGTCCCCTCAAGGGTGTCCCGATTCTAGGCTGCCAACTCGTCCCCTCAAGGGTGTCCCGATTCTAGGCTGCTAATCCTCTACCTCAGGATATCCTCATTCTTCTTACCTTGTGGTTGTAGAAATGCCCATTAATGGAGAAGCGATGTTTCTTCATTCTCTGCATCTCGCCCTGGCTGTGGCGCCTGGACCTCCGCTGGATGCCCATGAAGCTGGCATCACTCCTTGTCCTCATCAGCTGGGGGGTCTCATCCTCACTGACAGACGCATCAGAGCCTGTAGCACATACACAGAACACAGGCTTTATGATTACACTAGAACAGGGATCTCCAACTCCGGTCCTGGAGAGCTACCGTCCAGTAGGTTTTCTATCCTACCTGGCTTCTGATTAGCCACACTAGTTCTCAGGTAAATACCAGGAGCAGGTGTGGCTCATCAGAATCCAGGTAGGATAGAAAACTTACTGGATAGTAGCCCTCCAGGACCGAAGTTGGTGACCCCTGCACTAGAAATAGCTCGACAAGTTAGCGGGCCTGGTGCATGTTGCTTTGGTATAGCAGGTATTCAAAGTCAATGTTTAGTCATAATGGGCCATGTAAATGGAAGCTGGGTGTAGTGGGTACTGTAAGCAGGTTTTCAAACTATTAGGACTCCAAAACCCTTTACACTATGACAGTGTTTCCCAATCCGGTCCTCAGGGACCCACAGCCGGTCCACGTTTTTGCTCCCTCCCAGCTCCCTACCAGACAGCCCACATTTTCGATCCCTCCTAGCTCTTGGAGCAAAATGTGGACTGTTTGCAGGCAGCTGAGGACTCGATTGGAAAACACTGCACTATAACATTAAATAATTACTGCGATTCCGTAATCTCCACAATCTGCTGCAATCACCATCTTAATCGTGTGGCTTGTTGTTGCCAGGTAACAGAGGCAGGGATCAAGGTGTCAGAATAAGCACGTGAGGTGCCCCAGCTGTCCATGTGTTAAGAGCAGAGGATCAGGCCATGTTGACAGCAGTACCAGTGAACCTTTGAGAAATTACCTGTTCCTGGAAAATGCTCATGGAGAACCAAGATGAAGAGGCTAATCTGCTACATTACATTTCTACATCTCAAGCTTCCAGATAATCAAATACCAAAATCCAGCCATCACGCACCCAATCTAACATTCCTACCTGCTGATACCCAGCATGTGTGGCCAGACCCATACGTACTTTCGTTGTTGTTTGATTCCAGGGAGGTCTGCTTTTGAGAGCTGGTTTTTGCCTCGTCCTCTCTATCAGAGAGAGAAAAAAATAGACTGTCAGAGAAAGTACACTAGTGGCCGAAATTGTGGAAACACTTCCAATTTTAGAGATGACAGAACTTTATTCAACTGTTGCTCCAGTTACTTATTTAATCGTCCAATATATGATATGTCACATTCTTTGATTGTTTATAAACATTACCGCCAATATTCATGTAGTGATTTTTAAAACGTAATGCCAAAAATGCTAGGTGTTTCCACAATTTTAGCCACTAGTGTAACTGCATTTGCACCAGTTATTCAAACACACATGTAACACTGAAAAATGCTGTAACTGTTACAGAAGCACATTATGATCCAGCTTAAACAGAACCAGTAAGAGGCTGTAGTGAGACTCCTATACAAAGGGCTGCAGGTCATTCAAACATCTCTCCCAACACACCATGGGGCTTCTTCTGGCCTTCGCAGATCCAGCTATTGCTGTCTGCTAACCAAACAAAACCCATGTGCTGTGTTTTCGTACCAATTTCTGCCAAGACACCTATATTCTTAAAAGAAATACCACTTTCACACCTGTGGTGCAATCAATATGCCATATGGATTATAACTATATACCATCATATAACTCCTACTATGTAATAAGATTAACTTTATTGATCCCAGAGGGAAATTCTAGAATAATTAATAATGGAATAAATGATCCAAATTTTTTAATGTGTTTTGGCACCACTGTAGGGGACACTGCTGCCAACTGCATAACCAGTGTTCCTGGTCCAGCATAGAGTTAATCCCTGGTTAGACCAGAGCACACACACACTGGGGTGGGGCACACTTGGTTCTAATCAGGCATTTCCTGCGCTAAGCAGGAAGTGACCAGAAGAATGGGCACCTGGCTTCCTGAATGACTGTAAAGCCCAACAGCTACCATTTAAAGGAGCGAAGAAAGGCTAGAGCCATAAAGCAGGCACCTCTCTTGGGCATGCATGTGGCAGGTTGGGTTCTCAGGCATTTCTGCAGTTACAGGACAGCTATTCACCTGCAGGGTGCACATTCACAACCTCAGAGCCAGTAGGGGCAGGGATCCTAAGCTTAGTGGCCCCTAAAAGTCTCCCAGTGAATTCCTTGAGAGTGACGATGATATTAACGACAACAAGAAGAACAACAAAAACAACAATATTTCCACTATATTACCATTCGGGTGCCTGTACACCATCTTCACAAAGTTTCACCCCACCCCAGCTCTCCTCCCAGCAGGTGCTCATCAGCCCCCCGCTGATGAGAAACGCAACTGTAGGTGTGGCCTGTCCGGAGGACCACCCACCTGCCTATCCCTGCGCTGGAATGCTGGAAGCGCTCGTTGTCATCCTGCATCTGTAGCCTGATTGGCCTCCTCAGGCCCCAGGAGATACTGAGCAGGCCTTCGATGATCAGCTCCCCATCTTCCTGTGGCCGTGGAAAAAAAAACAGCACAGATAATTATAGTAGCAATAATAATAAAGCTTATAATTAATTCCAAAAGGGCGGGGGGAGGATATCCTGCTGCACTTCAGGTCTACGTGCTGCAGGACAGCTATCCCCCCAAGTGAATATGCTGTCTTGGCTCAGAACCTTCTCTGAACTCCACACAGACCTGAGCTCATGTCTGGCTGTACAGGAGGGCCAGGCCCCCTTCACTCATGCGGAGCACTGCGTCAGGTCACGTACACTAGGGGCTTCCCAACCAGTATCCCACTGGGCCGTTTCCACCTGGCTCATATATAACAGGATCATCCCGAACTGAAAAACAAAGTGCAGTGTCCTGCATTTATCAAAAAAAAAAATTGATTTGTTCCTGCTCCTCTTAGATCCTGCTCAGCAAATTCTATCAGAAGAACCACCCCCCCCCCAGTTGACAAATGTTATTATGGGGACCCCCAACCACACTCAGTTTTCATCATTGGGGACCCAAAGTTATGACCCGTCACATTCGCATCAGAAAAATTAGACGATTAAACATCAAGCAGCACCTGGCCCCTCTAGAGCTAAAGCTGTTTGCATACACACCAATTCATCACCTTAGTTTTTTTCTGTCTACAGGCCGCTGACTTTTAGGTTAAGCGAGCGCCCTCTGCGCAGGAACGGCCAACAGTGGCTAAATTTGTCCCTTTGTATCTAACCCCCTCCTTTGCAGGGGCACGCTGCATGATCTAAGTTTATCCTGAGAACCAGTATAGCTGTGCGACCCCAGCCTGGGAACGGAAGCAGCTCTGGGTTTCTGTCGAGTTAGTTCCTGATGGCGCTGGGGCAGGGAGCCGGTTCCCATAGGCCAAGCCGCCTGAGCTGGGCACCTGGGACCTCTCAAAGGGTCGGACACGCCGGCCCCATTTCCCAGAGGTCCTATGTACTGCGAGACTGACCGCATCTACGACCGTCATGCGAACGTTCCACGTTACACATAAACACAGGGGAGACACCTATAGCACAGAGACACTGCACTCCTCTGGACCTCCGCCCAACTAATAACCGAGAATCTTGATTCCCACCAGCCCATAGCGCTGGACCATACACACAATGAGCACCATTGTTCCACTTGTGTAAACACAGGGACGGCTGCTCATTGCGGCCTTGGTCAGCGGCCACACCTCTGCTTCCTGTGCACGCCTGAGTAAACACGTGTGCATGGACGCGCACACAAGCACACATCCTATGGAAGAGAGAGAGAGAGAGAGAGAGAGAGAGAGCTTCAGGGTTATATTTAGGGGCACTAGTTCTGGATTGCGCCCTGGTGCGTTATAAAAAGCCAGAGCTTTCCTGACACACCTCAAAACAGCTCAGACAGTGCGTCAAAGAGCACAGAGACTGGGGCACAAAGCCAGCTGCACGCTCACCAGACAGGCCTGAGGCACAGAGCCGGCTGCGCATTCACCAGACAGAACCGGGGCACAAAGCCGGCTGCGCATTCACCAGACAGGCCCGGGGCACATAGCCGGCTGCGCATTCACCAGACAGAACCGTTTACCTGACAGGTAAGGGAGTAATTTGCTGGAATTTGTTTTTGATTGTCAGACCTGAACAATAGATATAACATTATCAGTGAGGTAATTAAAAAAAATGAAATAAACCAATGTGACTAACAAATACAGGAATGACGTAATCCTGACAGCCTGCACTCTGTCTGTCTGCAGACAGGCTGCCGATGCCGTCTGGAGTCACTGCCCGCGCAATGAAACCCAGGAGACTGCTTCTGTCAGTGGAGCCCCTGCCCACAATCAGCGAGATGCAGGAGGACACCCCCACACCGGGGTCCTGCCACGCCCAGCCCGCCCAGTCCATGGAGGACTACGTGGACTCCATCAAAGAGCTGGCAAGACCCAGTTTCGGGCCGCTCAGGGTCCCACGGTCGCAGAGACCTCGTCTCTTCATCAAGGCCCCGGCCCGACCCGCCCCCAGAGCATACCGGCCCCGAGGCACGTCCTGCGAGGCGGCTCTCAGGACGTCCCAGCAGAGGGACTGCGCCAGGGACCCACTGGACTGGCTGTTTGCGCAGACGCAGCGAGATGACAGCGGTCCTACCGCTTTATGCCTGCTCTGAAGGACATGGGGCTGCCCGGACAGTCTGCGCAGATGCAGAGGCAGAACGACATTCTGCGCCCTTGACATCTGTTCTGAAGGACTGCAACTGCAGAAAAGCTGCAGAAAGACGACTTCGCTCCTATAAGTTATTACTGAGTTATTTCAGAGGGTCTTGCTGTGCAGGGCTAATGTTTACAGCCAGAAGAATATTAATGATTTTTGTAATAAAATGTGAAATACTGAAACTGCTCATCTGAGGCACTTTGTAAAATGTACAAGGTTTAAACCATCTGCTAAACACTTCTGGTTTTTAAACAGTGTTTACAGACAAAGCAAATTAGCTCACAGCGCTGTTGTGTTATTGGAAGGAAACGCACTTCCCCTGATTTAACTCTCTCACTGCTAAACCCCTTTCCAAGTTCCTCTGCGTAGATTTTCTCCTCCCCCTACATCTTCAAGACCCAGAGCTGCTGGCTTCCCATCACTAATCTGATCCAGGTGCGTATAAGAGAGCCACCTGGAACTGTCAGGCAGGGTCCATCTGGACACAAAACCCTGGGGGAAAAGCCCTCTTGGGAAAGAATCCAGTTATTATGCTAACTGATGGTCAGGCGAAGCCAGCAGCTCAGCCAGCAAAGACGAGGAATGAATCTGGTGGCGCCTGCCTGCTGACTTGAGGATTTCAGTTCCCTTCAGTTCCGATTCAGATCCCCACCAGCTGAGGTTCCTGGTCAGCGCAGTCACCTGATATTTGAGCCAATCCCTATTGGCTAAAACGTACAGGAAAAAAAACCCCAAAAGAATCAGATTACCACCATCAACTGCCACCCTGTTCCATACAACGAAGTAGAAATGACAGACCCACAAACCAGTCCAGTTTCTCAAAGGTGCAGCTACTAGGATGGTTGATTAATTTACGTTTCAAATGTCACAGCTATTATAGACACACACATGCACATGGAATTTCTGCACACTGCTAGAAGAACAGTTGAAAATAAAGTTAACACCCCCCGTTTCGAACAGCTCTCAGCGCTACAGGTGCATCAGCCCAGAACCAACAGAGATCTTAACAGCTTCTTTCACAGATGTCCTACTTAGACACCCTCCTTAAATCAACATGGCACAGGGCCTGGAACACACAGGAAGCCTCCTCCCCCCCACCCCCACATAATGCCACCTGAATTTATATACCATATCAAAGGCATTAGTCTAGAACCAGTCTGACCAGATATCTTAACTGATTTAACCACGACTGAGTGTCTTGTAGCCAAACAACGTACCATGTGGTTTTGGATCAGTGCCAAACAATCGTATGCATGTACATATCTGCCTAGATAAAGAGAGTCTAATTACAACATATCTGATATCTGATCACTGAGCAATCTTGTAAAAATGTAAAACATGAAATGTGTTCACTCTCGTAATGTACTACTTAATTTTGGCCTGTCTGCACTAAGCGGAGATGGCTTCTTTGGAAGCCGGATTAACGGCCTGAGTGGTTCACAACCAAAGAGGTCAACAAACAGGCTCAAGTGCTTCCACCTAGAGGTTTTGGAGAGTAACTACATGCAGCGGCTAATGCGCTATGGAGCTACCGTATCAGATTCCAATAAAGACGACTTATAAAGAAGCAGAAAACATTAACAGCAAGGTAGAAGGTGGCAGCTACGCAGTTTCAGAAAAAAAAAACATTTAGTACATTTAGGTTTGATATGCTGTGTATATCACATGAAGTCAAATGTGTACTTGACATTTAATTGACATGGGAATTTCATGTTGGACCGTGACAGAATGATTGGTTTGCACACACCCCCCCCCACCCACCCCCAAGGTCACTTGAGCTGGATGCAGTCCAGGCAGCACACAGCAACACCCCCGCGTCTTGTGAAAATTATTGAAATATACCTGTCAGTGACAAAACACTTAGGAATTCTTAAATTAAAAGCCAGCCATGACTCAGTAAATGTTACAATAGGCGATTTCACCCATTTCACAGCTACACAGTGCTGCTTGCACTGCTCAGGCATCCTGGAATACTGGACATTTCCCCAAAGAGGTTGTGGAGTGATTTTTAATCCCAGACCAGCCTTTCCCTGAAGCATCTCTTATTTCCTGTCACATCTGGGCACGTGCAACACATTACGCCTATTGGGAAGGACGCCTCACATCCCAGGAATGGCAGCCACACACAGGAATGCCTGTTTCGTCCTCCCACCCAAACCTGTCCTCTTGGCCGAGTTCCTGATCCTTTAACAAACTGTTGATTGCTAACCTCATGACTGCTCACAGCCAGTTATGATTCCTTTGGCAAGATGTATGGAAGAAGTTTTTGAATAAACAAGGGAAAATCTGGTGGGAGTTTTCACTGAAGCGTGCCCTTAAAGTCTCATCACTGACTGCCATTCAGTAGTAGGACAAGATTAGAACTCAACTTGAGATATGAAGCCTAGAATTCTGAAAAAAGCAGCCTGAGCTAGATATTAAATGATCTCAAAGAGGCAAAGGGGCTAGATTCATATCTGTGCCTATCCTTTTTGCCAAACTGACATACCTTCCGCACAACCGTCAAAAAACAGACTGAACTTTATTACTTAAATGAGCATTTAAGTAAATTCAAGATCAAATACTCTTAAGAGGAAGCAATTGCCAGGGAAAGTGTATGTACCTCTCGACTCCGCAGCTGAAAACTCTTCCCTTCATGGTAACAGTTATAGGTTTTCAGCAGGAACATCATCTCAGTTCTAAAAAAAAAAAAAAATGGAACAGGTCAGGTGACTGAGGAGCAGAGGACACGGAGACACCCACGGGACATCCAGGCAAACTCACTTGGTAAGGACCTTGTCTTCGCTGATCTTTACCAAGCTTGCATGGCAGTCCTCCATCTTGTCCGCTTGCTGCAACGTATCACGTGAGTGGAGAAGTGCAGCTCAGTCACTGGCTCCCATGAAGCAGTTACATCCAGTGGAGGTGTCTAAGACTGTCAGGGGGTAAAGCAGTGAATGACAGTGAGCTGACAGTGAAACTGAATGCAGAAAGCACATTAAAAACATAGAAACAGGGGTGGTGCACGACTCTAGGAGAGAGAGAGAAAAATCAAAGCGCTAATGTCCCCTTAAAATATAAGCTGTTGAAGGAAAACAAAACTTTGGTGATGGATTCAGCTACCAAAAAAGCTTTCTAAGCACCTCAAGGAAGTGAAACTGGAGTTTTGAAATCCAAAGTTACAAACAGTGAAAAGAAAGTTACTTAGTTAAGGCCACAAAAAAAAAAAAAAGACACCATCCATCCGTCTTCTAAATGCTTATCCCGGTTAGGATCAGGCAACTTAGGGCACAAGCCTGGGAATATCCTGGATATGCCACTGCACTGCAGTGCACACACATACACTCCGGATCACACACGCAATTTGGAGATGCCAATTAGCCCAACTGCATATCTTCGGACTGTGGCATGAAACCTACAGGACATGAAGAACAGGCAATATCCACACACACACACACACACACACACACACACACAGAGACAGCAAAGGAAGAAGAAATTTGGAAGTGTGACACCATGAACCACCTTGCTGCCCTGCAGCACATGGCAAGGCTCCAATAAAGGATAAAAGAATCAGGATTAAAGGATCTGGACTACAGCAGGTTGAAATCCCTGCTTCACTAACAATCCATATGATCAAAGATTTGAAATGTGTCATCTAAGCCACAAATTAAATCCACTAATGGAGCTAAAGCTTCGAAACTAATGAAACGTTAGAAACACCAATTACGATTAAAGGCTAATACGTTTTACCACTCTGTTGTCGGACAGGAAAGGCTAAAAAGTCCAGTTGTTATATTATGCGTATTGGCATTGGCCCTCTCAAATTCGCACGGCGCCCCCTGATATAGGTCACGAATGTTTAACCCATTCAAAATGTACGCCTGTAAAATCGACAGGCAAACCGGTTCCACCGGAAATACCCATTCACGAATGATTAACTTAAAATGTAGAAAGTGTTTTGCTGTAATTACACCCCGTTTCGCATTGCTTAGTTCGCGTGTCATTTCCTGTTGAACTTGAACATTATCTCAAATTGAAATGCTGTCGTTTTGCAATACGAGTCTCTTTTGGCATGAGATTCCTGGGCTTTTCTTGTATGGATTCTCGAGCGGGGGCGTTTACGGGAAATTCGGGGGAACTCCAGCCGGAGCGCTTAAAATGCGGCTCCGAGTCGCAGTTAGCCGAGTGATTCACAATGAACGCAGCACCTGTACTGTTCCTGTCTCTGCTCGGCGCCGTGCTCATGTCAGGTAACTAAACACGATTACATTTTACCGAAAGATCCGCATGTGAACGTGTGCGCTTTCAGCTGTCATTTTCATCAATTTCCACTTGTCTTACCTGACTCTGTACAATAACTAATAAATCTAATCTAATGACCATGCAGCCGTTCCGCACTTCTTAATAATTTTAAATATACTGTATGTATGACTTTTAAACTACATTAGAGAAAGTTTAAACCAGTTGGAAGAGATACCGGCATTAAGTGATAATGCGGAATACGGTAATTTCAGCTTGCATTCAATGAGGCTAATGTTCTTTTCCTACAAACACAGGACAGGTGTTTGGTGGAATCTATGTTCCATTAAGATGTACTTGTCCGAAGGTGACTGAAGTAGTCAAGGAACCATTAAGTGATATTAAGGTCATCGAAAAAGGTCCTCACTGTGAAAACAAAGAAATCATGTAGGTATCACATACTATCATGTGGGCACAGCCTCAATATCTTGCTGCCTAAGATGGTTATAGTCTACTTTCAAGTTGTACTGATGTATTGATGCCTCCCTTCTCAGAGTTACACTGAAAACTCAAGCAGGAGATGGTCTGCCCAGGGAGGTGTGCTTAAATCCTTCCGGGAAGCAGGCGAAACGACTGCAACACTGCTTGAAAAGGTATGACGAGTAAACATCCTCCCCACATCTAACCAACCTTCCTACTAAACACTTCCTTAACCCAGTGTATCTCAAATTGGTCCTTGGGGACCCCCAGATGGTCCACGTTTTTGCTCCTTCTCAGCTCCCTATTGGACTGTCTCCGGGTCCCCAAGGACCAGTTTGAGAAACTATTTCAACCAACTCTGCAGGTCACCTGACAAGTTTCAGACACTCTGCTTCATTGCACTTAAAAATGCCACAGACAGTCAAGACAGCTGCCCACTTGTTAATGAGGTCCAAGTGTTAGAGTATGACACAGTAATTATGAACTGAGAGCTTCTGTGAGCCTCAGTTTGCAATGCGCTGACCTGCCCTCCCTGCAGGGACACAACTCACCCAAACAACTACCTCTTTACCGGGCTGAAGGCAGGAAGGTGCTTCTGCAGTCTCCCAGTGAGAACTGAGAGACTCAGAAGGGGCTTCTACCCCCAGGCCATCAGACCGCTTAACACTAATTGACAGTGTAATTAAATATTCGTTCCCTACTCATGCACCATGCAGCTTTGGAGTCTGACTGTATACCTTGCATGTGCCACTTAGGGTCTGGCTGCCGCCACAGCCAACACCAAGCTCACTGTATCCACAGCACTGATTTCCCATGTCTCCTCTTCTCTCACGCATGGCTAAAAGAAACAAGGAAAAGAAGCAATGCCTGCAGAAAGGGAGACAGGAACGGAAACACAAACAGAAGCAGGCACAGAAACAGAGGCAGACATCCAAGAGGAGCAGAGGAACAAAGCAAAGGGCCTTGCAATCGTGATGCTCGAGGTTCACGTGACTAAGCAGACTGCTGTCCACTGAGGCTGTAAATGTGGCCGGTTCTGTGGGGCCTAAGTCACTGTCACAGTACCTGTGTCTACTTTCAGGACCAAAGAAAATATACATAATAAGGATGTTCTCCTTCCATCCTAGCAGCATCCAGACCAGGATCTGCCTTTTCCTCCGTAATAAGCAGCCAGGTCACATGTATGCTGGAGCACCTTAAAATAAAGTACTGCTGTGTGGTTTGTTGTTACCGCAGCAAATCATTTGAAGCAGAAGCAGGGAAGCTTCTGCATGTAGTGTAATCAAACCATGTCTGTGCTCTTACTGTATGAATGTTAACTTATTACAAAGCTTATTCATTAAACTGATTGAAACCTTGGTAATGTACTGATTTCTTTGTGACCATCAAGAACCACAACAAACTGTGGAGATGCACAATGTATGCAATGAACACCAGCTGATACAGATGTTACATTAAAAATCATGACATCAGCATCATCGTGACGTCGATATCGCCAGCCGATATTTGGACTTCAATATTCAAAGTTAGCAGCACCAGCGCTAAAGACAGGACCACTAAAAGAAATCATAGAGCTGATTGCGTTGGATGATCAGCCCTAGCGAAGAATGGGGAAATTTCATCAGCTCATTCTCCACTCAGAACCACACTCAAGGTGAGGTTACTTCGTTGACGTCTCACCCCCTGCACCACGAGATGTGGTTGCCACGCACATTCATATGCTGTAGTCTATTTGCCATTTCATATTGTTTTCAGTTTTTTCACTACGCAGTTACATTTATTACACATATAATTTACGCAATTCAATAGTGCACCGTCTTGTCTTGCACCATCGTATAATGTGCCTAGCAACGGTTTTAGCCCAAGGTGCTTCTCAAGGGTGTGTGGTCATGCATTTTGGAATTGTGCATGAAAAATGGAAAAAGGGAAGACAAAGAAAGAATACCAGAAGATGGAGGAGAGGAGCCAAAAACTTCCAAGCAGGAAGAAACACACTATTTGTCTTATTCCGTGATGCCCCCTCACTCCCCCCATAGCATAAGAATTTCACTGTGTTCCTTAAAACATGAAACAAGATCTTAAAGAGTAAAGAGTAAAGTCACCGATGCCAGTTTCAATACCAATTTGTGTCGCTCAGGAGGTAGCTGGTAATCAGTAATATTAGACAAAGATAAAGTGCTTAAAGCTAATGGCTAAAAGTATCAAAAAGGTTTCTCAATATTCTGTGAACAGAACATAATGAATGCAGCAAAGACCCCTTTCAGCACAGTCAGAGTGTGTACTTCTGAGGTCATGGGAAGTGTACATTTACATTATATGAAATTAAGCTTTTTACAGGGAAACAATGAGGGTCTAAGACCAAGAGTCAAATTACCCATAATCCTGCCTAAAAACACTGGTCTACAGATAATAAAGCAGAGTTTAGGACATTATATTTCTCTGCACATTGCAATGTCTACCTCCAAAACCAGGAGTAAAGGGCTGTAAATGAAAATTGCACCCTTCTTTTAATGAATAACCTCCTTTCATTAAATCACTGCCAAGAGTAAACAAACATTTTTTTTTAAAAGTGAAGACGTGTGGTAAATCATGTGACTCAGAGAAGACTAGATATGGGCATGCAGGAAGCAAACATGGAAAGCCAGCTGGACTAGAAGTGGCAGACCCTGGTGGAAAGGATCAGAAGACGTCGAGCTGCTCTGCCAGAACATGCCAGCCGCCCTGGGACAGATTCTCCTCCTGTTCGCCGTGGCGCTCCATGCAGGTCAGACAGACCCGGGACAGGACTGCGTGCTACAGTAAGTGCCCCCGGGTGCAGACTTAACAGGTGTGTGTGGCCTTGTTTCTGTAGCTCCAGGAGACTCTGTAGCTGTGCCGAAATGGTTGTGCAAGTGCCCGAAGACGAGGGAAACTGTGTCATGGAAAAGCATCACAGACATCCAGGTGATACCAAAGAGCTCCTTCTGCAGCAAGGTGGAGATTGTGTAAGTAGGACAGCCTTCGTGGGAGGCTGGTTCAGACCCCACCGCCCCGAGGGATGCTGTGCTGGGTGCATGCACCGACGCTGGCCATTAAACTCACACTCCTTCCAGCGTGTAACCACACTTGGCACTAAAACGCATTGGCACAGTCTAGAGATAGTGAACTTTGACTTCATGCCTGTTTAGAAATATAGGTACTGGGAAGTCAGATATCATCTAAGTTCAAGTAAGCTGATCAGTTTTCCCACATTAGTACACCGAAACACTTGAAGCAACTGCCTGTAATCTATTTGTGCCTTTTACCTGCCACAATGGGTCATCCAAAACTGCCGTCACTGCTGGAAAAAATAGCATAGACTAGCATGACTTGCATGCTGGTATATGCTGGTTAGGTGCTGGTGTAGCTAGTGGACTAGCAGAGCTGTGCTGGTCTGCCTGCATATGAAGCTGGTCCACCAGCAACAAATCACAACATATGACAGTATAGCCAGTATGCATTATGCTGGCCATGCTGGTAATTAGCTATGCTGGTCTGTGCTGGGTTTTTTTCAGCAGGGATTAAAGGAAGAGTTAATCATTTTGACTAAAAAAGGAAAAGATGTAACCGATTAGTAACTGAAATCAGGTTCACTGTCATTCTCCACTGTCTCCAGTCATGTTGGGACATGCTCAATAGATTTCCTCCACTGTACTCCAAAGGTGGGGAAAATTTGTGGGAACTCTTATCTAAGCATTACATCTGAAAAAACATTTTGCCAATTCATGCTATCCTCTGTCTTCCAGAAAATCATAATACATACCATTCATTCCTGTTTTGCTTCCAAATGATCCCATTGCTCATAACATATAAAAGCAGACAGAAGTGTCTAAATGTATTAAATCTCCTGGGGGAAAAAAATCAAACAGATTTGTTTGAGGGCTTTGTTTTTTTTTTTTTGTGGGAAATCCTTACAGGTCCTTGAGGAACACAGCTGCTGGGAAAGCAGATCAAAACCCTAGTTACGTCACCCTGATAGCACTCGCCGATGAATCCTGCTTTAGCCATGTGACTGTGCAATGGCCAGTGATCTTCATGCAACAGAGCTGGTACTTCCAAACATTAACGTGCAACTTGTCTTTTCTCAGGCTCACCCTGGGAAATGCAGAAGTCTGCCTCAATCCAGAGTCAAAACAAGGACAGAAGATACAGGAATGCTGGGATAGGTAGGTCATGCTGTCACTTGGCATTATAAAACTTTTTATAAATGTATGTTTTTGTCACTAAAATGAACAGATTACCTGCATACTGGGCACATCCTGTGGGGTGATAAGTATGTGTGCTGGCAAAATTTATCATGGACCCCCCCCAATGAATCATGTCTAGATTAAGTTACGAGTGTACTGTAGATTGTATTAATATTTTTATAATATATATTAAATAATACATATTCTACAACATAATTGAAAGGTATAAATTAATGGCTATAAGCTATACAAGGCATAAGAAATGTCCTAATTTATTTCTGTTGGTAGGTTATAATTGTTTTGGTTTAACTTACGTATCCATCCAGTGTTTTACATCAGTGAATTTTGTGAATTAAGTGTCTTTTTACCAAAAGCGTACATGGGAAAACCCTTCCATCTAGTGGCAGATAAGTGTAAAGGCAGATAAAGATAATTTCCACAATACGTATATATATGCCTAACATAATACTCCTTTTTTTCCCCAGAATAAAGAACAATCGGGAAGGAAAGAGAAAAAAATGCAGGCGAACCAAATCTTAGACACCGCATATCACACCAACTCTGCAGCACCGACTAAATTGCTTAACAGTTTCAGGTTGTTTGCCGCTGTCTTTTTAAGCGCGCTTACTTTTATAAGCGTTTAAGAACTAAGAGAATATTTTGTGTTGCTTAGTGTTCATAACTGAGTCGTTTGTCATTAACACAGTATGGTATATTCTGTATAGTATATTCTTCGCATTGTTTATCTTACCATTCATTCTGAGGTTTGGGAGGGGTCAGGGAATATGTTATGCTTTGTTTGCGTTCATCATTTTGATCATGATAACGGTACATCAAGTTATTATAGTAAATTTTACGTGGTTGTATTCGTAAGTTCATAGCTTCTTTTAATAACAAATATAGAAATAAAACGACCCGCACAGAATTACGCGGCACCTCTTGCTATAGGCCTACATAGATACTTTTCAATAATAAAATACTTCATTGACACATCGAAGTGGTGAAATCTTTACTGCAAAATAAATCCGCGATTGTAGTAAAAATATCAACATTATTTGGCACCTTTGCCTGACGACCCAGCGCCTCCGTTAAAAAATCCATAAACTGCAGGTTTGCCCACCTGTTTAATCTAAACCTGCTGTGATATCGATCACCAAGCAAAGGCAGCTACGTCCGGGGGCGAGGAAGTATACAGATCGAGTATCTCAAACTGTCGCTGTCAAACTGCGTGCTTTTTACCACGGAAATTAAAATTCAGAAATACAAATTATAACGGTGGATAATGTTTCTGCACGCTACCGTCTCCCACTCAAAATTAAATACATAAACAGAATCAAGTGGATCTTCAGGGAGCAGGAGTGCAAACAAATCTCAGTGCGTTTAAGGACAAAAAATATATTACATAGCCGTTTAAAAGGATCCAGAACTTATCAACATTTTAAAAGCCTAACTTGTTTGTTAACGACTACAAACGCAAAACATCCATTCTAATACAGTGCATCCATTAGTTTCTGTAATGTAAAATGCAGATGATTACACTGGTTTCCATATTATCGTGCTTCGGAGGATGCCCAAACTTACAGTAGTAATTAATTCATTCCATTCTGCGGGAAAAAAGATACAAACCGATTTGATATCACAGGTTATGTAAAGAAATCACGGCAGTTGCTCTCGGGAGCAATCTTATTTGTATGATTCCCTCATTCTTTTAACCCCGTCAACCTACCGCCCCCCCCAAAAAAACGGTCAGCTTTGTTCATTTGCACTCGATACAAACAATAAACTAGATTGTCTCACTTATTGTTACAGTGGTATTGCAGTGGCCAGTGCAATCTGAGATTACAAACGTTCTCTTACCATTTCCTCTAGGACGAAAAGAACAGCGTGTTATTTTACTTCCAAAAGTTCTACTTCCCAATTCCAAATCAGATTCCTCGTTTTATCCACGTAGTACTATCGTGACCATACACGTCCTGGAAGACGCAGCCCCCAAACAACCAAGAAAAAAAAACACACTATCAAGGTGCGCAGAATGACAATCGCATGACGCTATCAGAGTCTTTCTTGGCTTGTAAATAAGCCAATCGAGGCCAAGGGGGGCGGGCAGTCTGTTCCGAGACTTGTCCAAGGTGTGGAAGGTGTCTCTGCAGACGGTACTATGGCAACTGAGACGTTTGTATGTTTCATTTTTATAAATCGTCATGTATAATGTGCTCTCTAATTAAATAAAGAGATATGAAATCTGCTAATTGGAAATAAAGCTGACTCTATGCTGATAACGCAACTAATTATGAAAAGCTTTACGTCATAAATGAGTTACTGAAGTGCATTAGGTCTTTGGTTAAGATAAGCACATGTAGACATAAGATAAATAACGGTAATGTAGGACAGACTAGTTAAGCTCTGGCTTGTTTTTCACATGTCCCACCTAGTCCCCGAAGACTGTGGGCATGACATCTGGGTAAACAAATAACCTCCAAAAGCTGGGCTTATGTTATCTGAGGAAACTGGGACAATACCTCACCGGAAAACACTGCATCAGCCTCAGAGGATGTAATTATGACATTACTGCTGCAGACGGAAAGCGGAGCATCCTGTTGGGCACGTATGAGCCGATCCACATGCGCAGGATGGCACTCAGTGCAGGCTGCTGGTGGCACACTGATGCCATGCCGATGCCCCTCTATCAGGAGGGGTCCCTCCTCAGCTGCAGCTTGGGGCCAGCACACACAAAGGGCCCTCTGGCCATGCAGCACGTGCCCCGCCTTGTCCCCTCGGACCTGTCTGCTGTGCCATGCTGGTGCCCGTAGCTAGGCAACCGGCCAGAGGAAGCAGGTGTCCGTCACTCTCAACAGATACAGCAGTGTGATCCCCCCCTCCCCAGCCCCCTTCAGCACAGCAGTAGCTAATCACAGAGCTAGAGCCAGAAACAGTCATGATAGTGGTACAGGCAGCATCCATCCATCCATACATCCATCCATCCATCCATCCATCCATCATCACTTATGCAGTACAGGGCTGCAGCAGCAGCAGCAAGAACAACAATAACAACAAAAACCATAGTGGCACTCAGACCTGATGAACATGGCTGCTTAACCCCTCTCGCGGGCTCTGTACCTAACACTGCGTTCCATTTACCTCGGAACTCATAACTGGGAATGACATCACAAACAAGCTAACTGCGTTCCAGTACAGCAAGGACCTGTTTCAAAAAAGATTTTTTGCTTAGGTTAATTTACTTCAGTTCAAATGGGATTTTCTTCGTTCACTTATATTTAGCCCAGGCTACCTTAAATCTGACAAATTATCCGGCTAAGTAAGAAATCCTGCTTGTCCTAGCCCAGTTAATTGTTAGCCACTGTTAGCAATATCAGTTGATAACAACACATTACATGATGTAAGTACTAATAAACAGTATAGAACTACAGTTTTAACTTCTGTTGGTAAAGGGTGCAGCCATCTTGAATTCTGAGCTGGGAGTTGTGTAAATTCCTCCCAGTTCATGAGTCGGAAATTCCAACTTCAGGGGCGTTCCATTTCAAATTTCCGACTAGGAACTCGGAATTTCTGAGTAAAGAGTTTGCCTGGAACGCAGCATTAGCTGTCTTTTCTTCTGGCTGAGGAGAGGCTGATGGGATTGGCTGTACTGACAGCTCATTGGCAGCCTCCTCTTTACCAGGCCCTCCCCCGTGACCCCTCCCATGTGTCAGCGGGCGAGTACACGCCTACATACCAGACTGAGCCACGCCTCCCCAGTCCACCACCATGTGGCGTGATGCTGTCTCCTCCATCAAAAGGCTCTTGCACATGATGTTTACATGGATTTATTACCTTCAAAGCTTAATTATTTCATGAAACATTTGTGCTATTCATTCCTATGTACAATACAAGAGTTAATTTCTGTGTTGCTTAAGGGCAGATTGTGATCTGTCAGGCAGAACCTGAAAAGGTGACAATTTACTTAATGAATATCATGGTGCTCTCAGCAATCCTTGGATGGCTGACAGATCTTATTCAGCGTTTGCCCTGGAGGGGTCATCTTACAGGAACTCTCATTCCACAGAAGGCCTCTCACGTGTAGTGGCTCGGAGACGCCTTCCCCAGGCTGAGCGTTTCGGGCTTACGGCACTGACCGGTATCCCTGTCACATTCTGACCATGGGGGCCTTGTCCGAGGTCTCCTGCTCTGTCTCCTCATACTCCTGCATCTCTATATCCTCCTGCGTGTCACCGGTCTTGCTCTCTCTGAAGCACTGGTGGTCAAGCACTCTGCTTGATCCGCATCCCAATGCCCTTCCGGTGACTCCTGCCTCAGCCTGTGAGCCATCTTTGGCCCCCCGCTCCCAATACGGTAATACCATGGGCCTTCTACCTCCTGCCAGATGGAGTATGGAGTAGGAAGGCCCCATAGCCCGGGTGTCTGGGGCGCAGGTCTCGGGGTTGCTGCCTGCCTTTGCTGATGCTTTGTTTTTGCTCAGGATGAAGTAGGCCACGCCGGTAACCAGCAACATGGTCCCTGGAATGACACATGCAAAGGCTGATGGGACATTTCACCTAGTTGGCATGTTCCCTGGACGGGCGTTGCCAATACGCCCATGGAAGCTCTGCTTTTAAAAGCACTTTGGGTCCATGGAGTGTGAGGGATCATACCTGGGATGACTGCATGCCACGCAAGCACTGGGTGCAAAAAACACACCACCGCCATTATGGTGTAATAGAGAAATTTCTGGAAGCCTCCAAGATTTGACAGCTTCTTCCACAAAACAAAGATAATCCACTTCGGAGGGCAGCTGGAGGGACAGCATAGCGAAAGATGAGCGTTCACCTCTCCACGTGCGAGCGATTCAAAAATGTTGTGATTTGGCGCCCTCTGCAGGAGCAAACCTTGAACTTCGTCAAATAATAACATTCAAGCTGATAACACAATAAAAACTCAAAAAATAACATCAATAAAATGGCAAACAGCATAAATGAGGGTATTAAAATAAGCCTATGCTGCACCAGACCAGGCTCACTCCCCAGCAACCCTGCGCTTCATACTCACGGCAGGCATGTCACTAGGAGACTGTCGACGAAGTAGGACACCTCAAGTATGGACACGCCCCCGGACGATACTCTGCGGGGACAAGGCAGGGCTGATCTGAGGGCCACACAGAAGGGGCCCTTTGTGCAGTGAGCCTGCTGATGTGACCTGCTTTTGCATCTCAGTGTTAATTTGAGGTCTCATTGGGTAAATAAAAGCCTGCATTACTTAAGTGAGTTATTGATCATGTTAAATATGTAAGCAGTGCGCACCTTAATGAGGGCCCTTAAAGTTTATTTATTTAAACTGAGCGATCGTAGGGGCTTTGGCACTTTAACAAAGTTTACAGGCTGGGGGGTGGGGGGGGCATGGTTGACTGCTGTCCTGTGAGCTCCAGGCCCTTATCAGTACTGCCTCTGTACCACATTCTCTCCGAAACACCCCACAGCAAAAAGGCTCACACCAAAAGTCTTTATAACCTTAAAACAATCCCCTCACACAACACAGAGCACCTACCTGTCGTTTTAAACAGCATAATCGGCCTGTAAACCCCTCATTATTTTCTCTTACACACAGGATCTCATTCAGCTTCATATCCTGAGCTCGCCTGCAGGCAGGGTGCGTGCGTCGTGTGCCAGGGAAGACAGGAAGCTGACAGGCGCATTTTTGAAGGCCAGTGATAATGGTCCTGCTCAAGGCCATGAAAGGATCCCCATTTCCACACCTAAAGGTCTTTAAAGCTTCGCTTCTGTTAGCTATGTGAGAAATCCCATTGGTTATGTAGTTAAAGTGGACGTCAAGCATTCGGAAGAGGGGCAGAGAGTTGGAGGTGCTGTTTGCTATTGAGGCAGCAGTTCCGAGGTACTTACAGGAGGTACACAGCCAGGTTCTGGAATTTTCCTTGGTTCAAGGTCTCGATCCCCACTGCACACAGCACTGGGAATGGACGAGGCAGCAAGATGTGTCAGCAACTATACATTTCACTGCCTTTTATTCCTGCCAGTTTAACTTGCAGTTTCATATGTGACAGTACAACAGCCTGATGGATGAGGAATGCTGATCGGCAAACGCAGTCACAATGTCAGCCTCTAGGGGTCAGCGTGTTCACTCACCTGTGTGAGCGCTGCTCTTTTCAGTGCCTAGGAATGATGGGCTACAAGCAGGGGCAAAGGTCCCAGGGGGGATGTATACCAACCCCCCAATAAAGTAATAGACCTAAGAATTTACATTATCCATTTGTGTCCCCCAATATCAAACTCTGTCCTATGTTGCTGTAAGACTTTTTGTACACCAGGATGTATTTGGGTGAAGATGTATTCAAACTCCTCCATAACATTTTTTCATTTATTTACTTTCTTTACTATATAACTTTCAGATTTCTCCACGCCTACAAAAGTAATTTAATGTCAGCCACATAGGATGCTGACGACTGAAACACACTTTACGCACTTTCATGCTTCACAGAGCCAGTCGTTTGTTTGGAGCGTTTTGAAGCATTTTATTCGCTGGAACCTTGCCGAAGCATCAAACTGGGCTGTCACTGACTGCCACGGCTGTGAGAATAACAAGCCTACCACTGGGCTAACATGTGGTACGTGTTTATCGGTTTATTTGTAAGGCGCACACACAGAAACAAAAAATGCGGTTATGCAATATGCATACTTATTGGGGTTTTAAGAGCTTCCATGGAAACGGCAGAGGGCCAGGTGCCCTGCACACTGCACACTGCACACTGCAC
>JAODJU010000062.1:12062100-12087412 GCA_026776725.1 Gnathonemus echidnorhynchus | reverse complement strand
CTGCACACTGCACACTGCACACTGCACTCTGCCCTTTCCGAATTTCCCAAGGCTGATTTCATCATGGACTCTGCAAGCTTGCAGCACTTCTGGTCTGACCCTCGCTGCAGCTTCTCATTAGCCTCCCGGTCCCGCATACGCCTCTGATCTACGTGAAACTCGATACGTTAAGGTAGTCAAAGGCATTCAGTGTACAGCGTCTCACATGATTACATATTAGATACGCACAGCCTCAGGGCCGCCTTAAATCATCCCGACTCCCACACTGTCTGTCTGTCTGCAGGGGGATGTGTGGAGAGGAGGGTCGCAGGAGGGAGTGATGCACTCTGGGGACCAGGCCAGTGACAGGGCGGAGGCAGAACACCCTCTTCCAGACTCCCCCCCCCCAAAGTGTCAGTGCTCTCTGTAATGTTATGACTTATGGTATCGCCATGGAGACCGTGCTTCTATCAGAGCAATGAGCGCAATAAATACATCAGAAAAATACAAATACTTTATGTCCTCCCTGTGACCTTGTCCTAACCTTTACTCCACATATACAGACTACATTGAAAAGGATCCCACCAAACTACAAAAATTCAAATCTGTGCACTCACTTCTTATTTATGATAACAAAAATTAGGCAGTAATTTCCCATGCATATAAATGTCCAGCTTGGTTTTCGCATAACTACGGAGGCAGATGCATTTAAACAGGGTGACCATACGTGCTCTTTTTCACGGACTTGTCCTCTTTTTTGGGACCTAAAATGCATCAAATTTCCAGGTTTTCCCTTAGTTTTGTGTACAAATTTGCTTTCTACAGTCAGAATACTTTCTCAAGCATATTTGCATTGCTTTGACGCCTCTTTTATCACCCTGCTCCTGGCTACCTCTTTACTGCACAGCAAAATATGGTCACCCTAGTTTAAAGTGCCGGTAACCTTAATGAAAAGCCTCTGATCTGATACCCTGCAGTTAGGAAGGTTACCTGCCGCCGTGGAAACGCCGATCACCCTGCAGATACACTCCAGCAGAACCCAGAGCACCGAAGAACCCATCGTCTAGCCAGGACGCTTGCTAATGGCGGCCTTCGGTTCAGCACAGTTTAATCCCATCGCAAAGCGGCACAGAAGGACCGGCGGGGGCCAAATCTCGGTCCCCCACCCCAGACGCAAGTGGCCTGGCGACGGCTAATCCTGCCTGTGTTTGGCTGCAGCCCCTCGACTTTCGGTCACCTCTGACCGCAGCGTAGAGCTGGTGTGAACAGAGATGTTCAGGGGTTTTGGGATCCTGCGATTAACTTATGAATGGAAGGTACTGCTTCGCATTTTAATCCTGTTGATTAAAAAATTTTGTAAATTTTTTCTCCATATTTTTTGTGCCATTGTATTTTTTGCGTGATTGTTGTATGGTTATTAAATCTTCAGTATGTGCGCAGGAATGCCGCAGAAAAGTAATTTGCCCCCTGGAAGCAAAAAAATGCCCAATTGACCGAGAGAGAGAGAGAGAGAGAGAGAGAGAATGATCACAGACTGGAGCTGTTGTTTCACGTCAGTCTGCACCTAGGGGGGGGGATTATACTCACATTATACTGACCACAATGGCAGACCTCACATGGGATACACTACAGGCCACAGTAATAAATAAATGATACCCTGCTTTTTCAAACTTTTGTTACAGGAAAATATTAGAAATACTGAAAACAAATGTAACTAACTGGTTTTGAGGTGTAATGTAACAATATACATTGTCAATGCGATTTAATGAATGCGAGTTTCACCAGAATAACCAGCCCCTGCCTTTATCACAGCAGCACAGATTCGCTTCATCCTTTCCAGCAATTTTTGGAAATAACTTGTGTCCAAACCCTCCCAGCACCTATTCAAGCATGCAAACAGTTCTGTCTCATGCGCTGGATGCTCATTCCGAACTTGTCGGTCCAGCTTGTGCCATGTCAGCTCAATGGGACTGGGGAGGCTGAAACAAAATTCTCAGAACTTTTTGCTTTTCTTTGGACTGGATATAGCTTGGCACAATTCTAAAGAAGGCTTGGGATCATTATCCTGTTGAAGAATGAAATTTTGTCCAGTGATACGTAAATGAAAAGGAATTGTGTGACGTTGAAGAACTGAGTGATTTTTCCTTTTCATAATCCCTTTAATTCAGACTAAATCTCCAGAACTTCCTCCCCCAACACACCCCCGTTCCGCCACCGATTCACCTCCATGTTTCACTGTAGGAACAGCACATTCGGTGCTTGCGCTCCCCCCCCCACTGCCTGACATAAACCCTTTGGTTACCCCCAGATAGCTGAAATTTACTTTTGTCTGTCCACAAGCTCCCAGTCCTGAACACTCCAGTGTTTGTGTTGCTTGGCCCATAGTAGCCTCTTGTTAACACCACAAAGAAAAGTTTTTACGGCAGCAACTCGACCATGCAGTCCAGCTGCTCTCAGTCTGCTTGGCTGTATTAAGAGACATTGGGTACCTTCTGTTCACATTAATCACAGCCCTCAGATCTCGAGCACTCATCTTCCGATTTCTTTCGCATGTCAATAAATGTTAATTTTGAGCCTTTCATGTCATTTTCATGTTTTCATTTTCCTGTTAACCTTTTTCTCTGTAAACAGTAGGTCACTCCATGCTTAGAAACATTTAACTGTTCTCCGTACAGTTGTTAGCTGTGCCTTTCTAGCCATCACAAACACACAAAAATATTTACCAAAAATTCTCACTTATCAGTCGTGACACAGTATAACAGAAGATCGAAATGAGGGGAAGACAGTGCAGTAAACCTCTCGCAACATGATCTGGGACAAGGCAAACAAGTGGCTGACATTTAGTTAATTAAGACACCATCAAGAGAGGCCAAGAGCAAATCAAGGTCTGATATTTCAGCCTTTATAGCTAAACAATGTGTTACAACAAGCTATAAAATATTGAAAACGAATCAGTTACATTTTTTGAAAAATCCAACACGACACCTCTGGCCAGTAGTGCACATCAGCCCCTCATACCTGTGGCCTCCTGCCAGGTCAACATTTGTCACTGACACACCGAAGAGGGACTGCTCAGAGGTACAGAAAAACATCCAGTACCATCTGTAAACACCCTGACCCATCTGCATAGTTGCTGGTGCCACAGCATGACTCATAGTCATCATTGCAGAAACAGCAACTCATCAAAGTGATGATGCCTGTCATGCGGGAGCTGGGGGATCAGGCCTGTGATGTTTTAGCTGGGGGATCAGGCCTGTGATGTAAGAGCTGGGGGATGAGGCTTGTGGTGTAGGAGCTGGGAGACAGCTACCCGAATAAGGTCAACTGCATGTTCCAGACACACTGCAAGTGGGCACGTATGAGCTTCGTTTCTGACATGTGCTCACATTCATGCCCTCCCTTGGTCCTTTGAGCTTCACCATTATTCGACTCACTGGTGACTGAATGGGACCTTGATGTCACAGGTTGCATCATGCTAGTTGACACTTTGCATTTTGGCTGGATACTGAGTCCAGGTGCAGCAGAATGTAACCATGTAACCATGATAATACGAGGGAAGACCTCTCCTGGCTAAGGTCCAACTCTCACCTCACCGGGAGTTACACCCCACCCCCCCGGGAAGTGAACGGCATGTTTAATCATGCTAAATGTGCCAGTTGCTTTTGCTGCAATCATCATTTTCAGCTTCAAAACTTGCGTCAATGACATATGGACGTTTCACAAACAAGCACAACTTCTTCAAAACACAAGGCGTAAACTGTGTGCATGTATGATTTACATTTTTAACTGCATGCAGGTCTGTGCCCCAGCGGGTCCTGGTCAGTGTAACCTCTGTAGACAATCTCCATCTGTGCCTAAAACAAGAACGTCCCCCCGACAAGGGGAATATTAATATATCTCTGGGGGATTTCGCTGGACCATGCTCGCTGTAGAAGTTGCCCATACCCGTGTCTGCTGTAGACGACATAGGAGCAAAAGGTGTGTTTTACAGCATTTTGCTGTTACGCAACATCAAAATGCTGGAATATCTTTAATAAGCTGGACTGCGTATTCAGTAATGAGGGTTGTGAATGGAGAGCCCAGCAGTAAGCACATAAGAAAAGCATTAGGACACATATAACCCCCAGGCGGTCTGCCGGGCTGGATTAGGGTGTCGGATCAGGCATTTCCTGCAGTAATTTGCGGAGGAATGGTGTGGGGGGGGTGGCACTGACCTGCTACTCAGCAGTGCCACCTGGTGGCCAAAGTGAAGTATGAGCGTGAAGGACAGCGGAGCAGGGCACAGGTGCTGCCCTCGTTCGCCAAAGCAAAGCGATGTTACAGCCGGAGGATGGAGTCTGGAGGGACTTGCTTTACATAAACGCTCGTGTATCGCTGACACCCGCCCGAAACACGAGACCCAGGCGACAGCTTGAAGCCATTAGCTCAGCCTGCTCGCTCCGACATAGCCGTGCGCGTTTCAGTCACTCTGGATGACAGTAGAGCCCAGACCGCTTGCCCTGTGCACCAGGCCAACCTGGATCTCAGGGAGCGTGCAGCTGCCAGGCCACGTTGCGCTTCATCGTCACCTTCAAGCAGAAGTCTACTGAAAATTACGTGTGCGCAACAACTGGATAAATGAGGTCACAAGCTTCTCCTGCTTTTTATGGTTTAGCGATTCAAATGAATGCTGGACAAAACAACACATCAAACATGATGCAACTGTGTCTCTGGTAGAACAAACAAATGAGTCACTAAACATTTCATAAATTAGTTTTCAAATCCTTTCAAACACTTATCTGACATGATTGATGGTAAGGACTGTTTTTCATGGAATGTGACTTTGGTGAACCTCCAAATTGCTGCTGTTGTTTTGCTGATCTGGTTTGTTCTCTGCTGTAATAACAGTTCCCTCATCTGATGTCTGGCCAGGTTCTCTCTACCTGCAGTAATATGACGAATGTATTTTTTTTTATCTTTATTTGTTGTTTTTTTAATAAGTCCGTGGCACCCTCACTTACTCTTTACGTAAGAACCACACGGACAATAAAGAACAAGCTGTTCTCATTAGACTGCACACACACACACACACACACACACACACACACACACACAGAGTGCAGGGGAAGGTATGTTGCACCGCGGGGCCTCTTACAGAGGAGTGCAGGGGCTTGGCATATCCCACAGGGCCCCCACTAAATGAAGCATGTGCAACGACGCGTGGGGTCCAAACACTGCAGGCAGGGGCGCCACTAAAGATGATGGGCCCCATAAAAGCATGTCGTATTGGGACCCCAACCCAGACCAATCAAAATTATGATCCAAATCTTTTAGGGCTCCTTAGGGCGCTTAGGGGTCCTTGGAATTGTCGTAACCAGCCTACCCCCCCTTTATGGCGCCCCTGCAGACAGGCTCAGCACCACAAGAGCGCAAAGTACAGGTGACTTACCTGTGGATTAAGCTGAGGGATGGTGATCCGGGAGCTAAGGGCAGCGGACCTAGGGGTACACAGCACCCACAGATTAATATTGGGGATCCTTGGGCAATTCTGTCATGGACCTGGCACTGGATGGCAGCCAGACCGACCATCCTAAGAGGCAGGAAGTTTTGACATGACGCAACAGCCCACATTGGACGCTGAAAGCAGCCCCGGGGGAGGACACAGGCAGCCCGGCAGCATCTCAGAGAAGTGTGGGTAAGCAGCATGGGACGGTCTGTCTGTAATTAACACCATGTGATGAAAGTGGCTTTTCAGCAGTAATGAGTTGAGATGCCGCCATGCCAGCTATGGCCAGGGAGCACATGCCCGCAAGATTTATGTACCCCATGGTGAAAATCATGCTCTACCTTATGCGTGCCCTTAGACACAGAAGGAAAACATTTGCTTTCGGGGTGGAGCTGTCTGCGGCTCCCTACCTCCATTTCTACCCAGAATACACTGCAAAGATGAACTCCGCGCAAGTTTGGTGAGCTTTCCCAATAGACATCGTGCTCAGGAACAAAGAATTCACTGTAGGTTATACAATTTTGATTTATAAGATGTTGTGCAATAGAAGGCCTTCTGTATCCAGCCAAGGCCACTGAGTGTCCTCTAGCTGTGACACGAGGTACGGAGATGAGGTCAGGGGGAGAGGAGGGGCAGGGCTGGTGGCAGGAGGTGGTTTTACTCCCTTTCACAATCGGCTGCTGGCTGTACTGGGCCTCTGTGCCTCTCACAGGGTGCCGTACGTCAGGCCTGTCTGCAAACATACAGGTGCCTTCACTGCGAAGCGCGGGGAATCTACGCACGTTCAGCATTCAACAGCTCACGGCCCATTTACTCTTAAGGTTTTAGCCCTTAATTGCTTCGTTGAAGCTGTTCCTCCGACCAGCATCAGGAGGCGCCGACCCGCATCTGCCTTCTGAAAAAAGCCAGTGAGAAGCTGGGTGTACTTGCCAGTGAATTCTTCCATTTATATTAACGGAGAGAAAGGGGCTGGTTCTGCTCATGACAACCTGACAAAGTAGATAAGACTCGGTGAAACTGCTCTTGGCTACACCAGCGGTGTTCTGTACCCCCCCTACAGATGCTGCTTAAACAGTTATTGACCTCACTTCTGATGGGGGGAAGGGGGTTGGTCAAACTGGCTGAACACATGACAGTGAACTCAAGGAAATCCTTTCCCAGTGGTCGGAGTTTGTTTCAATTTGAAGCAGCGCACATCAGAAGCACAATCAAGGAGCAGGGAGAAGGGTAAATCCTTCCAGACCCACTATGGGCTTCGGGGTTTTCCAGGGGAAACACGTCACACATTTGTGCCCTGTTTCATTAGAACATTTCCACAAAGAACGAAGCCTGAACTTTGGGACTGCAGAGCCATGCCTGGCTCAGGATGGCACAGATATCATAAGTGACTATAAATCGCAGCGAGGGAGGGTGGAGCTCCGTCTGCTTGGGCGTTTGACCTCAGCAGAGCGGGAGGTGCTGTGACCTTCGATGGGCCCACTCGTCTACAGTGATATTTCACCTTAATTCCTCAAACCAACTTCATCCATCCCACGCAAACAGCCCCCCATTAAGGCACGAGGGAGGAACAATGAGCGTTTTACACTCGCACAAGTGTGCCTTTGTGCACAGTGACACGTACTTAGTCAGTACTAAGCTCGATTTATGTGTAAATCTGATAAAGCACCTGGGAAGCGGATGTTGGAAAGATGGCAGCCGATAACATGGATGTTCACATCCGGCCCACGTTTGTATGAATGAGGAGCCTCTTGGAGACACAAGAGGATAAGAAGAGCATCTTTGTCACAAGTCTGATGCACAGCGTCTCTGGGAAATCATCTTTTTTTGGACAGGATCCAGACCCATCCACTCTCATAAGTGGGATTCCATTAAAAGCTGCTAAACAGAACAGCATCAAAGTCAAATTCCCATCTTCTCCATAAATGAGCACAGCCAGTGAAACAAATAGCAGATGTGACATAAGAAGAAGAACAAAACCACCAGCATGCAGGCCAGATTATTCCAGCAAAAGCTCTAGTTCTTGAGCAATTGACTTAGAAGCCAAAGTATGAAAAAATGAACATCCATCCTTGGCTAGGATGCCGGACATGAAGCTGCCCACAATTAATCTTCTGAAAGTTTGTGAACTGATTTCCTTCTCTTAATCATGCTGTGCGAATTGTGTGGTGAGTTATCTGTGTGGCTATTAGAGGGATGTAGACGACCATAGATGTTGAAGATTGATGTCTATTTGTGGCTGATTTGACATAATAAGGTCTTTATGAGCCTGTTTACAAACTTGGGGAACCAGATGAATCTGTAATGAAGTGCACCTTCCAGGATGTTCATTCCATGATGGAGCAGATGCACAGATTATTATGATGCTCTTACAAGTTTTATTTCTGGTTGACTGGCAGTGAAACTCTGGTGTATATTTACTGTCATGGTTCCCTGATGGATGACGTAGTTTCATGCATTTGAGCGTTGTGCAGGCATCACATCAATGCAGATCCAAAGAATTCAGTGCATGCTTAAATTGCTTACATACACAGCTGGAATGTGTATGGAACAAAGCTCTCTTTTAGAAACAAAGGGCATATAAAGACCAGTGACTGGTTGAGAAGGATGATGATAGTCTTTTTACTGATGATTGATTGTGATTGTTGCTTTACTGAAGATGCTGAATGTAATGTAATGGTGATTGCCGCTTTCTTGAAGGTGCTGAATAAATATGGATAATGACGGGTGCTTTCTTGATAACACTGAATGAAGTGTGATAGTGAGTGATGTTTTCTTGAAGGTGCTGATTGAAGCATGTTGGTGATTTGTGGATTCGTGTTGATGCTGAATGAAGCATGATGGTGATTGGTGCTTTCTTGATGCTGCCAGATGAAGCATGATGGTGTCTGGGGCATTCTGATTTATGCTGAATGAAGCATGATGGTGATTGGTGCTTTCCTGATGCTGCCAAATGAAGCAAGATGGTGATTGGTGCTTTCTGTTGATGATGAGTGAAGCATGATGGTGACTGGTGCTTTCCTGAGGCTGCCAAATGAAGCATGATGGTGATTGGTTTTTTCCTGATGCTGCCAAATGAAGCATAATGGTGACTGGTTCTTTCTGTTAACACTGAATGAAGCATGATGGTGATTGGTGCATTGCTGACATTTGGCTCCCATTCACCACACGTTGCCCCTTCCTGGATGCTTCTCAGAAGGCTGCAGGCTGCTACAGCTGGAACTGATCATCCATGATCTAAAGGTGGACTTTGAGCAATATAATAATTTCTGGTATTCATATAAATAAAATGTTTTGTGATGGTTTTGCAAACACCGTAACTCCAAAAAGACCCTCCACACACAAACAGTCTCACAGTTTCCTATCTAACTTCAAATTAAATGTCCTTCAGCACAGTCAACGCCATGAGAGGATTCTGTCCCTATATTGTTTTCTAGACCTTGTCGACGACCTCTGCAGTCTGCCAACAAGGGCTCCAGTCGTGCTTAGAAACAAACCAGCCTGCCCCCCACTCTTTAAATACTTATTATCCTGATGGAAATGAGTGTGGACTCAACCAAAAGTAATATGATGAAAAAGTGAGGCCCGGCCTGGCGGGACATCAGCCTGGGAGCCGCATGTGCTGGAAGGTATCTGCCGAACTCCTGTAGCCTGTCCTACAGGGACCCTTCACGGCTGCAGGCCCGCATGCTCTCTGCATGTTGTTCCAATTGTTCCCCAACTTGTGTTCTTCTAGAAAACTCTTCGCACCCTCCCCCCCACCCGCCCGACACTTCCAGCAGAGCCCCCTGTGGGCCGCCGAAATAATCACACATCTTTCTCTGCTGAGTCATTCATCTCGCTGTTTTATGTGCTGCTAATAAGAGTCACACTGTGGAGGTTCTGGAGGAGCTGGTCTCTGGGAACTGCGGCAGCCGTCACAGCCTGTCTGCCCCTCGTCACCTTCACTGTCGCCCCGCTCTCTCCCGCCAAATCAGGAGGAGCCGATTTACAATTTAACGACTTACGTTCCAGATTCAGATAACGGAAAACAGCCAGGTTGCGTCGGTAGCCTCCTACTCGCCGACTTTGCTTGTGTTTGCAGATTAGACCTGCTCTCCATCATCTAGCTGAACGGGGAACCATTTAAGATTATTATCTTATTTCAATGAAGGTCGCCCACACTGGGCACCCACTTTCCAGCATTCCAGAATTCAGAATGCAGATTCCATTTTATTATAAACAATATAATGGTTTTAAAACTGAGATAGATGAGATGTTGCTTCAACAGTGAAAACGATTCCTGTCACACATGCTCAGTTTGTCAGGGACATATAGATAATAGTTAGCGTTTGGCACTTGGGTCGTGTCAGTTCTCTGCAGCCTTCGCTCCTCATTTTGAATACAGGTGGCTCGTGTCAGTCATCAGTAGATAATTTGGAACTGAATCATAGTCAAATTTCCCCCTTTTATTTTGTGCATAATGATATCAACCACCACAAACTGCCTGCGATTATCGTGCTAGATGTAAACAAGACCAAGTAGTGATTTCCTGGAAATGTTGTGCTGGGATTTCAATGCATTTTTGCACATTGCACAACGCCTTTTCCCACCAAGACACTCCAGCACACAGCCTTGGACATGTGCTGTCAATGTTCTCATAGTAACACAAGGGGGCACTTCTGAAAAAAGCGAGACTTTCAGCCAACATGAAAAAAAAAAACAAAAAACACCAGACGTTTCTACTTGCAAATTCTTCATTTTAGAGTGGAAAAATAACAATTAGCTGGAACGTATATGAGATCCTTATGTGCGCCGGATGCTGTCCCTCAACATTTCATCGGCTCTCAAAACCCGAAAGGCTCAAAGCTTCGGTGTGGTGTAGTCTGGGCACCAGTCACACTTGAAAGCTGCTCTGTTTAACGGGTCACGGACACGGGGCTCCGCTGCACACGTGTTCTTGAGGACCGGGGCACTGTGAGACTGGGGCAGGCAGGGGTACGAGTCCTGTCTGACCCTTAAAAGAAGAACAGCTGTCAACAGGAAAGGTGCATATCTCTGCCAAGTGAGGTGATCTGGAGAAATGCAGGGCATTCGTACTGCTTAGTGGGCTTTGAAGGTCCAGCCAGGGCTTGAAGAGAGCAGTAAAAGCGACGTAAACTACAGTCGCCTGACGGAAGACTGTCATTAGGCATGTTACACTGCCAGACGCTCATCCAGTAAACCATGAATAAACACAATCCCAAAAGCTTACTAATGATCCCCATATAGTCCCTCCTTCTGCTCAGTGATGATGCAACTGACTGAATGCTTACAATGCATTTAAAACACATTCAGAGACTGCAGCACAGCCTGGGAAAAACACGCATCAAAAGTAGCCAATGTGATTGATTCATCCCGCGGCTGTACGATGTATGAATGATGCATGACATGCGGAGTATTCATATGTGGGAGGCGTGATGCGGACACTGGGAGACAGCTGCCTGTGCGGCGGGTTCGAGGGACGCCTCGCAGGCCCCGAGCACCTCAAAGCACGTCAATAGAGCCCGGGCCTGCTTGACAGAAGGTTCATAAAAGTGCCGAAACGGTTTGCGGCACGATTGAAATTTATCTGCTTCAACAAGTTCTGATGACTGGAATCCATTCTTCCAACATACCTCCAGGAGGAAAGAGCAAAGCTGTGGCTGGCCTGTGCAACAATAAGCCTTCATTACTCCACAAACGTGAAAACAAACAATGTTGAGTCCCTCATGCATGTCGTCCCTCTGTCTGCACGTTCATATGCATAATTCAAAAGATTCTTGTCCCACAGCCAGCCATGACTGGACATGATGAATATACACCACTAATCCATCAAATACTATACAGCTGAAGCATAAATATATTTTTTTGACAAAAATGTTAACTCTGCTACAGATAGCTTCTCAGAACTTGAATTAACCTGCCCTGCAGTGAGATAAAGAAAAGATTAAAAAAAAGCACTAAACCACATCGATGGTTCAGATTCCTTTTATACATAAGGGGGAACATCAAAGTGATTGAACTGCATTAAAACCAGGACATTTCTCTATGCGTTCCGACTGGCCTCCTTTCTGACGGGACATCATATGCTGTAAGAGCTCCATGACTATAAAAAAATTAAAAGACCACTCTACATTTTGAAATAAATTTGCTTTCTTAAATCGCAGTTTAGTTCTGGCAGAAGGCTACACTGAGCATCAGGATGCTTCAAGGTTCAGAATTTCTAAGAGCCGGAGAAGAAGCAGGAGACACGGGGAACAACCTGAAACCAGACAAGTAAAGGGCAGAAGAGACTTTCTAATGCCAGAGATGACCGTCAGCTTATCCAACAGGTTCTCATGAATTATAGGATGACATCAAGTGACCTTGAAAAAGAATGGGAAACATTTAGTGGTGTGAAGTGCACTGCTAGGACACGTTTGTACCAGGCTTCTAGAAGCAGGACTGAAGTTCCATAAAGCAAGGATGAAGCCCTTCATCAATGAGAAGCAGGGAAGAACCAGACTGCAATTTGCAAAAAAAAAAACATTATTCACAGATGCACACCCTTAAATTGAGAAATGAGAGAAAAAAAATTGTGCTGTGGTCCCTAAATTGTTTCTGTGGCTGTAGAGGACAGGGACACAGCCACTGACCTTTTATATGCATTGTGCCACAACCTGCGCCCCCTGCTGGAGAGGGTGAGCACCGCTGAGCTAGGACTCCAGAGGAAGTCAGGAAGCATGCAGGAAGCGTGTCACTAACACTGGCCGTCAGGTAGTTCAAATCACTTTCCCTTTACTCACCTACAGCACAGCGTCTGGTGACCTAGAGGATTTAAGCCGCCCCTTCTGAGGTATGCATGACTCACCAGTATGCCACGCCTGGCATATCTTCCAGGGAAAGGGGTATTGTGCTAGCCAATCCACCATAGCCATGTGTACCTTTCTGCCAGATGCTCTCGATTAAGGCCCCTGCCCTGTGTAGCCGCAGAGTCTAACAGGGCATTGCAAAAGGGCTGGCCAGCCCCCCGCCCCAAATCACAGTCTGTCAGACTCACCTTCCCACAGTGCAGACGATTACTGCTGGATGGCCACGGCTGTCTTTGTATTAACCCCGCAGCCACAGGAAGCAAGAGTGCTTTATGGGGTATGGGGTTGGGGGGGGGGGCAGTCACATCTGACGGACGGTCATGTCCGGAGCATTAGTCCAGCTCAGTGACTCAGCACTGGCCTCATGACGCAGCTGTCAATCGGCACCCTCGCCAGGCAGCTCAGAATATGGATTTGAATGACTGAAGGGTTACCATGGAAACAGTGCCTGTGTCATAAAAGGATTAGAAGGTTAATTGTATGGCACATTACCTGAGAGAAAAAAAATGATGGACGACTGTTTACAGGACAGGACAAATGAACAGGGCACAAAGTGCCTTCTTCGTTATGCTTCAGTTATTAATCGCGTTTATTGATGCATCTGTATTAGCCAACAGCAGACGTGATTCCTGCTTTTTGTGGATGACTGATGGCTCAAAATTCTGGCCCCTCCCACCTTGGATCACCTTTCCCTAACAAGGCAGATTGGTGTGCCAGGAAATTCACCGCTTATTTTACACATTTTCGCACTTGACAGCAGAACAGAAATGAAGAGGAGGAGAAATGGCAGCAGCTCTGGCTGCTCGCCATGCACCCTGCAGAAAAACGAGAGAGGCACAGAGCAGCATGTGCGCTAAATGTGTATCACTGATACAGGACTTTGACCAGGTATGACAGGACTGGATGGCCACAAGTGTGAAGTGGATTAAACAAACCATGTGCATTTTACTTGTCGGGATATTACAATGGATTCTGCTAACTGCTAACTGCTAATTGCTAACTCACTATTAACTCACTGCCAACTGCTAACTCTCTGCTAATTGCTAACTCACTGCTTGTTCTCCTACAGGAAAAGGCCTAAGAATGGCTCAGAAGATCTGTGTGGTGTGCCCGGTTGCCACATTCCCAAGTGTTTGGGTTCATTTGTGGCAAATCAGCACAGCCGCCTCAGCCTGTCAGATCCCCCACCACTGTGGCTTGTGCTAAACCTGTCAGAACCAACAACGCCTTGTCATCATCAGCCAGGGTCCAGCACTTAGGAGCACTTTGCCTGCCGATTGCTGTGGGGTCAGCAGGGGTCACCAGGAACAGCAGATCCCTGTAGATCTTGTAGAAGCTCCCCTACCTGAATTGCCCTCTCAGCACCATGGATGCTTCTCTATGGATGCAGCATTCCATATGAGCTTCTCATGTTCACAGGAGAGTTTGAGTTTGGAGTCGGTGTCCAAAACAGCTCAGTTTTGTTTTCACAGAAATGTTCTGTTTCACATCATCATTCCCGTCATCATCCCTGGTCTTTAACTCCTTAGCCCCACACTTCATATCTCGCTACTGGTCTGGTTTATGCAGCAAGTATACCAGGGACTTTCTGCTTCTCCTTTTAGTTATCAAATCCAGATTTCCATGATCCCACCCAAATCAAGTTAAGATTGTCTCTCTTTAATCTAGTTTGTGTTGGGCCCACCTAAATCCAGTTTGTGAGTGCCTCTCTTTAATACAGTGTGTCATTGTCCCATATAAATCCAGTGTATGATAGTCTCTCTTTAATCCAGTTTTTGATGGTCCCTCCTAAATCCAGATTGCCATCGTTCCAATTAAATGCAGTTTGCGATAGTCTCCCTTTAATCTATTTTCTTATGGTCCCCCCTAAATTCAGTTTGCGATAGCTCACTTTAATTCAGTTTGTGATGATCCTACCGAAATCCAGTTTGCCATGGTCCCACCTAAATACAGTTTGCGATAGTTCACTTTAATTCAGTTTGTGATGGTCCCCCCTAAATTCATTTTGCGATAGCTCACTTTAATTCAGTTTGCGATGATCCTACCAAAATCCAGTTCGGAAAGAACCCAACTAAATTTAGTTTTTGGTGGTCCCACCTAAATCCAGTTTTTGATAGTCTCCCTTTAATCCAGTTTGTGATGGTTTCTGAGAATCAAGCTTGAGAATCCAGTGGCTTTCCAAATCAGAGCATTACACACATTGAGTAACTGACAGTGTGGACATGAGTAACATGCATAATAAGCCCCTCAAAGGAGGTTATTCCAAACATACATTTGTGTTGTATTATTGTACAAATCACAGAAATAAGCAAAACAAACCATCCATCAATCTATATGTCTTCGAACCAATCATCATGGCCAGAATCAGGAGGGGCCTGGAGCGTATCCCTGGCAACACAGGGCACAAGGCTGGGGTACACCCTGGACAAAATGCCAGTCCAAATAAACCATCAAGTCCCAAATTGGACTGAGGTAAATCTTAAATGAAAACATGGAGAGAACATGAGAAAAAAAACTTGAGGTGAGTCAAGCTCATAAATATAATACAGATGTGTGGGTGTGAGTATTTATGCACAATTCAGTCATTAAAGTGGAGGTCACTGTAAGGTCACTTTAAGGTCATTACAATTTCGTGACACATTCAAAAAAGCAAGCGCAGCACGGAACAAAGCGAGGGGCCTCGTTAGCTGCTGCCTTTCATGCTCGGTCGTGCATTATCAGCACGTTGTTTGGTCATCTAAATGCCTCTCACGTGCCATGTTAACCATGCCTGCAGCTGCAATAATACATGGACCAGCCTGGGGGGGGGGCATCCATACCCCCCATCAGCACAGCACTGTGTCTGTGAGTGTAAATCAGTCCCCCCCCCCACAGTCCTGTGATGTCCCATGTCTGGAAAGTATCTTCACTTTCTCTACAGGCTGCGACTCTCCCCCCGACAGACTAAACAGCGACTGTCTGATTACAGGAAACCTCAGAAGATGGTGCATGAAGCCAGCTGCTGGACTGGAGCTGCAGGATCTACATCCGCTTACCCATAACCCTCTGCTGCACCCTGCACCATGCCATCCGTACAGAGTAAATCACCACTAACTCAGTCGAGTTGCCACCCTGGGTCGAATCTACATCGCTGGCAGCCGTGGCAACAAGCAATAGGGGACCACGTGAAAACAGATGCATCAAAGGTGTGTTAAGGAACACTTGGAGGGCTCTTTAAACACCAAGATGAAAAGCTATTATATCCACAAAGACTATGTGGTTTCCAACTGGTCTGCAAATGACTTTGTTGCTTTGGTTTCAGCCCATGAAGATTAAAGCACCTTAAAGCATTCTAAAAATGTTTCTACGTGTGCTCTACCTTTCGCGGCTTTGCCGTGGGTTGTCGAATGATGGTGTCCCCAGTTTAAAGCTGGCCTCTTTCACAGAACACACCCAGGCCGGCTTCAGACAGGAACCTGCTAACAATTTTTCATTCTAGGAACATTTACCGAAAGTTATGATTAAGGTATGGAAACGTTCAAAGTGTCCACTGTTCCTGATGTTCCCAGAATGTTATCCCACTATTACAACTATGTCTAATAATATAAAAATGAATAAAATGCATGATAGAGCAGAGAATAACACTGTCGCTTTATACATCAAAAATGGGTTCTAAGCTGTACAGCGCGTTTGCAATATAAAACTTTTATAAATTAATATTGTATTATCAAACAATAATTTTCAATGTTAATTGCGTTAAAAGGGTATTCAGGAAATTATGTAATCACGCTGATATTAACAGAACCTATGTTAAAATGTAAAACACGGAAATAACATTCCAGTGATGTTGCAGTAAAAGTGCTCTTTGCCACCATTGAGAGAACCTTCATATAACATCGGCTAACATTCTGGGAATGTTCCCTGTTAGCTGGGAAGTGGATTCGGTTTGTTCTGATAACCCTGATCGCTGCACTGGTGGACAGGATGAGACCCAGGGGCATTACATTTACTTGGAGGTCGGAATTCAGAACTGGGAATGACGTCACACACGAGTTAACAGCATTTCGGTACAGCAAGTCGGAAAGCCATTTAGCAATACCAGAGACCCGTTTCAAACAGTAAGATTTCTTGCTTAGCTGGATAACTTATTGGATTAATTTACCCCAGTTTAAATGACCTTTATCTTCATTCAGCCCAGACTACCTTAAATCCAACAAGCTGTTCGCTTAAACAAGAAATCCTGTTTTATGAAACGGGCCCCAGTTCTAGCCTGGTTAACTATTAGCAATATCAGTAGATAATAACACATTGCATGGTTTTTTGCACATAAAAACACCATAGCGAGAAGTCAACAGATAGTGGTTGGACAGTACTGTGTGTAGGACTGATTTAATGAGGAACAAATAAGATGTAAGTGCTAATAAACAGTATAAAACTACAGCTTTAACTTCTGTTGATAAAGGACACAGCCATCTTGAATTCTGAGCTTGAGTCGGAATTCTGACTTCAGGGGGTGTTGCAGCTTAAATTTCTTGGAATTTCCAAGTTATGAGTTCAAATGGAATGCAGCAATAGGTCCAGGGCGAGGGAATGGCAGGCTGATGGCTAACACAAAGGGGGGCGGGGGGCACTGTGTGCACCAGTGTGGACTGGGAATCACCCAGCTGTCCCCTGCAACCTTGCGGCTGTCCATAGTTGTTGGGATGTTAAAGCTCTCTTTATCTCTCAGGCACTGCTGAAGACGCCTCAGTGCTCCCTGCCTCGTCCCCCAGACCCCCAGATGGTACTGACCCCTCTCAGCACATGTTCTTCATGTGGGTTTTCCGGCTACGCCTCTACAATATGAAAGGCTCTCCATCACAGCTAGCTGCTTGTGTTACATGTCACCGGGCAGTTAAAGTTTAATGGCAGGTATTATTGGAAAGGGATTTTTTGGAGGGGCGGAGTGTCCCCGTTTTACTGTATACCCCGACTCCTGAATATGTAATGCATACCACATGGCTGGCATCTGGCCAGCTGGAGTGCAGCGTAAAATTAAAGAGTGAGAGAGTATGAGAGAGTATGTTTCCCCATTACCGTCAGCATGCGGCTTGATGCTTGACAAACTAGCTACACATATTTTTTTAGCAATCTACACCGCAGGATTCAGCTAATGCCCAGCGGCACAGAACCTACTTCCAAACGCATCCTGCTTTGTTTGTGCGCCTCCTGTTGGTGCGCTGGTCCACTTTGGCAGAATACACAACATGGAGGCATCTCTGTGTCTGGAACAAGGTAGGGAAAGAAAACCACAGAAGGATTGCGATGGGAATTTGTCCACCGAGCCTAAAGGACCTGGCTCCCAGAATTCCACGGATCAGAGACGCCCTCTCTCCATGCTGCTGGGTCCATCAGAACCATGGACTCATTCAGGATGGGCGGATCTCTGTCTTTTCACACGATCCCTCCAGACAAAATCCCAGCAAGACAGCGAAGCGAAGCTCACACAAAGTGCCCCAGCTCCACGGCAGACTGCCCCCAGGGGCCCGGTACGGCTAGCCCCTTCAGAAATGCTAATTAATCATTACACTCATTACTGATTCACCAAGTGAGGCCCTGGTTCTGCCTTCGCAGTCTGACCGCGATCCTATAGACTGTGGTCTCCCTGCAAGACAAACCAGGATTCCTCTGATCTAAGGACCAGGAGAAGGGGGACCGATAGACATCCAGCCTTTAATCCGAGCAGCGTAACAACATCGTTATAACAGATAAACAGGCCAGAAATCCCCGGGGGGGGTGTGTCCCCATTCACTCTGGTTTCCACACACCACAGAAACTACACTGCTTTTGGTGTGGCTCCAGTATGGGTTTGTTCCCTAAGATGATGAGTTTTACGCTTCACTTCTTAAGCAGGGGCTAGGGAGAGAGACGCATGTTTTGCAATATTAAAGAAAACAGTGCTTAAGCCAGCAGCACGATTAGAAACACAATGTGCTACAATAAACGACATACATTACATAATTTGCCAGATGATTTCTTCCAAAGGGACTTACAAGTGAGGATCGGGGAGCAGGTCAGACAGTGTCCCTGGAGCAACTGAGGTTAAGGGCACTGCTTAAGTGCCCAGTGGGGAAATTCCTCTGCCAATCATGGGATTTGAGCCAGCAACCTTCAGAACACAATAACAGAGACATAGAGTCCAGTCCTTACAGTTCCATAAAAGCTGCATTATATTAGATTCTGAGTTAAATTAGTTAAATGATAGGATTATATTGAAATTCTATAAAAATGCATAAAAGTTGTTCTCATGTTTCCAGGCCTCAGGTCCTCATTCATCACGGACCTGCCAGACAGATGTGGTGCGGCAGGCTTGGAACGGCAGAGAGCTCGGGTTGGTACAGGCTCTCAGGTCTGGCGGAGGCTTCGCCGATGTCCCACCCTCCTCTTTACAGAACTGTTTTCACCAAACCCACCGCCGCAGCTTGTCTTTCCCTGCTGGGCCTGCAGCCGGCCCGGGTGACTCCTGGGGAGCCTCTGACACTGGCAGGGGGGGTCATGGGTCTGAGGGGCCAGCGGGAGATCAGAGAGCACCTGCAGGGGGCAGTCCGTGCCTCCCGCACGCCTCCCGCTGAGATATGCCCTCACCATCAGCGCGAGGGCATGGGGGTCTGCTGCCGATTTTATGGCTGGGGGGGTGGGACACAGGAACACACGCATTCCTGTGGTCGGTCGAGGAGCCGGATGCTGCCCCCCACTCACCGAGAGGTGGTCCCAGAACAGACAAGCCATTCCATTCTGGGGGGGGGGGGGGGTCCATTTGTCGGTCCAAAAGGGCAGGAGGTGGGCAGATAAAAGCCACCCAGTGCACCCAGAAAGCGGTTAGATTGGGGCAGAATTACATCATTACATCTCCCACCTACCCGACTGACGGCAGCCTGGCCCCAAGGAGGCCACAGTCATAATGGCGGAAGATGGTCCTCCTCCACCTCCCCTCCTGTATCCCCCATTCTGTAATGTATTTGCAATTACTGTGAATTACACACATTTCGATGCGATGCAAGGAGCCTGTTTAGTATAACTTGAGCAGATTACCACTGACTCTTTGCAGTGGTAAAGAGTGGGGGGGGGGGGGGGTAATGGCCTATCCCCCCATACCCCATGCTGCTCTGAAGCCAGGAGTATCAAAACAGAGGGGTAATGGGGAACAGAGCGTGACTTCCTGGCTTATGTCACGCTACCCTGGGAAGAGTCAGCAAGAAGCCGGGCTCCTGGGATCAGCATGGAATAGGGATGAACGGGACGGACCAGCCAATGGCCACGTCTCATCCTGAAGGTGTGGTGCAGGAGTCAGAGAACTGTAAGTCACATGACCCATTAGCCCAGACCCGGCAGACCAGACCTGCCTGTCCTGTCCATACGATCGGTTTTCACACACTCCTCGTCTGAGTCGTGCTCCAGATGCACAGGTCCGGGGAACCAGCAGGACTGTCCCACAGGTGTGCCACAGGGCATGGAAGTTCTCAGACGTGGCCAGAGCCGACAGAGGAGCCAGGAAGTCACACACCATTACACATGAGGCGGCTCGAGAGCTGGGACTGCTGGTGTTTTGACCTCCGGGGTCGTTCATGTGCTCTGAAATGCTTCCATGGTACCCGCTTCACTAACATAACACCCTCACCTTTCTGAGGCCAGTGTGACTGTCTGAATGTGGGGGGGCTGGACCTCATTCACTCCCCCTGTTTACTCTTGTTGAAATAAACACCTAAATTGAACGCGTGACCTTTGAGTCTGAGATGTATTTAAAGAGCTCTTTGACGGGGCTGGAATGACGGCATTATGCTCTGAGGTTATGCTAAGCAGCTGCGCGTTAATGGAAATGCTGTTTACACATCTTTTTTTTTCTAGACCGGAAAATCTCCCCGAAAGACATTTCAGCCTCCGTCGGCTCATTGTGCATGGGGCAGGCATTGAAACAGCCGCCTAAGTGGCCCTTGTGCGACGGGCTGCTTGTTTGACACGCCGCTCACGCTCCGTCTCGCCTTGCTCCGCCGCACCTGCCCATCCTCCCCCTGTCAGCGCTGCTCCAGGCCCTCTCTCCCTGCCACCCCCCTCTGGTACCCCCCCCCTGCAAACACTTCAGGGGGGGTGTATGTCTGCAGGAGGCACACAGCTGGGCTTTGCATGGATCCACCATTCATGCCCCACCCGGTTCTGCGTGAGGGTCCTGAGCCTGATCCTGAGCCAGGCACCCATCCTCTTGTTGGGCGAGAATGATGCCATGCTGCCAGTCTCCCTGCAAACTCCAGTAGCGTTTGCCTTTCCAGCATTCCTGCGGATTTGGCACATGAGCCCTCCCCGGGTCCGCAGTCCCCCACCGCCACCTCACACCCTGACCTCTGACCCCGAACGCCATGGCGATGACTTGTGTTGTCACCAGATGCCGGTCCTACGCCCACACAAACAAACTGCGCTCACCCCTCAGGCCCTGGAACCCCTGGTGATCACAACAAACAGGAAATGGCAATTTGGAGCACTGTCCTGGATTCAACCGCACCCTCCTCTGCTTGTGTTTCTGTGTGTGTGTGATCTCCAGGCTGGTCGTGGCTGACCAGCCTCCTACAGTGCAGCCTACATAAACATTTCCTGGAATCTCAGCACTATTTAATAAAATAAAATCAAGCTGGGATTTTCTCATTCTGAAAATCCTGGGTCACATGCACACATCTGAGATGGTCTCAGTCTCCTACGATGTTCTGGGATTTGGATTAGTGAGGATGAAGCTGATAGCCTCATGGAAAGACACAGAGTGGCTAGATCCCGTGGATAACAGCAAGGCCCACTACCAGCATTTACTCAGAAAGATACCAGAATTCCCATGATGCACCTGCCCAGACTGAAGAGTGGGTCTTTGTGACTTTGTTAGCCTTAGTGGACGTGGGCCTGGGGGCCTGCTGCTGTGGTCCATGTTTCCGATAGGTCAGGCAGCAGAGATGCTATCATGTTACAGGGATCCATCATCTACACACATCTGGAGAAGGTTTTCAGGTCTCGCCCCCCCCTTGATGGCCACATCGCTGCACCCTGATTCCAATAAACTCTCATCATTCTCCCAAAAAATTGTCAGTATTCTTCTTTTAATCCTTTTAATCCAAACAAACTGAACATGACTCACAGCCTTTCACCTCGCTTGGACGTATGACTCTCAGTGATTTCATTCACTCCCATGGAAGCAGAGAGCTCACATACCCTCGCTTTAACTGCTACGCCATCAACAGCGCACCTCTTTTCGACTCTAGACTAGCACCACAACACGTCTGGCTGTTGGACACCACTTTCTTCCCCCCTCAGAGTGTTGTAAAATGAAAATAGGTTACATAAACGCACGCTGGGAGCTCCGTCGGAGGCCTGTGTCAGCCTGTGTGGTGGCTTTATTGTGAGACGTACCTTCAGCACCCACCCTCCCCCACCCCGGGACTGAGCGCCTTTCACAGAAACTCTGGAGCTATTGGGTAATGCGGGAGAGTGAAGCCAAGCCAGTCTTAGCCCACATCGAACATCGTGTTTTGTTATACTTGACATGATAGCATTTCACTCTGGCCAAACTTGTCAGAACAAAACTTGGCAACGGGAAAAAAATGCAGAACTTAGAAGCCCCGCCATCCTTAATAAACGGCTGGGGAAGGAAGAGAATTAAAAGGGGATCAAGAGTCAATCACGGTTGTGGGGATTGAGTGAAGGCGTCACATCTGTAAGCCAATCAGCTTCTAAGGGCCCTGCACGTGTCTGCTGTGTGGCCTTTGTTTGAACACACCTGGAATGATTGGTTTTTATCTGCCTTGGTAGATAGGGGGATCTTCATTCAAACAACACCTTCAGCTGTTTCTTTCTGAAGAATAGCAGGACGGATTTACAGGTGTTGATTTCAAAAGAAGTGCACTTTTAGATGTCAGACTCCCTCACGTTATCTCCTGCTCGTTATCTATAGAGGACGAATTTAGCTTTTCACAGTCTTGGATATTCATCGGAGGCACAAGACAGTGAATCTGAAAGCGAACGTGGTTCTGAGAGATATCGCACCCCCCTGCCAGCGTCACTCTGAGATCGTGATTAGTTTGATTATTTTTGTTATGGGAGGTAAGGTGGTGGCATTGTGGGATTGTCACCGATCGGAGGCAGATAACCGTGGGAAAGCATGAGAGTGGAAGAGGGGAAGAAAAAGCCTCTTTGTGGAGTCGTGGAGTCACCCACCCACCTGCTGTCTTAAAGAAAAGCAGCTGAGGTGTGGCACTCCCATCCAATTAGGCTGCTAAGAGCTGCTTAAAGAAACAAACTCTACCAGAACAACTGTGTTGATATCAGCCTGGCCCCGCCAGATTGGCACCTCTCGCACAAAATAAAGTGGATGGCTTTCTTTAGAACCTGCGGCTGAGACAGCACAGCTTAGCCTGCTAATAACCAGAGGAACCACCTCTCAGCTGACCGACGTGGCCCTGTTTCCTGGAGCTCAGGAGTACAGTGATGCAGCTAGCTGGTGGTCAGGCCTCCATGTCCATGTGATCTTCACAGCATGAAAACAAGAAGGTTTCTCCTCATGCATCTTTGACCTGGACCTACTTCCAGCACCTTCAGTGGTCCTCTGAAGATATGCTGAAGACCATGCCTATGAGTTTGGAAATCTCACACGTCTAGCTGACACAGACATTCAGTGTCTAGGGGGGCCCTTGGCTGTCACAGTCCACTGGCTCTTTTACTCAAGATGGAGACAGTCAAACCCTGGTGGACCCCCTCTGCCAAGCTCAGCGTGCTGCTGCTGGGCTGCATTCAGCCCTGCCGGTGTGTGGCCCCCCCTCATTTCCGTGTCAGGGCCCAGACATTCTCAGGGGCACGGCAAACCTCGCTGGCAGTCCACACATGCTGCGTTAAGGGGCTGCCCTTCCTGTCCTATACAAAACAGCCCCCTGTTACATATCTGGTTATATGCCAAACTCTCTAATGCATCTGTGCGGGGCAGTGTTTCCTTTCCACCAATAACACTGCTTTTCTTTTATCACCAGGGGGTCGTGGTTCTCAGATACGTGTGCGATCTGGCTCAGGAGGCCGCCCAGGGGGGTGCTACTAATCAGACATCCGAAATCGTTGTTTAAAGAATCTGCATCAATATGAAATCCAGAATTTTATTACAGTGTGATTGTCTCATGAAATCCTGCTCTGTATGACTGGTGCTGCCATGGGATGGTAGGTGTGTGTATGTGTGTCGATTAGGTTTATATTATATTGTGGGGACCAAAGGTTCCCTACAATGTGAAAAAACTTATTTTCATGTTATGCAGACCATTTTTCAGGTCCCCACAAAGATCTGTGAATGCAATGAACAGAAGGTCCCCATTTAGATTTGTTTGTGCCAACATGTGTGTGTGGGTGTGATTGTGTGTGTGACTGTGTGTGTATGTGTACAATACTTGAAGACAGACATGAGAGGAAGTTATGCATAGACATCAGATGGACGATGCTCCCGTGAACTTGGATAGCAAGCAGTCAGGGTTCAGATTACTGGATATTGAGCAGTGAAAAGCTGACTTTCACAAGCCCATTTACAATCCTCCTTCTGTCACCAAGCCCTCCCCTCTGATTTATGCCCTGTGTCAGGGCACAAATCACGCCACTTTTCTGACGGTCCCTAAACGATTATTGATTGCTCTCCCAGTCTCTAGGGGATGAACATGACTTACCCAAGCCCACAACCTCTAACTTACTGAGCAATCAAATGCAAATATATCTTTTAAAATAAACAGAGACGGTAACGAGCTGGAGACCAGCCCAGCGGAAATGAGACCATAGTTTTCAGAGCTAAACTAAACTTAGCAAACGCGAGCAAGTTAAGGTGGCTCTGGATCAAAGGCGAGGGAGCCCTGAATGCATAGGTCCTTAACCTCTGATTGAGGGGTTATTGGCCCTGCGTTGTCAGGGGGCCAACCGCTGGTGGCGGTGGTGGGGGATGGGGGGCCAATCCGTGGGGGGCTTACTGCTACTTATCTTAAAAGAGCCAAGTGGAGCTGAAATGGTGCTAAGTGATAGCGGCACACGGATCCCTGCAGGATTGTCTGTTTACAGAGCTCAGGCCTACAGCCTTAAGCAAGAGCATAGCATGCCTGCCTGTCCTGACATCTGAGATCTGTGATTAAGCTGTGATTAAGTCCTTTATCTCACATGGGCTGATAGACATTTACTCAGCCCAAGAAACAACAGTGGATCCCTTAGGTAATAAAAGCTTAAAAGGAAATATTTCTGGCTGATAAAAGTATGACTGCTTCACCTGAAAGCTGACAGCACCCCAATAGATGTTACTGCACGGGTCCTGCAAGCACTGCATTTCCAAAAACCCCACCGAAGCCATTTCGATTCTCATAAAAACCCGAAGTGCTTGACAAATTGCTTGCCGTGCAGACGTTACGAATCATACATTATTACAGTGACAGCATTGGGACCGTTTCCCGGTTTTTCTGATTTATTCAATAGACCGCCGGGCTCTGTATTCCACTGTCGCATTTCGGCTGCGGATCAAGCTGCGCCGCTGACGCGCTGTTTACCGTGAGCCTCTGATACCACGAGGTGCTAGGAGGATTGATACTTCTCTGTGGAGCACGGGAAACGTTAGAACGTGTATACATTACCTGCAAAAAATAATATATACAAGTTCCTATGCCACTGCTGAAAAAATGTCAAGGAAAACAGTTCATTAGAAGAAACATATGTTATTTTTTCCAAATGTTATTTTTGTCATGGTATGTGCGATGTGATGGTGTGCAGTGACTTACACACACTTACTGGACCCACCAGTCTGCTTTCTGTGGGGGCGGCAAATTATTGCAAGGGAGGGGGGCTTGCATGAAACCTTATCTCCCCAGCCCATCCTCCATGGGTTCTAGAAACATTCACGGTCTCGTCAGGTCAAATGGAGCAAACCAGAAACTGCTTTACTTTTATTGACCACTGGAAAACGTATCTGGGGACTTTCAGTGTGAGTGTGAATTCTCCCGCTGAC
>JAODJU010000062.1:12024540-12054689 GCA_026776725.1 Gnathonemus echidnorhynchus | reverse complement strand
GCCACACCCACCCAATAACCCCTCCCCACTCCCACCACATTCAATGTGAATGACACCACAACCAGCAAGTGGTGAACATGCCGTCCACACTGACCCGCTGAAGGAACACCACCTTGCATTTTGGTTGTTTGTTGGTGAACAGACTCTCCCCCAGGACAGGCTCTAGCTATAGGCAGAGTAGGTAGCTGCCTCGGGCCCCTGACTTACCCGCATTGTGGAGGAAGCGAAATGATCATCAGTTTTCCTGGTAGGGGTGCCTGCCTAGTAAAACTTTGCCTATAGGGCCCCTGAAAAGCTGTGTGTCACCTGAGCTCTTCTCCGCTGGCCGGGTTTCCTCCGTAGCGCTCGCTGTGGCTCCATCAGTGAGACCCTTCCTCAGTCTGTTATCTGTCCACCAGAGTAACTGGTGGTGCCTAAGGGTCCTTATTCCTCTGTGGAGGTCACAGCATCACACCCCATTGTGACAAGCGGGACTCGCCGGATTCAGAGAAACTCTCCAGCCTAACGTGTGGTCTGGGCAAGGAGAGAGAGTCCGTTTGATAACGAAATGCGTTAAATGTGACGTTAAATGCGCAGCCCGGTGCGTACGAACGGAGGACATGGTGCCAGTTTCTGAGCCAGCTGACTGTCTGTACACTTTTCTGGAAGTAACCGGACCCTCTTAGTCCTCTCCTCACTCCCCAGACAATGTGAAGACACCTTTTGTAAGGCAGCCGCCAGTCACATATTCGACGACTCCTTCCGCTTGTTTACTGTACCTCTCTGTCTGTATACCGCCATTCATTGCTGTTCTTTTTTCACTTTTATATTTTTTAATAAAGACAGACAAGTAAAATGTTGTTGGCTCCCCTTCTTGCTGTCTTTGGCTATCATCGCTCCTTAAGTGCACATTAATTAGATGTCACTGTAATCCCATAATCGCATTACAGCTGCGATGCCGGTGCCAGCCTAACACCGCGCACAGGTGCCAGGAAGGTCGGCTCCGATCGGATCATCTAGCAAGCTGTAGCGGGGGGGCAGGAGGTCAGGCAAAGGTATTCTGGAGTGGCGTGAAGCCAGGAGAGCTTGGCGTCTTCATGGGTGCTCTGTTCTGTTTAGGGCAGAATGTCACTTGACATGGCTCTTGGAGAGCCCAAGGCGGTGACCTGGGGATCAGGATGCCCCCCCCCACCCCCGAACGCCTGGCACATCAAAGCTGTCAGTGCCGATAATCAGAAAAGCCACACAATGAAAACATTAATAGGAGTGTCACAAAACACGGGCAAACGTGTCCTTGCAGGTCACAATGACAACAGCTGAACCTCGGTGTTGAACCCATGCAGGCTGGCGATAACGCTGGGTCATATTGGCAGTCCCACTACCCTGCAGCAGCACACCCCTGCCACCGGGGACACCAGTGAGAAGCAGCCCAGTTGTGAGCAGGAACCCCAAAACGGATCAGCACGAGGCGGATGGCCAACCATGGCTCTGAGCTGCCGGGGTCACGTGACCAGCAGCACCCTCCAGTCAATGCTACGTTCCCAGAGTTTTATCAGCAAGCTGTGTAAAATGAAAACAGTGTGCTGCATGTGCGGCTGGTGCCATAAAAGCCGGAGCCCCAAGAGAAGCCGCAGCTGGGATCCTGCCTACCCCACTGCAAGCCGCTCGCGGCGAGAACGCAGTGTGGTACATGTTGGTGGGACCCAGGAGGATTATGGGAAGGCAGAGAGAGACACACACTCCACTTCTATCAAAGCAGCGAGTAGTGTTTTAGAGACTTGTGGTATTCAGAGTCACATCTTGGGGTCTAAGCTCCCCGCACCAGCTGTTGGTTCAAGTCCCCACCACAGTACTATGCACACTAAAGGTGAAAGGACCAAAAGTGGCTTGGGATGCTGGCAGCACTACTGCATCATGTGTGTCACTCAGCTCCCGGGGGGGGGGGGGGGGAATTATCATTATTAGCAAAGTCTGGAATTCCCCAAAATATCAGCCAGTCAGCTTTGACTGCAACACATAGACCCTACTTTCCAAATTCACACAGTCAGACTCATCCCAGGACAAGCTGAGGCTTGCGTAACATCTCTGGGTTTGGCAGAAATCAGCGTGTGAGAGGCTGCAGCAAACTTGAATACGTATCATACACCCAGCACCACTGCCTGCTTTGATTTCAGAAAACAATGGCAGGCAGATGTATTTTGAATCCCTGCCCGGCAGGGGATGGACTTACTGGGGTTAATATCGGCAGCCATCTTGGGCTCTAACAATTGCTGTGGTGTGAAAGTAAGATGGAGAGCAGCTGTGGCATGGACGTGATGCATGCTGGGATTGTTTCTGGATGAGCCACACTCAGCATGTGGTTACAATGAGATCTGACTGTTTGTACCATTTGCGGTGTAAACCGTACACTGCTTAACGTGACCACAGAAGTTAATGTTTGGCCTATAGGTAGCACATAGACACCGCGATCATTTTAAACTCTCACGTCAGCCCCATGTGTGCATAGTCGCACCTCTCACCGTGCCATTCCTGCCTCCGCACGTGCGTCATAATGCAGCCAATCGCAGCTGGATGCTGCTGTTAGCTGACCAGGTCAAAGGTCACATTTTAGCCAGGAATTAGTCAGGGTGGTCCTCAGGTAAAAATCAGAGAGAAAACTGGACTATTAATGCTGATTTTATGACTCAATAATTCTCCGTGAGCCAATGTGAGCACCCCCACCTCCCCAGCAGCTCGTGGCTCTGGGTTATTGTAACGGAAAATCGAGTGTTTTCATAAAACCATGCTGAGATCCATCTATGGGGGGTACATTATCTGCAGCCTGCCCATGATACATGACGCCAAGGGTAACAAGCTATTAAATTTGCATACATCATGGCAGTGTTCAATATTCATAGCGTGATGAACGTTCTCCTGCTGGCCTGCAGCTCGCGATCTGAGGCGTCCTTGGCCTCCGCGCTTCGGTAGCGGGCTGCGCTGGCGGAGCCCCTGCTCTCTGTCTGCGGCGTGCCCGTGTTGCCCCTCAGCCATGTGTATTCAGCCTGTCCCTGGGGGACTGTCACCGGAACGCCCCCTATCTGATGACCCCAGGGCGACCCTGGGCTCGTGGTGACAGAGAGTCAGGATGGGGGCATGTTCAACACCACTGATTACATCCACTTACTTAATGGCTTTTAGTATCTAATTGTGTTAAGAAATGGGACAGAACTCAGGGCATAAATCACTGCTAAGGACCAAAGGGACCAGGAGACATAATCCAGGGCTGCAGACAGTCCCAGCAGGACTGGACAGAGGGAAAGTGATACAGAGGGAGGCCCAGCTGGGGTGGGAACAAGGCAGCGGGGGGGCAGCATTGATGCGAAGGTGAAAACCGTGAAAAACCCCCCATCGTAACTCTCACTGTCAGGCCCAGCATCAAGGCTCAGGCAAAACTCCGCACAGGACAAAGACACTTTTACTTCTTACTAGTTTGGCAAAAGATCTGTTGAAGATAATCTGCTAACCAGCCAGTGTTAAGACTTGCCGACGAGGAGAGGGAGGCTGCGGTGATGCTGATTTGCAGAACTACGTTACATCGCTTTTTAGTCTCGACTGTTTGTTCAGTGGGAATTATGATCTATATATGATGTTATAAGTCTATGAGTTAAAATCAGCACCTGAAAAGCAGGATTGAAGGGTGAAATCTGTCTGTTATTTTACTTTGTGTGCAGCCTAAGTCTCCTTCAATGACAAAGGTGGTAATCGCCTGTTAGTCACTGTAAGACACTGCTAATGAGTTACTTGTCTGTTATCGCTGACTACCAATAATACTGACAAATCGCACAAGCCGAGTACCACACACACACACACACACACACACACAGGCACGCTCTCTCTTCCTATTAGTGGCACCCCCACTTCGCTCGTGTGCAGTATGATGGGGACAGAAGGCCGTGCTGCCATATGAGGCCTCAGGTTCCACGTCCCTGATCTACTGCACTTTCCAGTAGACCAGGGAGGCCACATCACTGAACTCCCAGGCACCACACAGCTGGATGTGAAGCAGGGATCAGCGGGCACACAGACCGAGTCTGAGAGGTATTAGCTATGCTTGTTAAAAGAACAAGCGCTGGATGTTTAAGGGCAGAGATGGGGGCGGCTGTCAGAGACGCACCGTGAACCAGGAAATAAATAATGTGCTAAATGGAAAAGCGCTTGGCAAAGGTTGACGGAAAAACTCATGTTTGGGAAGTAAATGTTTGTAAACTCCATTGATATTTATTTTACCATATACAGTCATAGTGCCAAAAAGTGCTTGGTTGAAAAAAAATCAGCAAAATTTTAAAAAAGTTGACCGTTACTCATTTTTGATTCCGCTTGGGCCTAATTTTAAACGTACTAATTTCAGTAATTGAAAACGGTCCATCTACCTTTGGTCTATCTGCCAGTGGGGAGACCTCCCTGAGTCTCCCACGATGCATTTCTCTGTAGTGACTGTCACATGTTTGGCAGAGTAACTTGTTTTGAGTGCCTTGCGCCCTGTGCTGTATGTTCTGGCTCCAGGCCCCGCCGTGACCCAGACGAGAACACCCAGCTGGAAGATGGATAGCTATTCGGTATCAGGGGCGCCATAAGGGGGGGAGTTAGGACGATTCCAAGGGCCCCTCAGTCATGGGCCCTAAAAAAATTGGATAATAACTGGATTGGTCTGGACTGGGGGGCCCAGTATAATATGCTTCAAAAATCTCTAGCAACGCCCCTGTTTGGTATAATGTATAAGTTATATTCTAGCTGATATTTTCAATTATCCAGCTACAGAGGAACATTTGGTAACACTTCACTTAAAGCACTCATGTATAATGCATTATAGATACCTTCATATTATGATCAGTATAAGAATTAAGGATGCTTTGTACTGCATTATAAAGGTATCTATAGTACATTATAGATGAGAGCTTCACAGAGCATTCATAATGCATAACAAACATGGCTATAATGTGTTATGCCTTTTTATAAATAGTTATAACCATGTTTATAATATATTATGAATTCATCACAATGCATTATGAAGGTATTTATAATCCAGGGGAGCCCAACCTTTTTTAACTCAAGATCTACTTTTCAAGTGGCCAGTGTGCCGAGATCTACCAGTTCAAATAGGAGCCATAGCTATTATTCTGTTACTCTATTATTACTCAAGCTATTGCCTTTCTACATAGTTAACATGCACACAGCAAATCCAGACAAATCCAGGTAATTCTCCAAATTGAAAAAGTGCAAATAAATGTATTTCTCTACCTTACTGGGACCGCCGGCACTGGGAAGTTGTCGTTGCAGCCTTACTTTTGGTGTTCAGCTTGGTAAAAATTGACTACTGTGCTGCTAACCGACTTTTAAGTTCTCGCACTTTTCGGCTGCGTATGGCTGTTTCAACAGGGAACTCTGTCTCGTAGCTTTTGTGCACCGTTTTGAAATGTCGCTCCAAATTGCCCTTCTTCGGTAAAGCCATGAATTTGAGTAAACAAAGAATAATCCTCTTCCCACTCTGAATGAAAACGATACGTTTTTGATCTTTTGGCTTCTGACATGTTTGCGTGCTAAATGTTTACAGTACACGATTAGTTGCACCCTGAAAAATGGGCGCGTGCGGGCAAGTGCACGGGCGCTTGCGACGCACTTCATGATCGATTGAGAATTACTCCGCGATCGACTGGTTGGGCACCCCTGCTATAATGCATTATACATGACAGCTTTGAATATAGTGTTAGCAAACATTCCAACTGGGTTAGTAATTACACAAAGAAATACAGAAAAAGCCATATCCTCTGGTAATTTGCAGATGATGATGAAATCCTGAAAGGTGGAGGGGCTGCCCGCTAGAAGGACGTCCTGCTTGTGGACAATGGGAGCGGCCTGGCCCGGCCCTCAGCCTGCTGCTGACCTTGGCATTGCCTGCCACTGTATTACCTTTAAATCTTTCACCAAATGCTGCCCAGCGCTCATCACATTCAGTGCCCAGAAATGCCAAGACGCCTGAGCGTTTCTGCAGATGTGGATATCGAGCAGTTACAGGAAAGGAAAGGTGACTAACTGTACAGTGAGTCATCTCCTGCTGTACCATTGTTTCTTAGCCCAGACAATCCACAGTTCTGCTCCTTCTCAGCTCCCAGCACACCTTTACCAGGTTCTCGGTGTTCTTTATTGTTTGGTTTATGTGTGCTGGGTTGAGAACTGCTGTGATAAAGGCTTTAAAATCACCTGCTCACTTACAAACGGTTGAGGGTTTCACAGAACCAAGATGGAAACTGGTACGACGACACAGGGACAACATGGAGTCCCCTGTAGAACATGGAGTCCCCTGTAGAACATGGAGTCACCTGTAGAATGCTGAGAATTTCAGGTGCAGCCCCGTAGATCTCAGAAAGATATGAAATCAGCAACTCTGGCTGAATCTGTGCCCTGTCAGCATTGTTCAGCATCATCTGCTCCTCCGTCCATTCACCCTGTCTCCCAGCACGCTGGCCGAAACCCCCTCCATTCCAGACACTCTCTGCCACGTCCCAGCCAAGGTCCAGATTTACCCCATTTCTTGTGGTTGTCATTTGTAAAGTTATAACAGTTTGGCATGACTTATACTGATGTTAGGCTTCAGAGGACAACATGCTGACACATTCAGAGTTAGAAGCCAAGTATTGATACTGCTCAGAATGAATTACAAACATTAGTGTCTGGTTCAGCAGTCATCATCTCAGAAAACCCAGCATCTCTTGTAACCGTAACTCTGTTTCATCACATTCCAGCTCCATATTCACTATGACGATGAGAACTGGGTCTCAGGACCAAGAGGGGGGATTCTGAGTAATCATCCCTCCCCCCGGTTCCCCACTCAGCCACTAACTTTTACACATTCCTCCCGCCTCTGCATTCTGGCAAAAGCGCCTTGACTTTACGCCCCCCCTGTAAATCTTCTCCTCTTGGTCCCCCGCTGAAGGCTGTAGATCAGCCTTGACATGGCAGCTCTTCGCCGCAGAGCAGACCTCCTGCTGAACTGTATCTCCTGCCTCAAAGTGTGCCCTTTATCTGGCCGCCCTTACCACTGACCTCACATCTTTCCTTAAACATCTGCGCAACAAAACATCTCTGAAGCATGGGAAGTTCCCCTGCAGAACACCTTTCTGGCAAAAAAAAAAAACAGGCATGTGTCGAGATCTTTGCAGTAGGACCTACAAAAACCCAGGGGGGATGGGTCGCACCATCAAGAACACATCGGTTTCCTGCGGTGGGTACGATGTGCACGATTAGCCCAGGCAAAAGGTGATTACATGGGTCCTGTAATTGTGTTCGGCATCAAGGCTCTTGTGATCCAGGGTGCATCATGGCCACATAACCACCTTCCGGGGGCCGTGACAAAACGACGGTCGGCTTCGCTTGTCTGAAGTAAAGTGGCGGTAGCTCTCTGACCCGTGGTTTACATAATGACCGGTATACCGGCTAACCATGTGGCCGGGAAGGGGATGCCAGTCCCATCTGGCATGGAGCACTTCACACTCTCTGCAGATTTATGTAATCTGAGACCATCTCATGTTGTCCAGGGACTAGAGTAATGTCCTCTTAAGGACCCCTGAGATCCAATTTAGGTGCAGTAGGACTGCCTGAGTATAGGTTGCTGTCTCTGCCATTCCTCCGGGCCAGGAAGTAATTACGCCGTTTGAGAAGGTGTGCTTTTAAACCTCATACTTCCTCAGTGCTGCGCAAGTCACCATATTTGTGTGCGCACAGGACCAGCATGCAGCCGCAATTTAAAGAAATGTCATATAAAGCTTCTTCATCTCTAATCGACGTTTTTGTCCAAATAAACAGGCAGGTACACAGCGTATCCTAAATTTTCAGGTTCTGATCTTTCTTGGACAACATCTCTGTGACCTGTGCAGTTTTGTCCGCATCTTTTTGGTTCGTCTGAAGGTCGCTTTGGGTTCTCAGACTAAGGCCTGGTTCATATGTACTGTGGGTGTGCATCATACACTACAATGCAGGCATCATAGTGCTGGACCAGCCACACTCCTGGACGTTCATACTTCTTGCACTAACGCACCAGGCCTGGGGTGGCGCTGTAGAGCGAAGCTGTGCATTTATGAAGAGTGACATGGATGTTATATTAAAAATAATTCTTTTACTAAAACTAACTGCGCACTGTTCTTATGTACTTTTAATACTTATAGTACATAGACAGGTATATGGTATTGCAGTTACAAACATATTTTATTTTAGTTTGCAGCCATCTGGAAGTCTTTATAATCCCGTAGCACGGAACCTTATACTTGCTGGTATTTCCTGACTTTCTCAGCCAACCCTTCTTTGAATCCACCAGCCATGTTTGTTTTCAGTCTGATCAGATAGGTTGGAAAAGGTGTTTATGTGCAATCTGTGTCCGATTTCCTTTCTGACTTTCTGCAACTTTTCACCTAGCCGATGGATGATAGAGGCGCGATAGCATTATGAACGGATCGTACACGTTGCTCAAATTTTCAAGTGGTACGTACCCTCATGCATGGTTCCCCAACACGGTTCCCCAAGTGGGGTCCCCCTACCACCAGCTACTTGGTCATATAGCACCCAGCACAGAACCATGTCTGACGCTGGTAGTCCATCAACCAAATTGCTTAGATACTATCGAGAATCAAAAAATGATTTGTCATTCAGTATCAAATTTTGATAATTTAGGAGTAAATCTCATCAGCGTCAGTAAGCTTGTAGCATGCTTGCACCAAGACCTAACAATGCGGATGACTGGTAATGTTGCATGCACATGTCATAGAGACACGCAGGAAAAAACACTACACGCCCAGAGACAGGGCTCACGTGTGTGCACATTAAGAGATGTGGCTGACAGGTCTGCATGTGCACACAGCCAAGAACGCCCTGATATTAAACGCACATATGCAGAGCATGATGCATGTTTTGTTTTAAATGGCAGGCCGACTTTAGTATTAATTACTAAGAGAATAATTTGACAAACCACAATTAACTTACTGCCCGATATACGCGAATATCAATCACTCATAAACATTTTGTAGGTTGTTTACGACCAGTTAACCCTTAATGGGTTCGTGGGCTGCTCAGCCTTTTAAGTGAAACCAAACCAGATTCTGGAGTGTATGCAGTAGTTCTACTTCTTAAAGGAACAGTATCTCAACCTTACTATTTTTCAAATAACTTCAGGTTGAACCCACATGACATTAGCCTGCATTTCAATATAAATTAATAAATCAATGTCTGTTTTTACAAACATACAAGCAAACAGAGATCATTGTTTTTTAAACTATATAACGTTTGATCATTATGCTGCTGCTTTACCATGGTTTATGCAATTTTGTACTTAAGTAATTCTTCAAGTACTGTCAGGCAGTAGGTAAAATGCTGACAGGGAAAAAAGGATAATATGTAAACACAGCCAAACAAACATATGAACAAATAAATAAATATAGCACTGTTGCCTCACACCTCTGTGACCAGGGTTCAAGTCTCCGCCTGGGTTCCATGTGTGTGGAGTTTGCATGTTCTCCCCATGTCGTCGTGGGGTTTCCTCCGGGTACTCCGGTTTCCCCCCGCAGTCCAAAGACATGCTGAGGCTAATTGGGGTTACTGAAATTGCCCATGGGTGTGAATGGTGTGTGAGTGAATGGTGTGTGAGTGTGCCCTGCGTTGGGTTGGCCCCCCATCCTGGATTGTTCCCCGCCTCGTGCCCATAGCTTCCAGGATAGGCTCTGGACTCCCCACGACCCAGTAGGATAAGTGTTTTGGAAGATGGATGGATGGAAATAAATTTAGATTGGTGTAAGAATGTTTTTTTTCTGGAGAAATTTCTTACCTGTTTTGGAATGTGGCTTGTGGGTATGGCCTCTGCTGCCCGTGATCAGAAGGTTATTGGTTCAAATTCTGTTGTTGACCATCAGGCCCTTGAGCAAGATCCATCTATTCATTTTCTGTAACCTCTTGTATTATTCAGGGTCATGGAGGGGTCTGGAGCCTATGGGCACAAGGCAGGGAGCAACCCAGGATGGGGCACCAACCCATCACAGGGCACACTCACACACCATTCACTCACACAGCATTCACTCACACAGCATTCACTAACACATGCATGCCTATGGGCAATTTGGTAACTCCAATTAACCTCAGCATGTTTTTGGACCATGGGGGGATGCTGAAGTACCTGGAGGAAACCCCACGATGACACAGGGAAAACATGCAAACTCCCCACACATGGAGATGAAGTCATGACAGAGACTTGAAACCTGGTTGCAGAGGTCAGAGGCAACAGTGCTAACCAGTGCACCTCCCTACCACCCAGAATAAAAAGCCTCATTTATAATTACATAATCCTCTCTTTGCATTTGTGACTCTGGAGGGAGAATGACCTGGAATTCATAACAGTATTATTGTATTCATTCATTAGAATGAATTCTTCTGTGTGCTTTTTGTTTGTTCTACTGATTTTTTTCTCTGCTAGCACCCATGCTACCATTTAAAATTAGAGTACCAGAAGAGAACCAGAATGCGGGGAGGGTACACAGGGCTACCAAAAGGGTATCTAAACCACCGAATTTGGAAAACCGGGAGCCCTTTGGACTCTCATATGCTTTCACAATTTGTACATCCCTGAACTTAAATATTTTTTTATGTTATGAAACTGCTTTCAGTGTGTAAAAGCAACAAGGAGCTGAAAAATACAACAAAAGGTTTTTAATGTAATGTGTAATGTAATTTTCTAATAAAATTGGTATCGAAAACAGTATCATTCAGGAACCGGTATTGGAGTTACGGGATTGATACCGGTACTGAAAATCTTTGAAAGATACTCATCCCTAGACGCCAGTGCTCTCCCACTGAGGGACAAGAATGCCAGTGCAAACTTCAAAGAGACTGATATGTGCAGCAGAAACACTAGGATTGAAAACAGCACAAAGAGAGGTGAGCATTGTGAACATTCAGGGAACTTATCTCTGACTTTACATCTGAAGCTTGTAGCATAGCATGACTTCTGTCCCTCAAATATGTGTCACGGGACAATAAACATGGCTGGTCTTTGATATTAAGTTGACATAAATGACAATATCCACACCAAAGTGATTAGATGCCATGAACCAATAAACTGATATGCACCGCCAGCACAAGACGATATGAAAGACTATGCCGACGGGACAAACTGCAGGAGCACATATAGATACGGGACCTTGGAGTGTGACTCCCAGTGCACTGCTTAGTGATGCCTGCTTAGTGGGACAAGGGTCCCCAATCGGGCAAGATCCCTAATAATAATTAGGTCTAATTAGGGTCATTAGCTCTATGATTTGACTGAGTACGGTCACTGAGGTTCACTTGCAATTAAGCGCACTTCCAGCAATGACTGGGCCCTTGATGGGAGAAACAACAGACATCCTACAGCCTGAAAATGAAGCAAAGGTTTCACAATGAAATATAGGAGGTGCAGAAACACCAGCCGGCTTACAGATGCACCAACAGACTTGAGACTGACCCATCTACCGGGCCTTGAGTCCTGCCAGGGTCCCGCAGTTCAAAGACCGGCTGCATGTTCTCCTTTATGGCTACACCGAGCAGGCAGACATGCTAAACCGTTTAGTGAGTGTCGCTCTCGTGCAACGGTACTTGATCACTCGTTCCGAGGAGCCGCAGGGGATGCTTAGTGGGAACCAGAGCCTCAGGGTGCAAGTGAAGGAACATGATTTGAAGAGGACCCATAAATATTCCATTAAAAATAACGATGCAGGACCAAGGGGTGCTAACAGCCACGTCGCACGCGGCACAGCAAGCTGAGCTGACTTCCCGGCTCGGCGAGGGGCAGTCTCACCCCCCGGCACCAGCTGCAGGAAACACTGTATATTTGTCTTCCTCTAGAAGCATCTAAGGCTGTTATTAATCAATACACATCTACTTCCAAAAGCTGTGTGATCAATCTCCGCAGGGAGTAGAGAGGTCACCTGGGGCCTGGGATCCTTTGTAAAGACACTGCCACCTTGGGATATGAGTGCTGTACCCTTCGAGGTCAAGAAACGAAGAGTAAACTCAGTCTATTGTAACGGAGAAAGAACCCCAGAAAGCCAACAGCAAGAACATGAGGTTAAGGATGGTCTCAAATATCTCACTTTAATCTATTACTGCAGCTGAAGTTTCAGTGCACGAGAAGGTAGACTCATCAGTCCCAGATGTGCTGATGTGTTTATGTAGCACGTCTATCTTGACTTAACTTGGGCGGAACACAGTGAAGCAAGCACGGGACTTTCCTCTAAGCCAGTGCTGCCCTGCTCAAGACAGAACTTGTCTTCTTTGAGCTGGTAGCAATCAGACTCTGGATGCCAACCCCCTCAACAACACCTCGAGGGCATGTAGCCGGATGAGGGCCTGCTGACCCCTCCCCAGCAACACTCTCGCACCATCGTATCCAAGCATAGCCCAGCTCTGGGCACGAGGGCCCCAGACCAATTGTGTTTTTTTATTGGCGTGAGTCGTGTGAGGATTAGTGTCGTTTTAATGGCTGGACAAACTGGGCCTCAGCGACCTTCTTGAAGATAGCCTTGAAGCAAGGAATGACAGGACCAGGAGTAACCCTTCCATCTTCAAGACACACCTTAAGACCCATCTGTTCCATGAATTCCTCTACTAACCTGATGCCTCTTCATGCTCTTCAAATGCTCTTATGTTACACTTCCTAGCCCTTGAGTAGTCTTATTAGGTTTTTACTTTGTCAATAGTTATTGTTTTATAGCAGTTGTGTAGCTTGTGCTCCAGTTCTGCTCTCACTTGTACCTGGGCATTCACTGGAAACTCAGCCTAGCTTCACTTGTCCCTAGTTGACTCCATGACAGCATGAGGGTTTGCAATATGCTGTTTGTCTCACTTGTACGTCACACTGGACATAAGCGTCTGCGAAACATGTAAATGTAAATGTAACTGAAACCAGGATGATTAGGAAGGAACTAGTATGGGATCGACCTCCAGGAGCTACTGAGATTAAGACACCATATGATGTTGATTAGCATCACATGTTCAACCCAGGTAGCACAGGAAAGTGAGTCCTAGTGCAGAAGCAGAGGAGGACCGTTGGGTTCGAGAAGCTCGAGAGGCCCATCACACCTCTTGCTGTTATAGTGCACATCTGTGTGGAAGGCGGGAAAGGAGCCCCGACGCCTCTTCAGCTACACTGAGGGACCACACTGCATCATCTGGATCTCAGTCTGCTTCCATTTTCCTGAAGAGGTTTGATGTGTTTCATTTGGGAACCTTTCAAGCTCCTGCCAAACCCTTCACTCTTCGGCACATTTTATTTGTCCTCGCAAATAAAATGCGTTTCTGGCTAACGTCCCCATCCTGTAAAGCACACTATTATTAAGCAGACTTAACTAAACAGAGGGATATTTAAATGATGCCAGTAAAACTCAGGCGTGTTAGGACTGAAGTCCTAACATGCCTCGCTGGAGTGGACTTCAGTGCTGGTACCATAAATTTAACGAGGGAGAAATGCATTTTAACAAGTCTTACGTAGAAATAAGATTCACCAGACCGTTTCAGTTTGGACAGATAAAAATTTTCCCGGTAGGTTTTATATGGACTTAAAAGCTAAACTGCTGTATTAAAGTTTTTAAGTTCATCAGATTTTTCTCAAGGTGTTGAAAACTCTCACTTGTTTTTTCCCACTTGTTTTTGAGTTTTGTGGGGGTGGACGTGGGAATAATATATTACGGTAAACTGTGTGTCAGTGAAATCCCCACAGTGACAGCTGGCGCTTGTGTTGGTGAAAAACATGCACGGAGTTACCATACTATCATTTAATTACTCTCATCAGACACTGAGGGCATAAAAATAATCACAGTGCATCTAAAGATCAGAAAATAGTCAATAATATTGAAACCTGTTTCTAAAAGTCCAATAAAAACATTGATATCAATGGCTTGAATACCTTCAAGTACTCCTGTTTATAGAAGCTGAGTTATTTCCTGTACACATGATCAAATCAAAAAGCAAAATACTGCACCGGCCAATGAAAACACATAGTTGTTTTACTGCCCTGGCCTCATTGCCTTTGACACGACGAGTGTTGCCACACAAGAGGTCGCCCGGCTGGACACGGAATGTGAGACCACTAAAACAGTGTCTGTGGGCTTCATGATCCATGTGTGTTAATGTCCGCTGGGTAGCAAAGAAAGGCTAACAATGCTGATCGGGGTAACAAGAGTGTTACAGTTCAGGCAGGCTGGACTATTGCTTAAAAATGGCTAACAAGGCTAACCAGGCTAACAAGAGCATTATGGATAAAGAGGGCTTTAGCATTGCTTATGGTACCCTGAAGCCAGGCACCCTGCTAACAATGCAGTGTTGTCCAGTGTTCCTGATATTCCCAGAACATTATCACACTACTACAACTAAGTTACTTATAAAAGTAATCCGTTACAAAAAGAGGTGGAAAGTTCGGGTCCAGACCATACAAATCCAGACCAAGGTTATCTTTCAACCAAACAGTTGAGTATAAAGAGTCAGAGGCACAACTTAACTGATTAACATTAACAATTAGCAATTGATCCTATTTCTAAAAAGTGTTCTGAGAGATACTCATTGGCTCCCTGTAAGCGAGCAGTAGCTAGCTGGTGACGTGTTGGCGGCCACTGACCCACAGACACAACGGCGATCATGGGATTTGAAAACAATACTGGGAATACCAGTGGAAAGAAACTACTCATATCTGTCCCGTGCCCCTATAAATGCCGACAGGATGATAACCTTCAATGAATCTGATCTCTTGCTCAACCGCTTCTGATTAGGAAGTGCCATATTATAGCAGATAAACAAACAATGTGATAATGACGGGGACTATTTGGCAGGGGAGCATAGAAGGGCTGCCAACCACAGGGCCAGAGAGAACGCAGAGCCCTTCATGCCGAGGCCCTGCTCTGGGCTGACACCGGAGGAAGACCGGCCACCAGAATCCTGTTTTCAGCACAGTGCTGACCAGGCTCTCCAGCGCAAGAGACACTAGGTCAGGTCCCTTTGGATTTCCTCCCACGGCATGTGACATTTTGCAAGACATGGCAGTGGGGGACCTACAGAAAGTGTGAGAGAACATTACCCATCAGGCCCTGCACAGGCGCCACTATGTCAAGCGCCGTCAGCAGTTCGGCTGGGATTTCAAAAGGTCGCCGCTGGGTTAAGAATGTCTTCAGAATGAAGAACCTTCTCCCAGTCTGGGTACAAGATCCTTCTGAACATCCACTCCCAAAGGACTCATACAAAACACAGAGCGGACCCATAGAGTCCAACATTTGCCACTTGAAATAATGAATGGCTTGTCTGGTTCACTGTAATCCGCATATTGATGACAAAAATCCACTGAGGGCTTTGACATCTCGGGGAAGCTCCTGTTGACCTCAATGAAGGCTGGCGAGAACGTCAGAAAGTCTGCTTCTGGAATAACCATGGGATCAGATACCCCTGCAGCACCATGGCTGGACTCTGCAGAGTCCCATAGGGTCTTTCAGAGAATAAACAGGGCTCAGCAGAAACAGCTTCTTCAACAGCTAGACACAATAACTTAGCCGCCATGAACGAATCGGCACGAAACCTCTAATCAGCAGCTCTATCTAAGCTATTCCATTAGCTTGTGTTTCTCCGGCCTTTGAACGGTGACCCGCGGCTGGGTGTATCTCGCAGAAGTATAAAAGCACACTGGGGCTGTTATGTGGACAAATCAAAGCCATCCCTGATGGCATGTAAACAAAGAGCGAAGTGCATGAAAGCTGATCACTCTGCTTAGGGCTGAAGTGCAGAGCCCAGAAACATCACACAGGAACAGAGAGTCCAGATACAGTGAGAAAGATTCCCTTGGGAGAGTCTGGAAAAGAAACAAATCCTCCAAAATGATCCCATGCAAATCCTAGAAAATGTCTAAGTGAAGTCAAAACCTGATTAGACGCTGTTTAGCCTGATATGCCTCCAGCTACTCACAGAGAACAATACAGATTGTAAAATCAACTGGGTGGAGATGGAGGTGGAGGAGGAGGGATGGGGGGGGGGTCTCTTACAGTAACTAGCACTTGGGGGTTACATCCAAGGCCTGAAGGGGAGCAGGATGTCCAGCTAGCTTCACAGGACAGGACACGGGCAGGAAGGATGAACCTGTGGATGGATGAGGAACTTGCTGCTCTCAAACGCTCGCTGGCACCAGGATCGATGCTCATGGTCGACGCCGAAAACAGAAACTGAGTGAAGCGGCGCCAAGAGCATATCCTCCTTTACAAGTGAAAAAATAGCAAGGAAGAAAATGTTTGCTTGCATTACCAGTACAATTACACCCGCAAATTTGCAATGTTTATTTAGGGTCAGCAGAAAGTAATTCCTGAAAACACAACAGTGCTTTGAACTTCTGTTTCTTTAAAATGGATCTACTTATTTGGCCTGGTTTTCACCTTCTGTTCATAATCCTGTTTAATGTTTTGCTCAACCCCCCCAGGGAATGCATTTTAAACTCTTTGGAAATGCCATATATGCTATAAAACTAAAATACGGAAGACGGGCAAGGGCAAAGGTGTTCCCTGTGAGCATCGGCCTCCCATCCAGGGTCCCCTTGCCTTCTTGCTCTGAGTTTCCCTGGGATCCGCTACTCTTTACTCGACAAATGGCCACACCAAACAAAGAGTGGAGAGTGAGAACTTGTGGCACGTTTACAGGGGCCCCCTTGACGATCGTTGCATTTAAGGCAGAGCTTGAGTTTCCTGGGCAAACCGCAGATCCATAGATGTGGTGAGAGCCGACTTAATGGGCCTGATAAGCCAAGGAGCAGCAGTGACACTGCTCTGGCCTGCTGGGTTGTGAGGCCCAGAGAGACCCTGGCTCTGTTACCCATTCGCCCCCAAACCCATCAACCCATCGCCTTCCTCCCTTTGTTGTCCAGATCCACAAAAGCCGTCTGTTTCCTGACAGCTATGAGGAATATGTTTCTGCTTATAAAATGGTAGGGGGGGGGTTCTTTTTACAGCTTCCATTTATAGCTGCTCCCCCCAGACCCCAACCCCTAGTGCCCCAATGAAAAGCTGCCCTCCAGATCCGTTCCAGTTATGGCTCCATTGCGGTGTGGTTTTTGGCCTGCCGGGGCTGGTACCCTGGCCTCCTGAGACCTGGCAGCAGCAGGGACACCAGGAATCAGCAGGAAGTTGCTTGAGGTTTGGCTGTCTGCTGATTTCCTTTGCCTGTATATTTTTTCAAGGGTACGATGTTGACGACCAAACTTAACCTCATGCTGTTTGTATGTAGTCATTGAAGTGCCTTCACACAAAGTGTTTAAAGAGTCTGTGTGTGTGTGTGTGTGGGGGGGGGGGGGCAGCCTAAAACCAAGGCATATCTAGTTAGGATCCAATCCCCCCAGCAGTTACAGAGTGCATGAGCAAGCCCATTCACTCCAACTGTTTCATATACATAGTTAAGAGCTTGTCTGTCTAGCATCTAGTATTGCATCTGTTTAGACTAAAATGTTTTCCTTCAGGAAGGAATGTGCAGAAAAAATGCCACAAACACACAGATTATACACACAGAAATTCCGGCTATATATGGTGATGCAGGCGCTGAACTGAAGTGAAATCTGTCAAACGGGACTCCGAGGAGAGCACACCTCCAGGCCACACACAGACGATTCATTTTTATTTGTCAAGCAGTTTTATCAAAGAAAAGAAATTAAAATTCATAAACAGGCATCGAAAAGGAACTAAATATGAGCAGGAGGGTTGACAGGGGTCAGGGTAACGCATTTCATCCATGGAAGCACGAGTGATCACGTCAGCGCTTGGCGGGGCTTGATCTACGGGGAACAATACATTTAAAAAGCATAGGTACGCATTTATTTCAATGTTTACAGGAAACGTCGGACAAAATGACCATAATCAGCAACAATTTAACTTTAAGGGGTGCAAAGTCTGCAGCTCATTTTCCCACACATAGCAGGGCGCTAACATTAGTCATAATTTATCTTGATCTGTAGGCTTCAGGACAGGAAATTAAAAGTTATGCAACAGCTGCTCTCTCCTTTATAGTCAGCATGGAGACGGGGCTGCAGAACAATGGCTGACAATGAGCCACCAGCCACGAGAGCTGGAATAATAAGCAGATCCCACTAGGGAAGACAGAATCTTTCATCGTGCTTCTCAGTGGGGAGGTTCTCCAACACCTGCCTCACAACACACACCCACACACACATTTTTATATCTTTGTGGGGACTCTCCATTCATTTCTATGGGGAAAATTCTAATCCCGACATGACAACCTTAACCCCTACCAGCCCTAACCCTAACCATAAGTAATGAAATATGAGACTTTTGGCATTTTTAGTTTTTTGATTGCATTCACAGATCTTTGTGGGAACCTGAAAAATGGTCCCCACAATGTCAAAATAAAAGGTTCTTTATTACATTGTGGGGAACATTTAATCTCGTGATTTGGGGGTGTCAGAAGCAGGATACTTGACGGTATAAATGGCCAATGAGATCCCATGTCCATCGACTCTCCCCCATCGAGCCTTGGGTAAGCACAGGGCAGGTGTCAATGAGAGCCACTGACGAGGCTCCGGTTTTAAGTTTAGGTTTTCTAGTGATGCCCATGTCAAAAGCTCTGATCCTGTCGAAACTCAATCTGGCCCCCTCCCACGCTGAAGCTGCTGCCAGAAAAGAAACGGCAAAGCTTCACCGGAAAGAGTGCGACCGAGGTGACAGGGTGGCAGAAGCGGACGAAAAAGGAGTTTCGCTTTACCACCCACTTCTGGAAAAATATATCTGAGGCCCCAGAATATCTAACCTGCAAGTAAAAGTTACGAGCTTCATTTCGTTTTATTATTTAACCGTAAAGAATCTGGAGATCCCAAGCACTGTTCACAACTGGTGCACAAATCCAGCATAAATCCTTCTACCATGGGAACGACCAGAGAACAATAGAGTTTTTTCGCTAATTGTCCCTTGTGCTGAAACATGCGTGCCGAACACGACACAGACGAGACAGTGGAGGATCTTCAAAGTCGTTCACGAGTTACCATGGCTGCAAATGAATGATATGTGGTAGCGAAACACTGTAGCTCTGCACATGAGCTTATAATCATGATGCACAGAGCTCAAACCAAACCTTAACTGTGAATAAGTGCACCCGCATTTCACTAGTGGATACACCATGTTACCACTAATTATTAACATGTAGATAATACTAGTTTACAGTACCGGTCAAAAGTTTGGACACACCTACTGAAGATCATTTCATGTTCAACGAGATATTGACCTCGAGGAGACCTCAAGTTATGTAGTAAGTATTATCCTGTGAACAAAGAAAGAGATGGAGTGTCGTGACAGATGACCTGGCCCCCACAACCCCCCAACGTAAACCCTAAAGAGCTGGCTAGGGATGAGCTGGATTGAATTGTAAGAGGAAGGTAGCCAACTTGTGCCCAGAACTAGTGGAAACTCCATCAGGACTGTTGGAGAAGCATTCCAGGTGGCCACATCTGGAAGCTGGCTGAAAGAATGCCAAGAGTCCGCAATGCTGTCATCGAAGCAAAGGGGGGCTCTTTTAAAGAGTCTGAAATTTGAAAAAATTTTGAGATGCTGAAAACTTCTTAGTAGTCGCAATATTTGATATGTATTACATATTATGTATGTAAGTCTTTTACTATAAGGTGACTCACATAGCTAAAACAGAGACCAATGCATTAAAAGCAGGTGTGTCCAGACTTTTGACTGATACTGTGTGTGTAAAGTGCTGATCAGCACCATGTCAGCCAGGTATGGCCCATTAGCTTAGCGTCACATCACAATTCTACTGCGTGTGGTCACTAAGTTAGAACCTTATGTTAATGGGGGGTGCTGGATGGCCAATGAGAGGAGAACACCCAGAAGGGACAATGTCCAGACCCCCTAGATCAATTATCTCTGACCTTCTCCAGGTCTACAATCTAACAGCATGTGTCCTAGACAGCGACCACAGCCTAGCTTTAGAGGTCCAATAAGCTAGCAGCTGATAGCATTATGCCACAAAATAACAGGCACAGCAGTCAGCAAAGCAACATACTTACTGATCATTAACAGATGCAAGAAATGGGGCACAAATCAGGACAGGCACAGCGTGATGGGCATGAGGGGCATTAGGCTGGGGCATGCAGTGTTTTCAGTGCGTCTGCACTCTACGTAATCCTGCTGTGAGCATCAACACCAAGCTTGCAGCTAGAACATACACTTCTAGACAAGTTTAAGATACAGTATACGTTGTGAATGGATGAGTCCTGAGTCGGCTTGTATCCCCCAAGGCACCCAACATCTGCTTTTTGTACTGCCCAGCCTTGCTGGGCTACAGGCAGGGACACACACCCTAATCCCTACTATACTCTGAAGGTGAAAGATGCAGCCTGAAGTCTGCAGGGGAGACACACCTGCGATCTGGGCTCGGGCAGCAGAGGCATTGATTCTGCCGCTTGGGCTCGCAAGCCTGGATTCCTTCTACATCATGTTAGTTCCGACTGCAGCTAGGAGTTTCCTTTCAGACTCTTCCTGAATGGGGTGTTTGCGCCCCAGAGCCCAGCAGTAAAACCCAATCCAAAACTCATCTGGAATACAGAGTGTCCCTTTATAAGTTTAACCCCCACACAGGGGTCTATGAACAAAAACAAGGCCTTTCTATAACTGCACTGCCTTTATCAGAAGACGTGTTTCAACATCACAGTAGATTTACAGCAAAAGCCACTAACAACCGGAGACAAATTCCCTGTATATGTGAACATACTTGGCCAAGTAAACCTGATTCTGATTAATTATGAATCTGAAAATATACTGTACGTTATTAATCTGAATGAGTTTATGGCAGGTTATGAATTTTAAGGAGATTACACATGGTTAAGGAATCTCACAGATCACAGAGTAGGGTATTAATATGTAATATGCTATAGAATTCAGGTAGTGAAATGTCATCATATGAGGAAGGATTTGATTTCAGTTTTACTCCTCAAAGATTAAATAGGATGCAGATGCTGAACAGAATAATTTAAACTGCAACAGCCATGCTGGGGTGGGGGTGGTGGGGGGGGGGGAGGTGTCCACAGGCTGCCACATTATGGGATGGTTGCTCATTGAGAAGGACAATGTCCTGTCCAGCTCAACAAACCAGCATGGTCACAGTCAGTGCAGGGAGCTCTGAGAATAGCTATGCATTTGAGCAGGTTTGCATTTCATCGTCTGACCTACGGCACCAGTAAAGCCAAGCCAGTGTCACGGGGTTATGGAGCTGATCTACATGCCTGCAGTCACTAGCAGGAGCAGTAAACTCACCTAATAATAGCATGAATATAAACTTCAATTTGGCTAAACACACCTCTGACAGGAATCCTTCTGCCCAAAGTCATTGTATTCACAAGCTGTTGGGACATGCTGAACCCCGCAGATGTTTGAAAAATGTTGAAAAACGCATATTTATCCTGGGTACAGGATTAAAATCACAAGTTTATATTGCTTACAACAGGGTCTCCATATTCCATGAGGCGCCCCCAGTCATAAGGTTGGTAACCCCAAGCTTACAGTGTGCTTCAGTGACCATTGGATCTGGGGTGGTTTGAGGTCAAGAGGTCCAAAGGTAAATTGGGTGGTTCAGAAGAATAGTGTATCCTTTTATAAAATTACATGTACTTTAAAATGAGAAATAATGACCCAACCTCAACACAATCTCCACCAATGGCATAAAAGAGCGTTTGATATTGATGGGACACAACATAATAATATAGAAGCAAAGGTCCATTTGTAAGGGGGATGAATGCATGAAACAAAATTAAATACTGAGGGTAACGTTTCCCCTTTTTTGTTATCACCCCGAAAAGTTAATGCTTTGGTACCACACAGATCATGTGGAGTGAGTGAAACGGGACTCCATTAAAGTGTCCGTGCCCTCTAAATAATTATGTTTGTACATTATACTGTAAATCTGCAGGTAATTTTACTGGTTCATATTCGGGGCAGTCTTTTGTATTTAACATCAACATAACTCAGTCAAATTGAAGAAACGAGCTAGTAAAAGCGGGTAAGGTGACAAAGGGATATTATTTAAACGATTTCACAGGTGCGCAAAAGAGCGCAGTTTGGGTTAAATTAGTGGGGAGTTCCAGAAACTCTAACTGTTTAGCTTTTCCTCGCAGAAACATCTGCCGGTCGGACCTACTTCAGTTGATCCTGGTACTTCCATATTAACCGTTTAATCCGATCTAAACCTATAGTTTTGTCAGTTATTAAATAACGACGGAAGGGCTCCAAAGATGAAGTGAAGTCAGCTAATAAAAACATCAGAATTGTAATTTAAATAGTAAGTTAATACTACTTTATTTCGCGTAAACGCTTTAAAGACAACCCACCCCCAACATGTTGTAAAAATAACAATTGGCCTCTACAGTTTTACATTGTAGCTGCGGCACCTTCCCATCGTTACATGCCTTATCGGCCTGCGATGTGAGGGGTAATGACTTCCATTATTAAGGTCGCCCTTCTCATTTTATTTTACTGGACCTCAGGCAGCCTGTGACCCCTTTTCCCGTCTTCTCAAGCCTCCGCCAGGCTCCCCACCCCCGCACTACGCACTCCATCTGACTGCGGCAGCACGGTGCCCTTTCCCGGGCGGGAGGTTTCCAAGCCTGACCGTCAGATAGGAGGCAAAAACAAACAAAACACGCCGTAGTCCCAAAATACAACATTATTTCCGAGAAAGAGGAAAGACCGTCGCCAGCTACATGGACAGTTTGATTACCCAGATGGACAGTCCGATTAAATCATTTTTAACAGGAATTTTAAGCTACATCCATATCCTTAATGCTTTGCAGACTTGTGCAGATTTTCGAGTCTCATAAAAACTCTACACTATATGAAATGCGGTTATTAAACTGATCATGCCCACATTTTGCATTATGTTACTTTGAGAACACGCAGCTAGGATTTGTGTACTCCCATTGTAAAGCTTTTTTTCATGCCCAGACAGAAGGTGCCAAAGATTGTTCTTCTTAAGCGAACGCGCTTCATGAAATATTTAAACGTTGGTTTAATCTAACATTGTCTCATGCTGCAAATGTATATGCATGTATTGCGTGTTATTCTGTTAGGCATTTTTCAGTTTATCGGTGACTTCACAGATTAAAGCTTTATACCACTGGCCAGATGGCTGCCTCGTAAAATCCCAGCAGACCAGCTAGTGGTGTACTGCCGAGTTTGACGGACGGCGTACATCCATTCATTATAAATGCTCATCCTGCTGTACAAGTAAATCTAATGCTCGGAAAAATGCGGTCAATAGCCAATTTTCAGATTGTGCGCGCCATCTATGGTTCACTTTACAAAATGCTAATTATTATTTCCAAATTCGACGTTTGCCGTATTAAAATTGAGAAATACAGAAGCCAAGTACAGGAAAACGACATTAATAGTGAACAGTATATCTTACAAAATAATTTAACTTTTAGGCATTGAAAATAAAGCGTAGTGTAGCCGTGGGACTATTAGTAATTTCTAGTAGTGTATTATAGATCTGCAAGTGTGAAGAATGCAGATGAAAGATCAGAGAAGTCTGGATTATATGAGTGGCTTTTTGACCTAAAGCTTAGGTCCTAAGCAAAATGGGTACTTGAAGGCTTAGTGACACTGCTGAATGGGACAGTAAATATAAAATATAGACAGACTGCTGCGACCCTCCTCACCGCGTGGGGGCGCGCTCGGATTTTGGGCAGCCGTAACGGAAGCTTCAACACGTCTTTCATTGTAGTTCTGTTCCGGAAATGGACTGGCGGTGTAATATGCTAATGAACATGCTTTTGTAACAGATCAAAATGTAAGTATCAAAGGGCGAGACGCATTTTGTTATGCGAATCTAACTTTGCATATTAATAGTGGCTGTATTAATTTGGTCTAGACTTCACTAGTCGACCAGTCATGGTTAGCGTGCCGCTGTGACAGAGAAAGGTGTAAGACAATAAAACTGCGGCTTTCCTTGGCTGAATTCAGTCTCCTATCATGGGCTTGAAAGTATCAAAGCAGACAAGCTGGCGAAATGTCATTTCCCTGTTGAATAACAATGACAGACTGCAGTGACTGGTCTGGAACAGGGAGATGTGTGTCAGCGCAGGATGCGGAATCACTGTCTAATAAAGCTTATCAAATACCGGAGTAGGTTGGTGAGACGCATCGTGTGTCGGTATTCTAACTGTATTTAACGTTTGTCTTTTTGTAGTTGTCACTGGCTCAAGACTGGCTTTTCAAGTTGTTTGTTTCGGACAAATTATTTGCGCGCACGTTAATGAAATACTTCCTTTAAAAATGTTTCATGTTCAGTTTTTGATTATTTTTTCCCGTTCAGTAAAAATGGCCTGAATGTCATAATTGATTTAATTGGTCTATTTATTTGTTATTTATTTGTTCATCTGAAGGGTTCTTGATTCGAAATGTATTAAACACTTGACTTACACTAAGATGAGTGGATGTAGAATGATTACTTTTTACTGTGCAGTAACACCGAAATGCCAGCAGATGGTAGTGAGGGCCAAGACCTCCCGGTGCTGGCGAGCCCTGGATGCTCTACTAACGCCAGAGGGACAGAGACGGGGGATGGACATGGACCTGGAGGACGGGTTGTTGGCCCTGACTGGCTGGCCATCTCGGAGCCAGAGCTGCAGGCACGGCCCCGAACCTTGGTCCACATTGACCGACAGCAGATACAGGCTGTTTCTCAAGGGGCACAGGATGCCGAGCTTCAGGGGCTGGGTGTGGATGTGTATGACCAGGACGTCCTGGAGCAGGGCGTTCTGCAGCAGGTGGACCGGGCCATCCAGCAGGCCAGCCAGGCTGCAGCGCAAGCAGAGGCCCAGAAGGAGTACGAGAGCGTCCTGGACGACCTGCGGTACGGGCTCCAACCCGGCCTACATGTACATTGTGGTGTTTAGCGTTGTACAGAATCTTGAGATGCTTCCTTTGGCTTATGCTGATTGCCAGCACGGTGTGGATGTGTTGCCATAGTGCTTTAGGGCTCATTACTGAACAACTGAACTCGTCTGCTCAGGTCCTGCACCATTGCGTTGAAACACATCAATAAGATCATCGAGCAGCTGGCCCCCCATGCAGCCTCCAGCAAAGACATCAGCAGGAGGATGGAGTCTGTTAAACGGCAGAAGGAGAACAAGGTGATCTGGTGTCTCTCTGAGCCATGCTGGGCGGTGCCACAAGGGGGCACACATAGTGACTTCTGATTGGTCAATACGTGTCGTTTTAGTGCTTGAATGTGCATATATTTAGCTTGGGTGTGTGGTGTTCAGTAAAGGTTTCTGTCTGAACTCCTCAAATACACATGGCAGGAGAATCAGCTGAAGAAGATAAGAGCCAAGCAGAAACGACTACAAGCCATCCTGGGAGGAGATGATGTTCAGAGGATGGAGGCTGAGCTGCTGGTTGATGGAGATGAAGGTGAGGCTGGTAATGGTGTCAGCAAATACACCTGCTCATCAGTAAGGCCGGGGTTTCTGTGAAACATGGGCTCACAGGTCAGCTTAAGCCTGGTGTACTTTTTGCATCATTCCCTGCCTCCTGCACGCTCTACCCAAACACCACCCCTCATCAACCCTATCCAGAGTGTTTCTAGCAGGTATGAACATGTCTGACATAGACAGTCTCCGGTTGTGTGCCACATGTGTGAATGGGTAACTCCGGAAAATGTCCGGACCTCATTCTCTGGATGATACCTGGAGTTCATGTGTGGAAATGATTTAGGTTTGGGATCATGGGCAGTTTTAATGTAATTAAACGCATGTTTTCATCACAAAGCCTGCAGTTTTCCCTCTCTTCCATTGTCAGAACCGGGCCCATCCTCGCTGGGCAGCATGCTGATGCCTGTGCAGGAGACGGAGTGGGAGGAGCTGATCCGCACAGGTCAGATGACACCCTTCGGTACCCGTGTGCCCCAGCGGCCCGAGAAGAAGGAGCCCAGGAAGGTGATGCTCAGCGAGGGCTCGGGGTTCGACCGCTACCTGGCCGACCAGGCTCTGATGGCCATCAACAGGAAGAAGCCGGCGGTCAAGAGGAGAGAATCCCGTCACCCCGGTAACGACACTGCGGGGGATGGTCGCACATCAGTGAGGGACCGGAAGCTGCAGAAGCGCATGCGGAAGCTGCAGAGGAATGCACTGCGGGCACACCCTAAAGCCAGGCCCAGCAAGGAATGGGAACACCCCCCCTCGAAAAAAAAGGGAGCCCGGGACTCCGATAGCGAAGGTTCAGAGTACGTGCCCAGCGACGAGCTCATGGACCCCGATGAGCAGGACCGCGACGACGAGTTCAGGGTTGATGAGGATGAGGAGTACGAACTGAAGCCCTATGTGAGGAAGGCTGAGAAGAAGGCCAGGAGGCCCAGGAAGGCCCCTGTGAATGAAGAAGACTACCCCAGCAGCTCAGAGGAAGAGGAGGTCGCGAAGAAGGGTGGCGTGAAGAAGTGTAAGGATGATGGCGATATAGACGTGTACAAGCAGAGGATAAGGTAAGTTTGAGAGACCGTGGTCTCGTGCTCAGCCGGGCCCAGCAGCGCCCCCTCCTGCCAGCCGGCCATAATCCCGTGATAGACAGCTGTGCCTTAACTTAGTGGATTGTTGGGCGCCTGAATTTTCATTACAGCGTCTTGTTCGTTAATGCCTAAGTGAAAACCAAAATTACTGCTTGCCCCAGAATTGAATATTCATATTTATAGAAACTAAATGACATTGGCACGTTTCCTTGTGCGGCTCTAGGAAGCGATGTAAAATTAAACAACGTGTTTCTGCTTCTTATTGGTATGACGAAGCGGGGGGTAGAGGCAAAAAAAAAATGTAATTAACTGAACTGAAGCTTAGTCCTGACTTAATTACAAATATAGTCTGGGCACCGAAATAAAGGGAATGGTTTCATTGTCGAGTGACAGGCCCCGGACTCAATGAAGATGGATTTTTTCCCTCTCCCTCTCACACCTTTCATGGGGAGCTCAAATGCTTAATTGTCTGTATCAATCTTAATTTGCTTCCTGACGACACTGCCACTAACCGCCATATCGCTGCAGTCGGGGCGGATCAATTAACCGCCGCCTTGTATGCTGGCTAACACAGCGCAAGGGCGCAGGGTTGGGGGCCCTGGCAATCTGTAGGGATCTGGGTGCTGGGATACGGGGGGCCAAATCGTCCCCGTGACGACTGACCGGTCTGTGCCGGTTTATACACTTGATAAGCCTGGATTGGGGCAGCTGTAGGCGTCTGGGTGGTGAGGACCTCAGCTTCACTGCAACGCGCTTCTCTCCTGCAGGAGGTGGAAGCGTGACCGGCTCAAGGAGAAGGAGCAGAAGCGGCGAGAGGGGGAGGACGAGTCCGAAGACACAGACGCTGAGTTTGACGAGGGCTTTAAGGTGCCCGGGTTCCTCTGGAAGAAGCTGTTCAAGTGAGGTCCCACTTTGCGGTTCCCTGTTAGGAAACGCTGTCTTATTGAACAGGAAGGAATTAGAGAACAGGCTGATTGATGGTGTAGAGGCAGAGTTCAGACTTCTGGGTCCTGCTGGGTGTGATTAGCCAAAGCTGGGCAATGCTGTCTGCTGTCGCTGGCTTGAATCGACCCGCTGGGTGCGGCTGTATCCCCAGGTACCAGCAGACCGGGGTCCGCTGGCTCTGGGAACTGCACTGCCAGCAGGCGGGAGGCATTCTGGGAGACGAGATGGGGCTTGGGAAGACCATTCAGATCATCGCCTTCCTGGCAGGCCTGAGCTACAGCAAGATCAGGACCCGCGGCTCGAATTACAGGCAAGCCCCCGCCCTCCCCCCAGACTGACAGTCTCGAGCACCATTAATATTTCAGCAGCTGGATTGCCGATGGAGAGAGGGGGCGGCATAAATTATTAATGGCATTTCAATTATGATATTCCTTTAATTCTTTTAGCGGAGACATCAGAGGAAAACAAGAGCGTGATGGGCGGAGACTGCAGGGTTGGGGAAATTAAACCTGAAACGCGTAATTAAAGATGTTGGAGGCGGCGCCTGCGTTCTGCCGACGTGCCGGGCAGAGTTTGCAGGGGTCAATACAGCATGTAGCATCGACTCTCCACAAATTGATTGTTTGCAAACTCGATTAGGGCTCGATGGCAGTCTGGAATTTTAGATGGCCCGTAATGCGCTCGCAGTCGTATCCTGTCCATTCATCTCGCGCAGGAAAGTGCATCGCGCCGCTAATGTGTCAGCCTCTGCTTGCCTCTCCCTTCCTTTGATTTACTTCCTTGTTGTCGTCCATGAGCATTTTTATTGGTCGGAGCTTGATGTAATGAGAAGCAGTGGGTGTGTTTGCCGATCGACCCATGTGCTTATCGTCTGCCGATCGCCTCCCCCCCCCCCCCCCCCCCCCGTTCAGGTACGCCGGCCTGGGGCCCTCCGTCATCGTGTGTCCAGCCACTGTCATGCACCAGTGGGTGAAGGAGTTCCACAGCTGGTGGCCGCCGTTCCGAGTGGCCGTTCTTCATGAAACTGGCTCCTTCACCAATAAGAAGGTTAGGACCCGTCTTCCTGCTCGTTAGCTCTCGTTTGAAGCCTTCGTTAAGACCTGAGTGGTCCACCTCAAGCGCCCTGCTTTACCACTTCACACCTCTAAATTAAATTTATTCCGCTATTAATGACCCTGTCACTAGTACCAATCGATACAGGTGCCATGTGGCATGTAGCTTTTCTCTCGCTCTGGCCTTATGGGCAGGGCGTTTTGCTGATCATCTGGATGTTTACTTAATTAAACGGATTGAATTCAATTACAGGCTAAAAGTAACGAATCTCTTTCAGAACCGTTTATGGAGACGTATGTTTTCCTCACATCCAAATAAACTGAGCTGTCCTTTTTCCTGCAAGGCCATTAATCACACGGGGCTGAAGTATGGTTCACCTCCCGTAGGGCGTTGGATCGTTCGCAGTGATGTGCTTTTAATTAATTAGGAGGAAGACGCTCGCGCAAAAAAACTGGCTCTATCTCTAAGGAAATGTTGCTGTGTTGAGGTTTGACCCCGTGTAGCACGCGTTCACTTCTCAGCCTAGTGTGGTGATGTCAGAGCTGTCACATGACAGCAACAAACCTAGTAGCATGTCCTGCAGTGGTGATGGGGCCATCTGGCGGGGAATTCCAGGATGGTTTTAGCAGCTGGCTAGCGAGCAATCGGCCTGCCTAGCTGGTCGTGACTATTATTCAGTCACGCGTGTGTGACGGGAGTGAGATCGCGTGGCTAGCCATCACTAACGCCGGCCGCGTCCTCTTCCCCCCCGTCAGGAGAAGCTCATCCCGGAGATCGCAGCCAGCAACGGCGTCCTGATTACCTCCTACTCCTACGTGCGCATCATGCAGGACTACATCCAGAAGTACGACTGGCACTACATCATTCTGGACGAGGGTCACAAGATCCGCAACCCTCACGCTGCGGTCACAGTCGCCTGCAAGCAGGTGCGACTACGCGTGTGTGTCGTAATAACTAACCAGCCCTGACACGCTGGTGGTTAACGCTGTTACCGTGTAGATATCTTCGCATAGGCGGCACTGCGTTTCCTTCACTGAAAGGGTATCGATCGGATCGGACCTGATCTTTTTATCATGTGCTAATTGTCTTAGTGGGCCGGTGCATAAATCAAGCTGGGTGTAGGAAGGCCCCCATGTGTAGAGATCGAAGGGGCTCTCTGAGCAGACAGTAAGTGATGATCACTCCGGTAGAGCGCGTGTTGCACTCTCCTGACGAGGGCCATCCATCCCCCCCCCACAGTTCCGAACGCCTCACCGCCTCATCCTATCCGGCTCGCCTATGCAGAACAACCTGAGGGAGCTCTGGTCTCTCTTCGACTTCTCCTTCCCGGGGAAGCTGGGAACCCTGCCCACGTTCATGGAGCAGTTCTCTGTGCCCATCACCATGGGGGGCTACTCCAACGCCTCCCCCGTGCAGGTAGGACGCCGCCCGGCCTACTGCTGCCAGCACGTGACCCTGAGCTGGTCCCCCACGGATAGTAATGGGCCGTGACAGACGGGCGGCGTGCAGGCAGGAAGGAGCTGACTGCACCTCAGGGCTGAGTCCCGCCCAGGGAGAGGAAGACCCGTCATCAGCGTTTGGGGGTGGGGCGT
>JAODJU010000062.1:12012901-12024535 GCA_026776725.1 Gnathonemus echidnorhynchus | reverse complement strand
TGTTGGGGGGGGGGGGGGTAGCTTTATCTGCATCCCCTCGTTAATAATACACCGACCGTATGGATTTATGCGCTTAACTTCCTTTAAAGGTCTATCGATGTTTCCTCCGCCAATAATAAAAACCTTTACGAATTATTAATGTTATTAAATGGTTGCCGATGACAGCATCGGGGCCCCTTCTGAGAGCCGCTGCTCCTCACTGGCCCCCGCCATGCCGGTGTAAATACACAGGGTGCGAGCAGCGATGCACGGGCAATAGCACCCTGCCCCAGCAGGCCCCTGGAGTCTGACTCTGAGGTAGACTCTGCTCCCATTAGATGTCTGATTAATTTAGTCGAACCCCAGTCATGGGGCCCTCAGAGTGGCGGTTAACATACATATGACCCATTACTGTAGCATATGTTATCTGGGCCTGGCTGTGTCCCACCTCCCCCTGCTGCTGGGGGGGGGGCTGCCCCTTTGTTGTCTCAAGTGGGCTGTAATCCCCACTTATTGTGTCCCCTTCAAGGTTCCCTTTGATCTCTAACCCCCACCCCCGGCCCCCACCCACCTCGAATCATTGGCAAATGGTGCAGGGTCTGCTGGTGGATTAGGGTGGTGTTTTCGATAAGAGGGGCCCCTCCCTCAGGAGGGGCGGCAGCGCCATGAATCTTTAATGCGCCAATCTGCCGAAAAAGGAGGGGAAAGGTAAAGCCCCACCGAAGCCTTGGGCACTTCAGAGCAGGTGGCTTTGGTTATGTAATCCAAGATGGCGCTCCTGGTCCAGCACGCTCCCGGAAGCTGCTCCGGAGTAAATCGCTCCCCCGCCGTCCCTCGACAGGTGCAGACGGCCTACAAGTGTGCGTGCGTGCTGCGCGACACCATCAACCCGTACCTGCTTCGGAGGATGAAGGCCGACGTGAAGACCAGCCTCTCTCTGCCGGACAAAAATGAGCAGGTACGGGTGGCTGGGAGAGCGAGCGTGTGCGAGGCGGAGCCTCGAGGCCGTACGTAACTGAGGCGGCGTGCAGACACACCACGGCCTGCTGGGTTCGGCATGGAGATCGCCTTTGCTCTGTGCTTTGTGGCGTGGGGAAGACCTACTGTTTTGCCCAAAAGAACATTCTGCTGAAGAGCAGCTCCCATTGGCTGCTACATTTCAGTACATTGTGAGTCGTGTATTAACCTGAATGGGATTTTTTTTTTTTTTTTGCTATTGTAGGTTCTCTTTTGCCGATTATCTGGAGAGCAGCGTCAAGTCTATCAGAATTTTTTAGATTCCCGAGAGGTGTATCAGATCCTGAACGGAGAGATGCAGGTGAACACGATTTGCATGAGTTTGTGGGGGACAAAAAAGGGGCCCATTTTATAGTAAAGGTCAAATTGGCCTGGACTGTTCTCTGGGTGCCCAAAGAATTACAGTAAAGCCGGGTCCGGGGGGGTCGATTTATTCGCCTGCTGACCCGTCTCTGGCCACAGTAGCCGGGCTTTCCATGAGAGACTCAGCCGCTGCAGTGGGGGGCCAGCAAAAGAGCGATTCATCACCCTGTCCCAGGATGCTTTTGGTGCAGGGGTCACAGAGGATGGCTGTGTGTTTACAAACCTCTAATGGGCCTGTACAGTCCATTAAGCTGCATTTTTAATGGGCTGTCCACTGCCAGGTCAGGGCCGGGAAAACGGCAACAACAGATACAAACATCACTTTGTTTTATTGAAGGCAGTTTTTAATTAATCAGCCTTATTAATGCAATGGAATTTTTGTTAAGGAGGCTTTTTCTGAGCCGTGACTTGGTTCTGTTTCTGTGGCGTGTGAATGTTTGTGTGTGTGTGTGTTGCTGTCCGGGCCTCGCTCAGGTCTTCTCAGGCCTGATCGCCCTCAGGAAGATCTGCAACCACCCGGACCTGTTCTCAGGTGGCCCCAAGATGCTGCGCGGCATCCCGGAGGAGCAGCTCACCGAGGAGGAGCGTTTCGGCTACTGGAAGAGGTCCGGAAAGCTGATCGTGGTGGAGTCCTTACTGCGGCTGTGGTTCAAGCAGGGCCACCGGGTGCTGCTCTTCACACAGTCCAGACAGGTAGGGGTGTGTGCGTGTGTGTAAGTGCGTGTGTGTAAGTGCGTGTGTGCATGTGAGAGAGGCGGAGAGAGAGCTGCACTGCCATACAAAGGCAGAACACGGTACCTACGCTGACACACGGACCACTTCAGAGTTTTTTCCACTGTCCATCCCTGTTTATAGTAGGGGGTACATGATAGCATTTTCCTCATAACTGAGTGTTGGTGAGCTGAGATATTTTGTCATGAGAGACAACAGAACCTAACAGACCCGATTTCAGTCATGAATTTTGATGAAATAGGCAGTCAGAAGGAGATCCAAGCACAGAGCGACATGCGGGGTGCGACGGTCGTATCGGTGGAAATGAGATGCAACAGATATGAGGACGAATGTGCCTTGATGAGCTTTTCCTTTGTGTGGAGCGTGTGTGGAATTAGGCTGGGTGGGGGCATTTGACACTCATCAGGAACCCACTCAGCCACCTAAGAAACGAACGCATCCCCTACATTTACTGCATTTTTAGGGAGCCGTCTAGCTCCAGCTGTCCCCGTTCAGAGTAAATAAGTTCACAGCCCGCAGGATTAGCACTTCTGTATATGTATTATTAATCCCCTTTAATCCTATTAGCCTAAGTCTCTTCTCAGGGTGTCCCAACTCTTCCTTTCAACAGATGCTGGAGATCCTGGAGGTGTTCGTGAGAGAAAAAGGATACACTTACCTCAAAATGGACGGCAGCACCAGCATAGCTTCGAGACAGCCTCTGATCGCTCAGTACAACCAGGTCCGCTCTACTGTGTTCCTCTCCGGTCATCCTGCCCCTCTATCTTCATGTATCTCATCCAGGTTCCTATTCTGCAGGACGCGTCCATTTTCCTCTTCCTGCTGACCACCAGAGTTGGCGGCCTGGGTGTGAACTTGACCGGCGCCAACAGGGTCATCATCTACGACCCGGACTGGAACCCCAGCACGGACACTCAGGTGAGCCTCTGCGGCATGAAGAACCTCTCACCCGGGCTGCTTTATGAAGTCTCATCTGCCCCTGTGTTCATCTTAATGGACCCTTTTAGGCTCGTGAACGTGCCTGGAGAATCGGTCAGAAGCTGCAGGTGACTGTCTACAGGCTGCTAACCGCCGGGACCATAGAGGAGAAGATTTACCACAGGTTAGTGCTGCTGCTGTTTGAGGCCTTCAGGCAAGAAGCTCGAACTTGGGGTGGTGGTGTGTGTGTTTTGCCGTGTGCTGAAAGCCACAGTGGGCTGGGTGTTGCTGTCTCTGAGTCATGTGACCTTCTGCAATTCCCCTTTTATGTTCTGCACACGCCTCTTGGCAGCATCGTTTCTTAATTGGCTTGCTAAGTCGGTCATATTGCCTCAACGCTTGCAGGCATGAATGCTTATTGCGCGTCAGGCACTAAGGGGAATATAGGTCATTGTAAGGCGGCCGTAACCTGTCGCGTTATTCAATCTTAACAGCGCCAGTAATTCCCAAAGATGCCGCCGCGATGGGTTGTTTACAGGCTGAATGAGTAATTCATTTCTTACTTATAACCTGGAATAAGTTTTCCCGCTGTGAAAACGTTCTGTGGGGTAACATTTCATGGTGGATCATGGGCGGGCCGGGCAGTATTTCTGGCCATTATGATGCGGGACGTGGGCCGGGCCGGGTCTGCGAGGCAGCCCCCTCATCGTAACTCTGGCCGTCCCCTCAGACAGATCTTCAAACAGTTCCTCACAAATCGAGTGCTTAAAGACCCCAAGCAGCGACGCTTCTTCAAGTCCAACGACATTTACGAGCTGTTCACGCTGAGCGACCCCGACGGCTCGCAGGGAACAGAAACAAGCGCCATATTTTCAGGTAATTTACAAACCGAGCCAATTACGCTTCTGAATGGGAAATTAAACGCGGTCCGTACCAAAGCTGTCAGCCCCTCTTTTATCCTTGTTCTGACACTCGCGCATTTAGATTTACTTGGGTCAGCTAAGGGAGATGTTTTGCTCTGTACACCTGATAGCATCGTCGCCCCCGTTTTGTACAATGCTGCCAGGTACTGGTTCCGAGGTCCAAGTGCCTAAGAAGCCCACTAAGAGGAGAACACCTCCGCAGTCGAGCCCGAGGTGTCCGAATGGGACCATAGACCCGAAGGACCTCCCGCCAGACGTGTCGAGAAGCGGTGTGGCCTCCCTGTCTCCAAGCGACGGTGTGACCGCTTTCCGAGACACGAGCGGATCGATGGTGCCCAACGGCTGCGGTGCCAGCCCCGAGGGTGAGGGGAGCGTGGGGGTCGCCGGCAACCCCCAGGACCACCCTCAGAAACAGAGGGAGAAACGGAAGCACTGCGAATCCAAGGGCAGGGCCGCCAAACACAGGGACGCCCGCTTCGAAGGACAGCGCATCCCGCACCTAGTGAAGAAGCGGCGATTCAAGAAAGCCAGCAATGATGATGACGAGGAGGATGGGCGGAGCAAAGATGACCAGAGGAAGAGTGACGACTACGTCTTGGCCAAACTGTTCAAGAAGTCAGGTAAAAGTAAAAGAAATAATAATAATAATAGAGATACCTCCTGACATCATAGCCAGTGAAAGAAACTTAAGGCATGAAATCATTTGCCAGTTGTTTGTGTGAACCTTTTATTTGAAATCCAGTCAGGAAAGATGGGTCCATTTCTTCACAGAAGCATCTTTGTTCATTGTGCACTTTTCCCCCAACCTTTCCCAGGCATCCACAGTGTGATGAAGCACGACACGATCATGGAGGCCTCGAACCCCGACTACGTCCTCGTGGAGGCAGAGGCTGAGCGCGTGGCAAAGGATGCCCTCAGGGCCCTTAAGGTGTCCCGGCAGCACTGCAGGCTGCCCTTCGCACGCGATGGCGGCAGTGGTCCACCGGGGGCGCCACCCCCTTCCAGGTGCGGCCCTGCTGATGCACTGTGCTGCCCAGCAACTGTCTCAGGGGATTTTTTATTAAACCTGTGTTTTGTACTGGATAGAAAATCAAGAACAGGCCTACGATTGTCACAAGTGATTGAAGGAGCCCCTGAGCAGCCATTGTGCGTGTGCTTTATAAAAGCATTTTAAATTAGTTAACGTCATGCACCGAAACAGGAGCGTGGAAACCCCAGCAGTGGTTGCCAGTCTGATTCAGATTAAATACTGAATACTTCCTAGTAACCCTTGGGATGCATCTGCAGTAGCAGAACAAACTTAAGTTATGTTTGTAGTCTGCTAACCATTACCTACAAACCATTAAATCAGCCAGCTGTTCACAGCTGCAAATTCTGAGCAGCGTTGCGTCGTTGGGCCATCTGAGATTGTCCTGCCTGTTTTCACGCTCTGCCTTGGACCATCAGAAAGTGTCCACTCTGCTTAGGCTGGACCAGACCAGGCGAAGACGTTAAAGGCAGTATAGCAAACCCTTCACATTTGCGCGTTTCACATTCGTGGTCTTGGTTATTCACGAATTGGCCCTTAACAGTTAAGAATACTTTCGGAGCTCCTGAAACACAGTGGAAATTCAGACAGCGTGTAAGCCAAGAACAATACTGAAAATGATTTGGATCACATGGCATCACGTAATATATACATGGTAGAGGTTTGTTAGTGCATAACCTAACTTTAATATTAAAAGTCTTGCCTTGGGTATGCCGCGCATCTTTGTCTCGGTAACCAGTGTTAGCTGTCATTGTGCAGTGGAATCTCATGTTTCTTCCAGTAACTTTTAATCTTTTCAGTGCCGCTAATTTTGAGTCCAAAATGTAGTACTCCCAGTGCACACAGTACTAACGTTGTATATACAGGGGCATAATATAGATGGTTTGTGTATTATATAAATAGGTCTCGATAGGAAATGACATTGACATGCAAAGTGTACAGTTCAGTACTGTTAGTCTATTTATTACGAATTTCTAAACAATCTGTGTTATCTTTCAGGCTACCAGACTATTATGGGTTGAGATTAGGGGTACCTATAATTTGAGAATATTCCCATTCTTCCGCCCCTACCCCTCGCGAATGTGAAGGGGTCATTGTACTTCAGATTATGCTCCTTTGCCAATTCTACATGCTGAAAGAAGCTTTTCTTTGCTTTGACATCTTCCCCTTTCTTTCAACAGGAGATTTGGCCAAAGGAAGAATCCCATGTTAGCAGAGAGCCGTGCTCTGGTGGAGCGCTCATCTGACAAATGCAAGGTACCCCGTCAGTTGTTCTGTGTCATGCATGAGGTCGACAGCAAAGCGGGTGCATTACGGGATGTGCAGTACTGCCCCTTGTGGTGGTTGTGGGAGCTGCCTAATGGACCTCTTACCTCCTGCTCTGCTCTTTGAATGACTCCCTTTTGTTAGGATGCCGCCGTCATAAAGAAGTTTGGTGCTAAGAAGGGCCCCCCCCCTAGCCACTTCAGTGGACAGGAACTGGAGGAAGATGCCACTTCCACAGTCCCCTCATCATCCTCCCTGCTGGCCAAGATGAGGGCCAGAAACCATCTCAGCCTCTCACAGAGCTTGGAGGAGGAGGAGGAGCAGCAAGATGAAGGCAGCGTGGCTGCTACGCAGGTCCCCACAGAGCACGACGAGCTGTTGGTGGAGCTGAGGAACTTCATAGCCTTCCAAGCCCAGGTCGACGGGCAGGCCAGCACTCAGGAGATCTTGGCCCATTTCAGCCCCAGGCTGTCGGCCTCCCAGACGGTGGTCTTCAGGGAGTTGCTCCGGAACCTCTGTCATTTCCACCGCAGCCCTGGCCAAGAGGGCATCTGGAAGCTTAAAGCTGACTTTCGCTAAGGTGCTGGCCGTGTTGGCACAGTGCTTGTGTACACTTTGGTGCTGCTCTAAAGACAGTTTGTTTGGACTCTGCTTGAGCATTCCTTTGATGCTAGTAATCAAGGGCTGTCAAGTATATGCCATAATTAAAACTGCACAAATCCATGTGCCATTTGCTCAGGTTAGACTGCAGATGAACGTGAAACTCCATTATGGAATATCAGCCATGGTGAAGTTGACTAGAACTATTCCACAGACTGTTTTATATACTTGAATGTTGATTGTAAATTAATTTTCTTGCTCATGAACACAATGTAGTTGGCTTTCTGATGTTTTTCTTGAATTTTATAGACATGTTGTATATACATGTGAGTGACAGCCCTGTCATGACACTGGTCAGTCTACCTCTCACCTCTCCACCCTCCGTTACATATAATGCAACTGTGAGTCTCATAGGTGCCTATTTAAGATTTAAAAATAAATAATAAGGGCACTATGGAACAACCGAGTGACTTGACTTCTGTTTTTCCGCATTGCGTTCCTTTCTATGGATCTGCTGATACTTAACGCCTGAAGTGTGATTTTAATTTTGAGACGGATTCCTCCGGAAAAAAATGAATATCTGGCGGTAATTTAAAGGAGCATCGAGATATAACTTCCAGTCCTTGATCATAAAGGATGACTACGGCTAAGTCTGCTGCTCCTGGATTTGCTGTGCAAACGCTTATCCCGGAAACATTGGTGTATGACACCGACGTTTACCATATAATGGTCGACTTTTAGGATATTTTCATTGAGAGTCTTTGTGTACGGAGACAGGTCACGTGATTTCGGCGCCCTATGCCCAATGGCATCATGCACTGGAACCGTCTTGTGCTGCGGGCATTTTCCATAAGTCATTAGGCATGTTTTTGCGTCTTGTTGTTCCAATAATTTGGGCAAAGTTATTACTTAAATTATCAGCTAAATAAACTTGAACAGTCGTTCAAACCTATCTCTCGTGGTGCGGTCTCATTTACGTATTGCCATCCTCTAACTGGACTTAATGTAAACCGAGTTACGTTAATCTTGACTTTATACATTGACATATACATATATTTCTGTATTAGATGTAGGTTACAAAATATAAAACAAATAAAACCTCGTTTGCTCATTTGCGTTCTAGTTAACTACAAACGTGCACTATATCGTTATTTTTCGTCTGAGTTCTGCGAGTTTGGTTACAGAAAATAGTCCGGCGTTAATTCGATCTGATAAAATTAATCCTCAGAAGCATCTGGGTGTGATCATGTGGTGGTGATTGTTGGTATATTTAAATACGGAATGTTTTCTGTTTACCATAAACGGCTTGAAAATGTTTGCGTGCTTTTCAATCGTCAATGACTTATTTGAATATTCAAATCTATTAATACTACTGGCAGTAGCTTGGCTGTCAGTTCGGCTACGTGCACATGTGGGCATGTGGAAATCTATAGAAGGCTGGTGTTTTTCTCAGGTGGACCGCATTAAATTTTATTTCTCGATTGATTCTTAAAGGTTTTGTGTTCTTGAAATTTTCTGATGTTAACTGGAAAGACTCAAGAAAAGATTTCTGAAGAGTGACATATGTAGGCTAAATTTGCTAAAAATGATTTAGCTTGTTTTCAAATGACAAATATCTGTTTATTACCTGCTTCTAAGTTCTAATAGTAATTGCAGTAGTGTCCTTTTAAACGTGGATTTATTAATTGCATTGTCTTTCGTTTTCATTCATCATTACGGTCATTTACTTCGTAAATCTGTTACATTGTTTTTTTTTTTAAGTTGAACCGATAGGTCTGGTAATAATTCGTTTTTGTTCAAATAAGAGACATTGAAAATGTCGTATATGAATGAATGAATAGTTGTTTCTGATCGACAGTAGCCTACATTTCTGAGGTTTATCTTGATACGCATCCGATAACAATAGACTAAATGTAGTATTTAAAACTAATTTTAATACTGACTTGTCCATATGCCCTTTTCTCTTTAAAAGATAGGTTTGTAAATCCATGTTCGAAATGATTCAATAGTAAAATACGTTTAGATAGGTTAAGGAAGAACTAAACATTTTAACTCGTTAATTTAATTTCCAGAAATAAAATAAAATAAAGAAAAAAAACGCTCAGGACATTTTTTCAAGATTAATTTCCGGAATAAAAACTCTAAATCCATTAAAATATACTTCATATTTATACCTGAAACGGTGTTTTAACTGAGTTGTAGCGTATTCTCCGCGCGTGTGTGCGGAGAGCCCGTTTTCCCGCATGACTTCACCGATCCCGCAGGTATAGAGTGAAGATGTGCAGGCGCTGTATGAACCGTGAAGCGCCGATGTTTCCCCTTCGGATGGCGCTCGACCTCTCCTGGTCATTGTTAGTACGACGATATTATTAGTACCAAGATCACCGTTGAAAACGCGCAAGCACTAATGCGTGCTTATTCAAAAATTCGGGTGCCCAACAAGACCATTCTTTTGAAACCTAAGCCAAAGAACTACCTATATTTAGCCTAGCAGCCAGAACATGACAATTATTTACTTTCTTATTAGAAATAGACGAGTATTTGGATATTTTCGAGCAGTTTAAAAATGCATTGACCTAATTGCAGCTCAATTTCCATAACAGGAAGTTGACTTAATTATTACACATTCTCATGCATTAAAGTAGGCTATTTTAAGAAATTAAAAGGTCAAATTGTTTTGTAAAATTGCCGTATCACCATAGTTCAAATTAAATACGTAATTTTTCCAAAGAAACGCACTGCCAAGGGCTTAACTATAAAATACTACTTGAAATATCACTACAGAGGAATTTATACACTTGAAATGACTGTATGCACTTTGTAGACAACATTTAATATACATAAAACCTGTACGGATATGGTAGTTGTACAACGTTATGTAATTTACTTAAAGTTATAAGTGGCTTTTCCGTGTAAAGTACCAGGTAAATGCAGGATAATCTTGTGGGCTGTGTTTAATATATTTTCTTAAAGCGTCACTATCTGCGGAATCGTGATTATCTGCGGAAAAGGACAAGGTTCGCGTGCACGTGGTGCTGACCAAGGTGCTGATATTTAACATTTTACTCGAGTTGGTCTTTTTTCGTTTTTTTTTTTAGTGTTTTCTGAGCTGTAATGTTGACATTATTCTGCATTTTTAAATTACTCGCAGAGCTTTGTGATGAGGCTTCATTAATAACCTTTTCATATCTGAATTGTAGTGACACAACATTTAATTCAGTTTGTATTGTGTCCGGATGCCCTTGGAGAAAGGTCTACTCTTTAGTACAGCTACAGACAGCAAACTGCTGTGTGTCGAAATGAAGGATATTGTACGAGGTGTAAATACTTGAAGCAGTATTAATTTTCTTTTACCGAGTTCAAAATAAAACGAACTGATGCACCGACGACGCAATTAGTTTGATCGTTTTAATTTACTTTTTAGTGGTTGGGAGGAGTTTGGGTTCATAGCCGGAAGATGCGTCAAATAGACAGGCAGTAACGCGAGTACCGGACCCTAATCTCCCTCCTGAGAATCAGTCGACACCAACTGGATCAATGATATATGGTCTTATTAACAGAAGCTGAAAACTCCCGTCACACGATTCACTAAAAACAAAGACCAATAAACAAACAAAATTTCAATTAAAATAAGTCCCCACAAAATAGAGGAAACTTATCAACAGTTGTTTGATTTCAATTTTCCATCGCATCTCGCCGAGGTCATAATACCAACTTTATTTTCAGCGGTGCATAAATTAATTACACGCATTTAATAACCAAAATATCATTATATTCCCCCCTTAATATCATAAACGTTTTACGCCAGGGAAGCACTTAATAGTGCAGGGGGCCGTAACAGGCTATTATCCTTGTGTAATGCTATTAGAGAACCAATTATGAGCCATTATACTTGCTTTTTTGCAGTTTATGTGATTTCATCCAATCCCGCCCTCGTCTTCAAAATTTCAGCTGGTACTTAGAGCCTAATTTTCAGAAGGCTGAGAACCGGCGATGTCTGTGTTCCGCGTCCCAGATGAGTTTTAAAAGTAATTGAAAGGGTCCCGTTGCATATCATTTACTGGGAAAGAGGAAATAAATCCAAGGACCCCTTGCTGTGAACAAAATCAAAATTTGGATGTATGAGCACTCAGCAAGCGAAGCCGTGTATAAAGTGGACCCCTAACCCATCTAATGTGCAATTACTGGTCTGACAGTCAATTTAAAATCCAGAACCAGTCATCTAGATTTTTAATATCAAAAAGCGAAGGAATAAAAAGTGCATGGCTGTCGATAAAGGGCGCGTGTGTTTGGGGATGATTTGGGGAATAACAACGCATACCGCGAGGCAATTGGCGAGGAAAGGTACATATTTTAAGTGGTAGGTGCGATGGAGATTTGACGGTTTTCACCACGTGGGATGCCCTGGAACACCCAGCGGGCCTATCCAAGTCACTCAGAGCAGACAATGCTGGAAATAATAAGATTATGACCAATTATGCCGGAGATTATAAAGGCAAGTGCTGAGAGGTTGGTCGTGCTGCAGACGCTTATAAAGACATCTGGTCATTCCCAGGGCTGGGCTGATTTCCCCGACAGTGTGCGTGTATTAGTGAGAGAGACAGAGAGCGAGAGAAAGAGCGAGAGAAAGAGAGAGAGAGAGAGAGAGAGAGAGAGAGAGAGAGAGAGAGAGAGGGAGGGGAGAGAAAGAAAGAGGCAGACTGAGTGTACGCAGATGACCGAGGGAGTGTTACTGCCGGTAACTCAGGCACGCAGGAACCGCACCATCAATCTCAGAAGGGGGCTCCCACGTCGGTTCATGACAACAAC
>JAODJU010000062.1:12005401-12007901 GCA_026776725.1 Gnathonemus echidnorhynchus | reverse complement strand
AATCAAGTTGTAAAATACCGATGCTTATAAAGTCAAAGATTACAAAATATTCATATAATTACAATGCGCACGTGGAAATATCATCTGCGGGAGGCTGCGTCAGGTCATTTCCTTGTATCCGTGCTTCGTAAGTATACTTTAAAGTTGAATGCATACAACGAGCTAGCTGTGTATAACATGTTGTATCATCATACGGTTACGTTTTTGTCTTGTTTTGACATGTATTTAAAACAATTAAAGAAGTAGACATTCACGTATGTCTCTTGTAGCTCATTGCTTGAGCCATCTGGCTCAAATTAATAATTAATTCCCTTTCCTGTTCACTAGAGGTAAAACTGCCAGAATGGGTCTGATTATTTATTTACTTTTATGAGCAACCTTGGTCCCCTCGTTGGTCGCATTTTCCCAGCAAAACTTTTTATCTTTACTAGGAAATAATTTGTCATTTGCAGATGTATATTTACAGCTGTTGGTTTCTTACGGCACCCCCACTGAGGTCTTGAAATGTAGAATGTATTTAATTTTATTTTATTCTTTCACAGTATGTTTCCCAGAAAGAGAGATAAATAAGGGAATAGTTGTGCAAATTAAAAATATTTAAAAGGATTGTACGTGAAAAGTAGTTAGGCTGATTAAATTTCTGTCCTTGAGGATTTTCAGGAAATTACTTTTGATCGTCAATAACACAATTAAGTAAACTACACACACATTAGCATGAATAATTGATAAGAAATTATGTATTACCACGAAGTACTGATTTAATATTTTATGATGCAACGTCCGGGTGACTCGACAATACGAGATAATGTCAGGCGTCCTGCGTGATTTTTCTGGTGCTCTGCGCTGCCTATACGGATTTCTTCGTCCGTTTGATAAGAACGGTACAGAGACTTTAGTCTTAAATGCATTTTGTGTGCGGAGGACTGTGGTATATCTGAATCAATGCCAGTGAATGCGCCATATAATACATTTATAAAATGGTCTTTAAGAATGGTGTCAGTTTGTAGCGGCCTTTCGGGTTGTAGTTGCCGAAAGTTACTCCATTTGAGAAATATCAGCCTTATCCACCGGCTTTTTTGGTTACGCAGCTCCGGGAGTTACAGACCTGGGGCCTGAATCCCCGTCAGAAACCAATCAATCGAGTTAGTTTATTCACAGACTCACCTTCTCCCTGCGATGCGAGACGGTTCGCTGTTGAAACTGCATCAAAAGGCATTTTGGATAATAACCGCTCACTTATTAAAACTTTCGACACACTGCGACAGCTTCATTTGAGTTCTGCTAATGTGTTTGTTTGTTCTAATGCATACTAATGTTTTAATTAAGAGTTTAGCCACTACCAAATATAAATGAGATAATGGTTAAATCACATTGGACCAGTAATTTGTGATTTCATAAAGATGTTGTTACGATGCTGCAACTGTACATTTGGAGTTATTGATAATGCGATGTTCTTATTAACTATTTTAATCATTTTATAGGGGCATTATTTATATTAAATTAACTGGAGGGCTGCCAAAAATTGAACGTCTCTTTTAAGAGAAACAATAAGACATAAATACAAGTGGGATTTCCATTCTTTGCCGCATATGGGACTTTCCTCATTTTGTTGTAATTATGAAATATTGTCTGCCACAGCAGTTATGCATAAGCCCTTGAAAAGAGTCGTATGTGCAGATGCCCCGCGTAAGTTCTCATGAAGTCATCTCTAGTCGTCACTGTTTTGTAATTCCTGCATTTAAAGTAATCAATACACCAATCAATCATGCTCATCTCTGTCGGAAATTATACCAACGTAGCAGTCTTTAATGCAGTGGATAATGATGTTTACAAGCAACCCAATAACCACATGGTACTTACTCAGCACGGGGCCAGCCAGCGTCGTATCATTTTAGATTTCCATCCGAAATTGGGCCGGACCACTGTCAATACTCTATGTCTGGACCAAGTTATGAATCTCTCACGTGTTAAGGTCATCTGAAAGATCATAAACTAGGCTACTTGAATAAATGTTTTAATCAACTTTAACTTAAAATGTCGTTCCCTGAAGTTCCCTGCACTTGTGCAGCGCTGTTGAAATGATGAAGCTGCTTGAAAATAATACAGAAACCATGCTGATCTGTTAGTCACGTCTCCCGGAGAATATGCAAAGGCAAAAATAGGGAAAGATTGCCAAGGCTGAAGCAGAAACATATATTGGTCTTTAACACTAGAGGGACCCAAAGTGCAGTTCTGGGCCAAACACACCGTTAGATTAAAATCTCAGCTGCTCTACAATGGGTCAGTGTAACAACTCCAAATTCTGCCATATCAAAAAGCTTTGTTCAGGTGTAATCGACCTGCCTACCTGATTTATATGGAATTTGATTTTAATTTAATCAACTCAAGGATGTAACTTTGGGTTGAACTTTGGGAGGGTTGAGATCGCCACCCATTTGTGTTTATTTTTGGAGGGGGGGGGGGTTCTATTGGCTGGGTTTGATTATTGGGGGGGGGGGGG
>JAODJU010000062.1:11993420-12005301 GCA_026776725.1 Gnathonemus echidnorhynchus | reverse complement strand
GGTTCTATTGGCTGGTTTTGATTATTGGGGGGGGGGGGGGTTACAATCCCCACCCCCCATTTGGTAGTATAGCACCATGGTGGGTTGCACACTCTCCCACCCCCATTTCTGGCAATAGCATAGTACCAAATGACACAATGTTCATCTTTTGTCCATTTTTAACAAACATAATGCACTAATAATGATGGTGTGGCCTTATTACCTTCTTGGAAGATGAGCCTGGCATGCAGAGGTTCATTTCAGAGACTGACTGCTAGGTAAGGCTGTAACAGAAAATAAATGCTTTAGTTCAGGTAACCTTTCAATGTGATATTTTCCTTCAGTCGCCATGAAAGACTTTTTTTTAGAATTTTGTAAATTATGCTTACCGTAACTTCATTACAAGTTAACATTCAAGTCAATAAGCAGATACATTGCAGCTATTTTAAGAACTTTGAAATGAAGTAACCAGTGAGTAAAGCAACACATAACCATTACACATCAAGTTTAATTGGAATCAGTTTTGTCTTCATTTAGCATTTACATTTCATTTATTTAGCAGATGCTTTTGTCCAAAGCAACATACAAGTGAGACAAATAGCACATTGCAAACATTCGTGCTGTTGAGGAGTCGACTGGGTGTAAGTGCAGCTGGGCTGAGTCTCCATTGAAGGCCCAGGTACAAATGTACGCAGTACTGGAGCAGGAGCTACACAACTTCGAACACAGTAAGAAGCTAATAAGACAATACAATAATGAGAAGTGCAACATTATGAATATTTATCTTCATTATATTTCCACCATCTCTGACTATGCTATGCCTCCAGATTCAATCTACCAATCAGTATTAGAGAAATGTCTCCCTTTCTGTATAATTATCAAGGTCTTTTCCCCAGTTGATAAAACTGTGACCTTTAGGGATGCATGATCAAACAGACGGACATACAGATCACACCCAGTTTCAGGCTTTTCGACTGGCTATGTATGTGAGATAGAAACATATGGGATGTGGCTTCATGTACAGATATATAGTGTCTAAGCAGTCCTTAGTGTCTGTGCTACAGAGAAATTACAAGGTGCTGGGCTCAATTTCTGATTATTTGGTATACAGGCCGTTTGCTCTGTATGGATGTGAAGAGTCTGACTATTTAGTTTTCAAGCAGTATTGAGGTTGGTTGGTAGGAACCTTAGATTTTCAGCCACAAGCTTAAGGTGAAACAATCGCAGAGGTCGAATATTTCTAATAAATATTTGGAAATTAGCTCTCCTTAGTTTGTTATCTGCTCCATGGTGTCCCACACGTGTGAGGGTTTAAGAACCAAAGTGTAGACAGATAATTTAAATGAGATACTTCTGTTATACATTATGGTTGAGAGCTAACTTATTTTCATACTGCATGGACCGCTGGGTACATTTCTTCTGAGAGAGGAAATCAAACATAAGCTTCACTGAGACAGAGTGGCAAAGTGGGTAAGGTACCAAATGTGGTAAAAAGTCTCCGTTATAGGTGCAGCCACCTCTGTGGACACTTGTGACATTATGTGCCCTTCATACAGTCGGACTGAATCATATGAATGGAAACATGCTTGGGGGTGATGCTATGCAGAAGCTGAAAGGGAGAATTTGTGCATGGGAGTAACGTAAATAAACTCCCCGAAACTCTAGAGAAGCTCCAGGCGGGGAGCCATGCTCTGCAGTTGCTCTGGATTAAGAGACTGGCGTTGGGCATGAATGAAGTAAGAGCGTTTTGATATAGAGGGAGTATGTATATTTTTGACCGCTAGGTGGAGACGCGAGCCCCGGCAGCGTGCGAGCCCAGTCTGTACTGTAACCGGCTCCTTGTCTGGAATAATTCGGTTTCACCCAGGGGATGACGGCTCAGAACCAGGTACAGAAGGCTCACATTTAATTCCTTTTCACTATAATTTTCAGCATCCACCAGCATTACAAACAGCTTAAGTAGAATGTGTTCATTAGGAATGTCATAGAAAAAAACTCCATGACATACTAGGTAAAATACCAAGCCTTTACTGAAACATCAGTAGTGTGAATCAATCCACAAAATAAACATACCCCACCCACCCACAGGTCATAGAGAGGCACGGTGGTTAAGGTACATGCTTCTTAACACGTTAAGTTGGAAGTTTAATTATGTCCATATATATATGATTAAATTAAATTTTTGTGTTTTTTTCAGGGTGGCACAGAGATTAAAGTGCCAAGTGCTTAGTCTGAAAGTCTATAGCTCAAATCTGCCAGAGAAATTGCTATATTCAGTGTTTTTTTAAATTCTCTGGCTTTTAATTCATTATAAAATGTATATGGAAAAAAAACTATAAGCTGCTGCTGTGGCTGATTGCCAGGGTGGGTAGGGTACCAAGTGCTTAATATATTAATATAACTCATAAATGTTTTTTTTTTTTTTTTTAAATCCCATAATTCCCAGAGTGGCACAGTTGGTAGACCTACAGTCTTACCTGTTTAATGTTTAGGATTTGAGTTTGGCAAAGGAAAATTCTCAAACATTCTCTTTAAATCCCGTCCCTTTATTCCCATGGAAAATATATCTTGAAACGGTTATGTTTTAATTTGTATTGTGGAACAATTAGTCAGGGGCAGACATTTAACCTGCAAGTGCTGGGTTTAATTATACCAAAGGAAATTCCCTATTAAATGTGCTGTTAAATGCTAAGTCCCTTAATCCCTCCTGAAAAAGGCGGCCAGACACCGGCTGACCAGGCCAGAGTGGCACAGTTGACAGGCCGCTAAATGTGTTGCATCCTTATAGTTTGTTTGCTTTGGTCTGAATCAGTTGACGGATTTGTAAACTTGTGGTCTTTTCCCCTCGGTTCCGTTTGTTTTCACATAGGGAAAAATCCAAACAAACCAAAATACATCACTACACTGTCAGAAAAAAGGTGTCATTTTATACCTTTGAGGGTACAATTACTTGTCACTAGGGCTGTACCCTCAAGGGTCTGTCAATTGTGCTCCAGCTGTAGGCGAATGTACATTACCGATCAAAAGCTTTTGTTGCACACTAAGGTTTTCTACATTTGCATGTTACTCACTTAACATTTACTAAAAATACACTTGATATTCTTTGCCAACAAATATTGCATATTTCTATGCAGTTTAACATGGAGCAAGGACAGAAATGGCATTTATTCATAGCTATAGTAATTATCTCTGCAATATACCAGGCTGTACTGCAGCAGCAGAATGCCACATTCACTTCGAAGGCATGTCTTGAAAATGCTGTACTGGCTCAGACTTTACAAAGAAGACGTGCTGCCTTCAGGCGACTGAACAGAAGAGGGGAGCTGATATCGAACCGCTTAGCTCAAACTTGCAGGGCAAGTTAGAATCACATTCCCACCACAAACAAACTGCTCCAGAGTTAATTTGGGACCGGACCGAGACCATCTCCTCTCTAGGGTGTGAGGATCCTTCACACCTGCCCAAACACGTTGCGGCAAGGGGGAAATCGAACCAGAGTCCTATTTAACCAGACTAAAAAGTACAGGTGTGAAAACACCTAAAGTGTCTAATCAAGAGGTGTAGGACCCAAATCCAGCAACCTGCCATTTACCAACTCAAATCTAAGAAAGACCATCTAGTACCACAAGTCACAGTTGAGGACCTCACATACAATTTCACCATCACCCCCAAAGACACTGGAAGTATTTTCCAAGAAACATATATACTTGTATAAAGTCTTCATACAGTCATATGGTGTCACACATCATCCCATGTTCCTGTTAGAATCTAAATCAAACGCTTTTTATACACAATCTGACTGCTCCAGATATTTGCAGATTGCATAAAGACACCAGGGGGCCCCCTGCTGTGACGGGCCCAGGGCTGGTTGCCCCTCCGCCCCCTGCCTCCTCCGCTACTTTTGGGTGGGGTGGGGGTTCGCTAGATTTAGCAGCACTTAAACATTCTTGGTCAGGAGATGTTTCCATTACACACTCCTGTCTTGGGCACCAACCAAATCTCCACTGCAATATGTTGTACAGCAGTGCCTGAAACTGCTTTGTTCAAAAGGAGCATGTGTTTACTTCGATGGTGCAGCAGATAGACTTGTTCTCCGGTGCTTTTAGTGATTTCTTCCTACTGAAAACGACACCAGAAAGGTTCACATGGGGTTCAGGTCAAGCACACTTTCAACATCGACCCTAAGCATGAGCCCTGTGTGTCTCTGTGACTGTGATCAGAAGGTTGCTGGTTCTAGCCCAAGCATGTCTGTGACCCATTGAACAAAACCCTTAACCCCCAGTTCCCCCAGGTAGCTGCCCTTCACAGCCACCTTGCTTTTACCTACACAGAGAAAGAGGGGACAGACAAAAGGAGAACTTCCCCACAGGGATCAATAAAGTACCAACTCTAACCTGCCATGCTTTGTGAGAACCCTTGTAAGTTTGCTGGTTCCTTGCACTTACTGTAGAAGCAGAGCACACAATTAGTTGCCAGTATTATCTCCCATTGTCTGTCACTGTCATTTCAGTTGGCACACACTTTATATGGGATATCAAAAATATGAAGCACCTTTTTACACGACAGGAAGAAACCTCACAGCTTCAAGCCATTAATGAAAAAGTGAACAGACTAGCAGTCTTGCACTATTGCAGCAGTCGCGGTTCATGTAGGCCTAGTGATCAGCTGTGTGCATATTAATTGTGCTCTGGCTGTTAAAGAGCTTATTGTTTGTGCTTTTTGTAATTGTTTCGGTCTAAATAGAATTAAGCTTATACTAGTAATTACCACTTGTCAAAATATGCATTCCCTAGTACCTTCCTTGTAGGTGTCAACCTGGAGATGTATTTAAACACTTCTATGCTGGCATCCATGAGCTGAACATTTCAGACTGTGTTCAATGCAACCTGAATTCATTATCCATTGCAAACGTGGAACGTCCAGCACTTAGAATTCTGCTGGAATTTGTCTATCTAGTCCAAATTTACCTTACCTGAACATTAAAGCATTCAGTGAAAACCCAACCTCCATATTCTCTATGACTTTTGCATCTGTAAAAGGCTACATTTGCTTAAATCTGTTTAATTAAGTGGTAAGATGATGATACAGTAAAACAAATGAGAACTTACAGAGTACTGTGTGGCAAATTAAACAATAAACAAAAGACATCTATGCCTATGAGTACCAGAGGTGGATTTGATACAGAAGTAAGAATACACACAGTGAGAGAACAGTCAGATCAATCGAAGCTGTGGGCATTTCACTCAACAAAACTGTCATCTCAGCCAGATGCAAGTAGATCTCTGATCAGGATCCAGGTGACACCAATATTCACAGAGAAATAAACTCAAAGTAAAACCACCAGTGGTCTTTTCAGCCTGCATTTTCAATCCCCACTAAAAACCTACGACTTAAACTGAAGGACAATAGCAGTGGCAGTTATCAAAGGTGGCGGAATTTCAAGTGCTGACTGCATTAGACACGCGGTCCTGGCCATTTGCATATTTAATGGAGACAATCCATATTTTTAAATAGATTTAATTCAGGTTATGTAGGTCACCAAGGGTACAAGAACAAAGCCTTCCTTTGGCTTGAAGCACCAACTTCATACCTGAATTGTTTTCAACAGCTATATAAAGTACACAATTATGTGCATTCTGAATGTAAATGTCAGTAACATTCCTCACCCAAATCGACAGACAGCACAGCGACAGTGCATTTCGGAGCACTGTGGCTTGTACCTGTCACAAGCAGACCTCCACCGTTTGAAACGCTCAGGGAATCCCAATTTCAAACATAACCTGTGTGACAAAAATGATCAGTCTGACTCATTCTTTACTAAGACTCAAAACCATAGGTGCGCTTGAATTCTATAATATAAATTATCATCCTAATACGCTACCCATTGGAACAGCTTCATGCAGTTTTATTGCAATGCTTATGCTCTGGAGTTTAACCATCTTTAGGTGGGCTTCTAACACCTAGTTCCTAGGGAATGGGCTTAGATCACAATATACCCAAATATACCCACAATTTATCGCTTCTTGACTGAGGATATCTGAAATGGAATGGTATCTTTAAGCAGAGCTAAATAAATTGCACTGCTTTGTCAAATAACTCATTTAAAACTTCAGCTACAATAAACAATAAAAATAAATCTACATTACATATTATTATAGGACATTTCTTTCCAAGTGCATGTGAATGCATGCATATTTTATTGCCAGTCATTTTAAGAAATAATTCGTGTGTCAATAAGTCTGATATACATTCATATTGCCTCAGATATGTGTATATACATATATACTGTAACATCATTAATTTCTTTGTTTTCAGTCCCAAGACATCATGTGCTTTCCACAGCAAAATCCTCCAGTTCACTCATCGAGATAATATTGAGTTTTCTCTGGCTGCTCTTGCTCTCAGTGTGTGTTGGCTCCTGAGGCTGCTCGTGTTGCATGTATACAGGTTCAATGTACATCTGTGAGTCTTGGCCAAACTCAGGGCAGTAGCCCTTCTGGACCCAGGGGTCATTCAGCTCCAGCATCTCCTGGCCCTCTGCCAGGGCGGCTGGCGCAGACATCTGGGAAGAGGACCTCAGAGGGGGCACAGATGCGACAGGCAAAGTTAGGAAGCCGGGGTACAGAAGATACGGGGGGCTCAACAACTCCACCGATGATGCTGGCGACAAGGTGCCTTCTGGCGATTGGCGGACTGACAGCTGAATGTACTTGCCTGTCTCAGGATCAAAAAAGGTTTTTGTCTTGACCGGCACTGGCACCTCGACCATAAAGTACTGACCGGAGTTTGGGTCCTGGAGGAGTTTCCTCTCGGTTAGTGGGAAGGGCTGAGCCACCAGCTTTGGGGCTGAGGGGACGTAGCCAGGATCCATGCAGTAACGGGGAGTGGCATTTGGGCTGGGTGCAAGATGCTGTGACAGCAGCTGCCCCGTAGGGGATGGTGGCTCACTGGACACCATGCGAAGGGAGGCCTGATCCAGGTGCCAAGTTCCTTCAGGCCTCACTTTAGCCTCGGCCTTCTTTATTCTCCGTGTTGTTAGCTTCTGGGCACGACGGAGGGCCTTATCTGTCTTGGGGGGAACTACTGGTGGTTTGCCGAATGTCTTCCCTTCATTGCCACTGCAGGTTGGTTCTGGTCTCTCACTGATACCTCTCACGATTTCAGGTCCCTCTGTTACCCCAAGGATTCCAGCCCTGTCATTTGTCACATCTGCTGTACCTGCAGCACAGCTCTCTTCTGACAAAGCACTCCCTATTGAGCAGCATTCATCTTCCTCTAGGGCAGGATTCTTCCTGAAATAACCATGTGGTTCCTTTGTGGCAGTAGAATCTGAAGGAGACAGGGTACTACGAGGTGAATGCTCCTTTGGTTGCTGGAATCGGTTTGATAGACCAACAGCATGTTGGACGACTTTGGTTTCTTCTGAATTGGCATCATGCCAGTCCTCTCCCTTCTCAGAACCAATAGGGGAAGAGAGTTGGAAATCTTCTGGAAATGTCTTGTGGAAATATGGCTTTACTGTTTTGGTTACAGGTGATGTTTTGAAGGTATTGTCCTTCACTTTGAACAATGTGGGCTTCCCCGGAGATGGTGAGGAAGTATCAGGTCGTGGGGAAAGCACCTGGGCTTGAGCAGGGTACGTGGTGTTGTGAGTCCACCTGCTGTCATCGACCACTCTCCCAGAGTTCTCCATTTCCCTCCTCCTCAGTGCCATCTCAGTTTTTTGGGATGAGTTGAACAATACGCCTTTAGCTTGCACTTCAGTATCATGGTTAGTAATGGCATAGTATTGGAGTCCCTCCATCTCCTCTTTGTTTTCCCTCTGTTGTATGATTTCTGTGTTCCCCGGACTATTCCGCATTTTTAATTTCTGTTCCAGAGTTTGCTGGGCTTCTTGAACCGACAAATATGATTCATTTAAGGGCTTTTTTGGAGTTTCAACATAAATTGGTTGCTTGTCAGACACTGAATTTCCTTGTCTTCCAGTGAAATCTTCTTTGGCTTCTAATTCCCTCATTGAAATGACCTGGTCTCTCTCCATCCATGTATGCATGTCTCTCACTTTATTTAGATCTTTTTTGTCAGTAAGCACACCCATTTTTGTCTTAGTATATTCTTCAGATGGGAAAGTATGCTTTGATATTTGACCTTTTTCTTCAGGCACCAAGGCTGGATCTTTTTTCATTTCTAGGTGGGAATTACCTAGATGTAAAAAGTCCTTTGGCTTGGCCTCAGAGCTATCTTTGGTTGCATGAACCTCAGATTTAGCAGGTTCCATAGTACAATTATTTATCAGAACTCTATCTGACGTAAAACCTTTTAGTTTTTCAAGCATTTCTAGGTTTCCAGATTCTTTACACAATGGCTCTAGTTCATGGTGTTCTTTTTGTACATGAACATTTGGTTTATGACGTTCTTTTCTCAAAGGTGCCTTAGGATGTTCATTTGTTAAAGCTACTTCTTTCAATAAAGGCACAACTGGTTTAGTGTATTCTAATTCTGATGTGGTGTGTTCTGCTTTAACAGGAATGCCTTTTTTAGTATGTTCTTTTGGTACTGGTACACCTGGTTTAAGGTCTGTTGTCACTGGTTCATGTGGTTTACTGTATTCTTGTTTTACACATACGACTGGTTTAGGATGTTCTGTGATTACTGGTACACCTGCTTTACTGTCTTCTCGCGTTACATGTATACCTAGTTTGGGATGTTCTGTTGTTACAGGTACCCCTGATTTAAAATGTTCTGTTGTAACTGGTATACTTGGTTTACTGCCTTCTGATTTTATATGTAAAACTGGTTTAAGATGATCTGTTGTTACTGCTGCCCCTGGTTTAAGATGGTCTTTTGGTACTGGTTCATCTGGTTTAGGATGCTCTGTCGTTACACGTAAAGGTTTAAAATGTTCTGTTGTAACTGGTATGCTTGATTTACTGGCTTCTGATTTTGCACGTGACACTGGATTAGGATGCTCTGTTGTTACTGGCAGTCCTGGTTTAGGATGGTCTTTTGTTACTGGTACCACTGTTTTACTGTGTTCTGATTTTACATGCAAACCTGGTTTAAGATTTTCTATTGTTACTGGTACATTTGGTGTGGGATGCTCTTTTGTTAGTGGTACATCTGGTTTAGGATGTTCTGTTGTTTTTGGTACAGCTAGTTTAGGATGTTTTGCTGTTACTGGTAAACCTGGTTTACTGTCTTCAGGTGTTACACGCATATCCGGTTTAAAATGTTCTGTTGTTATTGGTACACATGGTTTAGGTTGTTCTGCTGTTATATGTGTAACTGGTTTAGGGTGTTCTGTTGTAACTGCTACACTTGTTTTACTATGTTCTGATTTTACTCGTAAACCTGGTGTAGGATGTTCTATTGTTACTGGTGCGTCTAGTTTAGAATGTTGTGTTGTTACAGGAACACCTGGCTTAGAATGTTCTGCTGTTAAACGTACATCTGGTTTAGGGTGTTCTGCTGTTAAATGCACACCTAGCTTAGGATGTTCTGCTGTTAAATGTATACCTGGTGTAGGGTGTTCTGTTGTAATGGATAAACCTGGTTTACTGTGTTCTGATTTTACACATAAACCAGGTTTAGTATGCTCTGTTGTTACTGGTATATCTAGGTTAGGGTGTTCTGTTCTTATTGGAACACCTGGCTTAGGATGCCCTGTTTTTCCTGGTATATCTACATTAGGGTGTTCTCTTCTTATTGGAACACCTGGCTTTGGATGCTCTGTTGTTACTGGTCTACCTGGTGTAGTATGTTCTTTTGTTACTGGTTTAGGATGCTGCGTTCTTTTTGGGACACTTGGTTTAGGATGTTCTCCTGAAACAGATACATTTGGTTTACTATCTCCTGGCTTTACATATATACTTGGTTCTGTTGTTACTGGTAAACCTGGTTTGCTGTCTTCTGATTTTACATGTATATCTGGTTTTTGGTGTTCTACTGTTCTTGGTACACCTGGTTTTGGATATTCTGTTGTAACTTGTATACCTGTTTTACTGTGTTCTGATTTTACACGTAAAACTGGTTTAGGGTGTTCTGTTGTTACTGCTACATCTGGCTTAGAATGGTCTGTTGTTACCAGTACACCTGGTTTACTGTGTTCTGATTTTAAACGTACACCTGGTTTAGGATGCTCATTTGGTAGTGGTATACCTGGTTTAATTTTTTCTGGTTTTACACCTACACCTGGTTTAGGATGCTCATTTGATACTGGTATACCTGGTTTAATGTTTTCTGGTTTTAAACCAACATCTGGTTTAGGATGTTCCATTGTTACTGGTTTACTGTCTTCAGGTTTTACATATTTAGAATGTTCTCTCGTTAGATGTGCAGCTGAGGTAATATGTTCTGTGAAGACTGCTGTATCTTTTTTTGTATGTACCTCTCGTTTAGGATGTTCTGATGTTGCTAGTTCACTTGGCTTACTGTCTTCTGGTTTTACACATACACCTGGTTGAGTGATCTCTGTTTCTACATGTACACTTGATTTGTTATGTTCTTGTACATTCGTGGGTGCAGGTCGTTTACTATCATATGTTGTTATGTGTCCCTGGCTCCCTGATTTAGTAAGTTCCTTCATTTCAAATACATCTGATTTAGGGCTTTTTCTTCCACTCTTTCTTCCACACTCTTCAGCTGAAAAGGCGTGAGCTTGATTATGACCATCTGATTTATGATCTTCAGCTGCAGACATTAGCACTTTTGTGTGGTCCTTTGTTGTGAATGTCTGTAATTCAGTACTGTTGTGTGTATAACATAAATTCCTCTCAGGATCTTCCTTTTTTGCAAGAACTCCAGGGCTCATGTTAAGTTTAATTCTATCTGTGTCAAATTTAGGGTTTTCTGTTGCTGGAAGTTTAAAAGGTTTACTGGACTTTATAGTTCTAATTATCTCTGGTTCTGCAGGTTGTTCTTCAAATACCATTTGTTTATCATGTCTTGATTTAGCATACATACTGTCTTCAATGCCTTCCACTGTAGTTGGTACTTTGGGGAACTTTTGTGGTTGTAAATCCTTTCTTGCAGGTAAATCTTCTTTCCCTAGTGTCTCCAGCTGAGTATGATCTGCAGATGTTGGTGATACTGTGTTTAGCATAGCAGGAACTTTGCATTGGATTGTTGCTTTGTTGTGTTCTCTTGCTGTGAGAACTTCTTCATTGTGTTTTTTGGATGCAGGTTCAGACTCATTAGTAATTCCTTTTCTAGCCTGTGTAACTGGAAATTTGTGTTCATGCTTCACTGAGGGAACTATCTTAGACTGTTCTTCTGCTTTGAGAACCACTGGTCTAGTAATTTCTTTTGTTGCAGTTCCTCCTTGTATATCATGTTCCATTGGTGTTTTTATATCTGGCTTGGAAAATCCTTCTACAGTAATAGCTTCTGATGTTGGGCAGTTTTGTTTAGTGGGTAATTCCTGTTTAACATGGCCCTTTCCTTCTCCAGCAGTTTTGACTGTTTGATTGTTAATTCTTGAAGCATTCTCAGAGCCCACTGTATCGGTGACAACTTCCTCTTTGATCTGTCCCCTTTCTTTGATTTCACACATTGTGTTGTCATCGTTGCGCTTTGATGAAGGGTCTTCCCATTCAGTATCAACTTTTCTTGTAATTGCAAAAACATTAATTCTAACAAACTCATTCTCTATTGTCCCAAGAACTTCTTTCCGGCTTTGGACATTCTTTATTGGTGTCCCCGTGCTCTTGTCGTCTGTTTTATCTTGGACATTCCTCATTGGTGTCCCCGTACTCTTGTCGTCTGTTTTATCTTGGACATTCCTCATTGGTGTCCCCGTACTCTTGTCGTCTGTTTTATCTTGGACATTCCTCATTGGTGTCCCCGTACTCTTGTCGTCTGTTTTATCTTGGACATTCCTCATTGGTGTCCCCGTACTCTTGTC
>JAODJU010000062.1:11949434-11979689 GCA_026776725.1 Gnathonemus echidnorhynchus | reverse complement strand
GGGGGGGGGGGGGGGGGGGGGGGACAGGGCCACAGGGCAGCTGCTTCCCCGAGTCCACTTCATCTGAACTGTGTCCTAAAACTGTCCACAGCTCCACCCCTTGGCCGGTTTCCCAGCCAACGCCAGCGGGAACTGCGGGGGTGACGCTTAGGAACTTAGAAAGCAAGGCAGGCCCCTTTAAAGTGTGGCCAGCTGGCCACCACAGGGCAGTGGTTGTAACCGTGGTGACCGGGGCAGTGACTCCAACCCTTTGAAAGCAATCCTATCTTAGCAGCGGCGATTTTATATGGTATTCAATAAATACTATTATCTGTATTTATTTTTATTATTTATTTCACATAGGTGAATTACTGTTATACAGTTTTACTTATTTACTAGCACATATGAGCAGCAAAAACTTACTCACCACACTCACCAGGACTGCTCCCCAGCTACTTTCTGCCCTTTCTGTATCATTCGCCAAACATGCTACCTTGCATGTATACTGCACAGATGTGCACATATTACTCCTTCCACGATTCCCTGCCAGGAGAAACAGCACTCGCGGTTGACGTACGTTACGCCTGTGCGATCTGAGATGACGACAGAGGGAACCTTGGCAGAGACGCCACAGAAAATATTGACACTGGCCTTTATCGGGCCTCCCTGCTGAACGGACAGAATCACAGCTCAGCTCTGGGCTAAATTACAGTCCCAAATGTGAGATGGCATGATGTCTAATGTCTGTCTCTATGGGATCAATGGTTCCTCTTCTGAAGGAGACAAAGTGAATGAATGCTTAGCTCAGGGAGACAACATGATGCTCCGTCAAAAGAGGATCCTCTCCACACCCCAAGCACCTCAACCCTGGCAGGCTACATGGTGCTAGAACAGACCTGTAATTGTATAGAATACAGGTGTATCATGTTGACCAGGCTTTGATGGCTTATGGCAGTAGGTTATGCTGGTTACTTAGAAAATCAGCCAGCTAACTTTCACAGCCAAAAGCCGGTTGAGTTAATACTGTTACTTACCTGAATTCCTAGCATCCTGGTCATAGGCAAACACAATTCATGTTACATTTCATATTTCACAATAATGTTCAAACCAGCGTGATGACTTCTAAGATGAAGATAAAAATAAACCCTAGTCAGGCTTACTCTGATTAGATATGGTCTGTCTCTAACTGGACAAGAAAGACATTTCTAACATGATCTTGAAAGATCTTATACCTAGCATTACGTTGATTTTATTAAAGCCCAAAATTTAAAAAAAAAAGAAAGAAATGGGAGATGAGAGGTCATGAAAGCGTTTCAGACAGCAGTGAAAATGTTCAGATTGGTGGTTTATTGCCTCATTAATCTATGAGTCAGCACCTCTCTACAGCCAAAATAACCCTCACAGATCACATTTTGACTGGTCTTGATCACATGCTAACTTGTTGACATGTCTGAGGTGAGGCTGTCCTCTGATCAGAAGGGGAGAAAATTGCCGCAGACAGATTGTGGGCTGAATGAATTGATTCCACAGACCTGCACTGGATAATGTGACAGCCTCAAGGTGCGAGGTCTGTGAGCTTGGGTCCTTCCATCTGGAAACTGTGCATATTTTGACCCTAAAGTAGGCCAAATATAAGCACAAGCTCCAGCACCTATATTGTATTTGGAACGTGAATCATTAAATCAATCAGAATTCTCATTACATTTACATATTTAAGCAGATGATTTGGTCCAAAGATACAAGTGAGCCAAATAGCACATTGCAGACTGAGGTTCCAATGAATGAGCAGTACTGGGGGACGAGCAATACAGCAACTAAACAACAATGTCTAACAAAACAAGGCACTAATTAGATTCAAGATTCAAGATTCTTTATTTAGACAATTCAGTTTTCATTAGAAAGGAGAACCATAGCGCATGAACCCCTGCATTCACTTTTAAAGACCAACAGAGACTGACTGATGTCTACAAGCAGCAGTAGACCTACTGAACGACCTTGTCTTATTATTCCATGGTGAACTGCCATCTAACCAGTGTTATGCAACTAGAGTAAAGTTTACTTCACACAAGTTAAAATGAACTAGTTCACATTTATGTCTTCTGATTATTTTTAAGAGCTGTTCTGAATCCAAAGTGAAATTTTTGGTCAGAAATATCACTATTAAAATATCACTACCATTAGAAAGTACTTGGAGTCTATTTTGTTAATATAACAAATCATTAGTATCACGACCAGCACACCGGAGCACGTCAACACTGATCAAGACACGGAACGCATGAGAATATCAAGATCATCACGTGATAATTTTCTAAGGCGCAATCCCGATCGTCATACATCGTATTTCGTATCACAACATAAAAGTACATTTTCGCCTGCTGTTGTGATTTCGGATGTGTGGCCAGAGTGAACGACGCTCACATTCATTAGTGAGCATCATTAAAAATATCAGCGCATTCAATGAACGGTGCTCATTTAGCACGCTCATGCATGTCATTGCATGTAACATTTGCGTATCTGGTCATACAATAGTGCCAACACTCTATATTACACGTCTAACAGCTGCTGAATGTCCTACTCGGCTCCTATGGCAACAGCATAAGCTCGTCATTGTGGTCCTCAAGTCAACTAGGGGACATTTTTGCCACTATTGTCTAATTTTTCATTAAATTTTTATTGTTGCTACTATTCTCTTTATAATCCCAACATGAACAAATGATGACACACATTATTGCAAAGGTTTAGGTCATGGAAATTTGCACTTAAGCTCTCTAATAGGTCCTGCTCTTGAGTTCAACCAGGGGAAACAACTTTGTTCTAATAACTGTTTATCATCTCCTTTGTGAAAGAGATTTATTAAAACCAATTCTCAGCGGTAAATACTAAGTATGGAAATTGGGTCATTTCTGTTGCTATTGATGGCTCATTATTATTACTGTAGAAGCACACTCATTCTCCAGACCAGAGCCAAATAATTTTAATGCACCATGATGCTGATACAGTGAGGCATGTTCTCCATTTAGCTAAGTGCCCCCTAGTGTTGCCCTGGGGAAGTGTCTTTCATCAGACGCCCAGAGAGCCAGACTATGGCTCCTGACCGGGGAGACCTCAAAGCTAAGCGTGGCTATCGTCCTTTGCCAGCGGTTTGGGTATTTATAGGTTTTTCTGGACAGCACTCGGGGCGTGTGCCACCGCAAGCAAGTGATACAGGAAGCAGGATTTTTTAAAAAAGGAAAGGACAGACCTCAAAACTCATGTCTCTGCAAAACAGGCACTCGTGCTGTGTTGGACTTCTGTAGCAACAAGAAAATTGTCTCTGCCTCTTGCGTTGTAGTGCACTTCCTGACAGAGGTGGAGAAGAGTCACGGGATATGGCGGCTGCTTCAAGGTACTGTCCATTTCTATCTCCCAGAAAGTACAACTGCCTTGTGTCTTCTAAATGATTTTTGAATAGTTTTATGATGTGTTTAGGGCGCATCTTTCAGCCAAAGCCCACCCAGGACCACACAGCAAACATTAAAGGTCACGGCAGAAGCCTTTGGTGCCTCAGGCTGTTTCTCTGTTTGGACTCAATCCATGAGAATGAGCGTCACTCTCCAGAATGTGGCCTATTGTAGCCCACGTGCTGCTCTTCCAACAGTCTGGGTTCCAGCACAGCCCAGTTTGGTAAACCCCAGTGCCCTAGACAGTGTTTGGGCAGTGGCAGGTACCAGTGGTTTACTTGCTTACAGCTCCAGCAAAACTCCAGATCAGGCTGGATGGGATGGTTTGAGGTGCCTTTCTGTGTTTCAGATGTGTACTTGTGTGCTGTGCTCATCTGCTCTGCTGGACTGATATGCATGTTCCTGTTCACGGTCATCCTCTCCTGCCAGTACCTGCGCAGGAAGCAGAGACTGAGAGGTAGGGATGTGTGTCACAGACACAGGAAGCCGGGTGTCTCTCTGCAAGCAGGACTCTTCCCGAATCCCAGTCTACTATGTAAGAGTAGCATCATATTAAACTGGAAAATAAATGAGTGTTCTCTGCTCACTATCTATCATTTAACATTCATTTAATCACTTGTAAATGAATAAATGTGTGACCATTTTTTCTGCCTCATTCCTTTGCAGGCAATTACTATTTGGTCAAGTGTCCTCAGAACAGGTAGGCCTCCCCCCCCCAGCAGTGACAAAAACAATGACTCTGGAAAAAAAAAAAAAAGACTGTGAAACAACCATAGAAATGATTTGTTACTGCCACGGGGAACGTTTAATTAGTTTCGGGGAGGAACGTGCACCGTGATTCGTCAAGCTGTACATTCAGTGTGATGGTTCCCATGGCAGCTGTCTGCAGCCCCCGCCCAGCCTCCCCCCATGACGTGGTACCACAGGCTCGCAGTCTATAAAATGCCATGACAGCAATCTGTGAGGCTAACAGCTCACATGTGTCGAACAGGACCAGGACGTCGATAAAACGTTCCTTCATCTGCACACTCTCACACTCCCTCTCTCTCCGAGATCGGTTCGCTCGCCCAGCACGCGCGGCCCGTACCCTGAAATGCAGTCACAGTGCCCTTTGTCCGCAGCGTCTCACACACGGCTGTGACCTGTCACTTCCCAGCTCGGGGGAGACGGTGACCAGCGTGCTGAGCCGCTCTCCGGGCACGGGGGAGAAGGGGAGGAGGTCGTCCGGCGAGAGGCCCAGGGGCCGCGCTGAAGCGCCGCCAGAAATACCAGCCAAAGGTAACAGCGTCTCGGCACGGCTGAAAATGCCTCGCACCCCCGGGCGTAACCCGAGCCACATCTCCTCCTTTTCACCCTCTCTTCTGTTCTCGTTTATCAGCTCCCACTGCAGACAAACTGCGGAAACCCAAGCTTTTGAGGCCTCAGCCCAAGAAGGTAGTACTGCACCAACCTATCTGTTCCTGCCCAAGAGCATGTACTCGCTTTCTAACTCAAAAGGACATTGGCCACTAAATCATCAAACCAAATTAATAAAAATTTATGGTAACAATTTACCTAAGGCCATGTTTTTAGTCATTTATAAACACATTCATAACACATTATAATGCATTCATAAAGCATTATAAATACAGCTATATTTGTAAAAAAGGCATAACACATTACAGCCATGTTTATTATGAATTATGAATGCTATGTGAAGCTCTCATCTATAATGCCCTATAGATACCTTTATAATGCATTATAATGATCGGTATAAGCATTAAGGATGCTTTGCACTGCATTATTTAGAATTTGACTGATATTAGATCATTTCTTTTATTTTTCCTGTTTCTTCATATTTCAGTTATATTATTACTGGCTGAGGGTTTCCCCGCACTATCACTGTGTAATACTTAATGCTGCACTTTCTGCAGCCGCTACATTTTATTTTGTTTTTATTGCTTCCTCATCACTGCATTTAATTTGGTACAAACGTGTAATTAAAAAATGCCTGGCACGCTTGAGGAGCGCTGTGCAACCGATCGCAATGAGCAGTACAGAATCACGCAACCCCGAGCCAGTCACATGACGGGGCGAGGCCAGGCCATTGGCCATCTGTGGCTAATAAAATGAAGCATGTGAGCCACGTGACTCGACGAAAGCTTCTGACTGGATTAGCATCGCCCGGTGGAAAACTGAGGCCTTGTTGTGGGGAAAAGCCTGAAAGACGGACTTAGTAAATGAAATAATGGAATTCCTAAAAATGGTTGCGCTACTTGACATGTGATCAGTGGCACATTAACCTGGTTAGAGACCCCTGGGCTGTTTGAGGTTTCATAGGGGCCCCTACCATTTTCAACAGGATGGGTGGCAATTCCCGGTTTAAAATATTATTAAACAAGGTTAGTTGAGGCCCCCTTGCACCTATAGCCCCTGGGATAGGCACTGAAGCCCCCCCTCCCCCTGTGGCCTGATAAGAGGTTACAGAAAATATATGGATGGATATATCGATGGTTAGCTGTGTCTCCTTTTTAGTGGAGGCCCCTGGGCTTCAGCCCGGGTAAACCCGTGCATTATGTGGCCCCTGCCTGTGTCCCTTCCTCACAGCCAGTTAGGGGCAGCATTATAGGGCACACATGCCTTGGAGGGCTGACCCTTCTCCTTTCACCTTTGGCCCTCCAGCCTCGGATTTCGGAGGACTCCCTGACCTACGCCGAGCTGGAGCTGGCCAAGCCGCAGCCGGAGGCGAAGTCGACCTGCACGGGCACCGTCTACGCCCAGATCCTCTTTGAGGAGCAGCATCTTTAGACAGCCTCATGACTGAGGGCAGTCCCCTTGTGGTGCGCCTTCAGTGGCGCACTCAGGACAGCTGTGAAAATGCGTAATGTACTGAAATCATGCAAATAACATCTGCGCATGTTCGTTTCCTCCTTTTAACACGCAGTCCTCACACAAACGCAATTAAGATGCGCTTTTTTCTGGATTTCTCTTACTAGCGGACATTACAGGACTTCCTGTGCACAGACTTGAATATCTCTAGGTTACACACAGTCTGTGAGCCACAGGGAAAGCCACAGATAGGTGGATTAAAAGGGTCATATATGAGGGAATGGGAAGCCCAGTAACCTCACCCTAATGATGGAGCGTGACAGTGTCAGACGGCCGTCTCTCGCTGGCACTGTGAAGGTCACGCTGCAGTTAAACAGGCATGAGAGCGGAGATGGAAGCAGCCCGGTGATTAGTGTCAAAGCCATAGCGGAGAGTCTCTGAGTGAATCCCACGGACCGCAGCTGAGGGATGGCATCCAGCAACCCCCAGCCCTGCCCAGCTGCCGAGGACTGCGATGAACCCGCTAATGGTTACATTTATTAAAAATTACCCTAATTGTAATCATGCTTAATAATTAGCTTTACAGTGCATTATAATTGGGTTAGACTACAAGATGGTTCTGCCTAGGTGCTATAATTTATTTGATTTAATTATTTGAAGGAGCCAAACAGTCTGACATTTAATATCATAAAATCACTGGTGTATTAAAATTGAGATGGCCATTGTCTTTTAGAAGGTCATTTGCTTCTTCGTGGGACAGATATATGGTGATTATTTTCCGGTCTATTAAGCTCCTCCACTTAGCACAATTAGCGCGATGTGCAGAGGTTAAAGAGAGAGCCAGTCTCCAGGCTGTGGTCACAGCAAATATTCACGGCCAGCTGCACCTGCCCTTCCCCTCTCTGAAAGGTATACAGTGTGGGGGAGGGGTCTCTCTTGGACTGCCCCCTCCCCACCCGAAGGACAGGTCCTCCAGAAATAAAAAGTAAGAGCAGCTCCAAGTCTCGCTTCTGCTCTCCCTGGAGTCCAGGCTCTTAGCATGATTCACACCATAGGCTTGGTTGTGATAATATACTTGCAGAATTTATAGTTTAGTTCATCCTAAAACATCTGTCTTGTCTTTGGCTGGGGCCGAGTTAGAAAGCTAGAATGAGAGGTACACAGTGGGGGAACAGACAGGATCACCTTCCTTGTTTCCAAGCACCTATCTGTACTGTGAGCATGAACTCCAGAGCCAGCTCCCAAGCAGACAGCTAAAGCCATGCCTCTATTTTACCATAATTATCTTCAAATTTACTTATTCAACTCAGAGCCTGTGAGAGGAATCGGTAATAGTCAATAACACAATGCACGTCTTGTGGGCAACTTGGCCTAGTTTGTGAATTTTGTTTCCTACCTGAATCCAATAACGATGTGTGATGATTTTATTCCTGGTCATTACTGAAGGTGCCCACAAGGTCATAGGATGTTGTGTGTGTCCAATGAGTAGGACTAAAAATTGTCTATGACATATTGTCTATTTGCATAGCTGAGTTTCCGTTGATGCCGTGGACCTGGCCAGTTGTGTATGTTGAGAGACGATTTTCATGCCACTAGCCTAGCCATTAACCATGCTGCTAGCAGCACTGTTAGTTGTGCCATTAGTTGTACTGCTAGCTGTGCTGTTAGCTGTGCCGATAGCCGTGCGCTAGCAGTGCTGTTAGCTGTGCCGATAGCTGTGCGCTAGCAGTGCTGTTGGCTGTGCCATTAGCCGTGCGCTAGCAGTGCTGTTGGTTGTGCCATTAGCCGTGCGCTAGCAGTGCTGTTGGCTGTGCCATTAGCTGTGCCCTTCCTGCACTCAGTTTCACGTTGCCGTCTCCGTCTCTCCACCCACCCTCCTCTTCTCACATGATTCTTACACTTGATGGCAGCAATTAGTGGATGCAGCTCCGAAGGGTGAAAGTAGTGCCACGATTAGTGGGGCATTTATGTTGGGGGGGGAGAGAGATGGGGGTCACATCACTGACTCTCTCCCCCCAGTTTGAGAAATAACCCTTTCAAGTATGTACAGATCCTAGGAGAAACAGACTGTGGTTATGCTGGGAGAGCCAGCAAACGCCCTTGGACGCAAACCCACAGCTTTATTTATGCAGACAGAAATCAGCTGTTTTCTTTGGTTCATTCCTGTCATGCTCACACTCGTTTGGATGTCCCACAGTCTTCTCATTCAAAGTTAACCTCCAGTTAGCAGGGGAAAAATAATAAATGCTTCTCAATGACAGAAACCTATACAGAATTTCAGGTAAAAACCACCTGATGTCTTTCATAATTTTAGATTGTACATTTGTTTATATGACTGCATCTAGAAGGACTGGGTACACAAAGAATATCAAGATAAAAACTAAGTAATATTTGACCATTAATGTCTTGTAGAAGCTGATACCATAGAATTTTCACACTGCTACAAGGACGGCCCTGCTACCATGATTTGAGTTTAATGAAAGACAGAACTTGCACCTAACGAGTGACATCTGTGCATAATCAAGCTTCATCTTGGTCAGTAAATATAAAAAAGTTTAAAGGCCATCTACATTTGAAACTGTTTACATGCTATTTAATTACTTCTGACTTGAGGAAATGAATACTCAGAGCAAAATGAACATTCTGTCTAGATCCTTTCTTGTGGTACAATAAATGCACGCTACTAATTACGACACAGTTCTGGTAGTTTCTAAGAAGGATCAAAGGGATTTATCCTTTAAAGTAGTGAATATAAGCACTGCATTTAAATCACCCATCAAAGCAGATAACAGCACCAGGCCACCAAAATCAGGTGAGTCAGCTGAGCTCCTTATGCTGCTCCAGCCAGATTGCACTGCTGGGATCTCGTCATGTTTACTTACTGTTTGGAGGTGATGACGGCACCACACAAAGCAGAGCTGGGCTTACAGCTCCTCCCAACACACCCCAGAACCTCAGCAGAACATTCCATTTCATCATCCACCTCGTACTTTTGTTCCTGTAATGACGGAAATCTTACTCTGCGCTTATTCCTGTCCACCCTCTGTTTTTTTGGACCCAAAAGAGATAATGCTGTGATTGTAATTATGCACTACAGTGTGGTTTGATAACAAAGAGGAAACTGCCTGGTGCACCTTCAGGTTCTCTGCCCATTAGAACTGTAGTGGAAAAAAGTTGTGGAGGCAGCCTGAGAGATATGGCTTGATAGAGGAGGTTTGAGAGATATGGCCTGAGAGGCAGCCTGAGAGAAACAGCCTGATAGAGGCAGCCTGAGAGAAACAGCCTGATAGAGGCAGCTTGAGAGATATGGCCTGATAGAGTTAGCCTGAGAGATATGGCCTGATAGAGGCAGCCTGAGAGAAACAGCCTTATAGAGGCAGCCTGAGAGATATGGCCTGATAGAGGCAGCCTGAGACATATGGCCTGATAGAGGCAGTTTGAGAGGCAGCCTAGGAGACACTGAACGTGAAGCAGCCAGATATACAGAATATCAGAAAGTCAGAAAGGTGGCATGAACCCAGCTTCTCCAATTATGAATCTATCTCCAACTTTCCCAGTTCTGAGTCCATGTTTACAAAGGTTATTTTGGATATGAAGACTTAATATGAAGTACAAGAAAAGGCTACATTTCTGTTTCATAAAGGAACAGTATTAACTTTATTATTTACATATATGAGCCAACACTGGTGAATGTCTCCGGTAAAACACTGTACGATGTAAGATTCAAGATTCATCAGGCAAAAAGTCAGACGCACACTAAAACTGCCCAGACAGTAGTCAAGACTTTGCTTATCGGCGCCATCTTGAAACACCTGTTCCTGTTCACCAGCTGAAACCCAAGCAGTAAACATCAGCCATGTGGTATCTCCTAGTGATGAATAGATTGTAATGATATGCAATGACGGTCAGTTTCTGGGTTAATAAAGGGCACAGTACAGCAGGCCAGTGGTGCAGCTTTGGGCATCTTTGCTGCTGGCCTGGTTCCCTTAATAAGCTGGGAGAGAGAGAGCACATCATTCCCAGAACATGGAACCGCTAGTGGCCTCCTCAGAAAGCGCGCAAGCTGTCCGGTGGGCGTGGTGGGAACAGGGCAACCCGCGTTTAAGTCTCATAAGACCAGCTGAAGACCCGGCCCCAGACATCCCCCACCAGCAAGGAGTTGTAGGTCCTGAAAAAAAGAGTGAACAAATCAAAATCGAGGGACGCATCTGAAAGTTCAACATAGTGTTTCCATACAAAAAACACAAATATACAAGGATCATCCTCAGAAGCTTTAGAATATTTTCGAAAAAAAAATTGTTACAATTAAACACAGTGCTTCTTTTTTGTGGAGAGCAATTGACACCTTAACCTTGTAGGTATATTAAAATTATGTCATTTGTTGCTTTGATGTAATGAGTTTTTACCATTTCCCTAAAATAGGTTTTCAGATGAAATAATGCAAAACTTGATAAAAATGTTTTCAAATCTTTAAACTTTATTGCATGCACAATAAAGAATCATTTTGTATGATAAGATGTAATGCTCAATTTTTTTGATAGTTTTACATTTTTTCTCTCATCTCAATAACTCTTGCCCTGGATTTTATGAAATACTTTTGTTTATTACAGAAATAAATGGTAATATAATAAAACTGATTAACTACCCCACAGGCAAAATCGACAGTTTAGACAATGAAGTTGTATAATTTGAGTTGGTCTTCAAACAAATTTTAAAAATGAGAGAAAATTAATATGTTACAGTAATGAAGCAGATGACGGCTTCGTGGCAGTAGTCACTGTGCATTGGACATCTTTTATGTAAGGTGCAGAAATATGATGAAGTCTGTGCAAACTGCAGACATTTTTTACATTATACATCAACCTGTACATATAGATGACAGCAGAAAAATCCTGAGGTCTAAGGCCTGTATAAACAGGAAGAAACTAATGCCATCTCAAAAGAACACAGCAGAAAAAAAATTATATACAGAAGAGACTGTTTTTCTGCTTTGTTGAGAAGACTGTAATATCATGCCTGGCAGGGGAAATGCTCATCTGTGGTATGACAGTCAGAAACTATTTATCTTTAAATTATCTTATACGGACTGAGGATGTGTTTTAACTAACCAAAGGAATGCTTTGGTTAGAAATGCTTCCATCGTTTTTTTGAGGGAGCAGTCTACAAGTCATTGTAGGTAACATTCACTTATCAGGAGCCCCTTAATATCTCTCAGCAGAGAAAGTTCCCTCAAAATGAACATGGTCCTTTGTTGAAATGTTACTTACAGTACCTGGAAATGTCAGATGCAAAAATGAATTACACTGTAATCTTTTGCTAATGTAACCTGTTCTGTTTTCTTGAACCTAGAGCTAACATCAAAGTTTTCCATTTCCACTTCTGATTTACTTTTCTCCCTTTTGGGATAATTATACGTATGTTACAATAATTAAACTTAATTCTATTGTTTGTGAACCTGCAGTAGTTCTGTACTGGAATAAACATTGTATTGACAGAAACCCATGATGGTGACTGGCCTGTTCTGAGATCAGTGAGAGAAGTAAATACCTTATTGAGACAGACCCACAGGAGTGATCGGCCTGTTCTGAGATCAGTGAGTGTTCTAAATACTGTACTGAGACAGAAACAGGGCTGCGAGTAGCTTGTTCTGAGATCACTGAGTATAGTAAATTCTGTACTGAGAGATGGCCAGGAAAGAGAGTGGCCTGTTCTGAGATCAGTGAGTAAATATTGCACTGAGAGAGGGCCAGGTAAGAGAGTGTCTTGTTCTGAGATCAGTGAGTTGAGTAAATACTGTACTGAGAGAGGGCCAGGGAAAAGAGCGGCCTGTTCTGAGATCAGTGAATAAATACCGTACCGTGAGACTGCCAGGGCCGTAACAGCCGGGTTGTTTCTGTAGCGCTGGCGTGAGACTATCTGACTCCGATTTAGCTCATGAAAAAGGACCAGGCGTCTCTCCCAGGTCTTACCTGGAGAACAACAAAAATTAGAAGCTGTTTTTATTTATGGTCAGCATGTTGATAAATTGAGAAAAATATATCTAATATAAGCCTTCACCGTTATAAGAGGGGTTGTCCCAATTTAATTTCTACATTGTGATAGTTATATGCGCTGACGCTGGGCTGTAACCAATGTGTGCTAAATTGGATTTGGGTATTATTGCTTTCTAAATTGCATGCCTAGTTCAGCAGAATTGCTCATCAGTGTTTACTGGCTGTATGTTTAATAACTTTCCCCATAATTCCTTGCTGCAAATCCTAATGCCCTGTGCAACTGACACGTACATTATGAACTTCTGTCCAGGCCTCGTGCAGTTAGACTTCTTTGACTTCACAGGCTGCTAAACTTCGGTGTAGGTGTAACTTGATTTATAAGGAGTATTGCTGAAGACGGCATTTTCTGTGGTGTTTCTCATATTGCATGCATAACTTAAAAATATTTAGCAGCTTATATCAAATCACAAACCTAAACACCACGATGAGCAGAGAAAAGCTTTGTAAAGATTCTCTTCACAGAGCCAATTAAACAGGTTCTCTCACTACTGCCTAAATGAGCCTGTAAGTCAAGAGGACATACTTCTACAGTTGCATTTTATTATTTAGCAGATGCTTTCATCTAAAGTGATGTACTTTTGAGAAGGCAGAGTCAGATATTCCCTGGGGCAATTGGGGATTAAGGACCTTGTTAAAGGGGGCAATGGTGTAACCACTCTGCTGACCCTAGGATTTGAACTGGCAACCTTCTGATCACAGGCGCAGCATTCTGTAGATCAGGATGGAGTAAGAATGTCTGAGGGATGATGGTGTTACCAGCTTCCTGCACAGCTGTAGGCTTGTGGGGTGACTCCTCCCCCTGGTTTGCTGGTACCCTCATCCCGTTATATTTAGTCTTCCACACCTGAGATATGGCAGAGGTGAGGAAAACAAACACAAATATAATAATTGACATGTTATTGATCCCTGTGGAGAAATTTTCTTTATACCTCCCTCAACTTGCTCTTTGTAGAGCAAGCTGTCTGTGAAGGGCAACCACCTGTTGGGACACCCAGAGAGCTGGGAGTTAAAGGCCTTGCTCAAGGACCCACAGACAGGCTGAGGCTGGGTTTGAACCAGTGAACTTCTGATTACAAGCATACAGGTTTAGCCCACTGAGCCACACGTTGCCCTCAACAAGCAGGTATCACACACTTAGGAACAGATACAGCCAGCCAGACGTGCTGCGGGTGCCTCATTTTGAAGCTGATATGGTTTAATAAGTTCACCTGTGTCAGCTAAACTGAACATCTGCTGTTATTTATGCACTAGTGAAGCTGAACAGTGATGATAAGAGCAGCCACTTTAAGGGGAGACACAGGCCTGCCACGTGCAACATGTCCAGAGAATGCGAATCCTCTTCCTCTCACCCGAACGATGCCGTCACTGCAGCCCGTCACCAGTACATTGCGAGGGTCCCACTCGTGCTTCTGCATGAAGCAGCAGCACAGGATGGCTCTCTCTGCGCCATAGCCCATGTCCAACCAGTTTAGCAGCTGCCCTTTCATGGTCCACAGGTAGAGGAAAGGCCCAGTGCTGGAAGCGATCTCCCCCTGGCAAAGCACCACATCTGTTGCGAAATGACCACCCCAACAGCTGCACCCAACACCCATCAAGCACCCCCAGGGAGTGACTCAAATACAAACCATTTAATAGAAAACATATAGTGGTTGTGATTTAAAACACGCATTTCCTCAAAAAATAAACTTTCAAAAATCTTCAATACACTCTAAATGTCATAAGTATAAATGTATTAATTCAGGGCCGGCCCAGTCCATAGGCAACATATGTGATCGCCTAGGGTGCCAATTAATTAGGGGGTGCAAAAGAGTGACTGACAATAATCAGAAGAAATACCTCTGGTTGCATTCTGTGACATTACAGTTATTTACACTAGTTTTAATATATAAGTGACACAAGCTAGCTAGTTAGCAGCCAGACATCTTGTGCTACTGAAATGTTTTTAATATAAATGAATTGACAGAATTTGTTTTCTGCTGCTCTGGGGGGGGGGGGGGGGGGGAATCAGCAGAATCTCACCCCAGGCGCCAGAACATCCAGGGCTGGCCCTGTATTAATTACAAAAACACATGCAGCTGAAATAGATCATTACGTTTTCGCTCCCTGCTGTCTCTGAAAGCTTTGCCCAAACATAAAACACTGGGTAATGGATGGGTGGGGGTATGTCTTTGACCTTCTTCTCCCTGACGGCCAGATTAACGCCGCAGGGAATGCGACGTGCATTCAGCACCGTCCCGACATGCGGCGGCGCCCTGGCTCACTGTGAGTTCATTGATGGCTACGGCGGTCAGGCTGCCTCCGTGACCCGGCAGCTGGGTGATGTAGCTCAGCTCCTCCAAGTCCCACAGGATACAGCTACAGTCCCGCGATCCGCTGACGATGACGTTGTAAGCCTCGGAGGCGGCCAGGCAGGTGACAGCGTCTGTGTGTCCGTACAGCACCTGAAAGGAGACCCCATCATACACTTCACGTCCCGGTCTGCTCTCCCCGACAGCCTGACTCCCCTGCCTGCACTCCCACCTGCTTCAGGCCCATGTGCTGGAGCTTGTCCTTGCTGAAGGAGACGTCCCATATGCACAGCACAGCACTGGTCCCCGCCGTGATCAGGGTGTTTGGGCTCGGACAGACTGCACACAGGCACTCGCCCCACTCGGTCAGGCTCTCACAGACAGTGATGTTCTGTGGCCGGAGACACGGGGGGGGGGGTCATAACGTCCTCAAGGACCTCGATTCGGCTGCCCCACTGATCTCTGGGAAACCGCAGTACCTTCTCTGACCCGTAGGTGCCGAAAACACAGGTGTTGTCTGGGAAACCCCAGGCAAAGAAGATGCTCCACAGTGGAGGCATAAGAAGCCGGTTCTTCTCCACGGCAAGTAACTCCTTCTCGCCACAGATGATGCAGCCCACAGGTCCCCGGGTCAGTTCTGGGTTCATGGACAAGAAGCGCAGTCACAAACACGGCAGCAGGAGAGGTTGTACTGTGTTCAAAAGACTACCCTGACCATTATATATTCACTTCCAGGGACTCTCTGCCTGAACCCAACACTGTTGATTTATACTGCAAGAACAACGAATCATAACTGAGCTTATGTGTAGAACTACAGAGAAGTTCACTGTAGCAATCCTGCAAACACCATGGGGGGGAATTCTCCTGCGCTGACCCCAATACTCACCTAACAATTTATCTCTATTTATTTATTGATCAAATGACAAACCGGGACACAATATGCAGGAGCCCGCATGGCTGAGAGAAAGTCATCTAATTTCGCGGAGAGGGCCGTTTGGGACTTTCCGGTGATTAAATAAGGCTCACTCGCGGAATCATCACGCCTGGCCCCACTAATGGAGCAGACTGCTTCCTCCCCGCCCGTGAAAGCCGCCTCGCAAAAACACTACCCAGCATCTTCTCCTTCCGGCCTAGTGCTCCCCACAGAGCTGGGCGGCCTCATGCACGGCAGCTGAACACCAGGATAAAATAATAAGGTGACAAAGGATGATTAAACACCGGCCCCTGTGGGGCGGCCCACACACCACTGAAAGGAGCTTCCAGAGAGTTCCGGAGAGCGGCTGCGAGCCAGCTCTCGGCAGGGTACCTTTCAAAGGCTGGATGGACGGCTTCAGCTTGTCCAGCCCGTAGAAAAATGGCACGGCAATGGTGATCTCCTTGGCCAATGAGCTCTTGTGTCCGCTCCTGGGAGGATGGGGCTTGGAGAAGAGCTGGGACCAGAGCTCACACTTACTATGGTTTTCAGAAAGAGGCCCAGCAGTGTACTTTATACAAATGTAGGACTTTCAGAATGTGTCGATAACTGCATCATACCTGCTTTGGAATCTGCCCAAAATTACTAACAAAGCCCAGGACAGTGCTCTTCTTCAGTGGGTCTTTCATGTTGCCCAAGTCCAGCTTGTCGGCATAAAAGTATGGGTGGAAGGTATTGACAGCGTCCACCGCGGCCGAGCCCTGCTGCTTGTAGCCGAAGATCAGGTCTATCCACAGGTGGAGGTGGGCGCTCACGTAGTCACACTCTAGAGCCTATAGGGGGCATCAGTGAGTCAGTACCGAATGTGAGTCTGTAGAAGTAACGCCGCTCCAAGTGACCCAACTATTGCTTATTGAATTTGAAGGCTGAAGACCACCAGACCCCGAACATGGCCACGGTGTACGCGGGACCAGTGACCCACAGAACTGGCAGACAAGTTGGCCACTGCAGGGGACACTCACACATGCAGACCTATGGACAATTTCTGTAACTCCCATTAACCTCAGTATGTTTTTGCACTGTTGGGGGAAACTGGAGCACCCAGAGAAAACCCCACAAAGTCCCACTGGAGACTCAAACCCAGGTCTCAGAGGTGTGAGGTAACAGTGCTAACCATGACACCACTGTGGCACCCCAGGGAACTGCAGCATATATGTAAATTTGTTTCTAGTGCAAAAGTTACTATTTTACACCAAATATCTTATTTTCAACAAATACACTCTACACTATTATCAACTTTTTATGACACGTATTTGGAGAAAATAAGTTAAACAACCTGAAAATGATTGTCTTACACTTACAAAAAAATTGTAAAGTGAAAAAATAGCGAAAAATGCTAAAAGTAAAACATGTGCCATGTTACCAGTAAGACACGGTTTGTGTATTAATCTTCTGAATATCTATGAATGCAGCATGTTGTTCTTCATCAAGTGTGACTTAAATTTGGTTATTTTCATTTGCTATGCTAGTTAAAGACAAGCTTTTAGGTTTTCAAAAAAAAGTTACCTTTTGATGCCTTGAAAAATAAAAATGAACAGTTTACTATCATAATTTTTGCATTAGCTCATTATTTTAATATTCATTCAAAAGACTAACTACTACAATGACCAGAATGACCAAAAATGGGCATAATTATGTAGTCCAAGAATTAGCTTTAATATAGACTTTAGTAAAATTTTTAGAATATTCCTAAGAGTATTGCCCTGCCCCTCTATAAGTCTCTGTACACCAGTTGTGGGGACACCCTCCATGATATCAGAATCTCATTTTAGTAAATGTTTGTTAGCCGTCAGTTTTTGGTATTTTATATTAAGGGATCATTAAACATAGAAAAATCAGAGCTATGGAAAAGTGCTGGAAAAAGTATGGAAAAGGTAACTGGGAGGCATCCCAGCCATAAGTATCCCAGCCGCTGAGAGGAAACTTAATCTGAAGTTGGTGTTTTGTGTATTGAGCTAAAAAGTGTGGGGGGGGACACATTTCTGTGTGAAAGTTCTCCACAGTCTCTTCATTTCGTCTGCGTATGAATAAAAAAGAGAAAAACAAAAGAGGTCACTTCCCACAAATGGGAGGCGATTACAGACAGTGCTGCGAGCTGATGAAGCAGAGACTGCAGAGTGCTGCAGGCGTACAGTAGAGAGAAAGAGCACATTCATCCCCATAAAGAGGCGGCGAGCTCTAATGCAGTTACTCCAGGCTCCGGGATTGTGCTCCTGCTGAATCGGCCAGTTATCACGTAATGACAATGGTGCTAAGCAGAGTAATCAGCTATTCGTGATGAACAAAACCACTGCATAATCTCAGCGACACAAAGAGCAAATTTATTTAACTCTCGAAAACCGGCCCGAACCATCCGTCAGTTTCACAGTGGAATACAAGGCACAGACCGTCTTTGACTGCCCTGGGTGACGCCTTGCAGGGCCACGTGCTACGGGCTGGAGGTGGAAAAGGCCACACTCACCTCTCTGTGCATCCGGATGAACTCCTGGGGGTCGCCCTTAGCCCACGGAGGAAGCACCACATCACCCACTGTGGTCCCATCCTGTGTACAGCCTTCACAGCACAGCAAATAGTCAAAACCCATTTTGGGATCACCATGATTACGACTATGACAACATGCTGTCCACTGTTACGCACCCAGCTCAAAATTGTTGGAATTGACCAGAAAGTCTGGCAGGTAGTAAAACTCTGGGATGAGCTCTCTGACGTCACTCATGTTGTCTCTAGAGGCTGATTCCCAGTCCTTCTTCACACAGTGGAACATGCGGTCTGCCACATCAAAGGAACCTCCCTGTGAGGCAGTAGAGGTCATTGCCTCAGAGGAGCAGAGGTGGAGGTGCATGCTAAGTGTTGGGGGGTCAGTGCCTCAGAGGAGTGGAGGTAGAGGTGCATACTCAGTGCTGGGGGTATGAGTGCCTCAGAGGAGCAGAGGTAGAGGTGCATGCTAAGTGTTGGGGGGTCAGTGCCTCAGAGGAGTAGAGGTAGTGGTGCATGCTAAGTGTTGGGGGGTCAGTGCCTCAGAGGAGTAGAGGTAGAGGTGCATACTCAGTGCTGGGGGTGTCAGTGCCTCAGAGGAGCAGAGGTGGAGGTACATGCTAAGTGTTGGAGGCTCAGTGCCTCATAGAAGCGATGGTGGAGGTGCATACTTAGTGCTGGGGGTGTCAGTTTTGCTTAGGAGAGATTCCATTCACACTGTCCTGAGAGGAATGGGGCAGGTGAGGCACTAACAGGATCATATTCACTAAATTAAAGGCAAAATCAAAAAATACAAACATTTTAAGTGCAGAAGACATAATAAAATTCAGTTTTTGCCTGCTGAACAGATACACACATGATGCGTCCCTGGAAGTACCATCATCAATAAATTAGGGCCTGATATATAAAACCTGTTCAATTACGAATGGCTTGATTTGTCTGATGGCGACTGAAGCGCTTCACTTTTTTGCAGTTTTTAATAGTCCTGATAGAAACCTCCCGAGAAAGCCCATAATTTCCAATAAAAAGATTACCAATATTGAATGAAAATAATGTATACACAGTAAATGCTGTTAGTACAACAAATTGAGTTATAGATATTACAGCACAGAAAAATGTGATTTCACTGCAGCACAACACATTGCAGTGCATCTAATATCTTTATTGTTTTATATCTCTGTATTAAATATGCATGGCATTTTATTTTAATCAATTGGATCGCAATGTATAAATCTAATGTTTTTAAAAGACGAAACCAAATTTTTGCATTTTTTTACTGCTAAGATATTTATTTGCATACATATTGAAATAATGCTTTCTGAAAAGTAAAAGTTTGCGAAGAAGCCAATGGACTGTAAGCAGTCAGGCAGTTGTTGTGCAGCAGGGCTTATCAGCACACTTCTGAGGTGTTCTCAAGCCTCAGGGTGACACACAGACGGTGAATTTCCCGTATTCGTGGGAAGTAGATAGTGGGAGGCACAGCTGAGGTGACACCTCTATGGCTCAAAGTGAGCACTCCGAAGCTAGGGGGCGCTGACGAGGTCTTACCTGCAGGCTTAGGAAGGTCTGAGAGAAGGGCTCCATCCGCACCAGGAAGGAGGCGACAATGATGCCAGATGAGTAGTGTGTGCAGTAGTGGCACTGCGCTGAGAGGTCACCTGTGAGGCATGGTGGGCAGTAGAGGTCAGCAAATGGCAGCTTGGTATGCTCCCGCCAGCAAATGGGCGGAGTCTAAATGGCAATTTCGTATGCTCCTGCCAGCAAATGGGCAGGGTTTAAATGGCAGCTTGGTATCTCCCTCCAGCAAATGGGCGGAGTCTAAATGGCAGCTTGGTATGCTCCCGCCAGCAAATGGGTGGAGTCTAAATGGCAATTTCGTATGCTCCTGCCAGCAAATCGGCAGGGTTTAAATGGTAGCTTGGTATGCTCCTGCCAGCAAATGGGCGGGGCCTCAATGGCAGCTTGGTATGCTACCATCAGCAAATGGGCGGAGTCTATAAATGGCAGCTTGGTACATGCCTGCCAGTAAATGAGTGGGGTCTAAATAGGGGCAGACATGCTCCTGCCAGCAAATTGACAGGGTCTAGATAGGAGTGGCCTGTGGCCTGGCCCATGGCCTGAAGAGGGAGACCAGTATGCTCACCGTCATTGTTCTCCACCTCATTGTACCTCTGGATGAACCTCTCTCTCCTTTTGTCAGTCTGGGCCCCCATTGGTTTGGACAGGTCTCGGAAGGTACTGGGCGAGGACAGATCCACTGTCTGCAAAAACAGGGTAGGGGTGGGGGGAGGCAGTTTTAAAGGCAGTTTTTAACTGGAGAGCTCAACAGAGAGAGGACGCAAATCCACATGACGCCTCACCTCCGAGTCGTAGTCTGCCAGGATCCAGGGAAACACGGGGTACTGCATGAGGTCATTATAGGTGCGTCCCGCCAGGGTGTTCAGGTGCATGAGGTACTCGAAGTTAGTCATCTCTCCTTTCTGTAAGGGGTACATGTGCTCAGCAGAATCACCCTGCTCAGCCTCTTATAAGACAATGGAATTTTAAAAAATACACCAAATAACAGTTAGCTGATGAAGGACAAACTCCACACAGGAGCTGAAGAGAACACATATGAGACAACTGCTTCTCTGAGCTGACAAGTCAATGGCTGTAATTATAAAACTTCACTATTAACTAAAGTGTGCACCAGTTAACAACACGTTTAGCGGACAGTCCAGGTAACCAGGAAGCCTGCTGTTTGAGCTGAATGCAGATAATCACAGTGTGACATTATATGTATTATAATCAATGGCAACCACTGTTTCTTTTCTTAACATCACCTTTAGTTTTACTGAAAAATCACTTAGTAGGGTTACTGTGACTGGGTACCGTACCTGCCATCTATGGAGTGCATTCTTATCACCACCAGAAGCTTTCCTGAAAACAATACATGCAGGATATCTTAGTGTCATTCTGCACTACACATTCAAGACAATATGCATTCACATTACTCTCACTAGACTCACAAGGATTTAACAGTGTACTGAATAAAGTATCACCCACTACATTTTGAATGAAATATTCACTTCTGAACCATAAAAAAATGTATTTTCTTTAAATTATGTTATATTTCAGCTGCTCCCATCTGCAACTCGCTTCAGAGCCGTATTTAGAATCCCTGATGGTAACTGACACAATAAGGGCTTTCAGTGCCTCTGTGATGGCAGAGGACTGCAGTGTTACAGCGTAAAAGAGGATTTTAAAGCAGGAAGACCCCAAGCAGCAGTATGCAGAAAAACCTCAGCTTCACTTATTACTCACCACTAAAGAAAATAAGCGCGTGATAATACAGTGTATAGCGCCCTCTGCAGACTGTCTCTGAAAGACCATCTGACAGTGTTATGGAGTCTACAGCAGTGGTCCCCAACCTTTATTTCATCACGGACCGGTTTAATATCAGAAACTATTTTCATGGCCCGGCCTTTAAGGAGTGGCAGATAAATATACGTATTTATACGAATAAATAATACGTATAAAAATGGGGATATCTTTAAAATATAATAATAAACAGCTTGTGGGACTATTTTTAGCTGTAACTATCACGTGACCGAAGTTTTTTATTTTTTCTGTGCAGCCCGCGGACTGGGGGTTGGGGGCCACTGGTCTACAGGACGCATCTAAATACCCCAGAAAGCATGTTGTATACAACAGCTTATATCTATGGAAAATAGAAGTGCAATTTCAGTTTCCCTTTGACTGACTCACGATGACAGACAAAGATACAAATAAAGTCAGACGCCCTATTGACTGAAATTTGAGGATTCGTCACATGCAGGTAATTTACACATTTTAATCAGCATGTTTTTAACTGAAAACAATGACAGCTTTTACAAAACTGATTTTTTTCCCCCACATTTAGTTTAACTGCACATGAATCAGTATCACTGGGGTTGTGTTCGCTCTAAATCCATTTAGGCCCCAGGGCCCCCATGAGAATAAGGGGCAAGCAAGCATGAATGGATGGATGGAAAAAGGCATTTTGCCACAGCCAGTCAGTGCCCAGCACTGGCTATATATCAGCTTATTTTTTGGACTGTATAGGGGTCTGAAGAGTATGAAAAACTCTGAGCTACTTTATAATTCAACCTAAATGATCAGTCTTGGTGGGTCTGCCTGGGGGTTCAGTGAGTGGCTGCAAGGAGCTCAGCACAGAAGAAAAGGCAATGCTCCTTGTGTGGGTCATCGGCATGGTAACTGAAAACAAGCACCAGATTTCTGTTGCCTAGTAACGAAGTCAAACAACAAAGTCCACTTTGCATGCTTCCACATGTGGGAGAGCAGCGACGTGAGTTTTCTGTCTCCATTTTTAACAAACAGCTACTTTTCCCTTTTTTTGATCTGAAGACCCAGTTGAATTCAGGGAATCGGAAGGGCTCTGAAAACATCTCCTTAGAGGCACATCAGGGAAGGAAAATCACAGCGGGTGAGTATTACACACCGTCACTAATAACCCAGAATGCAGAACGTGTGCATTCCACGCCGCTCCATCCCCTGCCTTGCGAGAGAAGTCAAAGCAGTCTGTGCTATCAGGCTGTGTTTTCAGTGATAATTAACAAGCAAGTGGCTGTACTCAGACTGGGATTACAGCTTCTCTTGCACTGAAGGGCTGCTTTGTTTGACAGGAACAAAGCTCTGTGGGCTCTGGACAATCAACACAATAACACGTCTTTAAAAAAATGAACTAAACTTTTTTCTCTTTTTTTTAAATCACCTTTCAGTAATTTCAGTTTTTTTAAAATTAATCAGTCATGTCAATATAGCCAAACCCTCACAGTTTTTGTTCCAAAGAGCACATCAAATGTTTAAATGACATGGTGTATTTCATCTAGAAAATCACTGACTTCCCACAGGATGAGCTGTTTTTTTTTATGCGTTTGTTTAGCTAGCAGCTTAATGCTCCTCCGCGGTAATGTAACCGCTGCTGCGCTACTCGCGCATAATATTTCAGGTGAACGGAGGAAAACCCAATTTGTAGACAGGGCCCTGGTTCTGAAATTGTTTTTTAAGAAGCATAAATGAAGCGGCGCATGGGGCGTGTGTGTGTGCGGGGGGGGGCGGGGGTGCGGCCAGGCACACGCTCTCGCCGCTCGTCTCCCGCTCCTGAATATGATTAATGAGCGCCAAAAGGGCCGCGAGGCCTCATAACAATGACTCCCACTTTAAGTGAGGAGGAGCACAGTGCAGGAAGCTGCTTCACTCCCCGAACCGTCATCTATCATGGCCGCGGAATCGCGGATCGATAGGCGGCCGCGCGTGTCGCCCGCGCCCATCCGTCAGAGCCGCTTGTTCCCCCAAATTACACTCATCTCCTTCTTCCCACAGTTCCTGCGTATTAAGTTTAATTAGGGAGAGCATTATCTAAAGACATCCCTCCGGGCTGAGATGGGGTGAGCGAGCAGCAATGCAGACAGTACGCTTCTCCCTCGTTCTCCTTCCAGGTGTACAACGTTGATCTTTCTCACTCGCATCATTCCTGCTTTCCGCGCCCCCCACCCTCCTCCTCAAGGAGCTGCCAGGAACGGGTGCCAGTGACTGAACGGCCGTCTCTCTCCTCAGCTCCATGGCCAAAGGGAAGAAGAAGGCGGCGTCGAAGGGGAAGAAGATCACGCTCAAGGTGGCCAAGGACCAGCTGAGGCTGACGGCGGATGGAAAGCGCAGGCTAGACCTGAGCAACATGAAGATCGACGCCTTCCCCAAGTGCCTGCTGAAGATGGCCGACGTTGACGAGCTGGACCTGAGCAGGAATCTGCTGAGGACCATCCCGGACTGCATCGACCGCTTCCTCAACCTGCGCTATCTGGACCTGCACAGCAACCGCATCGAGCAGCTGCCTGAGGCCCTGGGCCGGCTGCAGAGCCTGCGGCACCTCAACCTGTGCAACAACCGGCTGACCGCCGCTGGCATTCCCCCGCAGCTGGGCCGCCTGTCCTCCCTGCGCAGCCTCAACCTGGGCATGAACCGGCTGGAAACCCTGCCGGCCTGCATTGGGGCGCTGCGAGACCTCCAGGAGCTCGGCCTCTTTGACAACCTGCTCACGTTGGTGCCCAGCGCCATCCGCGGTCTCCCCAGCCTCCGCAAACTCAACACCCTGCGCAACCCCTTAGCGCCGAGCACCGAGACCCGGCGGGAGGGGCCCACTGACGGCGTGGAGCACCTCTACCTGCTGCGGGAAGACAGCCTGTGCAAACTCTGCCTGGGCAAGTGCAGGGAGGAGAGACAGAAGATCAGCAAGCAGGCCCAGGTCCCCTGCAGGAGGACCGCCTTCTCTGGGCTCGTAGTGCCAAACTCCACAGCCCAGGAAAGCCAGGCCCTGTGGAGGTGAGCGTGGCTGCTTTGGGAGAGCGGTTCTGGCTAAGGACCATCCGGACATAGCTGAGTGTTACATCTGTGTAATATGAAAGGTCAATATAGGACATATTTAACAACGGGGCACAATGCAATGCTGTCATAAAACACTAATTAAAACTCCGACGCATGTTTGTTTCTGTGTCATATTTAAAAGCACACACTCACAAAGCAAACTGGCATCTTCCTGAAGCAGCAACACCAATAAATTGTGTGTAAAAAAGCAGCACTCACTGCCGCAATGAACAGACACGGAGCAGTAAAGCGCCGTGTTACTGGCCGGGGGTCGCTCACAGATCCCATTACGGTGCATTTTCGCGCAAACTGACAGCGCGCCGCTCAATAAGGCCGCGTGACGGATGGCCCCAGTGACCAGACAGTGGCGTGTATTTTACAGCACAGAGGCAGTTACTGTGTGCGTCTCTGCAATGGACTGAGGAGGTGAACCACAGCGCCTCCTGCATGACGTCACCACCATACTCTTCCTAAATGACACAGGGCAGGAATGGGGTTATGAGGAAGACGCAGGGTCGAGGAACAGCATCAGCACAGGGTTACAAAGGCCGGGTGAATCAACTGCAGGTGAGGAACATTATCTGGCTCTCTGTCATTGCAGGGCTGTGACAGAAAAAGGAGTGACAGAGAAATAATAATAATAATTGATACTTTATTGATTCCTGTGGGGAAATTCTCTTTATGCCTCCCCCAACTTGTTCTCTGTAGGTGGGAGTGACCTGGTTGTGAAGGACACCCATCCAAGGGAGCTGGGGGGGGGGGGGGGGTAAAGGCCTTGCCTAAAGAGCCACAGAAACTTAGCCAACTGAACCGCATGCTGCCCATCAGGAGTCACAACAGAGTGACAAAGCCAGGAGTGACAGAGAAAGGAGTGACAAAGCCAGGAGTGACAGAGAGAGGAGTGAGACACTGGACTGTCCCTCTTCACATGTCTGTTGGCCACATGTCACAGGCCATTTCCCTGGCTGCCGGTAACTGGCTAACCCAGACCTATGTGCCAAGTCTCACCTGATGTTGGTGATGGCTTCCGCAATCCCTCTTCCCTTCAGCAAGGGCACGGTAGAGCAGAACCTGGGGAGAGGCTGAGTGTCACGTCACTGGGAGGGGGTGGCTCGGGGACACCACGAGGGGGTGTATGTACAGTACGGGGACATCACGAGGGGGTGTATGTACAGTACAGGGACATCACGAGGGGGTGTATGTACAGTACGGGGACATCACGAGGGGGTGTATGTACAATACGGGGACATCACAGAAGATGCAGGTGTACGTTTCCCCACTTACTTCTTAAAGGCCTGGACGTGGTCCTTGTTCTGGAACACTAGGAAGGCAGACTGGCCATTGCGCATGAAGACTTCCAGGGCGTTATCCTACGAGAAGGTGCAAGATTGAGTAACACACCCAGACAGCAGCCGTTCCCATGGCTCTCAGTGAGCGGGCTGTTTTTCAGCTTTGCAGATGAAATGGCTCCACAAACAAAGGGAGGAAAACACATTTCACAACAATTAAATCACACATTACATTTGGGCACCACGGTCGTTGTCTTGTTATGAAGACAGAAACTTGGTAAACGCGCAAATGGAGGAAATATTAACGTGTGTTCAGTCATTTTGAACCAAGCACTCGTGCCTCAGGGCAGGATCCCAATCGCTCCGGTCGACTCCCCCTTTATTAAGTCCTACCTGCAACAGGAAGCGCATGAAATGCGCCTCCTTAATGTCCTCATAAGGGTGGCGCCTGCACGAGGGGCCGCTGTCGGATTTGTCCTTGTTAAGCATACCGCAAATGAAGGAATCCCTGAAGCTGGAAGTGAAGGCAGGAGAAAAGCAGGATTTATCACCACGCACTCCGCTGGCGAGTTTTTATGTGTGCACAGGGTGAGAAGCTGGAAATAATTAGCTACAATAAAAAATATCTACTTTAATTGCACTGTGGCATCATCAGATTATGTACAGATATGGAGACCGAGTTCTTTTATGGAACTCAACCAAATAATATAGAAAGGAGAAAGTAAGAACAAGGACAATCACTGGAACAATCAGAAATGTGTTTAGTGTTTGTGTGTGGCAGTGCACATTAATGTTTACATCTGTTTAGCAGATTTTGTTCAAAGCACGAAACGGAGAGCAGAGTCAGCCACCATTCACTTACTCTGTTGGCTATGGGATGTGAACCCATGACCTTTTGGACAAGGGTCCTAACCTGCTGAACTTCACACTGCCCTGATGATGAATTATTTAAGGGGTTTCATTGATTGCAGCCTTGAAATGGTGATTTAATGAGAGGTTATTTCTCTCCGCCTGCTAAGGATGGTGTTGATAAGAGAGATATCAGGTTGCCCTGTCTGGTGAGGTGATGGTAGGTCTGTACCTGCTGGGGTGGTGGCATGTGCAGCAGACTTCTCCAGTGGAGGACACCGTGAAGCCCTCGCAGATATAGAAGTGGGCCAGGCCAAACATCAGCACCCCCTCTGTGAGAATGTGCCCATTGACAATCACCACGCCCAGCTTGCTCTTCACCTGACAGATCAGACGAACATCTCATCAACAGACAGACATCTAGCAGAATTCATCAACAGGTGAGCGGAATACAGCCAAGCTCTGCAGAGCAGCCATAGCGCTGTGGAGGGTGCCAGGGCTGTCATTGTATTCAATAAAACATTAACAGATACAAAAATTAAATGAAAGCCAGAAATGGCCAGTCTTCAGCTTCCTCGATCTGGGAGAACGGCTCGTCCGTGTCATGATATGCGCGTCATCACGGAGTGCTCCTTTTGAGGGGAGATTTCTCCTTTTTCAGAGAGGAGGTATCAGGAGATCCCTGGGCACACCATGATTGATTATTCTGAGTGCTCCATTACTGCTAACACATGGTGCACACGCACACGCACACACACAGTCCATGTATTCCTGTCTTTATGGGGACTCTCCATTAACTTCTCCAGGAAAAACCCTAATCCAACAATGACGGCCTTAACCCCCACCCAACCCTAACGTTAACCATAAGTAACCAAACGAATTACAAGACTTTTGGCTATTTTAGTTTTTTGTTTGCATTAGCAGATTTTTGTAAAATTGAGGTAATTCCTGTGGGGACTAAAAAAATGTCCCCATAAGGTGAAAAGTTACAGGTCCCCACAATGTAATAATTACAAACTCTCACACACACACATGGACTGAGCAGTACAAAATGCAGCCCCGGAATAAGAATGGGCGTTGGTGACACTTTCATTTGCATGACTAATTTTATTGTTCCAGTTCATTTCACAGAGCCTGACTGCACCTGGCCCCCTCCCTGCTATAGCCTTGGCCCGACCCCCCTGGGACCCTCTCCCAAACCATATGGGGCACCAGTTAAACACCATTAATACTGATCAATTCGGGCCCCCCGTCGCTGGTCCCAGTGACGGGATCCGGGTGGTTATTGCATGTATTAATCAATGACACGCCAGAGGAACGCTGCGAGCTCGATGTGTGTCTCCCAGACCAGAGCCCACCTGGTGCTCCAGCCCTTCAGTGCCCGAACGCTGGGCACACGCCAGCAGGCGTGCTGTTAAACCCGCACTTTTAATGCTTTTACACTCTTCACTCTCTTTTTAATTATCTTACTGGGGACAATATCTCTGGCACCCCGGTGCAGGAGGCAGTGGCGTAACCCAGCTCAGAGTGAGGTGATGGAGCGTATTCATACTGGCACAGCGTCAGCACTCAGTAAGACACTCATCTGCAGATATTATGGGCATTTTTAAAAAAAAAAATCTTTTCTGCTCATTTGTATGAAGCAGTGCTTCTGGTTGCCAAATCAGGGCGTTTCTGGGATTTGACCCTTAGAGGGGTTCAGTACCCAAAAAGTATGGGATGAAATCACTAAATAGTTTTGAAATAATCATGTAGTGAGACAAAAAACAGGGTGGTCACTGGGCATGCTAACAAAAACAAGTTCACCCTGGTCAGCCAGCAGCTCGCAAAAACGCATCCATGTCCTGGACTATAAAAGGTGAACGAAGGGTCACAGACTGAATAGCCACTGCACCCTGGAGACCTGCCTCAGTAAATGGCCGGCTGCGTTAGAGCCAATGTGCAGAGCGGTCTTAATAAGTAAGGTGCCAACGTCACGCCGGGAGGATCGCGGTGGCCTCTTCCGCCAACATCCAGCACCCCCCCCCCCCCCCCGCCCCCCAGCACTCATTCATTAGCGGCATGAAAAGGACACTTGAGTGAGTTGTCATTCTGCGGCCCTCTAATTATTTGCCGGCGTGGGGCGAAGCATCAAGGCAGCATGAACTGTGCCTGTAGATTAATGGGCATGAAAGGAGCGATTCATCTGACAGGCGTCGCAGCAGGACTAAAAACCTCTAAATGAATACAAGACAGTTGATGTCACCCCCTGCCGTTTTTATTAATACTTCTGTCAGGCACACGCAGCCCGACGCTGAGGCGGAGAAGGCCCCTCCGTCCCGGGAAGAGGTGGGGGCCTCCCGTTAGCGTGAAGCTGGACAGCTGCTGGCTGTGCGGGCCAATATAACGAGGGCATTCTGCCCCCTAGTGAGGTGAGAACGTTTAGGAAAACGGGGGTTTCCCAGGGAGATTTCCCATTGCAGCCTACCTCACATCCACATCTGTCCTGCTGTTTCGGGACCCTCACGGGCATATATGTGGATCCTTTCCGGACTGTTCCTTAAGCTCGGCTATCTCTGGAGCCCTCCCATAGCCTAGCTTGAGACCCTTTGTGTACTGGGTGACAGGTTCTGCATCACTGGCAGAGCACCGTCAGACCGTTGCAGAGTACTGACCTGCTCAGCCTCAGCCAGCTCCTGTAGCACCAGCTGCGTTGATGCGCAGAGCTCGGAGGGGTCCTCGACGGGCGACGACGGCTCCTTCAGGGAGGGGAAGAAGGTGAGCCGCTCGCAGTCCCGGGTGCTCTCTTCCTCCTCCTGGGCGGCCTCATATACGGCAAAGGGTTCTGTGTCTCACACAAGCGCACGCGCACACACACACACACACACACACACACACACACACACACACACACACACACACACACACACAGGGCAGCCTTAGTTTACCTAGAGCACCACATGGGACTCCTAGACTGAATAAATGTAAATATGATTTTCCTCAATAAACGAAACAGCAGGGGTCCACAAACTGTTGCATCCCAAGTGGACTTACTTGCGTGTAAAAGCAATTCCTGGGTGTATGAAGCTTTGTAAATGCAAAACAATCACTCTGCAAGAAAGCAAACTGTGTGTGCATGTGTGTGTGTGTGTGCTTAATGCCGACCCCACTATGATGGCAAAAACTGAAAAAGCAGGCCTTGTGGAGATACCCTGACAGGGAAACCCCTGTTTTTACATCATCTGCCTGTTAATGTGTGTTTTCCTGTTTCATCTGCCAGTGAAAGGGATGCCCCATGAGTATGGCCATATATCAGGTGTATATGGTTTATATGGTTACGAATAAAATCATAATAACTGCAAGTCCACGCGTGTGTATGTGTGTGTCTGTGTCAGTGTCTGTCTCTGAGTCTTTATGTCAGTGTCTGTCTCTGAGTCTGTATGTCAGTGTATGTCTGTGTCAGTGTCTGTCTGTGAGTCTGTATGTCAGTGTCTGTGTGTGAGTCTGTATGTCAGTGTCTGTCTGTGTCAGTGTCTGTCTCTGAGTCACTATGTCAGTGTCTGTCTCTGAGTCACTGTGTCAGTGTCTGTCTGTGAGTCTGTATGTCAGTGTCTGTCTGTGAGTCTGTATGTCAGTGTCTGTCTGTGAGTCTGTATGTCAGTGTCTGTCTGTGTCAGTGTCTGTCTCTGAGTCACTATGTCAGTGTCTGTCTCTGAGTCA
>JAODJU010000062.1:11926187-11949334 GCA_026776725.1 Gnathonemus echidnorhynchus | reverse complement strand
CTGTCTGTCAGTGTCTGTCTGTGTCAGTGTCTGTCTGTGAGTCTGTATGTCAGTGTCTGTCTGTGAGTCTGTATGTCAGTGTCTGTCTCCTGGTCTGTATGTCAGTGTCTGTCTCTGAGTCTGTATGTCAGTGTCTGTCTGTGAGTCTGTATGTCAGTGTCTGTCTGTGTCAGTGTCTGTCTGTGAGTCTGTATGTCAGTGTCTGTCTGTGAGTCTGTATGTCATTGTCTCTCTGTGCCCGCCATACCTGGCTCTGCCTCTGTGCTCTCGGGTGCTTTGCCTTCTTCCACAGGGTCCCATTTTGCTTGCAGACTCAGGCGAGATGCTGGGAACTGGAGAATGACATGGCAGAGCAGAGGCTCACAAAGGGCCGCCATCGCCAGCCACCCTGCCACCCACTTCGCCATGGCGATGCAATACCTTCTTAGAGCGCCGCAGGGCCTGCCTGCGAATCCTAGGCCTGGTGCGGCCGGGTCCCTCGGAGCCATCCTGCACCCAGCCGCGTGACACCAGCACCCCAGGCCCGGGTCCAAACAGGCCCCTCTCCCGGAGCAGATTTTCCTCCCAACTGGCCCAGCGCCGACTGACGCGGGCCTCCTGGCACCGCATTACCTGCAGGGCGGGAGATGCAAAGCACCGGTGTGAGTGCCAACCCATTGAGCCCGGCTCAGAGTGGCCAGCAGGGGGCAGCGGTGAGGGGGTAGGCACCTGGGCATGGTTCTTCCGAAGGTGCTCAAATATCTCCTGAGCAGTGCTCTGCTGACTCTCCATGTATAACAGGTACTCCTAGGAAGACCAAAGAGAGAGAGAAGGTGACGTGCATGCGGGCGCGAGACCCAGGTATGCTGGAAGGTGTGGTCACGTGACACTTCATGTGACCCTGGCTGCTCACAACACTGCCTTGACTTTTGCTGCAATGCAGCTCTGCACCCAATAACGGTACGAATTTCCCTAGGTCTGCTTGTGCTGTAGGTTTTATCGATGCTAAATTACGTCGCGTAGCAAAATAACCTACTGGCTACAGAGCGCACAATAAAACCTGCCTCCAAATCCAATTGTTTTCAGTGTGAGATAATTAAGTTAAGCTATAATATGAGCACAGCATGATGGGGCTCCTGGCTGCCCCCCTGTGTCGATGTCCTGCTGATATATTGCACTGACTGGCATTAGCCTGCAGGGGGCCCAGGCACGCACTAACAGCACACTCACATGATGCTCTCCTACAAGGTCATTAAGCCGCTAATCACAGCGGCAGGCCTGGCCAGCTAGTGTGCCGCTCCACAGGACACCGGCATAAAGAGCAGCCTGGAAAGCCCATTCCCTCAATCTCAGAGGGCCCCGTTTAACACAACGCTGCCCCCCGCTGGGTGTCTGGCTAAATTAAACACCGAGGAGGGTGTGGTATTGTAACAGGCCCGAGTGAGTGTGCCCACGACTCCGGCTACAGTTGGGTCTGCCTGGATCTGCGCGTCATGTACGCTACCTTATCAAGCATCGAGTGTTCTGGAAAGATACAGAGAGTCCCTGCAGAACCTACAGACACACTCAGCCAGCCTCAATAAAAGCAATGCATTAACTGAAAGCCGTGAGAAGATACACATTTCGCACATTAAAGGTTATGAAAATTGTCTCAGAGGCACTACCTAGGGAAGGGGATTCTGGGAAAGGTCATTTTAATGATGGGAATTCCGGGAAAGGTCATTCTGTCCTCTACATGAAGAATGACAGGTCAAGACATTGTGTTGTTAGGGAACAAGTGCTTAATTTTAACAGCCTGCTCATAATCCAAATTGTTTATTAAAAAAAACATAAGTAATATATAGCATTAATTACAATTCTTATTTAATAAGACCTCCTTTGGTTCCATAGCCACTCTACATTAAATATATAACTCTTAACAGCCCCTCTGCAATTAACATCATGCTAATTTACATTTTAATTACTTCCCAAGAAAACACTATCTTTGTTGATAGCACAACATAATGTCAACTTCACTGTACATAGTTTGTGGATGTGTAATGAACTTAACTCGATCATTAGTGATGTTAATCATCTTTCTAATATGCTGATAAAGATGATTATGCAAATGGAAGGCTGTTTTCTGAAATAAATCCCTTTAACGTTTGGGCTAAAATGCTTCGGAGGACATCTGCGATCGACTTTTACTATACAAAAGCAACATGTAACAGATGAGACAGATTTCCCAATTTCCTTTCAAATGGAAAACCGATGAACTGTCAAAGGCACCGCTGAATTTCCGACAACTGGGAGCAGACCAGCACGCACTCAAAAACACACACTGGTCTAACACAGCCCTCTGGTTTTAGGACCAGAGATAGAAAGTTCAGGCCCAAAAAGTACAAATCCAGACCAAGATTTTGTTTCAACCAAGCAGTTGACTACTCTTTGACTCTTTATACTCCATTGGTTGGTTGAAACAAAATCTTGGTCCAGATTTGTACTTTCTGGACCAGAATTTTCCACCTCTGTTTAAGTAACCACATCTAGTCCAGGCTTTTGTAGTCATCAGGAATCACATGGAGGTAGAAAACCTTGACCTAAACAGAGGAGTAACCTTCAGCAGAAATTCCACCGTTCAGCTACACAGCATGATTAACCCTTCAAATCAGAAATACACTGCAGCTTGGCAGAAACACACCTGAGCTTCCCAGATCTAGCAAATAACACAAACTGTCAATGCACAACAGCGAAAACCATAGCATTTTACTTGAGGGGGTCCAAGTACAAATCATGAAGAAATATTGTAACTGTATGGAATACATGAAATGTTAATGCATATGGGATCAGTATGTTAATTAATATATTAAATAACAGTGTAGTACTAAATTATTTGTGCTCCTTCAAGTAAAATGCTACCACAAAAACTCCACAAAAATTGTGTAAGGCATGCAATGTCATTACGTATAGTGCTCAGATGTAATGTTCTGTTATCCTGTCATAATCACGGCTGACACCATAGGCCATGAAACTGGGGGGGTGGGGGGAGGAGGAGGGGGGAAATACCTACAAACAATTTAATGCAAACTGATGAGACTTCATTAATAAATGCCTCAATTGTTCTGTAGTCATACATCAGTACTACATACCTGTTTCAGTGAATAATCCCCCCACTCCTGCCTTGAAATGATGCCCCCCCCCCTTGCACAGATGAGTTCTCAGGTGCATGGTTGACACCACTCCCAGCATCATTTCTGGGAATTCTGGCAGAGGAACTGTGCCGCCCTTTAACCATAAGCCACAGGGCTTTCATAAGTGTCAGCGGACAATCGCAATGCGCGATGGCAACTTCCACAACACCCAGTAAAAAATAAGCAGTAATAATCATCGCTCCCTTTTCTCTCAACTCCGAGTGGGACAATTTATCAAAACAACTGATAGGCTGTCAGGGGGTGATATGATAAAGAATAACACAAAATGAATAATGCTTTCATCAGATTGGGAGTTCCTATAATTACAGTGCCGTTTGTCAGCGAGCGGAGACAGCAGTTGTGGAAACACCAATTTCATGCCCTGACGGCTGAATGAGACCGGCGCACCTCCTTTTCCAGATGGCCACATCTTCACTGGAGGAGCTAATGATGCGCTCGTGTTTCCAGGGAAAAAACAACAAGGCGGCCGTCTTTAACCTTCAGCGGCTAACTGTATGTTCTACAGAATGTTCCCAGGGAAAAATTAACAAATATCAATTACACTGCTCAGTGAGGTGTAATCGGCTGTAATAATCTAAATGAATTTAAGGGAATAATTAAACAGACCCCAGGGCAAGCTGCCCCCCCCCTCTGCGGGACGACACAAGGGGCCATGTGCTCACCTGTGGGGGGCAAAACGTCGCACTACCAACCAACCGCTACAGCGTGATTGGTGCCAAAGACGCGGCTGCACACACACACCCACCCACGCGCCACATACACAGCCAAGTGCACGCGTGTGTGTTAGTGCGCGCTCCTGATTCTGTGTTCACACGGCTCCTCCAGTCAAACACTGACAGCCTTTTCCCTGCTTGACTGAAATTACCTTATTAATGATGTATGAGCATATATCCTAGTGCCAGAAAATAGTCTTGAAATTGAGTGCTGTATCTGGGTGCATGTCTCGCTGCATGGTATTACACTGACACAATCTCCTCTCAGCCAAAACAGAACATGACCCTGTCTGAATGACTGGGACATTGTATGAATTAAATATGAATGCTCTTTTAAGTGCCGAAAAGGCCAGCCTGCCCTTACCTCGGCACTCAGCAGCACCCCCTACCTTGGGCATGCAGAATGATTCCCTGGCCAGCCTCTTCTGGGCCGAACGCACCGCTGCCTTCAGGGGACTGTGCTTCCCTTGCTGGGCCCGGTTCAGCTTCTTTTTCTGGGAGTCTGTGGGAGTACAGGCAACGGGGGGGAGGGTGGGGGACACAGAGCGGCATTACATCAAGATCACACGGCGACACGTGTGTGAGCGTGCACGCTGCGGAGTGACCTGTGTGCCCGGCGTACCGATGAAGAGCTGCCACGCCTTCACGCCCGTCTCCTCCCACAGGGGGCTGATATCTGCCATGCTCAGCGCACCGTCCTTCCCACCAGGCTTTGCAGAGATATCGATCTTGTAGGCTTCCTCCAGCGTGGCTCGCCGCTCCGTCATCAGCCGCCCCCACATCGCTTCCGCCAGCGCCTGCAGCTGGGATTCTACTGCTGGGGGAACAACAGACAGTGAGCCAACTATGGGTACAAAGTGACGCATAGCACAGGAAGACAGAAAGGGAATTGAAAAGCAGAGCTTGGACTTGGCCATAGCAGAGGTGGGGACTTGAGTCACTGACTCGCAACTCGATTTGGACTCAAGTGTTTTGACTAGAGTCTTGACTTGCACTCTCCAAGGAAGTGACTTCTTCCCATCTCTGAGTATTAGTGTTACACTATGTGTCTCCTTATGTGTCTCAGTGAGGTCAAGGTCACTTTGTGTCCAGGTGTGACCCTGGTGACCCAGTGAGCATGTCTTGACCCTTGCATCCTGGTACCATCCCTCGAGCTGTAAGCCCTGTTGGGGCTCTGCTGGGCCATACGGGAAGTCCCGCCCCTTACGCTAATCACAGGCAGGACCAGGTCTTTCTCAGCATCTCTCACCCTCGGCGGAATCTGGGGCCTCACACATCACGGCCGAGGAACTGTTCTTATGCGGGAAAAGATGGCGCCAGATTTTCTTCATGTGCTTCTTGTGTGTCCCGCAGCCAAAGCCATCCGTGTAACTGGAAGTGAAGGACAGAGCTGCGTCAGAATCCCCTGAGCGGTGCAGTCCTGCAGAAAGGGAGCCCAGGCAGCAGGCAGCCTCACCTGCCCGATTTGATGAGGAAGAGACAGTGCTGGAGGCAGGTGAGAAAGGCAAGGCTTCCATTGTAAGTCGCCAGCACTACATCCCATTGCTGCTGCAGCACCTCCATGGCCTGCAGGACCAGCCGCTGCTCGTCCGGCGTCTGTCTTGGTCGTGACAGGAAGTACAGCAGGGCTCTGTTGATGCTGTTGTACAGGGCACTCACTGCTTCTTCCCTCTGACCTCGGGCCTTCTCAATGGCCTGACAACAGCAGGAGGGTTAACTAACTATAGGTTAGGCCTTCTTAGCTAGGTAAGGATTCACGGGAGTCATGCAAGCCATTTATGAGCAACACTAAACACAAGTACGGATCAGGCCACTGAAACAGGCCTCGACTGGCCCGTCACAGTCCTTAAGGTCGGTGTGTCCCCAACCGTCTACACACTTACCACTGCGATCTGTTCAGAAATAAACACCAGGAGCTTCTCTGGCTCCACCACAAACATCCCAGCATATAGTTTTTCCACAAGTTTCTTGCTGAAGAAGGAGACATTTTCAATCAGTGTAGTGACCTGTCCGTCTGGTCCAATGTCTGTGGAAAAATCGTCGTCAGGTCAATGTCTGTCCTGGCAACAGCGAAGGCAGCAAAGTGCTGACCATACAAAGTGTTTATCGACTCAATTTCAAATGACTACTTAGACTGCATAAACCGAACGTGCATATTAGACACATAAAAATCACGTGAGCTCATCATCATCGTGGGATCATGGGATTATCCTGGAAACATCATAAACAAGTGTGGGATGGTACCATCTCTGAACATATGTCCCTTAATGGCTGGAAAGTACCATTCCAGCCAAGTGTGCTGAGCATGTGTTACAAAAGGACCATACCATTTCTGGCAACATGGGTGCACTGGCCTTCCTCCTGGCAGGTCATGTGAACGATGTCCATGAGGAACTCCAGCATCTCTGTCTGGAAGCTCTGCTTCTGCTCGTGTGAGGCCACCTCGGGGGAGGACTGTGAACCGCGTCCAAGGTGACACGCAGCTGTTAGCAGTGCATAGCTGATGCACAGTGCCATTCCTTAAAATTGGGCAAACAGTGGCCCCTCATGGAGAAAATAAATGGCAGCGCTACACAGAGCCGCAGATTCGCAGTTATTCTGCTTTGACCTATATAGCATCCCCAGCAGTTCTGACAGTACTGTCATTATCATTCACACTCTAATGCAATTGAATCCAATTACATCATTTGAGGGTACAAGAGCTTCTCCCTCTGGGATGTGAGCCTCCTCTTGTTGTGTGACAGACACAGGCCCTAACCTCCCCCCCCCCCTTGGTATTCACACCCCCCTCAGTGTCTCTCACCTCCAGGAGCAACACCAAGGGGTGTGGCTGGTCTTTGGCAGGGATGTTGATCAGGCTGTCCATCAGGAGAATACGGATGAAGTCACACACCTGCTTGCGAGCTGGGTGGGCTGTCTGCAGCATGCTTTCCGAAGTCAGGGTATCCTGTGGAACCAGAAAAGACACAGCTGTGATCACTTCCTGCAGCCACACCTGAACTTCCGGTGGAAACACCCGAGACTGACCTCACAGGACTCGGGTGGGAACACGGTCCCCGCCAGTGAGTGCAGGAAGGCAGGAGATGCCCAGAGCGGATCCTTGGGGTACATGCTGTGGACCAGACAGAAGAACTGCATGACACTACCAGGGTACAGCATCTTCCAGGAGGCCTCTTCTTCTATCAAGGGCTTCATGAAGTGCGAAAGATGAAACATCAAAACAGAAAGATTACATTCTGAGAGAGGCTGAGGCATGTGACACTGCCAGGTGGGGGCAGCACTTATCTCACAGTATATCGACAGCGCTTAATGAATTAAAAGGCTTCTTCTCTAATTTTCCATGGATCCTAACCTCACTAATGATGACCCTGACCAGCTCCAGGAGAACAATAGCCACGTCAGCACACAACAGCAGCCCAGTGGTCCCATTAACGCAGTCGATCACCCCCTGTAGGACCTCGTCAATGTCCAGCTAGAGGTCAAGAAGAAGGACAGTGGTGTCTCAGGTGTCATGAATGCTTTCTTTTTTGAAAATGTGTATATTTTACATTCGATGACACAGACCACCAGCATAGATCAGGGGTCCCCAGTCACATTTTATCAGAATTTGTTCTATAGAGGTTACCTGTTCAAACAGCAATGGAAATCCCCAAGATTAATGAATTCTGAGATGTCCATCTCTATGTACCATCCAGCCACATCTGTAAACGACCATTTCTAGGCTATGAGGCCCATTACCTTGCCGGTGAGGCTCTCGAAGTCCCTCTTTCTCAGTAAGAGCACCGCCAATATGCCGTAGACCTGAGGAATGCCGACATGATGCAGCAGAAGCTTCTGCAGGACCCGAAAGCCGCCACATGTGCTGCTCAGAACCTCACAAGGCCAGGTCTGAGCTTTCAGGTTATCTGCAAGATGATTAGCAAAGAAAACAATGAAACGTTGGCATGCAAATGGGATTCTTCAAGCTATTAGCCATGATCCCCCCACCTCATTCCTCAAAAAAATGCCATGTGTAGGTACAGCACACCTACACTGGTCAATCAATATACTTATGATATACAAATGCTACATGTGTACCCACATATAACAAACAGATCTGCTTTGAGTACAAAAAGTGACCCAAAGGAACCAATGAAAGACAAATGGTTCTGCGGTACCCAAGACGACGGGTGACTCCCCCTGCAACCTCTGCAAGAGGGATCCGGAGGTCACACCCTCCCGGAATTTGGTCAGAAGCACCGGTGTGGACAGAAAGCAAGCGAGCAGCGTGAGCCCACGTAGGACCGTGCTAGAATGAAGGTGTTCCTGCAAGAAGAGGAGGAACCAATCCGGCCCAAGGGCAAAAAACATGTCCTCCTGGTTCCTGTCAGAACACAAAGCACCCAGAGATGTCACAGTGGGTGAGCAACATCATCACACCCAAAAACACAGAAGAACAACATCTGACATGACAACTTCAGTTTGAGTCTCCCAGGGTCACTAAGGTTTTAGGCTTGGGGGTGAAAGCCAGCTAGATTCTGAATGTGTGTCTTTAGTGAACCTGGCTATATAAATGGTTAAAGACACAAACCTTGTTTTGAGCAAGAGAACAAATTCTGATAAAGACAATAATATTTCACTCACTTTACAGGGAGCGCTCTGTCGGAGTTGGTTAAGGACAACAGCATTTCAAGCAATTGGTTCCGTATCCAGACTGATCTTGCAGGTGTTTGGCTCAAGGCTACAAAAATCAAGTTGAGGAAGTGAGTTTATATGACAGTAAGGAGGCTGATGGCTTTCATCTTCGATGAATTTATTCATCACGCAAAGTTCTATTACATGCAGAATCGACAGCAGTTTTAAAAAAAATGCTTCCATTTCTGAAGTACACCCACATTGGAATACGAGTCCCAGAGTGGGTAGCAGTACCTGGTGATGACATGTCAGCATCGGAAAATATGACGTTCTCATTCAAGGACGGGGGCAGCAGCGTGTAAATCATAAACAGGCCGAGTCTGGCAAGATGAAGGAAAATGTTTGGAGTGACCTTTCCAACCAGGCTTTGAAAATGGTGACATGAAGTCAACTCCCCCACCAGAGAAACACACATCAGTGACTGGGATGCTCAGCTCATTCCAGAGGACGAGAGGACAAAGAGCTCCTTACTAAGGCTCCTCCCCCGCCTCCCTCATGCTAATGAACGACAGGGCGGGGGGGCAGGAACGAGTCCCCCACCTGCACAAGTCCGTGGTGTTAAAATGGCCGACGAGCAGGAGCTTGACAATAGTGGTGATGATGGAGACCTGCTGGCACGTCACACCAGGCTCACTGAGAAGGAACAGCATCCTGTTCATCACGCCAAGGGAGTGCATGGCCTGAGCATTCTGCTGGCCGCAGCTAGGGGGCGACACAACAGCAGAGTTATGGTGAGGCCTGTCCGCCTGGCCGATTCGGCGCTGATGTTGACCCTGCTGCGTTCTGCAGGGAGTAAGAGTAGGAAAAGTCCACACAGCGTGTAATGGGGGTGTGTGGCTTAGCGGGTTCAGTCTCGCTGCCTGTGATCAAAAGGTTGCTGCCCAGCTTTTGGCAGAAAAGTCACTTCTCTGTTAGACACATGAACATGGCCTGCGATCTACAAACTGCTCCAGGAGTGCCAGATAAATTACCTGACCCCTGCACTCAAAAAACTAAAAATGCCAATAGTCTTGTATTTTGTTTGGTTACTTATGGTTAAGGTTAGGGCTGGGAAGGGGTTAAGCTTCTCATTGATGGGATTAGGGTTTTGCCCATAGAAATGAATGGAGAGTCCTCACAAAGATATGAATACAAACGTGTGATTATGTGTGTATTTCTCAAAGGAGAGCATGCTGGGATATGTGGAAAGAAGCATTCCAATGTACTTGTGCAAATGGCATATAAAAGCATCACTTAATTAATGGGGAGGGCAGTGCTTGAAGTGGGCCGATACTCACCAGTATACAGTATGAGGACTTCTTTGTGTTTCACTTTCAGCCAGTACTAAATAACAAGGGGATTACCAGCACCCGATTTCCCCACCCGAATTCCCCACTTCAAGCACTGCGGGAGGGATGTCTGTCTGGTCACCTAACACTGACCTGGTGATTGTCTCCTGATCAGGACATCTGCACTGGTACCATTTCATTACAGGGATGTGGAAATACCACACAGGAAGCACGGAAATTTTGCTCAAGTTCACTTGAATGATTTTATGTAAAACTAGGCGACTGTGAGAGAGCAACAGATCGGGAGCTGAGAAATTGCTTCATAAGAATTACCTGGGAGACTTCAGAATATCGGCAAAGTGATTTAACACCAAAAAGTCAAGGCTTTCTGGAGCATTCCTCCACACCTGAGGAGAAAAGAAAGGAAAGTAATGGTAATTACTTCAGCAGAAATTTCTATCCTAATTGCGTAATTCTGTTGTATGATGCCATAGTCTCTGACTGCATTGAAACATCTGCTAGTGTCACGCCCACTTTTTAACTGAAATCTCTAGCACTGTTACAGTACATGTAAGTAGATGGCCCACCATTACAATTACCCATTTATTACACTTATTAAGCAGACACTTTTGTCCAAAGTAATGCACAATAGTGAAAGCAGTGTTAGCCAGTCCTTGCAGCAATTGGGTTTAAGGGTCTTGCTCAAGGACCCAATGGTGACGTCACTCTGTTGTCAACTGGATTTGATACCGATAAGCTCCCAATCATGGGCACAAGTGGCACAAAGCCACATAAAGGCCCAGGTACTGGTTTGCTTAAACTGGGTATCCAGCAGAGTAAAGTCATCCAGCAAGTACCATAAGAAAGACAGCATCCTGTGAGCAGGCTTCCTGATTAGGTGGTACCTCAAAGTCACAGAGCAGGTCCTGGAAGGCGCTGAGGTTCAGCACACTAGCCGAACAGCCCAGTTCCATGGAGCCTGTGATGGACAGGAGCAGCTGGAAGGTCCGGTTGCTGATCAGACGGCTCTTCTTCCTTAGCAGGAAGGCCAGCATCTGGAAACAGAATATAGACTGAGCCATACGGGGGCTCATTGACCTAAAAGGACACATAGCCACACAGCTGACCTTCGCTGAGGTGTGAAGGAGCCTCTCAGACTCTGATACCTTGTATCCCTGGATCCTGTTCATTTCCCTCTCCATGCCAGGACTGGTACTCAGCACCGACAGCAGAACCTTAACAGCTGCGTACAAGGAGCTGTCATCCGACGCCATGGCAACAAAGCTAAGGACCACAGCTGGGCCTCCAATGTACTGGAAGCTGTCGGCCGCACTGTGAGACTGAAATGTCCGGACTCCTAAAAGAAGTTCCACAACAAAAGCACAATTAGACATGATGATGGGGTCCCAAGTTCACCATCTGTTTTAATCATCTTTGCCAGTATGAAGCTTTTAGGTACCTGGTCCAAATGACCTTACATGCTACACAAGCACTACAAATCATGATGCAAACATTAATTAGAACACCTTCTGTATGAGACAAGTGCAAACTAATTATAAAACAAACAGACTCTCAATGGCACCTCTGTGATGATAAGCATCTACCTGAATACCCGATCAGGGTGGCTCCTATGGTGCGAGATGTTCCACTGAGGTGCTGAGAGATGTTCTTCAGCAGGTAGACAGGAGTGCTACTATTACGTGATGTGATGCCCATCTGAAAAGTGCGAAACCATTAAGGTCTTAACGTTCAGGGTCAAAAGGCCTATGTGGAAAGGGACAGTGTGTCTGCTGAGTACCATTTTCATGAGTCTTTGACTGACCTCTTTGGCAATAAGGCGGCAGTCGACCTCATTGTAAACTTCTCGAACCTCAGCGACTGTGGTGACTATGGCCACTTCTGGGTTGATGCCAAACGAAATCCTTTCTTCAGCTACGATCTTGATTATGGATGTGTCATGGTTCACTGGAAACAAAAAAATGAACTCTTTAGACTCTCAGAATGCCGAGTAGAACAATGGGATCAGATCCAAAGGCCGAGGAGAAATAAACTAATGGAAAGCTAAGGCCTGCTTTTTTATTGGACATTCATACAGAGTTCTTGGGTATGGCTGCTTCTTAAGAGCTTCTGCACACACCTAATGGGCGCAGTGCCTGGTAGTTTCCAATGTACTTTGTGCCCTGGCTGTACATGACTTCTACAGCTTCATGCGTCAAGACCTCCTCAAACAAGTAGGTGGGACCAACACGCCAGATCAAGGAGGATGGTTGTTTCCATAGCAATGGCGTGCCGATGATTCCACACACATCGATGACTGCAGTGGGATCCATTGAGATGCACAACCCAGGAAACGGCTGAATGTACTTCATCTACCAGAAAAGTCAGACAAAAGAACTTACAATGGCATACTGTGCGAGACATCAGACTGTAGCTGTTCATACAAAGCTCTCCAATACAATTGGCTAAGACAATCACCTTGGATGTTCCTATCTTGGTTCCATTTAGATAGACTGTTACCCAACAGTTTTTCTTAATGTCCTTGGCAATGGTCAGGACCAGGTGGTGCCACTGAGCTGGAACCAGTTGCTTGGAGGTATTGAAGCGAAGCACAGCTGGCAGGGAGCTGTGTGCCTGTGCGTCTGGTTCCATCAAATCTGCAAAGGACACAGACCACAGGCCATCGTCACACCCACATCTTACCTTCAGGGATGATTGTGACGCGGAAGGCCAGCTAACAACTACACCACCCAAATGCAGACAACACAATTCATATACTATCTTTGTGGGGACTCTCCATTCATTTCTATGGTCATAACTCTGATCCCAACTATGACACCCTTAACCCCTACCAAGCCCTAAACTTAAGTAACCATAATTAACCAAACAAAATACAAGACTTTTGGCTATTTGAGTTTTTTTTATTGCATTTACAGATTTTTATGAAATTGAGTCTTGTATTGTGGACACCTGAAAAATGTGCCCATGATCCAGTGTAACCCCCCCTCCCCCCCTACACACACATACACACACACAAATGTCTACCAACACAATGAGGGATTCCTATAATAAAAACTTAAAAATAGGATATTTCTGCAGGGAATCAATGCACTTTATTCTTGTACTTTTACTTCCTGTTCCTTACCGAGAAACTGAAAGGATTCTTCCTCTGTCGAGACCACCAGGTAGCGGTCGGGGCAAGACACGCTCACTGTGAGGCAGGCGTACTGCAGCTCGGCTCGGGACATGTGCCGTATCATGGTGAGCAGCCGCACAGGGTGGGCATCACGGGCCGAACTGAACTGGCTGATGAAGAACCAGGTAGAGAAAGAGAGGCCGGCAGCTGGCGGGAAGCCACGGCAGTCTGCACGGAAGAAAAAGAGCAACGTGTCTGCGCCTGCATTTGTCTGCATGCATCTCCATTTGTGGTTGCATTTGCATCAGTTTACATCTGTGATCATCTGACTTTGTGTCTGCGCACATCTGCACTGGCATTGGCACACGTCTGTATCTGCATCAGTCCGCGTGTGTCAGCAAATGTTTGCATCTGCGTTCATTTGCATGTGCTCCCATTCAGCTGAGCACGTTTGCATCTGGATTTGAACATGTCTGCCTGCATCTGCGCCAATCTGTGTGCCTGCCATATATCCGCATGTGCGTCTGCATTTGTCTGCATGCACTGACTTGCATCTGCATCAGTCAGTGTGGAGAGCATCAGTCTTCAACCCTCACCCTCAGGCTTCCTATCTATGCAAGTATTCAGTTTGAGGCACTCAATATACCCAATATACCCTAATTAAAACAATTTAACATGCTCTCTTTTCTGTGATTATTAGTAAATATGAACAGAGCTGGAAAACCATTATGATTCCAAGATTAAAGAAAAATTGCTACAGATGCAAGAGTTCAAAGTCATCCTGAAAACAGCTAAAATGCATAGGGTCTGTGGTCTTACTACTAGAAAGAGTCACCTATTAACTCAAATAGCATGAATGCAATCCAAGTGAAATGGCAATCTGTGGACCTTACCACTTCCGATGCCACCTGTCTCTGTGGAGTCAGCGCTGACTCCTTTCACAGTAGCTACAGATGGAAGAAAGAGGCACCTGTGTGGATAAGATGCTGAAACTGGTCACTGTTCACGAGATCAGAAGTCAGACTTGCATGCACATTTGCGATAACGATAAGACTGCCAGCCTGGAATCTCACCCATATCCACTGAATCTCATGTCAAACTCCACAAATGACGGCATCGCGGTCACCCGGTGCGGCTGCAGGGTCCGAGGTGACGTCATGGAGATGAGGCTGACAACGCGGTGGTGAGGGATGGTGCAGTTGGGGGACATGGTCAGTAAGCTGTAGCTGTGTTTCAGCTTCTTTTTGGGGGCTTTGGTTTCTTGGCTCTGTCTGAGCTCTGCTACATCTGAGTTACACCCTTATTATAGAAAACAACACAGACGAACTATATTAATAGTCACAGAGATCTGTAAGTTTTTATCCACTTTATTTCCAGTGTTTTTATCGCACAACCAAAAATAAGAAATGTGCACAGATGAAGTAAAAGATTTCATTTTTAAATAGTGAGGATGAACATGGATGTATGAGAAGGTCGTGTTTTACCATTCTGGGCAGCAGGGTCCGTCAGTTCACTAGGTGTATCCTCGACAGCACACATCAACGGCTGGCCCAGGCACAGAAACCGCCTGCGAGACACCATGTGACGCACGCATTAACGGCAGCGTCAAGATGGGGGTTAGTCTGTGCCTCATGGGCATCTACGGAGGGTACAGGGCACAGGCACCCTCATACCTGAGACTGCAGGGGTTGATGGCCTGGGATGCTATCTTCTCAAAGATGCGCACCACTGGCAAATGTAAAGGGTCATCGGTGCCGTCCAGGATGTCCTGGCAGTGGGTCAGCAGTGTATCCAGAAAGCCTGATTCACACATGATCTGCCGATTCCTCTCCAACTTCACCAGCGACTGGATGTGATGAGTCAAAGACAACTGCACCTCTACTGAGAGCTGGCAGGGAGCGAGAGTCACCACAGAATATGTCAGCAAGTACGAAGTTACTGAATATATCAATGGCAGCACTAAGACGGCATGCTTGAGGAAGGGACTTTAACAAATAGATTCAGGGAGTTTTGAGGGAGAAGAAGTAGCTATTCTTGGAAAACAGCCTAAAACACATCAACCGTGCCTGTTTTACAAACACACCTGGATGTAGTGGATTCTCATGATAAGCACACCAGGGGTCTTTTATAAGATATATAGAGGATTGAAGAAATTCAAAGAAATGAGGGAAATACCTGTGGGTCTCCAGGGCAGAATATTTTCGGAAGGAGAATCATGATAACGTGGATGGCACCAGGATGAAGTATTGTCTCATCAAACCTAAGCAATCACGCAGATTTCACTGAGAAACATTCACTTGAGTAGCATAAACATCATAAAAACAAAAGTTTCAACGCTGGTTTACCATGAGTGACCAACCACCACCAACCCTCAGAACTGGCTCATACTAGTTGGCAAAGCATGGTGGGCCTGTTAGCACAAAATGCCTATTGAGTCCAAGCAACCAGAAGAGGTGGAACCAACCAATCAGATGTCTTGGTCCTGTCTCCTCTAGTTGCTTGGATCCACCTCTTCTATAATCTGATAGGTTATCTCTTTGAACCAATCATTTTACTTTCTGCCCTCTAAAATTTCCATGAGCCTGCTAAAAGGTAATGCAGGAGCCCCAGGCTACTGCCTATTCTGCCTATAGGTGGTACTAGTCCTGGTTGCATCACTCTCACTATCTCCTGTCAAGCACCACGTCCAGCTTATTGTAACATACCTGCTGTTGCAGCTGCTGGCTGCTGAGGACATGCTGTTTGTGGCCTTGCGGCCCTGCAGGGTGCCAGTGTCCTCTCCCGAAGCCTGGGCTGCGAGTGGGGCTGCATCCTGGACACCCGCCCTGCCCTCGGGGTCTCCCTCAGCATCCATTCCCAAGGCAAATCGCTCCAAGAAGCCCAGCAGCCTCAGGCAGTCTTGCAGAGGTACCGGCACGGCAGTCCTGGGGCTTGCCACTGCTTCTTTTAGCTGCCAGAAGGTCCTCCAGGAGCTGCGGCCGTGTGCCCCTGGGCTGTGCCCCTGCGGCTTCCCTGGGAAGCAGCCCAGGTCTAGCAGGGCCTCAGCCAGCTTCTCATAGTGGCCGGCGGCCCGGAAGCAGTGCTCATTTAGCTGGTGCAGCTGCACGGCTGTGGCCAGGGTGTGCAGTGTGAGGAAGAGCAGCTCCCGCACGCGGGTGGGCTCCATCGAGGCCCAGTGCCCCCCCACGGCTTCCCCCAACGCCCCTGCCATGTCGACCACGATGGAGAGCAGCCCGGTGAATCCCCCCGCCGCACAGAAGGCGCGCCAGCTATGCGGTTCGTCCAGTACCTTCAGGATGGACTGGGAAGGGAGGAACAGAGAGCAGGGAGACATATGAGGGAGCGGCTGAAAAAGAGCCCATCTGCACACCAAGCCCAGGTGACAAATCTGGAAATATAATCATAGTGTTTCACTTATTACAATTTTATATTGCGGGAATGAATTCAATTACTATCACAGTACGAATTCCAGTGAATTACAGTGAAAATTAAGAACGATTCAGAATGAATATATTAAAATGGGCATTAAAAATTTCCCCAGACAAAAATGTTCTTAATCATGTGGGGCCTCGACATCCATTTAAAATTATACGTGCACGATAAAAGCCAAATATGAAGTAGCATGAAATATTTACCATCAGATATAACCCTGCAGAGCATGTGTGCATATGTGTGTGCGTGTGTGTGTGTGTGCGCGCTTGCATGTGGGTGTGAGTGTGTGTATGCATGCCTGTATGTCTGCGTGAGAGACAGGCACAGACACAACAAATGGTGGGGGTACGACAGTGGCAGAGAGACGCCTCGCCGCGTCTCTAATTCACTTAACGAGGAAAGATGGGTTTTTCCCAAGCGCTTCAAAAGGGAGCGGAAATAAAAGCCGGACAGATATATAAATAACTAACGTGTTACTTCAGAGAGTGGTTCGTGGGGGCTGAGCAGAATCGAATTAGCCTTATTCGATTTAGCGCGATAATATATCAAATGGGTAATGTGTCATAAAGAGAGGAAATGTGATTAACACCAATAGAAGTAATCAGAATGGCTCTGACACATCGCAGCAGAGGTCACACTGAAGGCCCCTAACCTCGTTATGCCCTCATCGCCTCTGAGTTAGCATCCCCCCTCCTCGGATCTATAAAAACCGGATGTATACAGTAACTCGATAAGTTGGTTAGACGTAATCGGATTTATTTTGCGTGGCGTGATGTGATATAGCTCATAATTTGGGTGTGTGACACGGCGGGCCGAGCGCCCTAATGGGCCAGCAGCTCCGTTAGCAGCTACGCCTGTATTAGCGAATCAATCTGAATTTGTGCCTAATGCAATCAGCCTCCTGGCGGCAGGCATAATAAATTCACTGGCTTATTATGTTTTAAATGTGTTACAATTTGTTAAAATTAGACATAAAAACTGAGTTTGCACATCAATCAGAGTATGCACGCTGAACGGAGTTGGGGGGACGATGGTGTCACTGGATATCAGGGGCTGCCTGAGACCTGAATGGCCAACAATCTTATAATCAAGTCAGTCCTGTGAGTCATACAGATAAGCACTGAATTCATTTGAAATACATTTACAGACACGTCCTTACAGACATATGGCTGGCCTGCGTGTCTGCAGCAGATCACGCACATATGTACACGTACCTTAAGCAGGTCTTGCCTGAGGTCCAGCTCCGCCTCTGTAGAGGAGCACAGGGCCCCGATAGTGGAGCTCATGTATTCCTCAGGATTAATTTGAGATGCCTGCTCCAGGATGGTGAGGGCGAGTCCTCGCAGCTGTCCATCATTCACAAATATCTTCACGTAGGGGATCATCCCAAAGTCTCTGATAAACACTATCAACAGGTGTTCAAAGGTAGAGATATTCTCAATAAATATCCCCTCAATATTCTCGTAAATAAAAAATACCAGTTGTTAAAAGTACAAAGCTCATGAAGCCAGTCAGTGACCCCAGCCTATCATGGGGATAATACTGCCAGATGCATTGAAAATGAGGTACGGTTTTACAAGAGCGGCTGTTAGCTGCGAAGCCCTACCAGTATTCCTGACCGACTTCACAGCTAGCGCTGCCACCACCTTCAGCATTTGACAGGTCAGAATCTTCTCAGGAAAATCATCAGATGACCCAGCATTTTGCCCTAAAGATGGTGGAAAATTCGGCGGTGAGTTTTTCATCCTCACTGTGCCGAAGGCCAGACGACCCATACAGTTTGTCTGTGAGAAAGTGTTCAGCACCATGGGAGAGTGATCAGAGAGCAGGGGCCCACAATCAAGAAAAACGTCTCACCAGCCATTAACTAATAAGACATATGTATGGACTGTATACATGTGTAAATCTATGTAAAGACACCAAAAGTGCAACATTGAACATACATAGTCAACAGAATAATAAAGAGTTTAAAAAAATGTGTTGACAGTCATGTAATCAAACATTTAGAAGATCGGAGCAGATGTTCCTCTCACAGCATATGGTGTAGCAGAATGGGCCTGCAGGACGTACCACTCACGCCAGCCTTCCTCAGCAACTTGGCCTGCTTCTTCAGCTTCTCCAGCAGCTGCTGCAGGAGCCCGGCATCCCTGAGCACGTCACAGAACAGCTCCGTGTGCAGGACCAGGCCGTGGAGGCAGCCCAGTGCAGCAGTGTTGAAGGGCACTGATTCGGCCCGCTCCAGAGCCCGCACGACTTCCAGCAGTGCCTCGTGTGGTATGTAGGAGAGCTGCAAGACCACCATCTCCAGCAGCTCCAAGAAGACTGTGTGCACCGCAGGCGGCTTCCTGCTAATACAGCCCGCCAGCTGGGCCAAAGACTGCAACGTCCACTCCAACAAGAAGAAGTTGGCCTTGTCCCACGTCCAGATCTTCCGGACCGTTTGCAGGATTTGGGAGCAGGTGTGGACGTTGTCGGAGCGAAGAAAAGAGGCCTGAATGATCCGGAATGCCGTGAGGTTCTTCACTGAGCAGCCTGGGGAGACGTAAGCGGGGGGAGGCGTGGGTAACCTCCTAACTGCCAGAAGACTTTAGAGACATTTTACCAACATGTTTATTTACGCGACAGTCATTGAGGCACTGAGTGAGAAAAGCACTCAACTGAACTGGGGTTTGCAGGTTGGAATCGACCACATTCTAGTAAATAAATGTATCAGTGGAGGCTAATACAATCCAATTTCATCCCTAATTAAAATCACATCAGAGCAAAATGAAATCAGCAGAGAAAGGCCATGCTTCATCCCCTGTGTGGCGAGGCACCCTGTTTGTGATAGATGGCTACTTTGCGTGCCGAAGCAGAGAATGAATGTGGCGCCTGCTAATCGGGTTACGGAAACGCCGCGCACTTCATCATCCCCGGCGTAATTGCCCCTGCCGGCCTGCCGCGGGTGTCCCTGCGTTCCCACCTTTGGTGAGAACCGGGTCGAACTTGAAGCCTGGAGGCTGGGGGTTGCTGACGCACAGCGCCACCTTCAGCTCCGCCCTCCCGTAGAGGGTGAAAGCCGCCAGGAGATCCAGGAAGTCCTGCACAGCTTGACGGTCCTCGGCCATCACGCCCCCCTCGCAACTGCAACACAGAGATGGGGGCTTTGTTCTCCCTGCAGGTGGACCAATCCCGCAGCAAGGGCCTTGGCCACCCTTAGGCCAGAATTCCACCGAGAGCGGTTGCGCCGCCTTCCGGCTGCGACGCAGTCACTGCAGGTGATCACCTCCACCCTTATCCAATGCTCATGATTGCACCAGAAGTTACAGGATGCGGCTTAGAAGAATCCTGGAAGAGGCTCTTTGCACCACTTCCCTAAACATATGCATGGGTCTATTGTGCTGGATGTAACTACTGGAATGCTTCTGACAGCAGTTCAACCTGCCAATCAGGTAGCGCTTTCCTCATGAATAATCATGAGTTCCCGTATCCACCCTGCAAAGCACCCTGCTTCTGAAACACTTCTGGTGGGGGGCTGAGGACGTGCATAGGATGGACCAAAACTGTGTCGCAGCCAGAACACTGCACAACTGCTGTAGTGGAATTCTGACATTACCGTATCCCCACCAAACTCAGCTGACTAACGTAACACTGGGATGTGTGGAAAGTAGATTCAGGTATCTAAAGACGGGACTCCTACACTTCAGCACATACACCTGGACCATATTCTGATTCTGTAGACACAGATTCACATTCTGTTCTCTGACCTGTCATGGCTCTGCGCTGGAACCTGAAATGCAGCAGGTGGTGTGAGGGACGTGTGTGAAAAGGGCTTCCTGGGTGTAACATGAACCCTCAGAGGAAGCTCGACCCGGGTCACGTTGACTCACCGAGACATTATGGTCTGTAAAGCCATGTATCCTTCATTGTTTTCAAACTCTTCGAAGAGTGACACATCATGAGGGTAGGAGTCCTTGACGAAGCTGAAGACGCCGACGGCCACCTCAGCCAGCAGTGGCCCAGGAACCTGATCTGGGATCTTCAGCAGGTTCTGGATACAGATCTTCATACAGTTCTTGGCTGCAGAATAAAAAATTTATAAATAAGTCTCCATGTTAGCAAACAACTTGGCACTAAGAACACTGAAATATGGCATAAGTAACACTGGTAACACTTTATTTGATGGGCACAAATACTTAGTAATAAGTAAGTTACAACTAAAGGACAAATCATAAACAAATCATGAACAAATATGTTGGTCATTTGAGATGAAAGATGCATCACAATTCATTAATGATGAACAAACATGAGATCAGTATTTCACTTGTGTTATTCATTACTTGTTCCTTCAGTAGTTCCTCAGTAGCTCCTTCAGTAGTTCACAAAGTTTTACAGAATTAACAGATACAGTAACAAATACCGTAACTGCTTAAGGTAAAAGATGCGTCACGATTCATTGTGATGAATTAATATGAGATCAGTATGTACCTAAGACTTAGTTCATGGTTAATTAATTAATAAATAATAGCATAATACTATATGGCAGAGGTTCTGCGCACTAACACCCATTAAATTGTCCAGAGTGTGTAGGCCACGAAGCACTGCACTGAGCCCAGGTAAACAGGTCATAATCAGAGCTCTGAAGCAGCAGGACAAGGCAGAAATGCACCAAGCACACTCATTGTCCTGTAATTGGGATCCAGTGGCTATTCACGCAAGACAATAGTATTTAGCATACAATGTCATTCAGAAAATACATTCTCATAATCCAGCTCCAGGTTTGCAAGCAATCACGTTATTAACAGCTGGTCAGTTAGAGGTCTGTATAAAAGTCAGCGGAAGGTCAGTGTGTCACTGCTTCAGGCTTGAGCAATGGTCATAGAAAGGTCAGTGTGTCACTGTTTCAGGCCTGTGTAAAGGTCACGGGGAGGTCAGTGTGTCACTGTTACAGGCCTGTGTAAAGATCACGGGTGAGGTCAGTGTGTCACTGTTACAGGCCTGTGTAAAGGTCAAGGGGAGGTCAGGGTGTCACTGTTACAGGCCTGTGTAAAGGTCACGGGGGAGGTCAGTGTGTCACTGTTACAGGCCTGTGTAAAAGTCACGGGGAGGTCAGTGTGTCACTGTTACAGGCCTGTGTAAAGGTCACAGGGAGGTCAGTGTGTCACTGTTACAGGCCCATGTAAAGGTCACAGGGAGGTCATTTAGTCAGTAAAAGTATTGTAGTGTAAGCTACACTCACCACGTAGAACTGGAACAACATTCCTGGTCTGGGCTGCGGACACGGCCCTCAGCACACGTGAAGCCCGCCGCCTCCACGCTGAGCTGCTGTGTTCCCACAGTGAGGTGAGAGCGATGATGAGACACTGCAGTTCTTGTGTCTCCACCAGGGTCTCAACACAGTGCACCTGTCCACACAGCTGCAGAATTACCTGTGAAAGAGCCAATCAGGGCACACCATCAGCTTTAAGCTAACACTGTACCCTCCTCAACACCCAGCCCGGAACAGATAACACTGCAAGCAGCACATAATCCCAGGGTCCATCACTAACAAGAATTAAAAGCTGCAATGAAGGAAAAGCTGTAACCTGAGTGAATGTGTCCTGGAAGGAGCACAGGGCTGTGTTCTCCTCAGCCCTGTCCTTTCTGGGAGGTATGACCACGAACAGATATAGGCACTTGACCAAAGCAGATAGCAGCTCAGTCCCAATAATAGCCCTCACCACTTCCTGAAAGCACCAACAGAGGGGGTCGAAGCCAGCTGACAGAGGGGCAGAATATGACATTCCTGCTAAAAGTTCATTCACTCTAATAAAAATATGTGTCCTGGCAAAGTATTACACAACACATTATGACAAGGAGGACTAAGAGGGTTAATTTGCAGTATAAATTCAGTGAGAACCTGCCTTACCGCCATTCTGTCAACACAGACGGTATTAGGAAGCCTTTCATTTACTCACAGGACTCTGAGCAGACAGCAGTGACAGTGCGTGTAACAGCAGCCAACCCTTGCTGTCTCGCACTTCTGCTTTCTCCTGAAAGAACTGCTCCACTTCAAACCGGCCTTCCTCTGTTAGCGGAAAATAGCACCAGCCAATGAAATGCAACAACTACACAGTCCCAGCATGCACTGCATTAGGTAACACATACAAATGCTTCTTTCAGTAAGTATTTTGTGAAATTAAAGGCTGTCATGTATTATTTTGCCCATATCACAATAATATAATGTATATAAGCAACATTATGGACTATCTTAGGACACTATGAATCTCGCATGTGTGTTGCAATCCAAGGAGGCGGCTGAAAAATCCCAACGTAACGAGGGAGTGAAAGCGCTGCTGACACATTCAGCGTGTCGAGCACAAACACCCAGCGGAAAACAAAACTAGCTCACTTCCCCAAAAAAAGTACCTGGGCCTCACATGCATGGTGCCTCTCTAAGCAGATGTGGAGCAGATCAGAGTGATGGGGACAGATTGTGATGTACATCAGTCACATACCACAGCTGTGTCATACTCATAAATACTGCAGTAAAGTGACACCTACCTGCAGCGTAAGATGGAATCTTCTGGAGATCAAACAAACACAAAATCTCCAGCCTAGGGCATAGTACTGTAGAGAAGTGTGAGGTCTCCATACCTGCAGGCTGTCCTGGCAGCTTCTGCTGGACATGGGAAACCACGATCTGAGCACAGCGGTATGCGAGGCCCAGGAGATCCAGGCGGTCTACGACCCCACAGCTCTGAGATACCTGGTGTTTGGGGGGGGGGGGGGGGGAAAA
>JAODJU010000062.1:11907413-11926087 GCA_026776725.1 Gnathonemus echidnorhynchus | reverse complement strand
GAGAAACTTTTACCAAAGATCCCATGCTGGTTTCACTTCTCTATTATAGGACCATCAACATATCAAATGAAGCACATCAACACACCATCCTACACAAGAGGGAAAGTGATAACAAGTCTGACATGCTGGGCTCTAATGGTAAAACAGGGCTGCAGGGTCACATGTGGGAAGATACCAGGCCTGTCCAGAACAATGAGCTGCTCTCAGACCTAAAATTGCCTTCATTCAGCATCAGTGCGTCTGGTCAAAGACAGCCGGCTTTTAATAACAGAGAATACATCTCCCCTGTGTCTTATTGTTCCTTCTTCGAGAAAAGTTTCAAGCTGTCATAGGCTACTTGGGAAATCTGAACCTGACTGAAAAACTTCAAACAACACACAGCCCTAACCCCAAATTTAAACTAGCACATTCATAAAGACCCTGGTGTGTCTCAGATCCAGCCACACCCTTTGTACCTGTATGAAGAGCGGCAGGATTCTGATGATCTCGTCCTCCGGCACTGAGCCCCAACCCCGGTCTCTGCCCCCCAACTGGGCCAGCTGGTCTCTGAGGGCTGACTCTGGGTTGCTGGCATGTTGGCTGGCTCCATCCGCACTGCCGCCTGAGACAGGTTTTGCCAACTTCTGTGGCTTATCTACTGCCTCCATGTTTTCTCTGCTAAGCCGCAGCAAAATACAAACATGTGACTGCTCCCCCCCTCGTTATTCATTTACTGTTAAAAATAATTACTTACTCACAGGATGTATAAACCAACACAAAATCGCACAGTAAAAGGAGTCAGCCTCAAAATGCCAAAAGACTCACACCAAAGATTCACTGCACTTACACAGCCCTGGCTGAAACATGCATGCTTTCAGAGGAAACCAGCAGCTGGATCTTGTGCTGCCTTCAGCTTAGGGAAAATTTCTGGTTCCTGAGTCGTTCTAAGCTATTTAGCGTCAGCTGTCTACATTAGTCCCTGATTTGATCTTGTGATGCACAGCGGCTGCTTAATTTTGCTACAAGAAATAGTCTGTAATACCAGAAAAATCTCTCTCTGTACATTCTGCTGGGATCCCTGTTGTTTCCTTTTAATTCACTACATCACTGAATCTGAGCTTATGTACAACTTACTTTGGAACTTTTTCACAGTCATCTTATGCAAATTGTGAAAGACTCTTTGTTTCTGTCTCTACGAATGAATAACCCCTGGCTATAAAACGTACATAATAGGAAGAATTCCTTCTTCCTAGAACATATTCTGGTGTAATGGTGATCTTGTGACACTAGTTAGTTCACTGCTTTGCTTACATTTAAAATGGACAGTAACAGAAGTCTATGTGCGAACTGAAACAGAACTCTATATGTGAACAGTAATCCCAAGAATTCCCTTTCCTGCAAAATCGTGTTCCTTTGTGAGAGTTCTCCATTTACAGGATGATAATGCAGTCAGACTTACCTGTAGGTTCATCTGCACGTGCCTTGGCTTGTAGAGGAACAGGGTTGTTTGTCAGGAAATACTCTGCTAATCCAGAATCACAGCATTCCAGAGACACAGATGGAGCAGTAAAGCCTGAACGTCGACCAAGTAGTTGTTCTTTCATTAGCTCACTGGTCATGTGTCTCCACTCACCGGAAAAGCAGAAGTAGAGAGCTTACATTTCCTCCACTGCTCTCCCCTCATTTTAATAAGCCATAACGATAGTTACTCATTCACTTAGTGCTCTTCTGCTACTTCCTGTTTATCAACACTTGTACAGACAGCCAGTGAGCTCAGACAGCTACAGGGGCTCTGTCACACTGACAGCCATGGTCAATGCAGAAAGCTGTTATTACTGTAACACAACCATTTGAAATAACTTTAGTTCTTTGTCTCATTACTAAGGTGTACAACCACATTAAATAACACAAAGGACATATTAGACAGAGATGTCTTTCAAGATAATATAATCATAATACAAATATGACTTGCACTGCTATACTGCAATTTGTATTTCAGGTTATCAATTGGACAAATATAAAATCCATAAATGGCCAGAATATATATATAAAAAAAAAAAAATCGACAAATCTCTAGCGACCTCTATCGGTAATGTAAGTTAACGTACACATTTTTCATTTTCTTTTTCCGCTTAGGCCTGGGCAATTATTTTCTGTGGAGGGCAAATCCAAACTTCACCATGTTAGACTGGGTCATTTGCAGAATCACAATCATAATTCTTTACGGTCATTACAATTTGTATACAAAAAGAAAAAAATATTTGGGTCACTTCTGATTCAATCATCAGTAAATAATTGTTATGATTATTTTTATGTCCTATGAAAGCTACAAAACAAAACTTATTATTTTGAGACAGGTCGGTAAAGAAGTAGCGGTTGTATTTGAGATTATACATGAGACTTAAATATAGAACTTTACCCGTTTTTATCATGTCAGTGATCGCGCAGGGGTCAGTAAAAATGGCGCCACGGGCCAGATATAGTTTGTGCAGAGGTTAAATTAATTATATATAAGCTGCCGGGTCCCTCGCAGCAGTTTTCACCGTTAAACTCACTAAGCACGTACAGTACGGGAGCATGTGTGTTTAACAAATGTATTATGAGGGTGGAACAGTCTGGTCCGTATTGACACCTGTTTTGTCTCGGTTCTACGTCGGATACTTGAGTTAAACGAGTTCCGTCAGTCTAAAGTAATAAAGTGAAAATTGCACAAACATGTAAAAAACGTGCAAGCAAAACGATAACGCCTTGTTTTATTGTTATTATTATTTTGTATTTGTTAATTACACAGAATAACAGCATTCCTGCTTCATTGCTCAAAATACATTCTGTAAACAACCCAACCCAAACCGCGATCAAACCGTATATTATCACATCGACCTCATATTTACCTATATACCTTTTTTAAAAGTAACCCCCACGTACGACCCCTGAAATACGAACTAACCAGAAGAAATCGCAAATATATGTCGCTCCCACCAGGGGGCACTGCAGAGTGCGCCAGGCTTCGATCGACCAACCAGCAATAGTAACAAGCTACATACAAATACCCTTAAATTACATAAACATCATGTCAACATAAATAAACGTCATAGACAAAATAGAAGAGAGTACACATACCTGAATAATGAACATTGAAAAGACATGTACAGCATATCTGGGGTGACAGCTATAGTCTCAGTCACTTTCCTTTCCAAAAGAAAATGACGACCAACACGAAACCCTCCCTTACATAAAAATATATAAAAGCAGGACTTTAGGTGAAATTGATCATTCTCTAACATCTGTTACACTCATACACAAAGGATGAATCATTCGTGCATTTAGAGGGTGTGGTTGGCATTAAGTACCCATCTACAGTATGAATTCCGTAATTTTAACATTAAATTTTATTTTACATCTCGTCCATCGCAGCCCTTCGCAGCTTTGTTCAGAATAAACGGTTGTAAAATGGATATCGTTATAATATTATCTTATTTTACTTGCAGAGGAACAGGGCTGTTTGTCTATATAATTAACTGTTTAATGGTTTGCCAGGTACTCGAACAGGAAACCAAGGCACGCTTCGATGCTACAGGTGTCAAATTTTAATCTTCAGATCCTGTCAGCTTTGACAACGCGGCATTTAATTATCCAGAAAGGTCACAACAGTAGAGGTGGAAGGTTTTGTTTCAACCAACCAGTTAAGTGACTTTGACACTTTATGCTCAACTGGCTGGTTGAAAGAAAACCTTGGTCTGGATTTGTACTTTCTGAACCTTAACTTTCTACCTCTGCACAGCAGGTGCTTTATAAATAGCGTATACGGTCTTTTGGCGTGATTTTTCCAATAAACGGTCAAACCTACAACACACATAAGACATAGGCTCCACGCATCCACAACTTGGCAACCCTGCACAGAAGGCGGGGTTTATGCTAATTTAGCGCGCCACGTGACCACGACGTTCTCTGCGCGAGATATTACGAAGGGAGTGGCGAGTGTGAAAGGCACGTTTTCCAGTGCAAACAGATCAGCATGCGACCTAGCAGATGGGCGGGAAGAAATGCAGGAAATTAGTGTCTTCATATTTCACCCAAGCAATTCCTGTTCATTGGATAAAAATACCCTTAAATCATGAAGATTTCCCCCGTCGCGGCAGGTAGCAGCGTGGAAGTCGGTGACATTTTTGAAGCTATCCAGAAAGGCGACACAGAGCAGTGTGCCCGGCATCTAAATCGTGATCGCGGAACTGTCAGGCAGACAGGTGAGGACTTCTAATGCTCAGCGCTCTCAGTTCCTAGCTGCCGCTGCCAGCGACCGGCATCTATCCACCCACTGCATTGCACGCTCCCACATTGTTAGTTCACTGCCTGCACTTTATTAACATTATATACTGTATTATTGTAAATCTGTGCATTCCACATAGCTACTTCATCCACATATTCACTTATTTATTATTAGGTCTGCTTATTCTTATGTTGCACTTTTATTATCTTGTCCTGATGTTTGTCCGATCCGCCGAATGACCCGTCCCGTTGAAGTTACCAGTTCTAAATGAACTGGTAACTGGGAGTCATGTGAATATCTGGAGGATCCTTTAATTACTAGTTTTCAGTTTTCTCTGTCTGTGGCATGGGCGTAAATTATGGGGGGATGGAGGGTCGTAACTCCCCCCCCCCCCACCAGTAATCAAAACCAGTCAATACAAACCCCCTGAACCCCCTTGAATGGGTGGAGCCCTCAACCCCCCGAGTGCTCAGCCCAAAATAATGCCCTTAGTCTGTGGTATTGTTTCTCTTATGCTCTTAATTGTTTATATATGCAATCCTGCTCTCTTGAGTAGGAAAAAATGCAACTTGATAGCGCCCACATACAAATACCCAGTACTCCCGCGGAAAAAAATTAAGAGACCACTATGTATAATTTGAAACAAATCTGTATTTTTAAATCCTGGGTTTATTGTGATTCTGCTGGCAGAAGGCTATGCTGAGCAGCAGGTTGCTTCCAGATTATAATTTTCTAAGAAAGTAGTACACAAGAACGAAGTGAAGCAGGAGATGCTGGGAAGACCAGAAACCAACCATGTAACGGGCTGGAAGCGACTTTCTAATGCCAGAGGTGACCGTTAACTTATCTGACAGTGACTCATGAATCGGAGGATGACATCAAGTGACCTTCAAAAGGAATGGAAAACATTAGGTGCAGGTGTGAAGTGCACTATTAGGACAGCTCATATCAGGCTCCTAGAAGTAGGACTGAAGTCCCATAAAGCAAGGAAGAAGCCTTTCATCGATGAGAAACAAAGAGCCAGAGTGTGTTTTGAAATATATATATATATATATATATATATATATATATATATATATATATATATTCACAGATTCATACCCATAAATAGAGAAATTCGTGAAAAAAAAATTGTGCTGTGGACTCTTGATTTTTTTCACGGCTGTATCTGCGCTTTATTCTCCAGCCTGAGGAACAATACCATGTCCTTTTATATAATTGCTGTATTCTTCTGATATATGAAACCGTAATGATTATTTCCTAAATACACAAAGCGGTGAATACCCACTGTTTTTGGATCGATAGGAGGGTCACACCACAAAAAAGCCATTTCCGTTTCCCTTTCTTATATGCATCCATTATTCATTACTTTAAAAGGGTTTGAAGGTTGACTGCCATCTGAAAGTGACAGCAGTCCTCATCCATGGGGGGCCAGGGTCTGTGTTTTCAAGTCCGATTTCTGATGTTCCCCTAGATCAGAGGTGGCCAGTCTTATCCGCAAAGGGCCGGTGTGTATGCAGGTTTTCACTGCAACTTCCTAATTAGATTACTAATTAGAGGACTGATTGGCTGAAGAGTCCTCAAACCTGGGTTTGAACAGCTGACCTATAGGTTATCCCAAAAACCTGCATACACACCGGCCCTTTGCGGATAAGATTGGCCACCCCTGCCCTAGATTCCTTTCAATCCTGTCCCAAGAACAGCTTCACTGACCTCTGACGCAGTGAAATCCATCATAGCCTCTGGCCCAAACACAGATCGACTTCCTCGCCACGCCATGTCTCACTTACCCCTTTGTTTAGGGTCAGCTAAGCGTTTTTTTTTACCATGGCTGTCTGGTCTCTATGGTCCTTAACTGCATCAGAAGCTTTGGCAGTTTTTTTGGAGCCTTCTGATGGGAGGTCTGCTGTCTGTCTGTTGGGCTAGGCTGGGGGGGGTTCACTCCCCTGCACTTTGCCGCTCTCCAGGGGAGCAGGCCACTGGCAGACCTCCTCCTGAGCCATGGGGCTGATTGCAACGCCGCATGTGACGCAGGACAAACGGCCTTCCACTTCGCCAGCAGGTGAGTTCTAACGCAGGATTTCGGAGTCATCATAGCATCCTCTATATGTCAGAAGACCTCGGGGTGAAGTGAATGGCAATGCATGAATAAGCCGTAACCTCGCTAAAAGCTACACAGTCACTCATATCTGTTGCCTTTCTAGACAAGGTAATGTCCACATCATGCATCAAATGCTGCAGCATGGGGTGGACCTACGCATCACAGATCTCCAGGGAAAAACTGCCCTGCACTACGCAGTCTCTGGGGGGAACGTGTAAGTCACTCTTGGCATGGATGGACTCCCTTCACTGTCCTCCATTTCAAATCCCACGCGCTTCCTTTGCCACATCCTTCTGACTATCCTTGCAGGCTGGCTGCCCAGTACCTGTGGGAGAGAGAGACGTTCAGGTTTTCCGACACTGATAACTTCAAGCTAACACCTCTGCACCTGGCAGCCTCCACGGGGAACACGGACATGGTCAAGTATTTGCTGCGGAATAATGTGAGTCCCTGCCTGACCTGGATGCCCAAGTGCTTGCAGGATCTGGCCCTTAATGATGTCAGAGTGGCACTCATTCTTGTTTCATATTAACTTTGTCGATTTATGCCCTATCTGTAGATGTGCAAAGTAAACATGCTCTGTAATCTTTCAGCTTGTGGGTTCTGCTTGACCTTTTGTATGGCAGGTTGAGCCCCGAGACTGTAATGCTATGCATACAGCAGTAAATATCTCCGTTCTGTGGTTTGTGGGTAGCGGTGTGCTGTGGACGCTGCTGACCACCAGGGGGCGACAGCACTACACGTGGCTGCGGAGAGGGGGGCCATCGAGGTGAGCTGGTTGCTCTTGCAGGAAGCCGGACTGCATGTGTTACACCTGCAGGACAACAACCGGCTGACTCCTGTGGACCTGAGCAGACGGGGAGACACCTTCAGGTACATACGCCAGCACGTCCCACACAATGGAGGCAGTGAGCATGCCCACATGTGCCGTGTTGATGCCCACTGTATAATGTTGTGTTCTTCTGTTTCACTGCAGACACCAGCAGCTCACTGAACTTTTTATGAAGTTAATCAACAAGCCCCCAAATCACAAACCCAAGGAGTCGCGTGGTAACTACCTGTTTAAAATGCTGATTTTGTCTTTCAGTTTAAAAATGGAAAAACTGCATTAGGGGAGCCTTTGAAATACTCAAAGGAAAAGAAACAATTTGACATCTGTGGTACCTTCTGATTAACACAAGAGGGCAGAATACACCTACTTAAAGTGCCGTACTGTTTCACTTCACTGCAGTTTCTCCAGTTCGTCATTCATGTCATGCATGAGTGCCTCATGTCTGCAGCACCCTATCAACGATGAGCACATGAGCTACTATCCAGTAAGCCTGTTGTCATCTCCTGTGTTCAGGCATGTACTACTGGGCACTGCTGTTCCCCACTCTTGGTGGAGGCGCCATCTTCCTGGTAGCTGTAGCACTTGGAGTCTATGGTGGTCTTGTCTGTGTTTTGCTCTTCCCCTGGCTGGCTACGTGCATCTTCACCCAGTATCACAGGATGAGCAGCTACCAGAGGTGAGTTACACTAAGTCCAGGCTCATATGAGCAATGCTGATGAAAATATATGTGGATTTAAGCTGCCAGCTCAGCCTAGGGCCCAGTTCGCCATCTCGTAGTTCTGGTTGGCAGGGGCAACTGTGACCCCATCCTCTGGAAAACCTGCATTCTGCTGAGCCGACAGACACAAAAGGGCAGGAACACGCTGGTGTTGCTGTTGAGTCTGTTTCTGGTCTATTCCAGGTCTCCTAACCCTGTCTACCTGGGTACCCTGGCAGCTGGTATGTTCCACTCACTGCTCTGCTTCTTTGGAAAGATCATGCCTCATATCCTTTGTCATAACGGCCCTCATTTACCCGCTCTCTTGCCTTCTTGAGTCACATGGTTCCTTGACGACAACCCACGCATCAACTCTTCGGATCTGCTCCTCCACACGTCCATCATCCAGTTCTCAGCTGTGCTGTGGCTTTTTCACAGACTCCTCATCAAGGACCCTGGTCACGTGCGGCAGGCAGAGGCCGATCCCCGGTTCTCCAGGGTGACCGACCTGGTGGAGACCAATGAAAGCCTGAGCAGGTTCTGCATCTACTGTGAGGTAGGGGGGGCAATGCAGGCGCGGGTGTCACAGCAGACCTTCCTCGCTGCCCCTCGGATGGCTGAGAGCCAGCAGTGCCATGCTCATGGAGTTTTACTTAGACAAAAATGTTCTGAGGGCAGAACTAAAATGATTGGTTCAGAGAGATAACCAGTCAGATTGTAGAGGAGATGAGTCCAGGCAACTAGAGGACGAACCAATCAGATGTCTTGGTCCCGCCTCTTCTATCTGCTTGGATCCACCTCCTCTACAATCTGATTATCCCTCTGAACCAATCATTTTTCATTCTGCCCTCAGAACATTTTTGTATAAATAAAACTCCCATGAGCCAGTGCTACCCAAGTGCAACTGATTAGCGCAGCGAGTCCCTGTCATTGTGGCACTTTTGAAGCTATTTGGTTTAAATGCAAAGAGCCAGTGCTAATTCTTTGAGATCCCCATGATGTTCCACAGATGTTCCAGCCGGATGGTTCCAAACACTGCAAGCTGTGTGACATGTGCATCCTGGAATACGACCACCACTGCCTGTTCCTCAACCGCTGCGTGGGCAGGGACAACCGGCGCCTCTTCGTCCTCTTCCTCCTGGCTATGGCTGTGGCCCACACGCTCTTCCTCCTTGCGGCTGCCCGTTACCTCTGGCACAGGTTTACCGACGTACCGTTGGCCACGGAGGGGACCGTGGCGGGCGCAGAAATCTGGGTGCTGGCTCTGTCAGTCATGAACTTCCTCACTGGCCTGTGGGAGACCTGGCTGCTGAAGGAACAGTTCCAGACTCTCTCCATGGGCACCTCTACCTACTTCAAACACCCACCTCACCCACAGCGCCCACCGAGGCAGCGCTGGGCATCGGTCATCTCCTACCTGATAAGCGGGCGGCTGTATAGGCATCAGTGGCGCCGGTCCTCGGTGAACATTTAGGATGGAACTCTTCACAAGTCAGGTGGTACCTGCCCGTCCATCCAGGGATCAGTAACACACACGGACCGGACCACGCTCCCCAAACCCATACACACCCCACACACACACTTTACTTACATCTAGTGTATCATTTTGTCATTTTAGTTGCCTGGCATTAAATTGTGTTCTTTTAAGTAATTCATTAAAAAGTGTTTATTTTAGGAAAAATGTATTATTTTTTAAGAATTGTTAGTAATTTTAAATATTTCAAAAATATTTAAAGCATTTTGTGTATGAAACAATGACCTGCTAAGTTTGACTGTGCTGTTTTTTTCCACTGTAAACCTTTGAAATAAAATAGTGTCTCTGACTAACACGCAACAGCATTCTGTCTGTCATATGGTACAGCTGTATTTCACCATACTTAACCATTTCATAATGAAATGCAGAGTGTTCCCTTTTAATATTTTAGTAACGTGGAAATTCCATGATTACCTCCATGGGCTGATCAACCATTTATCACAGCTGACCAATAAGCTGTGACCCTTACACAGCCCTAGGATCTTTGCAGTTTGTCCTTGGGACCCACAGTCGGTTCATGTTTTTGCTCCCTCCAAACTCTCTGAGGACCTGATTGGGAAACACTCCTCTAAAGGCGAGTCGCAGCCACAAACTGCAGCCAGTAACGCGGCTGTGAGGAGATCCAGTGACATCAGGCCAGATCTTGCCAAATCTTTACTGGCAGCTGATGGTTGAGATTTCATCCCAGCCAGTGATCTTCTGTGAGCTTACGCCAACCTCGCCACCATCACTCACTGGTCCTGCCGAATGGGAGCTACGCCCCCATCCACACTGGCGTATTCCTGCACTGGTACCTGTGGGACTGGGATGGTCCAGTGCCAGCAAGCTAAGCCCCTCCACACTGTCCGGTGCATTCCCCTCCTTACAAACTGTCACAGCCGTCTGCCTGCCTGCCTGCCAACCATCCATCTAATTACTCCCATTAGTGAATTAAACTGTACCTCGCAGCCTAGTCATGTGTAACACCATGACTACGGCTTCGGGGCCAGTCAGTAATACACGGTTTATTCTGCGGCTGTGGTCACCGTAGCCCATCACGTAAGTGCGTGTGTTCGGCCTCCTCTCATGCCGCATGAATTCACCAACATATAAGTCCATCAACATGGCCAAGAGCCTTTCTGTTACAAAGGGACATTTACTTTCAAAGCAATGCGATGTCATTTATTACGAAGTTGGCTGTACCCAGAATTATCTCTTATTTAGGACTGATGTTTCTGAGAGCTCTTGGCCAGTGGCCGTTTGGGGAAGGCCTGGCCGTTTTCACTTCTGTGTTGCCGCCTTTCAGTTCCTGGTATTTTCTTGGTCTGAAATCTGGGATGGGCTCTGGCTTCTGTGTTCAGCTTCTCTAAGGGAAGCGGTCATTTTGGCGTCACCACCGGGGGAAGTTTTCTGAGAAAGGGACACAGCGCCTTCATGCATGGCCACGCTGCCACCGGCTTAACAGAGAGGCCACCTTCGTCCCTGGGACGCCTCACAGTCCATGTGGCAGCGTCGCGAACGATTCCTTAGACTGGACCCCCTCCGGTCCAGAGCATGCACACACTTCTGCTTTTCCTTTCACCAGTTTCACTCCATCTTTCCTCCTGATGTTCTGATGCACCGGACACGCACCGAGCAGCATGATGAACCGTTCCAGGAGCCTGATGGGAGGGAGACAGCACAATCCCCCAGGTACCACAGCACCGCTCTCACGCCGTACGCCGTGTCATTCTCTCTCCTGTTACCACCCTGTGACAGCTTGGCATTCAGCATCAAGTGGCACACCAGCAGCACGACCAAACGTCAGCCACCGGTCACTAAACACACGCTAATATTGTGTTAATGATGTTTTAGGAAACAGCTAAGAATTTGCTAAAAAAAAATTTTTATTGGATGTGATGTGGGGAACAGCGAGAGTGACGAGTCAATGATTAGCTAGTGCATAATTAGGTTGAATGAAATAAAGCTACTAGGGTCCAGAGATCCCCCTCCCCCCACCCTGTGTGAACCTGACCAGGATAAACGGGTAAAGGATGGATAGATGGATGGATGCAGGGATGGAATGCAGCTCCAGGCCAGTCAGACTGCTGACAGTGCTGATACACTGGCTATACTAGCGATACACAGGAAAGGGGCCAGGGAGGGAAGGGCCGATGGCTGCTTTGATAGAGAGAGAGAGAGAGAGAGAGACGAATGGGAGAGAGGGAGGGAGAGGACACACACAGGGACACAGATATGCAGGGTCAATTAAGAAGGGGGGGAGGGGGGAAAGCTGAGGGAGAAGGCAGAAGTGGCTCCGTTCCCCTGAGTTATGGATGGTGGTCACCCTGCATTGAATGCCTGCCTGAGAGCGCAGGGGCTCAGCTGTGGGGAAATGAATAATGCAGCAGAGGGGGGGCCTGCGGGGCCGGGGAGGCGGGGCCTGCAGGGCTGGGCCGGCGGCGCACAGGCAGAGCGGCGAACGAGCGGAGGGCAGCGAGACGGGATGGCAGCTTGCGGGGCCGCACTGTGAGGGAGCGATGCTGAGCCCCCGGATCAGGCAGACCCGGAGAGGTAAGCGCTCAGAGAGGTCACCCCCCCCGGGGGCTGGGGGCTGCCGGCACTCTCAACGCCGCTTCAGGCATCGTCCACTGCACACGCATGATATTTGCAGTGTGACAGCAGTCTGCATGCGATTCCACGTGTCATCCTGAATCATTCATATTGCGGTGCGTGACTTCTTTGCGAGACACCCCTGCATGATCCATGTGTCTAAGGTCTCATCAATACCTCAGTGCCAAGGGAGGGCAGTCTTACTATCTATGATCCCTAGTGCTATCTATTGAAAGGATTATGTTCTGTTTTAATGGACTTCTGGCAGATTATACTGATGAATATGGACTTGAATTTTAATTGAAATTCCATACCTGCCACACCATTTTTCCCCAGAACTGGGCTAGTAATAATATGAAATCCATGTGCTGTAATCCACGTTTCCATCAGAGTTGCACAGATGGGTGTGTCAGCAGCTACCTGGGGTCTCTCACAAAACCTGTCCTGGAGGGAAAGATCATTGCTTTTGCAAAACCGCTAACCAGCCCTAACTGAGGTGTCCTACCTGAAACCCTTGACTGGCATTGTGATTCTGCCTGGCTGAGAATATTGCAGTGGCACATGCGTGTGAGTCTGAGTTTAGAGCAAATCTCTATCACTGCATTACAGCTGCAAAGACAGGATTCTGTTTTCTGCATTGTTGGCTCTGAGCTGTGTACCAATGTGGGAATATGTATTCAAGAAGTGTTTGTAGAGATGAAATGTATGAAATGTAGAGGCTGGATCAAAAAGTGACGGCTGCATCCAGAGGAGAAGGGAAAAAGCTGCTGGCCTCCCTGAAATTGCTGTGCTGTGCACTGGACTGCATGAAGGCAGCTCGGACAGACTGGGGTTTATCAATGTGGAATTCAGTTATGCAGTTGAGTACAGGGTGTAGACTTTGTGGCAAAAGCAGATTTTTCAGCAACTTTAAGCTGGCATCAGCAAATATCAAAAGGCTTATTCCTCACTTCGACCATAGATGCTTCTAGAAGCAGCGGGAGCTGCGCACACATTTTATCCACGTTCCTCTTTCACTCTCAACATCAACAACAAAATCTTTTCTCTAAAATGGAAAACCGTTGAGCTGTGCATGGAGCGTCCGGTCACCAAAGCAGGCACCTGCTGTGCGCAGTCCTGAGAGCCCCTCAATGCTGTGCATTACATAAATGGCTTGACGTGCTGATAATAGCCACAAGTCCTCCATGCAATCAACACCCGTGTGACCGATCTCCCTGACGTATATTAATCGCTCAGCTTTTCTGGGTAACCAGGCGGCTCATGCTTCATTCTTCCCGCATAAACGCTGGTCAGACCCGCACCTTTTGAGTCAGCACACGATACTTCATCTCAGATAGTAAACAGTCAGGGTGGCAGTTCATCACAGGCCGAATAAGTGGTAATCGTGACTCTGCAATAAAGCAGGACAACTGAGAACCCCCCCGAGAGAGGCCTTCACCTGCCGTCAGCACGGGGAACAGGAAAACCATCACAGGTCTCCATCTGCTGTCCTTAGACATAACAGCTACCGAATGTTCTGAGTGATGCCCTGAAGAAGCTCTGTTTGGGACATCTTTTGTAGCGCAGTACGCTCTTGCTTTTTACACGCCTGGAGTCTTAAAAGCACGGGCTGAGCGTGTAGTTTTTTAAGGTGGGCCTGGTAGGCAGGACGGCCTTAAACTGAAAATTGATGGGTAAACTGAAATCTAAAAGGAGAATTTTGAGTATTTCTGCCATGGTGCACAGAATAATGGATTCCTGTATGGGCTGTAGAGCAGAGTGATGCAGGGAAGGCACGCCTACCTGTCATGGCAACCAAATGCCTTTGCGGGATGCAGACTGAGGTCGTGGGGTGTGTGTGTGTGTGTATCCAGCCAGGTCCAAGAGCATGGTGATGGGGGAGATGTCCCGCGGCCCCGCCAGCCTCCAGGAGAGGGTTCTGAAGGCCGGCTGGCTCAAGAAGCAGCGCAGCATCATGAAGAACTGGCAGCCCCGCTGGTTCGTGCTATGGCCCGACCGACTCTGCTTCTACAAGAATGAGGAGGAGACCAAGCCGCAGGTGAGCTTCTAGCATTCCCCGTGTCCTGACCTCTGTGGGGGAAAACAGCCACTGGTGATATTCAAGGCAGATAGATTATCAATGGCAGGAAGTATTTAATACTCCTGCCCCAGAAAACCTGAATGCTGGCACTTCCTCATACAAATTCCCGAGTGGGAGTATTAAAGTATATCTATCTATGTATCTGGGCCATCTGCAGAGCAGCGAGGCTAAACCAGAGGTGGAAAGTTTGGGTCTAGAAATTACAAATCCAGACCAAGATTTTGTTCCAACCACCCAGTTGAGTTTTCTGTGACTGTGACCCATTATGTTCCACTGGTTGGTTGGAAGAAAATCTTGGTCTGGATTTGTACTTTCTCGACCCGAACTTTCCACCTCTGGTCTAAACAACATGTAAAGTCCCTCAGAGATCCTCAGAAAAGATGTGCCAAAGCCTCACCTTCCCCCAGGGCCCTCTCAGGGTCTGCACTATACAAGTATCCTGTTGCCATGGTGAAATATGGGGGAAGGGGTGTGTGTAATAAGACTGGTCACGTAGCTAATGAAGCAGCATTGACCACACCCCTTGTCGGCACTGAGCTGCATATAAATAAATATGAAGTCTCCCAGCCCTTGGGGCTGGCAGTGGACATTCAGGGCACGGTGGAGCTGCCTTTCTAATCAGCATTCCCAGAACATCTGCTCCGTGTGCTTTGCATCAAAGCCATTCCGGCACAGGACTCAGCAATTCCTGATACGTTTTGCCCATTACAGCTAATGTTGCCGGGACCTGGGGTGTCTTGGCTGCCCAGCTGGCCCACATCCCCCCAGGCTTCGGCTCCCCCGGCAGCTTCTGAGTGTAGGTTTGCCTGGACGAGCAGATGGCTCGTTTGCTAGGTGGGAGCTGGACTCTCAGCTTTATGAGCTCTTGACAGCTGAGCCAAGAGACGCGTACGGCATGCAAACAAGGCAGCACAACGGAGAAGCCCAGGCCCTCCATAATAGCATTAAAAGCACTTCACACTGAACACATGCAACCACAGAGGGCACTAATGATGTATTTTGCTATGTTGGTGCTACTTTTGTCTATTAGAAGTATTGTTGCAACTTCACAAAAGAAGCACAGTGCATCTGAGATCGTGAATGAAGATTCCCTTAGATCAGTCACACATTCTATCACCTTCACTACTTCCTTTCCACAGGGCAGCATTCAGCTCCAGGGCAGTCATGTGACAGAGCTCTCAGCCAATCCTGAGGAACCAGGCCGCCACCTATTTGAGATCATTCCAGGTAAGCCAGTCTCACAGCTGTGCATTTCCAGCTGCCTTAAAGCACATTCTGCAAGCTTTACTTGCACATTCCTACGCTGCTCAGCTGCACAGTGAAACATGTTACAAATTATCTCCATTTGTAAAAGAAGGTAAAAAGAATCCAGACCAAGCCTCAGTACCCATTTCATCATACAAACAGAAATGAGACTTGGCTCACTGGAGCATAAAAACACAGCTTTTAATGTCAATGGCTGGACATATATTAAAACAATCCAGGTCAGAAAGGGAGGGGAGCTGAACCCCTTGCTTCTCTCAAGCAGCCCTCACAGGGGCACCTGCTAAGTACCATTAAACACCGAATGACCACAGACTGGGTGTATACACAATGCTCCAGGCAGCTTAACTCCTTAGCATCCTTTACTCTATAAAAGGACAAAAGAACGACTGGAGGCACTGGTCACGAGAGCTGAGGTCATTCATTTCTCTCGGACCCAAACCTTGAGAATTCCTGGATTAAAATTTTTTAGAGCACTAAGACGATCGAAGCATTCAATTAGTCTCCTTCCCATAAAAATCTGCGAGATGGGGCCTAATAAACAATGCTAAATGGACGTTGGACATCCCCCAAAACCTGGCATTGTGCACAAAGGTGCCTGCAGCAAAGCCAGGAAGAAAAGAGCCCTGATAACACACAGATCCATAAGCTTGAAGTAATCCTAAACGTTCTTCTACTTAGCTCTTACAGGCCTCAAAGATTTAATGGACAGATGCATATCTATAATGAGATATATATCATATTATTTTTATTCCAAGTGAATGTCCAGTTCAACAGCCAAATAAGGGGACAGAAGCAGGAACTTGAACCTGTGGCCTTTGGAGCGCTAATCGACTGCAGTACCTACTTTTATAAGATCAACCCCAGCCTTCTGTTATCGGGAATCCTGAGGAATCCGGAAGCATAGCCCCTTGTCCATCAAGCCCAGCTATTGTACATGTCTGCAGTATTTACAAAAATATTCCTCATGTGTACCAAAGGGACAGCTACGCCAATCAATGTATTAAAAACATGACCGCAGTACTGAGAAACATGGAACAGTCTACCATCACCTCTAGGCATAAGAATAGACCAGACCTGCGATAACAAGGGTGTCTGAAGGTGATGAAACACAGGGCAAATTTTTGCGCAATGTTACCAGCAACTGGGTGAGGCAAAGGGCAACTCATATGGATCTGGATGATTGCGAATAGTTGCTCACTGCCGATTCAAAATTTTCAAATAGAAATTTGTTGCCTAATATCAATGGGAAATTAATAGGGTAGGAAGTCAATCAGTGGATGACTGCGACGTTGTGGCAGGTATCGTGCCTGCTCACTCATTTCAGATACACCCTTAGTGATTTTCTTCTGGACTCGATACTGGAAAAGACTGACAAAAAAAACCTTTAAAAGTAACAATTAATCACTCTCTGGGCACTTCAATCTACTATACATTTAACAAGGATGACAACACGTGATGGAGGGACTGTCGTCTGATGAAATGTCAGGGCTGCTATTGACCTCTCTTCCCAGTTCAAGCATTTCTTGTAATGCTGACCATCTCCTAATAGAGTGTTTCCCAATCCGGTCCTCGAGAACCTCAAGACAGTCCATGTTTTTGCTCCCTGTCAGACGGTCTGGGGGTCCCAGACGATGGGTGGGAAACACTGCCCTAATACAGCAGTTGATTATGTGACATGCTATGCAGTTTACCAAAGAGCTAGTGAAAAGGCCAATAAACTAAAAGGTTAGGGTTGGCTCAGGGTGCACCATAATGTACATTCTTCCATTTACAGCTATCGTAAGGGTTTCTGCAAACTGCAGGTGCAGGCATCAGTGCGCTGTTCTGCCTCGTCATCGCACACTGACCAGTTGCTGAAGACGACCAAATCTATGCCATTTGTACAATGAAGGCAGACCCCCCCAGTCTCAGAGAGGCCACTCTGCCTGTCCATTGCATCCATATCACTGCTGACTAAGCCAATGAATGCAAAGTTTGATAAAGCCCCAAGTCTGAAGTGGCTCAACCAATAGCCAATCAGAAGTCCATCAATACGATAAAGGGGTTTAATCAAGGAAGGAAGGAATGCCAGTGATGCCATTTTGTACTTATTACATTAGAAGAGAGAGCTTTGTGCTAAGCAAGCAGAGAAGATAAGCAGCCTGCCAAATAGATGGGTTTCCCTCCCAAAATATCAGCATAGCATTAATTTATACTGCACTGCTAAAGGGTCTGCATTCAGCCACTCTCTTACCAACCTATTAATCTGTAAGAACTTTAACTGCAAATATGATATGTAGGAACCTGAAATTCAACTGTCTACAGAGAGCTGGGTCAAATGTTACCAGGATGTTATATTCTAAACTGCTAAAACATGCATGTAAACATAAGAATGTTACCAGGGCAGGCTGCTAAACGTATGTGGTCCGTGCTGTTAGCGGGGCAGGCTGCTAAACGTATGTGGTCTGTGCTGTTAGTGGGGCAGGCTGCTAAACGTATGTGGTCTGTGCTGTTAGTGGGGCAGGCTGCTAAACGTATGTGGTCTGTGCTGCAGGCGGAGCTGCCGACGAGGCCTTGCTGCTCATGGCCATCTCTCACACTGACATGGAGGACTGGGTGAAGGCCATCCGCCGTGCCATCTGGGCCCCCTTTGGAGGAGGTATGACCACCCCATCAAGCCCATGCACACACTGTGTATTATGACATACAAACACATCATGCGTTGCCTACTATATGGGACACTAGCTGGTAATGGGTGTGACCTCCAGTGTAGATCTCAAACCCAGAGACACAGACCAGATGGGGCATAGGTATAAATAACTGGATAAAAGGGGGTCTTGATCCTACTTAGATAAAAATAACTAGTATAAAAGGAGGTCCTACTCAAGTTAAAATAACTGGTCAAATGGGGTTTGGGTCCTACTTGTTTCAAGTTCTCCTTCATGTGAGACCCTGAAGCACATGTGTCTCCACAGGAATCTTCGGCCAGCAGCTAGAGGACACAGTGCTGTACGAGAGACGTTTTGGGCCGCGGCAGGCCCCGCTGCTGGTGGAGCAGTGTGTGGACTTCATCCTGGAGCACGGCCTGAGGGAGGAGGGGCTGTTCCGCATGCCCGGCCAGGCCAATCTGGTGAAGGAGCTGCAGGATTCGTTCCACTGCGGGGACAAGCCCCACTTTGACAGGTTCACAGACCATCTGACACAACTGCAGCATTGTCATTGACTCCAAAGGCCTTCAGAATCCTGTCCACTCAAGGGCTACTTTATTTGCAAATTAAGTATGCATTTATTACCAGTGTTGGGCATTTCAGGTCCAGAAGCTACAAATCCAGACCAAGATTTCCTTTCTACCAACCAGCTGAGTTCTC
>JAODJU010000062.1:11875483-11901005 GCA_026776725.1 Gnathonemus echidnorhynchus | reverse complement strand
GTGGGGCCCGCCCCCCCCCCCCCCCCCATGTGCGATAGAGAAGCCCAGGACCACGCTCTCCTGTCGAGTCGCATGGCTACCCTGATTAACATACATTACAGACAAGCTTGCTCCTGTGCCTTTGCTCAATACGGTCGCACATGTAGCCAGTTCCACCTGGGCAGACGCGGAGGAGACAAAGCTGGTTATAGCACAACAACGGTGCCCAGCCATAGAAAATCAGTTTAGTTTATTAAAAAAAAAAAAAAAAACCAATGTGGATTGACAGTACCAAACATTTTCGACATATACATGGCAAAGTCCACCACATGCTACACACATAAGTACGTAGAGGGTATTGCACATGAACAGTAGAAAAACAAACAAAAAAAAATACATGAAGTTTTTGTACTCATCAGTGAAATACACAATGTACAATAGCAGAAGTATCCTAATATTGACAATTGTACAATTTCAAATAAATAAATAACGAAATCCTTTATTTCACATTTGTTTTCTCTAGCGAATCTGGGCAGCTGAGTTTATGCAGGGACTCAGAGTAATTTAGTGTGAGGTAGTTCATCAAAGTCTATTTTTAATTGTGATCCAACACCCCCTAATGCAGTGGGGAGGCAGAGCTCTGACTGCACCAGAAGGGGGCTCCAAATCAGTCACGAAAATAAGAGCACAAAGACAAAATCCATGAGGAGTCCACCCTTTTCAGAGGTACCCCGGGTCACAGACCAGACACACATGCCAAACGTGTACGATATTGTGCTCTGACACACACATCTGCTCCAATCGGATCTCCCTCAGCCCTCCAACACAATCTGGCATGTATCAAGGGATTTGAGAAAAGTCGTCATACTTCAAAAAGAAAACTACTTTGATGAAAAACCTGACCAAACTGCCCATGGTATCTTAAAAATAACTTTTAAAAATGCTCCATGACATTTTGAAGTGTCCCTTTTCCCTTTCTCAGATTACCTTTCCCAACCGTTGGGTTCGTCGAAGCAGTAAAAAAATAGATTTGTACTAGCCGCCCTAAAATGTGAGGGAATAGCGGGAAAATAAAACAGCCGTTCACAAATTCAGACACAAATTCTCACAAAGCAAATTCTTGTCTCCTAGTCATTCAGGAATGAATGTGCAGCAGCTGCAGGCACTTTTCCCTTTAGTAAGTAAAACAAGCCCACTTTGAAAGGATGCCGTTACTGCGCTGGCTTCTCGTATCGTACAGCTTCAGCTCCTCCAGTCCGGAGCTTTTTGTTCGCCGTAGAGCAAATCAACACGCAAAGAGCGCAGAAGTGAAGCTGCAACCACTCACAGGTCCAGTGTTTCATTAAATGAATCAAATAAAGCACTAAAAGTGACACATAACTGTACTGAAACTCAGTTAAAACACTACTTTAATACATACTTGAGCCACCATGATACTGTTATAAAACCAGCTAACAGGATTTCTTTGCCAGACTCCCACGCAAAACACTGGAACCTCAGGATCCAAACCTACGATCTGGCCTGTTACCAAGCAACGCAATAGCTAACGAACCAGCAACCGTTGTCATCCTCTGTGACACTTGAAGGTTATTTACAGGTGGCTGCCACCAGCAACTCCCAGCTACGCAACTCGCCACATTGACACTCGTCCGTACGGAGCCAAGCAGCTCAGAGACGTGGGAAGCACAACCGTTACCCCAATGCGTCTTTGATGTTCCTGTAACACTTCTCCCTGGTTACCTGCAAAACTTCCAGCTGTCAAGAACTATCACCAAATCCTACTGGATGAGCACAATGTGCAGACAAGGACGAGGCAGCAAAGGTTCCTCAGAGATGATCTATAACAAAAAATGTATCAAAATGCTGCGTCTTAAACTGAAAGCGTCATACAAAGGAGGCTAATCAGACAGTCCTGTGCTGGATGCTTCAAAAAGGCGAAGTGGACTGTGCCTTTGAATATCCACTGGCTGAGCAGGAGCCCGGAAGACCGTTTTTACAGCCTTTTAAGGATAAGCAAAAATCACTCAGGCTGGAAAGGAGACAGGTCACAGCAAAGAAAAGTAAAGTTTCAAAACATTTCCACCATAAAACCTAAACCAGTGTTTCCCAATCAGATCCTTAGGGACCTGCAGACAGTCCGTGTTTCTGCAAAAATATGGACTGTCTGGCAGGGAGCCAAGAGGGAGCAAAAACGTGAACCATCTGTGGGTCCCTGACGATTGAGTCGGAAAACACTGTACTAAACTGATCATTCTGCAATCATATGGCAAAATGGTATTGCTGTAGCTTAAAAAGAAGTACTAATTGACCATAGTTAAAATTAAGCAGACACTTTAGTGTTTTTTTTTTTTTAATATATATATATATGTTCTCAAATTCCTGCTAGGGGATAAAATACGTGCCATGATTATTTACAGTCAAAAAACCCCAAAAAGAAGCCAAAGCATCCTAGAGACTGGCCAAGGGAACAGGGAGATGCAGGTCAGGAGGTCATCTGCAGCAGCCCAGCGTGCCAGCTGAGGTCTCCAGGCTGCTGTCCGTGTCAGAGGCCATGGTGGGGTCGGTGGACATGGAGGACACGTCGTTCGCGGAGGAGCACGAGGATGGGTTCTGGGAGCCGCCCATCACGGCTGCACCTGTGCTATGAGAAGCAGAGCGTTACATCAGAAGACTGACCCAATGTGGGACACCATCCACTCCATGGCGACATGCAGAACTGCCCCACATCACCCCTACCAGGCAGGCAAGCACTTAGCCCAGTAAAAAGAAAAAGGACTGGATTTTTACCAGAACATTCCTCTTCCACAACATCTAAGTCTCTGAAATGCACAATGATACAGAGCCCACTCATCGTCACGTCTGCACATTAATAAATATGCAGGCAGTTATAATTATGAATGACATTTTAAAAACCTTTTGACTGAGTGTGTTTGTGCTGATCCATCCCCTGAAAACATCAATATTAATGAGCCTCTGGGAGCCATAAGCCGTAAGAGGGCATACTTGATTGGCTGTGACTGAGCGTTAACGGCCTGGGGGCCGGAGGAGCCATGGGGGCCTGAGGAAGGAGTCCCATTAGCCAGCCCTTTTGGGGGGAGGGGGGATCTTAAGCGCCCGATAACAGCATGGGAATCAGCTGTGCCCTGCTACATTATTCATACGCACACACACATGCGCACACACACACACACAGATTCCGAGAACAAACAGCCATGCTTTCAAGTTCCAGCATCCATGTTATCACCATTCAGCGTCAATAAAACCGGAAGAGTCTATACACACACACAGGCACCATCTGTCACACACTGACAAACAGGGAAGAGCCCCCTTTGTAACTAACCTAGGGAAGCTGGCTGGCCGCGGATCACCCCATTTTTCGTCCTCTCCTCCCACTCCAGGACCTCCTTGTATATGAGTTCTAAAATGAGAAAGAAGTCAGGAAAAGCGGTCATTGTGCACCTCACTGGCCCAGCAGTGAGAAGGGGATGATGTGGATGGTACGGGAGCCTTCGGGTGCGCCGTGACATTTGCCACGTGAGAATAAGCAATATTCATCCTTCTAATTTAAGCTCTAAAAAAGTCAGCAGTCATTATCACGGTATAGGCCTACGGGATGAGCTCATCTGGCTCACTGGGCGTAAGCGATACGGAGACATGTCTATCGCGCACACAGGCCCAGCCTCGAGTTACATGCGGCGTGCCATTGGCCGGCCGGGGACACGCTACCTTTCCATTCATCCACTGTGTGCTCCCGCTCGTCCAGCTGCTTGTCTGTGATCAGTGGTGGGGCCTATGGGAGGGGCAGAGGAACAAGGGTGAGACTGGAAGCTACGGACAGCCCTCAGAAAGTGAGAGTGTAGGGGGTTCCGCGAAAAGGAACACAGTGCCCCCACCCCCCCATGTTCATGGTTCAACCCATGCTGCATTTTATCACTTACCCCTTCCACCTCAGTGGGATCGTACCACACGTTGATATAGGGGTGCTGCAGGGCCTCGTCCACAGAGATGCGCTTTGATGCATCAATCACCAGCATTTTTGACAGCAGGTCCCTGGCCTGGCTCGCTGCAAGATAAAATCAGAGGCTACCACAACCTCGCCAACCATAAATATTTATTATTACACACAAGCATATTCATGCAGTCCATCTGGACGACATGATCAGTGATGTTGGTAAATGAGTATCCGGTCTCAGTGTTCCTCAGTTGTAGCCCACATTTCATTAACAGAAACACATTGACAGGACTAGGGCACAGCATGACCCAGATTACTTCTAGGAAAGCAGAGATCTCACCCTTCAGCTTGCTGTGTTCGGAGTCGGCCGGGAAGAGCACGTCGGGGAAGAGCTTCTCGAAGCTGTATCCGGCGTAGCGAGGTCTGTTCTCCACATAGGTGCGCACAGACTGATTCAGCTTCATCAGGAAGTCCTGCGACGGCGTGCCCAGCTGCTCGATGACCTTGTTCCACTGGTCGATGTCTGATGGGATGCATTTAAGGACGACACAGCCTTCGTGGAGCGGCCCGCACAAACTCCGACACAAAGTGTGGGCAACGTGATCCATCCAGATCCTCCAACACTTTAGCCATACACAATCCTGCAGAGGGACCAACCTTACCCAGCATTCCAAGCATACCACTAATCAAACAGCAACCAGAAAAGACAATAGAGACTCTGAATGGTCTGGATGGGTCTGTATGCTGGTCAGTGAGGGGACAAGTACACTAGAGAGGCAGGCAGTGTGTACAACTCTGATGATGAGGCATGACGCCAGCATGGCAAGAAGCAATGGTATCCAAGGGAACATCCAAACACACACATGATGAATGGAGTACAGGTAAGGATACGATCCGTACCGGGAAACAACACACTACCTCTGACCATTTCAGCCATGATGCAGCCAACAGACCAGACATCAACTGAAAAAATGAAGGACATAAAATTAACATGCTGAACACACAAGCGAAAATGAAAAGAACTGATAAACAGTGACGCACCGATGTGGTGAATAGAGGGGACGGGGTGGGGGGACGAAAGGGGAACGGGGACATGCAGGACACAGCCAGCGAGTGCGGCTCAGAGGCCCGTCCACATTCAGAACACATGGACTGAAACGGTTAAACCTTCGAGCAAGCTAAGCTGCTTATAAAGCATTTACACACTTATGGCATTCCATCATGTCTCGGAATGGTGGCGACTCAGGGACAAAGCCAAACAAAGACAATATTCGGACATAACCAGTGAGGGTACGAGAAAACCACCTTTCTATGAACTGAAACCCACCTTCAAACCACCAGTTACTACTGCGGACATAGCTGAATTAAAATGACACCGAAGTGGAACATGGGCTCTCTGTGTTCAGCTCATTCGGAGTGCAAAGGCGCTTTGGACAGCTGAGGCCCAGCTGATCACAGGCAGCAGCACAAGGATACAGTCCCGTCCCGGGAAGAGGATTTTGTGGCGAACCATTTCTGCCATAATGCACCCCACAGACCAAATGTCCACTAAGAGCGCGTTGGCACAGACAGGAGGAGAGAACAACAGCAGAGCAGTGAGTGAGCAGGTTGGACCCAGGAAAGGTGCTGGCCAGCACCCTCACATGTGTATGTGCACTGCAGACCAGGCCAGCTTCGGGATCAGACACGGCACACATACGTGCAGCGAAGTCTCGATGAGAAAATGTTAGAAAATTTTGAGAGTGGATGCATCATGTGACCCATAGCACAAAGATTTAATTCCGTTAATAACATGTGTTTCTCTAATACTGATCATCAACTCCAGCTGCAGGAGCCAGGGTCTCTATGAAATCAGTACATCACTCCGGAAACAGGAAGTCGCTCACCATTTGCCTGATACCCCATCCCCAGGATGACCTCGGGAGCCCGATAGTAGCGCGTCACCACGTAGGGCGTCATCAGCAGACCCGTGGCCGCCGTCCGGGCCAGACCGAAGTCCAGGATCTTCAGGGTGCAGTCGGATTTCACTACGATGTTACTTGGTTTCAGATCCTGTGGGTAGACAGGAAGAAGGTCGCAGTGAAAACCCAACCCACAAGTCATATTAAAAGCCTAAAAACCTATGGGGCAGTGAGTGGCTCAGTCTCTGTACCCGTGATCGGGCCGGTTTGAGCCTTGGCCTCAGCAGAACGGTCACAAATCTGGGGCCCTTGAGCAAGGCCCTTAACACTCCAGCTTCCAGGGGTGCCACACACTGGCTGACCCTGTGCTGTGACCCCCAAGCTAAGGAAAGCAAGATGGAGTAGGCGAAAAGAAGGATTACAGTATACCTGTATTTCTGCAAATGGCACATAAAGCATTTAACATTATTTATTAGCACAGTCTATTAGGCTCTGAACTACTTCTCCCAATTAATACCAATCCTTTGAAAAAGAAATCTTCCTTTCATCTTGAGAAGGTAAAAAAGGTTAAATTATGGTGTAATTGAATTTCAAACATATCAAGGGGAGGCCTGTCCAACAGGGATGTAGAGGAGTCCCACCCTGTGGATGATCCCAGCAGAGTGCAGGTGCTTGATCCCACACAGCATCTGGTAGAGCAGGTAGGACAGGCGCTCGTGGTCCAGCTCCATCTGGATCACCTGACACAGGTTGGCGTCCATCAGCTCCATCACCAGGTACCTGTGAACAGACATGGGGAGATCAAAGACAGTAGCTCAGCCCCTGAGGTGACCCAACACTCATGTCCTCATGTCACAATCTCATGGCTGGTCCTGCTGCTGCTTCACTGTCCAGCAAGTTCTCAAAAAAAATAAATAGGAGAACTGAGAACTGGGCCACAGTCCCAGACCACAGAACCACTGGGGGAATTCAGCTAGCAGCTACACCAAGGCGCACTTCGCAATTGTCTGTCTGAATAATAATCTTTATGTCATCAATTAAATGTTAAATCCATATTCATCTTAATGTAATATACCATATGTCTTACCTTCAATGCACTGACACCATAACACAGACAACATGAGCTATGCTACTCCTAAGCAGTATTATATCACACTCACACCACAACTACTATGAAAACTATGAAAAAACATGTTTTTAAGAAGAAATACTCACACATCCTGGAATTCATCAAGTGTTTTTTGAGGAGTAAATACATTTAACAGGCCAATAATCTGTGGAGTTAAGAAATAAAATATATGTTATAACTTTGACCATTTACACATTTCTTAACACATCCTAAAGTAAAGTGTGGAATACAGGTAACACTGACATCACCAAGTGGATGGATCTGCAATTCAATTATAGAAGAACCTACTCCTTAAAGGCATCTACATACCCTGGACTGACACAGAGCGAGGGGTGAGATTCACCTTCCTCACTCATAGAGTGACCATTTGTAGTTAATAGTAAACAGCAGGGAAGGGGCTTTGGTAAGGTGACCTCACCCCTTGCTTTAGGTGACCTATTAGCAGCTTCCATGCAATCTATCACAGGATGTCCACCAGGACCTGTAGTGGTTTGAGCCACACCAGACACCCATTCATAGTGGTATTATTAACACCCATACAAAACTGAGCACTGGTCATACACGGGGCCTCGCATGGATCCATGGGCCAGTCCAGCACTGTGAACTTACGTTTTTATGGTTCACGCATTTCATAAGCACCAGCTCCCTGTAAGCTCGCTTAGCATGGGTCTGGTTCTGAAAGGGCCGGCTGAGCTTCTTGATGGCCACGTTTCGCTCGAGGCAGTGGTCATAAGCAGAGCTGAAAGTGAAGTGAAACAAAGCAAAATTAGAACAAGTCTGGGGGCAGAACACTAGCCTAGGACCACAAGAACACTAGCCAAATGCCAAAGCACAGCAAAGATCACCACGCAATGCTCAACCAAGGACACCACCCAACAAACAAGCCTAACCCTGTCTCCCATTGTGTTCAGTAACTCTCAAACTGCTAAATGTGCAGGCATTTGGAATACTAGGAGCTACAAAGGAACCTCCATGCATGGGCTGAAAATGACCAACTGTACTGACAGCCAATAGACTTACCAGACGATTCCCTGTGCACCTGAGCCAATGGGCCTTAAGTTCTGGTAGCGCTTGAGAACAGTGAATGTGGAATCGCCAACATCCAAACTGTAGAACTCCTTCTCCCGCTTGTTTTTGTTCATGGTTCAGTCTTGGGAAGCTGAATTCTGGGCATTCAACAAAAATTTCTCTTCTCAAGACCTACAACTCAAGACATAAAAAGTATTAGCCTTCTCACCCAAAATCGTTATTACATAAAGAGATTTAATGTACTCTACAAACACTGACCAATATTTTCACAATGAGGGTGACTTTAAGCTGTCAGAGACAGCCTCCATAAAGGATTTCAATCCCAAACATGCATTTATATATGACAGCCATACCTTTACTGAGTAAGAGGGCAAATATGGTAGAATCAGTCCTTACTTTTACTTCAGTTATTCCAAAGAGCAGATCAACATGAGGTCTTTCCAACAGCTAAAACCATTGTTTTTTTCATTATCTTTAACACGAGAATGCTACAGTCAAAAACATGCTGTTCCATCCACCAAGGAGGTACTATACACCCAATACATTTACACAGCAATATGTTCGTTGTCCAAACTAAGATAAATTGGCAAAAGACGAATTTACTAAAAAGTAAGTTTAATGCTTAGAGGTTTAATATCAATCCAGTCTGACAAGCACCCTGAAGTACAGTGCTGATGTCAGCACTTCTTGCTAAAGGCTGATTTAGACTTCTGAGTACCAGTAGACAGCCCTGAATTCAGCAAGCACACACAGGTACACACAGGCGCACCGAGACGCATGCACACAAACACAGGTTTGGGGAAAACTCTAATCCCGACTTTAACCCCTACCCAGCCCATTGCAGTCACAGATCTTTGTGGGGACCTGAAATGTAACATAAACATAATTCACACACACAGATGAACGCACACCCGCACACACACCATTTTCCTTCCTCAGAAGTCCAATAACTGGACTAAAGCACAGACACCACAGAGCTCTATCTATTCAGTGCCCTCCTTTCACCAGACCATTCTCTCCTGACAGTATCTGAGACCACAAACGACACCAGACATCCAAAATGCCATTAGCACTTCTACAGCCAGAACAGAATGCCACATACAAAGAGGCAAGCTGACCCACTGCCATGCCTGGTAATGACAAAAAAAGCCCACACTAGAACAGAAGTGAGCCAGCGGTTTGGCCGGCTGGTAGCTTGGTGGGGGGTGGCCATAAACTCTCAAGGGCCCTCCTGCAAGCAGCTCCATCCTTAACAATATTCGTCCGCATTCTGCCGCATTAGCGTTGTGCCAAGCTGCTGAAATGCAAACCTCGTGTTCAGAACCTAAGAAAGCAAACACCCAGCCGTCTTCAGCTCTGACCCGCACAGCCACAGCTCAGCCACACACTTCTTTCCATGGGCTTGTTTACATGAGAAAACAATTAGCTTGCACAAAACAAGCTGGCATTCAGCAGTTGATTAATGAGCGATATTACTCCTGACAAAATATCCCAGAGTAAATAAGCAGACTAAGCAAACGATGGTATCACAGCAAGTGGCAGGCACTCCCTGATTGGTCAACTCTTCTGACACACCAGTTGGTCCATCTTGTGCCAAAAACTCCCACCCCCATCACTGCCAGTGGAACTACCATCTCATTTCTCGAGCCTCTAAGACTTTCCAAACATCCAAACCCAGTGGCTGACTCAAGGAGCCACGAGGGTCCCGTAAAGCATACCACACACTGTGCCCTAAGTCCTGTTCACGGCTGCAGGAGAATGAGGCCTGCCAGGGCAAAAGATGCATAAAAGGCCAAGGTCTCCACTTTCAGGGTAGATACAGTAAGACAGGTGTCTGACAGGAGGGGGCACTGACAGTTGCACAGGCTCAGGCTGGCACCACACGCAGAAATGATGCCAGTAGCATTTATAGTCACACTAGGAAGCTGTTTCTGTAGATATCAGCTTACCTGTGCCAAACGACGACCAATATGAGCCATTTTTAAGAAATCAGTGATATCATCAATTACTCAAGAACCATAAAAGGTTTTCTGCCCAAACCCAAGGGCAGAGACCCAGAGCACCTGACAGATTCACCTTACTTGGGTTCATTCCTTAGACCAGCATCAGAAACAGGCCTTGACTACCCATAAGTCAGTGCAACCATTTACAACAGAAATAGACAGGCTTACAGTCTGACTGCAGTTAAAATGCTTAATAATTCAGAACACCTAATTCATATGTTTAAGAGAAACATTGCAAAATCCAAACATTTTCCAGAGTAAATTCCTACCTAGAAACACGGCTGCCAGACTTGGTGTGATTACTGCCATATAAACACTTCAGTGGGTACATTTTTCAACTACCAAAGGATATAATGGAAAGAAGCAAGTTGCATGGCCTAAATTCTAAAATATATCGTAAAAAAAGATTAAGAAATAAAACACTGATTAAATTTTACTTTCCAATTCAAATGAAGAATACTTACATGTCATTTAAAACTCAGCCCACAAAATAAGTCTGAAATTTGGGTAAAATGTAAGACAAGATGTCAGTGAAGGTAGACTTTGGGGACTTCAAAGTAACCATGGAGATTCTAATGTGCTTTATATGAAGCCTGTCTGACTGCCTTTACTTTTAAAATCCTCCTCAACACAAACACCTTACTAAGTAACTAAGCGATCCATCAGACAGGTCCTTAACCATATTGGCTTAATAAAATTACATAATCAACCATACACTTATATATTTCTTAAAGGTAATCTGGATAGCTGTGTCCTTGCCTGTCAACTGGGAAATTATGTAGAGCCTCTACATAAACTGTTATTCTTACTGTTTGCTACAGCAAAAGCCACAGACACGTGGTTTGTGAAGTGATAAATACATGTCAAGCACAAGTGCTAGTTCATGTACGCACAGTTAAAGGTGTGACACTGTCTGAGTTGCTGGGTCTAGGAAGAACCGTCTACAGAACCAACCCTATATACAGACCTGTATGACTCAAACAGCTACCATACATAGCTAGACACATAATGACTCAGACTGCTACAATACTGACCGTATACACACAAGCACAAGACTTGGAGCCAGATACAGTACTGACCGTATAATCACAGGCACGAGACTTGGAGACAGAAACAGTACTGACCGTATACACACAAGCACGAGACTTGGAGACAGATACAGTACTGACCGTATAATCACAGGCACGAGACTTGGAGACAGATACAGTACTGACCGTATATACACAGGCACGAGACTTGGAGACAGATACAGTACTGACCGTATATACACAGGCACGAGACTTGGAGACAGATACAGTACTGACCGTATATACACAAGCACGAGACTTGGAGACAGATACAGTACTGGCCGTATGTAAACATGCACGAGACATTAAGCCAGATATAGTAGAGGCCGTATGTACACTTGCACGAGACCTGGAGCCAGATACAATACTATCACTACATAAAACACACATGTACGACTCGGCCACATTACTGACCACAGACACACAAAAGAACATGAGCAAGATATAGTACTGACCGTACATACACCGTCACGTGTGTTTCAGACATCCAGAATACCGACACCAAATATACAGACGCGTATGTCTCAGACGACTGCAGTGCCGACGCTACATAAACACGCAAGACACTAAGCGGTATAAACCGTAACGGTTCACATAAAGTACACAATGAGTTTCGTCGGGTTTGTCACAGTCAAATGCTACTACAAATATTAGCCCCACAGCCGAGGGCCATACACTACAGTCTAGTTCAATAACAAGTTTAGCCAGCTTCATAGCTGGTTGTTGTATCCTAAAACCAGCTCGAAAGGTTACCGATAGCTAGCTAGCTAACTGGCTATTATTTGCAAAGGAATCCTCGAAAATATATAAACGGTAGCTTCATAATCACCCTAGATATGCTCCAAGTGCGCGGAGGCAGACAGCCGAAAAAGACGGGCTGACAATGCCTGCATGTTAAGGCGTGAACAGAAGAACCTCGTCCGTCTGTCAGAAAAGCCGGAGATACGATCCGCCGTCAGCCCGCCCTCCTACGCGACAAACAATGGCGCGTCCGCCAAGACGCCGCGACGCCCTTACCGCCGCGACGCTCCACGGCCGTCCCAGTGTCCGCCACACGCGGCTTCCGCTGCAGCTTCACAAGGCGTACAGTAGGACATGCGGCAGCGTCCCTCCGCTCCGTGCGCCGGCATCGGGCCCCACTGGCGCCTCACGTCACACGCCCGCTGCGCGTCCACGGCAGCGCGCGCCCCCGACACCGAGGCGGGCATCCGCGGCGTCTCAGGTGTCCTGCAATATGTCTGTACCGACAATAATTCTATTTAAGCTCATGGGTCTGGATGGGAATATAATGTTATAAATATAGTATGATAATAATACTCCACATGACATAAACATAATATATAGTCTATTAATATATTCGTTGGAAGATTATTAGTACCTTAATATCGGTATTTGAATGGTTTCGATAGTAAATTTAAATTGTAAATTCTCGGAAAATGTTACATACACATAAGCAAGTATTCACACATGGAACTTTCCCAGCGGAGGACGTAGTAACAGTGAATGACTGGTTACCGAGAAGTAGAGTAAACCGATTACTTATTCATTTTAAATTTGTGGGTATTTGTTGTGTCGGGACTGTAACTGTCCAAGAAACGGGACACGAACAACGGAGAACCAGAGACAAAGTCGTGGTATCGGGGTGACACTGCCGAGATGAGGCAGCAGGGGGCAGCGCTTAGATCGTTTATAATTGGCTAGTGGAGAGCTGAGATACCAGCCGGATGCACCAGAACGGGAGATTGCTGGGATAATGCTAAAATAAAGCAGCAGGGGGCAGAGTTGAGATCATTTATGACGCCGTTGGAGAGCTGAGGTAGGAGCAGGCTGCACCAGAACCAGAGTTAGCGGGATAGTGCTGAGACAAGGCAGCAGAGTTATTTGTACAATTATGCCCTAACTTAATATATACCACTGCCTTCATGTTCGCTTCTTTGTAGGTCAAGCTATTCTGTTACTCACCATTACACAAAATGATAATTCAGATCAGTTTTCTGGTTCCTCTTTCTGCCGTCACTGTACTTTCTGTGTTATCTTTGGAAGTATGGTCTTGTATACACACTAATGACAGCTGTGTTCTTCTATTTCCACATTATGTCAGTTGACACAAGAATTTCTGTCCCAACTGTAGCAATCAGCAGAAAGGTGTCCACTCAGGCATCCCAATGTACTATGTGTTGCTTTAAAGAAACTCGCATTTCAATGAAAGCAAAAAGCCACTTCTTTTAAATCATCACCTGCTTGTATACCCATGACTGCTTGAAGGCAGCCAGATGTTTCTTTTATTTGCCTTGTCTGTGAGGACACTGATATGTTTGATTTTATGTACACAGTTATACTAGAACACTGTACCATCCTCAATATTTAGCCACTATACAAATATCACCAGATAATTAATCTGGCTTCTTTATTTTCTGGTAGATTCATCCCAGCTTTCTTTTTTTGGTTTTGTTTAGATAAGTGATTTCTTATATAAACTGTACAAATCACATTTTGGCATTGTGTGGGGGTCTTACACTGCCTGAATCTAACAGAATTATTTATCATTGCCTGTCTGACATGTTCTAGAAAGTACAGTATTGCTGAGTTGTGACAGTGAGCATGTGGGAAAAAATATTCATCCTAGTCTCATTTTGGTATCCCAAAACTGGACATTGGTAGGCCCAGGAGGGGAGGCATATTGGGTCTGTTATGTCTTCGGTCTTAGGCAAGAAGAGATTGTTTTGAATACTGTGTGTCCTTGCCTCATGGTAGCCTGCACGTGGTCAGTTTCACAGGCCCTGAAGACCTTGGAGAGCTGTAACCAGCTGCCTGACTGTAACACAGATGGCAGAAGGACAATCATACCATCTACAACAAGCCCCCTCACATGAGACCAAGCCCTACCCTGGTCTTGCAGGATGTTTGTGTCTGGAAGAAGATGAGATGTGGTCCCTCCTGGGGGGGGGTTACAACAAAAAGGGTTAAAAGGGTTAAAGCATCAAACCTGCCATGTTTACAGAGACAAAGAGCCTTATACCAGACCATTGGACAGATGCCATCATGGGGGAAAAAGTACATATATAACCGAAAACATAGGACAGTTTTGTTGGCAAAGACTTTCCTTCTAAGGATTATGATGCTGTGTAATTAGCACTTTCTGCAAAACAGGAAGTGATGGGTGATTATATTGAGGATGTGCAGTATTACTGCTCAGGCTGATGGAGAAAAATGGTGACGTGCTGTAAATGAGAAGAGGTGGACATTTCAGGTAGAGAAAGTAAAAATCCAGGCCAAGATTTTGTTTCAACCAACCAGTTGAGTATAAAGAGTCACAGTCACAGAGTACTCAACTGGTTGGTTGAAACAGAATCTTGGTCTGGATTTTTACTTTCTCTACCTGAAATGTCCATCTCTATAAATGAGTGAGACTTTATGTAGTACTTAAGTTCAAAGGACCGTGCTGAGCTCTAACAAAGGCTCTATGTTGAGGCTAATTAAGGAAGAATTACTGCTGTGTGAAGCCTATTATTGACAATGGCCTGAATTCTGGGGTAATTAAATGTTCACTGGTGGGTAATGTTGTGTGATTTGTTGTAAATTCATGTAATGTGGAGTCTAACATTGTAATATCCAGTGGTTAATTTATCATGTGGAATTGAAGAGGGCTGTTGATTTTGTGAGGATGTTCATACTGAGTTTAACCTCTCAACAAATGTCACACCCCCTTTGTATCCCAAAAAAATGTCAAGTTTCTCTCTGAATCAGCAGTACTTCTTCTTCTATGTGTCAAACCAAACATGGAAATTGAAGAAAGAAGACTATTTTCAGAACAACGCTGACTTCTGCAGCAAGAGTTGTGATTCATTTTCTTGCGCAGGAAATGGGAGTTAACCAGCTGGTTGTGTGTGTGTGTCTGTGTGTGTGTGTGTCTGTGTATGTGTGAACGCTGGCTGGTGTGCATCTGAGTGTGTGTATGAATGCCTGTTTGTATGAGTTTATCGGTGTGTGTGTGTGTAAGAGTGTTATCTAAATGAGTGTGTGTTTGTGCATGAACCTGTTTATGATTCACTTACCTCCCCTCCCCAAGCCTTTTAATTGTCAGCACTTAGATAGCTGCTAATTTGTGTTACAAAAGACCTGGAGAGCTTTTAAGAAAGGCCTCTGGGTCCATTGCCCAGTCAGTAGTGAGCTATGTGAGCAATGTCTCTATATCTATTAAAGACCCACCCACTGTGTCTTAAAGCTTGTGGACTCTCTAACTTGCTTTTAATGACCTCTTGTAATTGCATGTTAATCAGTGATCAGATCAATTAAGGCTGACATCCTGGTCCTTATGGGCCTTTGTATGTGTTGATCTTTGGGTTCTCACTAGAATGGAAATACCATTTTATTAGGGAAATGATTTGTACACACTGGATGTGTGCACACTGGCCTCAAGGGTGAGAAGTGGGTCTCCTGGCTAGATAAAAGATAAGCACCAAGCAGTTTAGATGCCGGGCTGACTGATCTGACTGCTCTTTGACTTTGTTGTGTTTTTGCTACCCGGGGGGGTAACATCTGCACCATGACCTTAGCGAGATCCGGGTCCCTCCTGCTGTTTCGCTGCAGCCAGCTCACATGTAACATTTGTTGCCCATACGGCAAAGTGAACAGGTTCACCACCACCAAGACGTTGCCAGGGCGATCCATCGGGACCGGGCTGGCCACAGAGAAGATTAAGAAGTCTTCCTATCAATTTAGAATGCATAATTTATAAATGTACATATATATATATATATATATATATATATATATATATATATATGTACACACACATATATGTGTGTGTGTGTGTGTGTGTTGTCCCTGAGCCTAAGGATTATAGTCAAGGTTGTGCGATATATTTATTTTTCTTTTTACATCACTACCTCTTTATCACTATTTCTGTTGGCAGAGGCAGAATGATTTAACATTTTAGGCATCGTACATAATGACAGCTATTAATAATTGTATTATATTGTCAACAGCTTGGTTAGTACGTTTAGTAGTAGGATGATTTTCTACATATCAATCACTTTCACGTTTGCAAAAGTCGGCCATTCGAGAGTAATACGACAACTGCTCCATCTAGTGTCAGAAGGTCACAATTTCTGTTTTATCGTTGTTTTACTACGACGTTATTTTGCATAAAGCCTGCATTATGCCGATTATGCCATTTAAAGTATTTGTAAACATTTAAGTATAGCAGGGCTTTACGTTCATCTTTCCGTATAATTATCGTGCCCTATTTGTCAAATTGTAAAGCCATTGTATTTCAAATATTATACAGCTAATCTTATAATTAGTCTTTTTACAATGATGCTGATTTAGTGTTTGCTCCACCGATCCTTCAAACTTATCCTCCGAATCACCCAGAATCCCAGTTAGAGTAACCTAATTATCTAACCAAAACACAGTCTTACATGAGAGCGTAACAAATTCCAAAAACCCACCATCGATATTCCAAAATTGATTATCCAGTACATGTTATAGATAAGCCTGGAGTCTATCCCGAGAAACGATGCAAGGGGCAGCCTGGGTAGAACTCAGAGAAAGTTCCCTGAACTGAATTCACGATGAAGTGAGATCGCGGCTTATCCCTTTTGTGAACCACAGGGTGGCGCCAGATACACATTATTTTTTATACCCACATTGATGAGAACTTTATTATTATGAGAACTTTATTATGAAACGAATATTTTGAACTCAGGTAGTGATATGAGTCGATAATTTTGTGATGGCAGACTGATTGGGATCAGTCTTGGTCTTAGTTCTCTGCCCCCTCATAGAGGGGGTTTGTACAGCAGGACTCAGGGGAGCTTAATATATCGGCACACATTGGCCCTGGACTGACATCATGTTGCATACATAACACAGAGCACTACTGGCGGCGGCCATCTCTGTGCTTTATGGTTGAATTCACCCTGGAACTCTAACTGGAGGCAATTGAGCTCCAGTAAGGTATAATCTGTCCTTTTGGCTCTAACTGTGAGCGACAGTGTGCTCTGGAGACCAGAGGTGGGACTAGGGAGCAGGTGTAGACCTACAGGAGAAGAAAAGCACTCAGGCAGGCAAGGCAAAGCATCCATGCAACCTCCGCAGCTGCAGGTGCATTCTGAGCATGATTGCAGCTGCAGGGCACAAACACTATTTATTCTGTTTGGCGCAACAAGTCAAAGTATTTTCGTAGTTATATTATAGTCTCCAGTTAAAGACATAGGTTTACTTTCAACCAAAAATAAAGTCGCTGTTTGAATCTGTTTAATTTAAATCAGCAAGTACTTAGGAGCCAATGATTGGATCATTATTACAGCTTAGCAATGTTATGCAGCAATAAAGTGAAGTCAGCTGAGTACCTGAATCTACTGAATGGTCAGGTTATCTCATCAATTGATTTTTTTCTTTCCTAATAGCATGGGCATATTCCAGGATTCATCAGACTGTCAAAGAGTAGTTCAGGGAGCATGAGGAATTATTTTCACACATAAATTGGCCACCACAGAATCCTGACCTTAACCCCATTGAAAGTCTTTTAGATCTGCTGAAGAAGACGTTACGGAGTGGTTCAACTCATATATCATCAATATAAGATCTCGATGAGCAATGAATGCAAATCTGGATGAAAAAAATGTTGAGATGTTGTATAAGCACGTGGAAACAATGCATTGACAAATGTGCACCATAATCAAAGCTAAATCAAAGCAGTCCAACAAAATATTAAAGTGTGCCAGGCAGTGTATATCCCTATGCTATGGGATTATGGATTTAACTCAACCTCTGGAACTAAGTTAAGCCCCAGATGTTCAATTCAATTCAATTCAATTTTATATTGTCATTAACACAATGTGCGGGAAAATGTATAAATGAAAAGAGAGATGCAGCTTCAGCAGAACATGCAAACATGCGAGACATAGGGGGACAGAGGAGGTGGAGGGAAGGGAAAATGATTAGTCATACATTACGTTCATTATACATAGATTTTACATACATACATAAATTAGACATACATTACATGCATTATATATAAATTATACATGTATACATGCATACATTATATATAATTTATACATGCATACATAAATTAGACATACATTATCTACATTATATATGTTATCCAAACACATAAATTAAATGTACAGGCTAGATACAGACATGCATATTAACATATACATACATATATATACATATCGGCATATGTCTCCATAGGTGAGGTAGTGTCTAACTGAGGTACTGAAATGGAGCTGAACAGTGCAGGGTAAACAAAGTTGACATAAGCTGCATATAAAATGGTGTAAATGGCATGTGAGGGTTCAGTTTGGGGGGGAGGGGTGTAAGTGTGGGGAATGAGAAGAGTTCAGCGTTCAGTGGGTAGATGATTCAGTAGATTAACAGCTTGAGGGAAGAAGTTGTTCCTAAGCCTGGAAGCACAGGCGCTGAGACTCCTGTAGCGCCTCTCAGAGGGGAGGAGAGAGAACAGACTATGGTTAGGGTGGTTGAGGTCTCTACTGATGTCGAGACCTCTATGCAGGCACTGTTTGTGACAGATGACTTTTATTGCAGGCAGCTGGGGACCGATGATGTGCTGGGCTGCCTTGACGACCCGCTGCAGGGCCTTCTGGTCAGCAGATGTGCAGGCACCGTATCAGACTGAGATGCAGCTGGTTAGGATGCCATCAATAGTGCAGCGCTAGAAGGTGGAGAGGATTTTGGGAGAGAGGCGGGGAACAGGAACTCTATCCAGTTCTCTTTTCACTGTACTCATTTGGTGCTGGAAGTACTCCTCCAAACGGGAACCCTTGTAATGGCATTTCTGCTGGCAAACAGGTTGACAGGTATCATCTTCTCTGCACAATGGGATGAATGTGACCTCTGGATAAAGCTTCACTCCTCAAGCAGGCCAAGGAAGATCAGACATTGTTCCTCTTATTATTTCAAATTTACATTTGAAGAGTCTCGCTTTTGAAATACTATTGGTCTGATTTTTACTGTTTGTTTGTGGCACCCTGAAGTTTCAGGTCTATTTTTTTTCCCATTTTCATGTCAAATGTTTTGAGTGAGATGCACTGAACACAGTGGGCTTTGGCTGTCCGCACATGTAGTCCATCTACAGTGGGGCATGCAAGTATTGCTTTCAAAATGTCAGTCGTTAAAGATTTTGATGTGCTGGTCTTTTACTTTTGATGGTCATTTACAATAGTGATACATAAATTATAATTGTCAATGGTTAAAAAATCCATTCATCATCCATAATTGCTAATCTGGTACCGGATCACAATGAGTCTGGAGTTTCAGGTTGGAAAAAGCAACCTGATAAAGTCATATAATCATATATTTTAAGCTCCAGACACAGACAAGGCGCCGAAAGGTTGTAGGATGGCAGTTCAGGAGGGCTTGCTGGCCCAGAAGGGTAACTTCTCTGAAAAGAGGATACAACAAGGCCAGCGGCAGCTCAGCTCTGGGGGGGGTGTGGCCTCCTCAGCACACGTCAGTGGGCAGGGCGGTCCACGGGTCGCCCAGAACCCAGATGTTCCCCTCATAGTCAGAGAAACATTCAGTACTCATCAGCCGGTGACACTCTGCTTGTATCTCCTCACAGCGGTCTGGACGGCAGTTTGTCAGGATGGGGGAGGAGTTGCCGGTTGTGCTGGAGCTGCCCGGGTCCATTGTGGTGAGTGCAGGTGGGCTTCTCTCTTACTGTACTGGTCAGGCTGGAATCTAACCTCTTACCTGCCCTCTTATCTCCCCCAACCTCCTTCGCTAAGCGCAGTCCAAGAAAGGGAATTCGGAGGCGGCGCAGCGGGAGGTGAGCGTGAGCATGCCCAGTGGACAGAGGGTGCTGGTCCGGTGTGATGTCCAGTCTAGGGGCAGGGATGTCTTTGACATGGTGGTGGCCCATGCCAGGCTGGTGGAGCCCTTCTACTTCAGCCTCGCCTTCATTGACGGTACGGCACCTGTCACTCCGGCTTGTCGTGCTGTGGACTCATGTCCGAGTCTGCTTCCCTAAATCTCATGTAGTCCATACCAAGAGCTACAGAATGCCTGCCTTCCTCACACTGCTTCTGTGAACAAAGAGACATCCTTCTGTAATTGTCTCTCAATTATTTTTGAAAAGTTTTTTTTTTTTATGCACATTTTTATGAGTATTGTACTTACTGTTTCTTCAGATGATGAATTTTTCTTTCTGGACCCTGAGACAAAGATCTCCAAGGTCGCTCCAGACATGTGGAAGAAAACACCCTCTGCCAGCTTTGCCCTTTTTCTCAGAGTCAAGTTTTTTGTCGATGACATCCGCCTCATCTTGTAAGTCACATAGCCCTGTCCTTATCTGTTAGTGAATTTTTCACTGAGCCAGGAGAAACTGGCATGTTTCAAGCAGCAGCAAACAATTGCCAGGTTTTATGTTCAGAATGCCTAACTAGTAGTGATGGCTCAGTTACACTTCATGAACCATTTGCTGTATTTTTTTGACCCCACTAGATGGCAGTCTTGGTTTGCTTTGGGGCATGCTTTGAGCACCATCTAGTGGCATCAGAAAATACAGCATAATGGTTCACAAAACTTCAATTTACCATCATTACTAACTAGTTCCCGTCTGCCTGACAGGCACCAACTGACACGCCACCAGTACTACTTGCAGCTGCGGAAGGATATTCTTGAGGACCGGCTGTGCTGCAGTGAGGAGACAGGCCTTCTGCTTGGGGGTCTTGCTCTACAGGCTGAATTTGGGGACTACATTCCAGAGGTATGTCCTTTACTCTAGAGCAGGATCTGTTGGAAATGCAGTTGAAATGAACTGCATTTCATGTATAACCGTATTTTTTAAAAGGTTTTTGGGAAGAATTACTATCAATCTGATCAGTACATCAGCAAAAGGCTGATGGAGAAGATGGCCCCGCCCTTTCTGAGAGATGAATTACCACGACTCCACGCCTGTAATGCTCAAATTCTGCAAGAGGAGGCAGAGTTGGAGTTCATTAAGGTAACCGGCTTTAAAACCAGCTGAGCTCTGCCTCTGCCAGGTGACCCGCTGCACTTCCCTTCCACTTCCAGGTCATCCAGCAGCTTCCTGACTATGGGGTGCTGTTCCACCGCATGGCTCACATGGAAAAGAAGCCACGTGTGGTTCTGGGAGTGTGTGCTAAAGGGATCGTCATCCACGAGATGATGAACAACATTCGCCTTGCCAGCCTGATGCTGCACTGGAGGGAGACAGAGAGTATCTCGGCAACTGTAAGTCTGCCACTATTCTTTATGACCTCTACTGCTGTGAGTCTGCCACTGTCCCCTATGGCTGTTATTGTCCATTCTGAGTCTGCCACTGTCCCCTATGGCCTCTACTGTCCACTGTGAGTCTGCCAGTGTCCCCTCTGGCTCCTAATGCCCACTGTCATTCTGCCACTTTCCTCTATTTCTCCTATTGTCCATTCTGAGTCTGCTATAGTCCCCTATGGCTCTTATTGTCCACTGTGACTCTGCCACTGTCCCCTATGGCCTCTACTGTCCACTGTGAGTCTGCCACTGTCACCCTCGGGCTCCTAATGTCCACTATCATTCTGCCACTGTCCTCTATAGCTCCAAAGTCCACTTTTTGTCTGCCACTGTCCTCTATAGCTCCAAAGTCCACTGTGAGTCTGCCACCGTTCCATATGTCTCCTATTGTCCACTGTGAGTCTGTCACTGTCCTCTGTAACTCCTAACATTGACTGTGAGTCTCTCATAGTCCCCTATGGCTGTGATTCACTTGCATATTGAAATGTCACTGCATAACTTTTAAGAAAATGCAGCCTCTTTCTGTGTGAAAGGTAACAAACAAGCCTGTGTGACGATGCTCCTGCTTCTTTGCCCCAGTGGCGGAGGTTCACCGTGGAGACCCGAACCTCTGGAAAGAAGCATTCCTTTGTGACAGAGAGCTCGAAGATTGCTCAGTACCTCCTGACCCTCTGCTCTGCACAGCATAAGTTCTGCAGCGAGATGCACTCTCGCCAGCTGAGCCTTGGCCCAGCTGCAGGTCCGCAGATGCAGAATTCTCGCTCTGTTGCACTCCGCTGCCACTTAAGGCCTCTGATGAGGCACAGCTGTTGCTGCTAAATGTTGGTCATTAGAGGGGGTGTGTCCCCTGAAGCTTGCTAGTGAACCAGGAATTAAAAAAAAAAAAAAAACAGAAAAAATTTGTCAGTTATGCTGGGCTTTGATTTTGTCGCCTTAAGGTTGGCTTTGCATTTCAGATGAGGCCGTCGCCAGGTGCGCAGCTCAAAGTGACAGTGGGAAGAGACTGTGCTGCTCAGAGATGGTGCTCAACAGCCCATCACTGAGCATCACTTGCTGCACCTCCTACAGCAAGTCCTGTGATGACCTTGCTGGCTGGGCTGACTCTCACCAGCAGAGGGTGCTGTTGGACACACAGGACAAGCAGAGGGTGCCGCCAGATATGCAAGGCCAGCATCTGAACTGGAGGTATATCATCACCGTGGGTAGTATGTTAGAGATAAATGTGACAGCAAGTTTCAGGGGCTTTCAGGGGGTGTTGTGAATGTTAATGAAATAAATCATCATTGATTTGTGTTTGCCATCATTTTGCGTAGCATTTCAGTAACGATGGACAAAATGACGCTTTGGGTCATGCTTTGTGCACTATTTTATACTGCCATCTAGTGGGGTCAAAAAAACAGCAAATGGTTCATGAAGTGTCATTTTGTCCATCACTACATTCTATTTCCTACTGTCTTGAAAATTGTAAAAAATGTAAAAAAAAAAAAATTACAGAAAGCAATTAGGATTAGTCCTCTGAATATGATGGTAAAAACTTAAGAATTGCAAATGTGAGCGATATAATCACTGTGCTCTGCTGGAGGTAGCGCTCCAGATCACACGCTATCCAGTGCCTCCCTGCAGAGGCAGGACTGTGAGGTTCCCTCCACCTGCTCCATCAGGGGTAAGACTTCTCCTCCAATCAGCATTTTGCTTTTAGTTGTCCTAGTGACCACTACCTTGAAAACTCAAAGCAGACCAGCAGGTTGTATGATCTCTTTGACCAAACACTGTTTCATTTTGTTTTCTGAAGTTAATGGACCCAAATAATATCAATTCTGCCTGTTTGCCCTTTGCAGTGGACACCCCCACTAAAGCTGTACCAGAGAGAGAAATAATCTGCGTGACCCTGAAGAAGGACCCAAAAGTTGGCTTTGGTGAGCACAGTAACCCCGAGGTGATGCACATCTACTAGAAGCCGTGTGTACAGTGCCAGTGAATGGTCTGGGCACATCAACAAGATAATGACCCTAAGCTTACCTTGTGGTTATGTAAGTACTGTATTTTCTTGTGAACAAAGAAAGAAATGGATTGCTGTGACAGATGACCTGGCCCCTATAATCCACTGACCTAAACCCCATAGAGCTCGTTTGGGATGAGATAGGATTGAATTGTAAGAGCAAGGTAGCCAACTTGTACCCAGAACTTGCAGAAACTCCATCGGGTCTCTTGTAGAAACATTTCAGGTGGACACAAGCTGTCACCAAAGAAAAAGGGGGCTATTTTGAAGAATCTTAAATTTGAGAAAATTACGAAATGCTGAACACATCTCTTGGTCGTTGCAATATTACACATATATTACTTTATTGCCTCAAGGCCGTTTACCATTAGATGAATAGCATAGCTAAATAGAGACAAATTCATTAAAAGCAGGTGTGTCCAGACTTTTGATTAGTACTGTGCGTCTCTCAGGCTGGATTTCAGTGGTCCCCTAAAAAACAACAAGCACTAAAATATCTGTCACATGGTCTGGATGCTCCCGTCCAATTCTAGGCTTCATAATTACGGGGGAGAACAACACAGGGAAGCTGGACCTCGGTATATTTATCACATCTGTCATCGCGGACGGACCAGCAGACCGAGACGGCCGCATCAGACCAGGTGATCCTGATGCACTGTTGGCTTACAGATGCAAAACACTTCTGATCATGTCAACATCATCACCTACTGACCCTGCCCACTAGGGGGACGGCTCATCTCTCTCAACAAGAACAGCCTGGAGGGTGTTACCTTCAATGCCGCCTTCAGAATCCTACAGAACAGCCCAGAAGAAGTGGAGTTCATCGTGTCTCAGCCCAGATGTAAGGAGGGTCTCAAGAACAACTGACCCCAATAGCGGCAGGTGCCTCCTGAATCAGAAACAGGATCAGTCTCAGTCCGATCACTGTCCATGTGCTTCTTTGTCATGTCTGCTAACACAGACAGTCTGACAGGTAGCAAGACCTACTTGAACCCAAGCAGAAACAAGGGTCTAGTTCTGGGTGGAGATGCTGTCCATTTATCCCAATGTGGTGTCCCCTGTGTGAGGTACTGATCAGGGCTCGTGGTGTTTTCCGCAGGTGACCGGCTCGAGGAGGTGCACGGGACCGATTTAAAGAGGGTGACAGAAAGGCAGTGCCTGACCAGAACAGGGGAGGCCAGACTCCCAGATCAGGTGACCTGGGCCCTGTGTCCATCATCATGGGGAGCGATTTTGTGACCCAGACCGTGGGCACACCCGCACTTTAATCTCCAGCTTGCCACAGAGCAGTCTGTTTCACACAGCTGCCACAGAGCAGTCTGTTTCACACAGCACCTGTCTCCATGTTCTCTGCCAAGCCTAGCCTCCATGGGTCAGTACCTCCTAACTGGGTGCCCCTCACTAGCAGCTGGCTGATTTCATTTGCAGGTCTGCTTTTGCTGGGAGACTTTGAGCTCGGAGCTGTGGTAGTCACAGGAAGGGTGATGCTGGCATTTAGGTTGACACGCAGTGAGACAAACATATGTTTACATTTGTTGTTATTTTTAGTCATTATAATTCCAGGCTAAAGCCAGCTGACATTCACATGTTTGGACAGTTCATTTGGCAAACAGCCCTGGAGCATGATTTGGTCATCCTTACATTCTTATTTTGTTAACAATTTAGAATTTGGTGATCAGTGGTCATTGTTAACACACCACAGCACAACAACAAAATGTGTCTTCTGCATTTAACCCATATGTGACATCGTGACGTATTAGAGGGCAGCAAATTCAGTGCCTGAGGAGCAGTACCATGCTTAGGGTACCTCAGTGGTGCCTTGCTGGTCAATCTTTCGATTACAAGTGCGCTTCCCTAACCATTAAGAGGCCACTGCCCACAAGGTAACACCTCTGTATATAGGTTAGGCTCTGTATATTGTAAACAATTAGTTTTCACCTTGGACAGAAGGACCAGGTGCCTCAGTGACATAAACCAGGTTTCCATCCAAGGAGTTTTTGCGAAGAAATATTTAGCGCTTCAAATTTTTTTACCGATATAGCTGATGGAAATGCTAATTATCGATGAAATGTTGTACATGTCGACATAATATTTTTCCGTTTAACTTTAGCGCATAAATTCCATATCGATACTTCAGATGTCGCAAAAACTACATTGGAAACACTTTTTGTCGGAAAAAAGGGCTTTAACGCAA
>JAODJU010000062.1:11852116-11871873 GCA_026776725.1 Gnathonemus echidnorhynchus | reverse complement strand
AGTAATGGGTCTTTTGTGTATGTAGAAAAAATTTCAGATCTTTGAGTTCAGCTCATGCAAAATGGGAGCAAAATCGACAGTGTTGCGTTTATATTTTTGTTCAGTGTATTTTCGGAAACTGCTTGTCCTATTCAGGCTTGCAGGGGGTCCAGAGCCTATATAAGCGCAAGGCAGGGAACAACCCAGGACTGGGCACCAACCCAGGGCCATTGCAGAGTACAGTCATACATAAGCCACTCACACATGCACACCTATGGGTAATTTGGTATCTCCAAATAACCTCAGCATGTTTTTAGACTGTGGGGGAAAACTGGAGTTTTGATAAATAATGAGTATCAGTAACAGTGGCTGTAACAGCACAAATGGTAATAAAGTAACAAAGTGCTGGTAGATGGTTAGTGTAAAATCCAAATCTTTGAGGGGGGGGGGGGGCAGCAAAGAGTTCAGGGGCAGGACGGCTATGGAGAAGAACTCAGCAATCAGTCGTCGGCACAGTAAACCGCGAGAAGATCCTGTTGGCACATCTCTAACATAAGGGACTTTTTAAAGAAGCTTCTTAACCCTAAAGTGCTGCTCCTTTCTGTGTTTCCCCAGCCGCCATGTGTTTGTACTGAGCACTATTTTAATTCCCGGCCCCGATTTCCCTGGAGGGACCGTCCATTTGACCCTCATCGCAGCTCCGCCCTCCACTTGCCCCGCAGGCATAAAACTGACTGGGGGTGTTGGCAGCCGCTGGCAGGCCATCTATGTTCAGGAGGTGGTGCCCCATTCCCCTGTCAGTGTGGACGGCACCATCCAGCCCCGTGACAAGATCCTCTACATCTGCGGGAAGTGCACCATGGGAATGACGCTGGAAGACGCGGTCAGGGCCTGCGAGTCAGCCCCGTGCAAGGTCAAGCTGAAGGCCACCAGGTCCGGGCTGTGTCACATGACCCAGTTCAACTTTGCACATTGATCAACCAGCCTGATTCAGAGGTCACATGATTATGGCCCATAGCAGTGATACTGTGTTTTGTGCAGGGATGACAAGCCGGTGGTACCCAGAGGGAAGAGGAACGGTGAGTCGTTTGGTTTCATTCCATCTCCATACTGAGAACAGAACGTCTGTGGACATGTTGGTGATACCGTGTGACAAACCCTGGGTGGATCCCAGTATACAGTACTGTGCAAAGTTCTTCGGCAGGCAAAGGAAATCATGTTTAAACAATCTTCATACAGACGTAAAACTATGATATTATGTCTGTCAACGTTTGTCAGCTTGGCCATTTCAATGCTCTCCTAAATTCACCCCAGTATTTGCTGCAACCGTCCAATTCACCCCTGCACTTTTTCATTTGACCGCTAGCACACCATTAATTAATGAATTTATTAAGTGAGCTGGTGGTGAAATTCAATGAATACATGGAATGGCTGAGGTGCCCCTGAGGAGACTTTTGAGAACTAAAGCGGTGTTCGTCTAGCCGTCCTAGATATGATATGAGTAAGATATGAGTAACTTTTTGGAGAGCAGAAAAAATTCTTGTTTTTATTGTGTTTATAGTGTAAAGTACCTTACTAGGAGGGAGTAGAAACACGGGCTGTCTGTGGGTCCCCATGGACTGCATTAGGAAACACTGGTCTACACCAAATTCCCTGTGTGTCTCGTTAACCTTCCCCGAGGTTACTTAAGCACTTGGGCTGTCAGAGGCATGTCGGGTGGGGGATTCAGGCGGGCAGACACATCCAGCATAAGTCAGAAGTGACAAGCATTAGATCCAGAGCTGCTCCGCTGCCTGCCATCAGCAAATGCCTGACTGACTCTCCATCGCGATGTGTCAACTCCCATTAGGGCAAGAGCGTGGGCACAGCCACATTCACTGGGCCTCAGCAGGCGAGTCAAAGCGCGGTTACAGCCACTCTCACGGGCCTTAGTAGGCGAGTCAGAGCGCGGGTGCATCCACTGTCACGGGCTTCAGCAGCCGAGTCAGAGCGCGGGTACAGCCACTCTCATGGGCCTCAGTAGGTGAGTCAGAGCATGGGCACAGCCACAGTCACAGGCCTCAATAGGTGAATCAGAGCACAGGAAAGCCACAGTCATGGTCTGCGAGTCTGAGTGTGGGCACAGCCACAGTCACAGGCTTTAGTTTGACCTCTCTCTCCTGTCTTGAGGCCTGTCCTCTCTCTGCCATCTTGAAGCCTATTCCCTGGCTGCCACCCTGAGGCCTGTTCTCTCTCTGCCACCCTGAGGCCTGTTCTCTCTCTGCCATCCCGAGGCCTGTCCTCTCTCTGCTATCTTGAGGCCTGTTCTCTTGCTGCCATCCTGAGGCCTGTCCTCTCTCTGCTATCTTGAGGCCTGTTCTCTTGCTGCCATCCTGAGGCCTGTCCTCTGTCTGCCATCCTAAGGCCTGTCCTTTCTCCCATCCTGAGCTGTGTCCTCTGTCACCTTCTCTGACAGCTGTTCTCAAACTGTACCCACTCTCAGGGCTGTTCCAGTGGAATAGGCATGTAACGCTGTTCTCCCGGTTTGAGGACCCGAGCGTTGCAGAGCAGGATGTGACCGGTGACGACAGTAAGGACACCTTGATGCCTTTCTAGCTGGGATTGGTGGGGTGGGGGGGATTAATTATTAGTGAAGCTGCAGACCTCCCACTAGGGTATTACGGCACGGTGCTGCTTGCAGTGGGAGCTGTCCTGTGAACCATGTCACCAGTTGCTGGGAGACGGCTACCCTGGGGGTAAGTGTCCTCAACGGGCACACAAACTCAATCGGGAGGGACGGCAGTTCACTGTGCAGCGCTGCTCTCCAGATATGGCCGCAGATTGGCGATGGCTCCGTGAGTTTGGGACTCCAAACCCCTGAGGCTCTGAGCTATTCTGGGCCTTTTTTGGAAATGCATATTAGCTTAGATGAAGTGGGCAGGTTGTGCTGTTTGTTGTGAATATTAATTGTGGGTGGCTGATTTTGTCTCAACCCAGCTGCTAAAAGCTTGGTCCTATTCTGTTGTGAATTTGTGTACTATTTCTCAGCTTTGTGAGATCAGGTCTTAATGTCAGTCTGAGCGGGTCTCCAAGGAGCCGCCCCTGTGTTTGTCTTCTGCAGGGAATGCTTTACCTGGCAGTATGGAGAGACTCGGACGCAACCTCTCGCCAACCTCAGCACAGCAGGTGAGAATCCCTATATCCAAACCCATGTTTTCTCCCTGAACCAGGTTTGTGTTCGCGTGCAAACTTTATCTGTCCTTAAGATCGGCATGAATAGTTCACCAGTCTGTGTCTGCCAGCGTAGGGACCTATGACCTGTCCTCAGGGGTGGAGTATCTCATCGAGCACTTGCTCTACCTTACAGTTCTTTGCTCTGCCCCCTCATCTCTGTTTAGAGCCGCATCTACCAACTGGAGTTCCCGAAGCCTGAGACAAGGGGGCTGGGCTTCACCCTGACGAGCGGAGTCAACGGGAGCTCCCTCAGAGTGAAAGACATCAGACCTGGGAGCATGGTGGCACTGGACGGCAGGCTCCTGGTGGGAGATGTGCTCCTGGAGGTACCCGGCCATCAAAGCTTCCTCGGGCTGCCAGAGGAACATAGCTGTGAGGGGGTTATGCTTCATGGATAGTAGGATATGTAGAGGCAGGAGCTGTTCATGAATGGAATAAAGGAGCTGAAAACAAAAAAATACTCTTTAATTGGAAACATATTCGACCATCATTGTGTAAATTTTGAGTGATATGTAGAAGACCATTCTTTCCACAATTATTATTATTATTATTATTATTATTATTATTATTATTATTATTATTGCTATTATGGTGCCACTTTACAATATGACTACGCTTATAAAGGGTTTATAAATAGTTTATAACTGGGTTATTAGGTTTGTAAATCATTAATAGACAGTTATAAACAGTTATAACAGCTTATAACACTTTTTTTATTAATGGGTTACTACCATTTATAAGTGGGAAAAGGGAGCCTTATTGTAAAGTGGTACCATTATTATTATTATCATTATTATTATTATTATTATGTGCCTTGAAGTTGAAGTTGACTCCTTGTGTCTATAAATTCAAGGCACTCATGTCTTTATTGTTATCATACATGGTAGTACAACGAGAACTCCTGCAGAATGCCTTGTCTTGCCTTTATTCTGGCTGAGGATGGTTTCTTCTCTGCCAGGTGAACGGCATTATTGTGTCTGGCCTAAGTCGCAGCAAGGTGCTGGAGATCCTGTGGGCAGCGGAGAGCACTGTGCAGCTGACCGTACACAGAGACAGCTTGACCATGGCCGGTCCGGAACCTGAACACGGCCGAGGTCAGCTCTTCAGGCATTGGCGAGACTTTGGGTGAGGTCCTTCATCCTACTGATGTGTGACTTTTTCCGCAGGGATCACCATGGAGACTGACACAAAAGAGGAAATGACAGAAAGACGGGTTATGGGAAGATTCTTGGAAAACTCGGAAGAGGTAGAGCGGAAAGTTTCCACCCGGTGCTATAGCTGCAGCCTGTAATGCCTGATGATGTCATCTTCATCCTTATTCTCCACACTGTTTGATGACATCATCATTACCACCACAGTTTGGTAACATCCAAAATGCTGAACTTTCACTTCTGACCTGCAGGAAAGTCCAAACAGCTCCTGTCTCCCACTGTGCATGCTTGACAAGGCCCAGGAAGCCTGCAACAGGTACCAGACAGCCGCAGAGGGCAAATAATGATACCATGATGTGTGACTATTACATTAATTAAGGAGTTTATGGTCAATTTTTTTCTATTGGTTGTGTGTTTTTAGTTGCTATTCTTAATTTTCATGCAGCAAATAAGAATTGCATTGTAAATAGCAACAATGAGCATGATTACCTTAACTTTCAACTTAATACAGCTGCAGGACACAGGGTGACTTTAATCAGCTATGGAGTTATCCACAAGGGGGCAGCAGAGAGCCATTAATAAAATCCATCCTCCTTTTGCATTTTCTGAGTCTCAGATAAAAGCAAGTCACTGACCTGTAGTTACATATGGTTTACTATGAGCAGCTTTTCAGCACCTTAGGTGGAAGAGGTGGCCTTGCATGACTATGGAGGAATAACATCATTATTCCTGACTCTGACCCACCTTGCTTCAGGAAGGCATTTCTGTCACTGCAGCGAGATGCAGCCAGCAGACGACGCAAAGACCAAAGTGATGAGTGGAGCAGTGAGGATGAGGAGGGTGTGGGTGACAGTGATGAAGATTCATCATACCCTGACTCGCCTTTGACAGGTGGAGTGGATTAATGGATCAGGGCCCGGGAGCATATCTCCAAAAAAATATGATGACGTCTGAGTCCTTCATGGGTAGCTGGGCTGCTAATCAGTCCATTACCTGCCACTTCTTCTCAAAGACTCTCTGATTGATAACAGCTGTGATTCCAGGGTGCTTCTTGGAGCTTTCTTGTAGAGTTTATCTCAAAAGCTAGAGAGATGATATGTGGGCAGAGCTTCTGCATATTTCCCTGCAGGTTTCTTATCCCTACAAATGACAAACAAACTTCCAAAACTCACTCAGTCCATGGGACACACATCCAATAAAATTTCTGTGCCCTTAGTGAGTTGAAATTTAACATTCTTCCTTGGATTATGGTGAGTGAGTGTTGGTTTCACGTACCATAACATATGATGAGGAAATCTGACTTTCATTGACTGTTGCATCTCAAAAACAAGAAACAAATGGACCGAGTGAGTTTTGGAAATTTGATCTTCAATTCTGCTTTTCTCACCGTGAAGCAGAAAACCCCATTGTCTCAGAGGAGGCCCTCAGCAACCTGGCTGTGACAAGCCCGTCTGAGAACAGCCAGTACTCCGGCGTCTGCCTCAGGGCCCTCATTCAGAACCTGCAGCACCAGCTGGACCAGCAGGATCTCATTAAGGAGTTCATGGTACGTGGCCCGATCCGACCCGGACCCGAGTTGACACACGGAGTTGGGTAACACTAGGAGCAGTGTACTTTTATGGCTCCCTGGCCATTTCTGTTCATCATAGCCAAGGAGAGGAATCGAGCGCCTGGGCCCTTTCACAGGCTAACAGGTGGCATGCCAGGCCTCACTCAGCTTAATTCTTCGCACGGTGAACTTCCTGTTCTTCCCAAAAGGCCTTGGAGCACCTGAGACCTGCCGACAGCTGCCTGGTGGGAAATGCTCCAGAGAACCGGGAGAAGAACCGGTACCGAGACGTTTTGCCCTGTGAGTTGCTGGCACGCCGCTCACGTTCCCCTCTCCATCGCACCCCCTGAAATGAGAATCTAGAGAGGATATTGGGGCTTAGGCCTGTCTGCCTATTGAAGGTCCACGTGTATTCAGTCTCCTGCACCATCAGCTAATGACTGATCCAGTGTAGGGTCCTAGGTACACAATGCAGGGAGCGGGCCCACCCACACGCCCCCCCGGTTCTCTTTCAGCACATATCATGCTGCGTGTGTGTTCCGTCTGTGCAGCGGGGGTCACGCGCATTGCGCATTCTGATAGTGAGGCCACTGTGGATCTGTACTGTTCACTGGCCTGCAGAGCCCTGCTGCTCGGCTTGTAAAACTCAACACCACCCAGAAGGAGAGGCTCCGCCTGCAGCCGGGGGGGCTGTGGACCACACCGAGGCACACGCACATCACCATGGAGATTTTGTCGGTGGGCCCTTCTCTGGGATTTGTCTCCGAGGGGCCTTTTCTGGAGGCCTGTCTCCGAGGGGCCTACTCCAGTAATCTGTTTCCGAGGGGGCTTCTCTGGAGGCCTGTCTCCGAGGGGCATTCTCTAGGGGCCTGTCTTCAGGAACTTGTCTCCGAGGGGCCTTCTGCAATTTGAAAAGATTCTTATAGTCTGTAGATAATTTCAAAGGATCCCAGCAAATCCAGTCAGAATGAGCAACATTCCAATTTTACCCCGAAGGAATTTCTGCCACGTTCCAATATGCCCATGCCCGTTTCCCTCCAGCTTTTGTGCTAGTCTGAGCTGATTCCCTGCGTGATGCCCTTTGGGATGCCCCCCCACCTCCTTGTGAACCCACAGACGATGGAACACGGGTGTCAGTGGGGGAGCAGCAGGAGTACATCAATGCCAGTTACATCCGCATGAGCGTGGGGCCCGGGGAGCGGCTCTGCTACATCTGCACGCAGGGTCCACTGCCCGGCACACAGGCCTGCTTTTGGCAGATGGTGTGGGAGAATCGCTCAGATGTCATCGCCATGGTGACGCGGGAGGTGGAGCGCGGCCGGGTCAAGTGCCACCGGTACTGGCCCGAGAAGCTCCACGAGATTCTGGACACCGGGCGCTACCAGCTCATCTTGGACCACTATCAGCGGCAGGACTACTTCTACATCAGGATGATCAAGATGGTGGAGAAGGAGGTGAGCTGGGAGTGAGGGGGTGCAGGCACGGAGCGCTGATGTGTCACGTGAGTGGGGAGGGAGCAGAGGATGCGGTGAGGAGATCCTTCTGGAGGTCCAGCCTTATCCACTGTATTAATGGTACCCGCTTTCTCTAACAGAGTGGGGACGTCCACCTAGTGAGGCACCTGAAGTTCACAGCTTGGCCCGACCACGGTGTGCCACGCTCCTGCCACCAGCTGGTGCGTTTTGCACACTACATGCGGGCCGTGCACCACACGGGCCCCGTCATAGTGCACTGCAGCGCTGGCGTTGGCCGAGCCGGCGTCCTCATCTGCACTGATGTCATCCTGGCCCTCATCGCGAAGGACCTCAGTGTGAGACGGTCTCTCCCCAGCCTTTAGCTACTGCCCTGTGTCCCCCTCTCCCTCCCTAGAGGCCAGGCCTGGCTCTTCCTCTGCCAGTGAGTCTAACCACTGTGCTACTCTGCCTCTGCAGATCAACATCAGCAGCATTGTGAGGGAGATGAGGCTGCAGCGCCACGGCATGGTACAGACCAAGGTGTGTTACTCTGCAGTTCAGACACCGCCCTCTGCAGGGTAGGCTGTGCAATGACTTTCTGAGGCATCCCTATAGAGATGGCTCTCAGCCTCTGGGTAAAGCCTTGGTCCTTTAGACATCCCCAGAACTCCTAGATCTCTAAAGGCCACACATATGTGTCCCTGGTCCATTAATGCCTGTACTCACATCCTGGGGGCCCCTAAATGCTGGACCACATGGAGCCAGAAAACAGAACGGGCAGCTGTTTCCTGGCAAACAGACAACGCAGATCATTTCAGAGTTCAGCCTAATTTCATTAGCTGTCCAAGGGGAGTTCTGCTTACATCAGCACAGGGCGCGTTGGGTTTCCCTTCCTCCAGACGGGCTGAGCGGAGCCCAATAAATCCAACAGTACTGCTCGGTAATGAACACGGCCTTCCCTCTGATTCCAGGAACAGTACCTCTTCTGTTACAAAGTCTGGCTGGACGTCCTTCAGAACATCCCGGCTCTCTGTGGCACCCAGTGGCTCCAGGAAAAAGCCTCCTGAACACTGCTGGTTTCCCTGGCTACCTTCTCCAACATTCTCCCAAAGAAGACACTTTGTATGCTTTCATACATGCCCACACCCGTGTATTTTTATTTTTAGTTTTACCCTCTGTAATCTGCCGCCCGAATCAGCATGAACCTTGTCTTCTGCAGGACGTTGTCACACTGACACTTCGGTGCAGTTTGGCATTTTAGATCTTAGATGATCTCAGTCTGTTTGCCTTCAAGGGTCCATCAGAACAAAACTGAGTTGTTTTGATCACAATGTGAGTATTTTACCTGCAGTATTCTCCTCCAGATAACAAGCTATATGTATCATATGTATTGTGTTAGAGCTCAGAACAGATTCTAAACAGATGTGCTTTGGTGTTGTGGTTCACGAAGTATGGTTTGTATGTTTACATGAAAACCGGTCGGTAGAGGCGGTCTGTCCGTGAAAGAGACATCTGTAAGTGCGGTGGGGGTGGTGGGACACAGGAAACGGGCCAGACAGAACCACAGACTCCTATTACCGCTAACAGTAATGATAGGGAGGAATGTTTAATATTAGCATTTATTATCTATCAACAAACATGGCCGTCCTCAGGGGGCCTCCGTCCTTTTAAAGCGGAAGGTGATTCAAGATCTGGACTCTGGTGTTCATCATTCCACACAGTAAATGTGTGTGTTTCTTCCACTCCTGTCTCTTCTCACACAGTATAGAAAATGTATAGAAAATATTAACTAAGATGATGAAATGCAGAAGCACTGATATGCTGAAGTCAGGATGCAGGCACAGGTGGAGTCCTGTTTGTAGGTCATGACAGCTGGACTGAACCAGCAGTGCAGTTCTTATTGTATTACATGGTAATCTCACTTTAATCTGCTGTGGTTTTAATAAAAGCAATATAATAATGATCTATAAAATTTATTTATAGTCTATTTAAAGGTCATTTCCACCCCAAAAATCCATTCAAAGAAGATGTTTTACCTTCTTCCAGTAGAAGTCGAATCTGATTGATGTTTTCCAGTTTATAAATGAGTTCTTTGTTGTATGTCTCAGATGTTCTCAAATAGGGATATATGCCTTTATGGTGCATGTGTGCATGCACTTGACTGTGGAGAATCTTCAGAGGGGCCAAACAAAGCACTTTTCTGGGGTCTCCTTTTGCATTTCACAAGATTCAAGGTTTCATGCCATTAACAATTCATATGGAAATATAAATCTGTCTATCGTTGAACTGCAGTTGCTTGTCTGGATAATTCTTATTTATTCACTGGATACTCCCAGTATAACTCTCCATCTTATCCTTACTCCCCATTATAAAGTGCTATAAATAATAAAGTATGAGTGGAGTGGAAGGCCAGGTTTACTGGGTGGGGCTGTAAGGGAATTTCAGCTTAACATTTCCTGGCTGGGCCGTCTGTCCTACCTGATCGTTGTGTATCCCATCTAGACTGGCAGGCGGATCTCTGATGCATTAGTGGGGGAAGCCCAGTGTGTGGAGCTGCACGCACCCAAACACACACACACGCACACACCCAAACACACACATGCATGCACACACGTTGGTGTACCTATCTGAATGGGGACCGTCCATTCATTTCTATGGCAAAAACCCTAATCCCAATCATGACACCATTAACCTCTACCCATCGCTAACCTTAACCATAAGTAACCAACCCAAATACAAGACCTTTGGCATTTTTACTATTTTGATTGCATTCACAGATTTTTATAAAACTGAGGTTATCCAAATGGCCAAATGGGGACCTCAAAAGATGTCCCCAGAAGCAGGGAAATTTCAGGTTTTACTACACTTTGGGGACAATTTGTGATCTACGCAAACTCCCACACACACACATACACACACACCGTTACAGCAGGATAAACACACTGCCTCAGAGAGTTTATTGTATTAGCATGGAAAGCAGCAGGCAAAGGACCTTTCCTGGGCCTCCACTTACTCATTCCCCTGTCATGGTTCACCCTTAGGTTCACTTCCAGCCATAGTGCCCCCAATCCACCCACTAAGTCCTTCTGATACAGTTCTCCCCACTGACATATCCTGTGAAGCCTGAACCCATTTAGTCCACATATGATTCATGGTCACATGACTTGAGATATCCCAGCCTCCTAACACGGTCCCCATGTGAACATGTGACCCAGGCGGCATGCAGGTGTCTCCCTAACCCCATTTCCCACTCTCAAGCCTCTACAAAAGGCCCCTGTGCCCCTCTGTGGGCCAGCCCAACTGCTGGGAAGGCCTGTTCATTGTCTGGCTCCCAGGTCAGAGCTGCTGGTGCCCGGTGTGGGAAATGAGAGGAATGTCTGCCGCAGTGTGGAGGCCGGATCGCTGAAGTTACGCAAGTCTCAGCAGCAGCAGTGGTGACAGCAGCGGGCCCTGGCTGATTTACAGGCCCGGGCACAGCGAGGAGTGACCTCACAGCCCCCTTGTAAATCCACCGGTGCCGGGTTCACGGCACGGTGTAGACCTGCCTTGTTTCAGGGGGTAGGGTGTAAAAATAACTTTCATAGAGTGCTGCCCCCATCACCAAAAAAAATAGCACAGGACAATTCCCCTCACATTTCAATCAGGCAGGAAAAGCAGTTGTGAGCTGTTTTTTGACCAATGAATTAATATCCAGCAATCTGCAGGTGTTTTCAGGCGGCTTTCCTCGAGGGCAGGCCCTTTTACCCAGACTCCTGTGCTGGGACAGCAGTGCTCAAACACCTGGAAGCCCAGCACACACTGGGGCCCGGAAACCAGAGGATTAAGCCTCTCAGGTAGCCTGCAGGAGGTGCTGGTGGGCACGTGAGCTTCTGCGTCATCATAAAAAATCTCTCTAACAATAATTTACCTGCCCCCCCAGACCCACCTCAAAATGACTGCAGTTCATGTTTTTCAAAAATTAACCACATTTAATTTCACTAGAGGATCCGCACTGGCCAGGCAGAGCAGGCATTAGTCTAGGGCCCCGAGCTTGGAGGGGGCCCCCAAGGCCGACTGATTACATCCACGTTGCAACGACAAATCTGCTTCATATGTGCATTCTAGTGTTATGGTGTGTTTATTAAATTCTTTTTATTGAAATTATGAATTTGGACTTCAGGCCCCCATCAAACAGCTGCATTTCTATCCCAGGTGCTGGTTTTGAAATCCCACAGAATGTCAAAAAGTGAGACAGGCGATCAGACCGGAGAGAGGAATAGGGCCACAGAAATTCCCATTCTCATCTCTGAACAGGGCCATGGACTGAGCGAGCCTCACTGGAGTGAGGGTGAGGGGTGGGGGGATAATCTGGCGAGTGCATTTGTGTTTATTTTTGCCGCTGTTGTCCATGTGAGGCCCCTTGGTGTCACTCTGGTGACAGCAGAGTAACAGAGAGGCTATTCATGACGATTTGAATGGAGGCTGCTTATCAGCATTGGGGGTGCAAGGACGGGAGGGGGTTTAACGAGTCAAGGAAGGCCAATTATGACAAGTCTGTCCTGGAGGGCTCAGCTCTAATTAAGCTAGCTGGGAATACGCTGTTTATGGGAAACATTTCTGGAGCCCCTATACCTGTTTTTTTGGAAGGCTCTTTATAGGAAGCTGTTCCTTTTTTGAGGGAGGGGGCGCTGTGAATATGCTGACATTTGTGCTGTTTTGATAGCATTGGTAACCATTGGTTACACCTTAGAAGAACAACAGCCCCCAGAGCTGGGGAACCCCTTGGCCCCAGTGACCATTAACGCTCTCAGGCGCAAACCCTGAGGGGGACCAGGGAAAAGGCCCAGAACTGTCCCTGTTATGGCGACTTCATGCCACAGAGAAGAGGTCATTCGCTTCTCCTCAGAATTCCAACTTCTCCTTCCATTGTTACATAGGAGGTAAGTTGCTGCATCTGGATGGGATCTATGAGTGACATCCGTCTCCCAGCTGAATGATTGATTAGGCTGCATTTGCATGATTGCAATTAGTGGAGATGATGGACAGTAATTGGATCCTGATGGATCATAAAGCTCTCAGCTCACAGGATCAAAATCAATCCGCATTTCAGCCGATGGCCCAGTTACGGACACACAGCTCTTATGGAGTCATATGAAGTGCAGATGGAATTCGCAGGGCTCCTCGTAGCATGTGAGGTGAGGGTTAGGTTAGTGTGGGAGGTTAACTAGCCTGTTAACCTGGTCTAACCTCTGCTCTCTCAAAACCTTGACCTCCAAGGGCAAAAAGTTGACCAGGTCAGGTTGACATTACTGGGAATCCTACCCTTCCCTCCGCTCCTTCCACCGTTAGACTCTTCTTGAATGTTTTCAGCATGAAATACAACAAGAAAAATAGATTGGGCGGGGTGGGGGGGGGGGGGTTGTTAACATTTGGGGTGGTGAAAGCTGCTTAGTAAAATAAACAAACCTAAAACAAGCTCTTTTTCAGCATTAGGCCAAACAATTCAGGAATTTCAGATATATGCAAAGCCAATATACATCAACTATGCATCAAAATACATACTGACGTAACTACTGGAATGAAAAGTGCTCATGTTTCAAAGTAGACTCATATTTCTTCCCACATTCTCCATACTCTCCCAGAAGGTCTTCTTACAGAAAAAAAAAAGTTGAAAGACTCAGATGACCAGTTATGCATTGTGCAGGCATCTTGTTCTAGGATCCATGGGGGACAATACAAGAATGTAAAAAACCGTCTTAATTCCCCCTCTTTAAACCATGGAAGGACTGCACTGTTTTATTTGACCTTTAGCGACTCATCTTTCATTTTATTTACACGGTGCATTCTAATAGCTGCCTCTGGGGATTCATTCCAGGTAGTGGCATAAATCACGAAGGGCTCCCCAGCTCCCTGCGGAAAGGGCCATTACGGCCGTAACCCGGCACTTTCCAAGCCACTCTCTCTCATGGGGACCTCGCTCTCGGCGCCTCTGTATTCTCTAGCGTGGCACACCGTATGCCTCGATGACAATGACACTCAAAATATGAGACATAAATGACAAAATGCCCTGGCGCATGACATGAGTCATGTGGGGTCCCCCGGTGACACCTGAAGGACCTCGAGCTCTGGGATAACCCTGGTTAGCGATGACAGCAGGAAGCACCCAAACCCAAACAGAGTTAGTCAGCAGCGATGCAATTGCCCACATCCTTCTACACAAGCCACTAAGCCAGGTGAATGAAGCAGATTGGCACCAACTCTATATTTGCATGTTTCCTAAAACCTGCACTGTCAGTCTCTGGACATGACACAGTAAAGGATTGGGGTTGATTCAACTCCCCGAAAGTCAACTTGCATTCGTAAACTTTTTCAAAGCAAAGACAGGCATCTCAACAGGCCATGTGGTTCGGACATCTTCGCTTGTCTTTCCTCCTATTCAGTGTGCATTACTGTGTATGACCTTCCCCGGCGCTCCGCTCCGTGTGATCCAAGCACGTCAGTGACTGCTACGAGCGACGAGTTAATAAGGAACCCTGTCAGCAACTGGCGTCTCAACCCCCCCACCCCGTGTCTATCAAACCACTGTCCCGATTCGAGCACCGGCACGAGGATGACAGAACCAGTTTAATCTGACAGCGAGGACGGCATTCCCTTCGTTAACTCTCCCGTCGCAAATTGGACTCCTCATCAGATGTGTAATTAGCACCTGCTCGTAATTCCGTAACCGATGTCAGACTTAAAAAAAATGGATCACCACGTTTATGGCGGAAGATGCGCCCAAATTGGAGAGCTATTAATGCGGGAGGCGGCAGGCTCGGTGCGGGCAGGCGGCAGGCTCGTTTGTCTTCATCAGGGGGGGCCCTTGGCCCCCTAATTGAAAAATGCTGAGAAACGCGATTGTCGAGAGCGATAATAATTCATTACAAAGGGGCAGACTAGCCCAGAGAGCCATTTGTATTCATTAATGTGCATTTGCAATTAACATGTGATTTTGACAGGCTCAGGGCCTGGGCCTTAATTCACGGTCGCTCGCCTGCAGGGTGGAAAATGGCGGCTGCTTGAGAGAGCCGCCGATTCCAGATGGTGGAGTGCATCGCTCTGCTCCGACGGGAGGCGCAGAAATAGGTCACTGCCATCGCGATAATGTCAAAGCGGTCCCAACTCGGGTGAGCGGTCCACGGAAAGTCGCCTGTCTGACCGCTCCTGAGGACTCAGGGTTACAGATCAGCCGCTAATGCGCCCTGTCACCGCGGAAAGTGAGGAACTTTATCAGATGGGCGCTGCCAGAGGTCGTTTGTCATCCCGAGTGACGGATCCTTGTCACATGACAGGATGCCGGAGAGGGGGGGAAAGGACAGAAACAAAGGCTGTGAAAAAGAAAGGGGACAGCAGTGGGGTGAAAAACGACACCCAGGGTGGGATAATAGAAAACCCAGGGTTCAAGTTGAACACCCACCTTTTGTTCTATATACACGTATGTTTTTAATTCTGATCAGTTCATTAAATGAGTATAATACAGCATATGTAAAGTATATCCTGTGAAATATACTGAGCGCGTTGGACCAGGGCTCTGCCTTACTATAGCAATGGAACCTTCTAGATGATTCGCCAAGCATAGGTCCATCCTCACCACTAACTGCACACAGAGACTGAGGGTGTCGCACATCTGTGAGACTCACCTACGACAGTGTCTCCTGATGGGAGCCCAAGATGTACAGTCTGGGGTGGCAGTTCAACTTACCAGTAGATGGCGCAAATATACCTCGGGCACAGTCTCCTCTCCTCCCAGCCCTTCTGCCCTTCATCTTGAGTACTGCAGACTGTTAGGTTACCAGGGCCACTGTCCCCTGGCCTCACAGCACCAATTTGTATTCTTACAGCTGGGCAGGGAAACACTCCAATCACAACATGACAACCTTATCCCCTACTCAGCCCTAACCTTAACCATAAGTAAAACTTTTGGGATTTTTAGTTTTTTGATTGCATTCATAGATTTTATAAAGTTGCGCTTCCCCTTGTGAGGACCAATGCATGCATCCTAACAATGCATGACTTTGAACTGCAGAGATCTCAGAGGAGAGCTGCACCACAATGGGAGAACATGCAGACACATGGAGCTCAGGCAGCACCACAGCTGAGCAGACCTTCTGTTCGATTACGATCCCAGGCGATGCTAGAAGATCCAGCTCCAGTGTGAGATGTGGAATTTCCAGGAGGTGGGTCTGACCAGCCTTTATTCAGGGATCTGAATTCCTGCCCTATCCATGGATGGATCAGAGGATGCTGGGCTTGAAAGCAGCTTCACATCGATTCTCCATGAGCTCGGTGGACTTGTGCTTCCCCTCTACAACTCAAACTCAGGCCCATTCGATAACACACGCAGTGGGACTCCAACACCTAAGAATGCGTACTGTTGCTGTTTAGCTCCTGTAGCTCAAAAAATAGAGCTATATGCTAACAACACAAAGGTCATTGGTTCAAATTCCTGGGAGTGCATATAAAAGTTATAAACCTGTACTGTAAGTTATTTTGGATAAAAGATGTAAAATAAATGTGTAAGTGTTTCTGATCGTCCACAGTGTGTTAAGACGTACGCGTACTGATGGGACATTTCAACGTGAGTTGTGATAGCCAACACAGGAATACATGGCCTGTCCAGAGGCCTTTGCCCTGTCATTAACAACAGACGCTTGTTGGTTTTTGGAAAGGCGTGAGGTGTTTCAGTGTGCTGTAACTGTACCTCTCAGCAGAGGGGGGGGGGGGGGGGGGAGCACCAACAGGGACAAAGTGAAAGGTACACCTCTCCCAGGGCCCCGGAAACGCACCTGGCCTTCACACCCATGTCGTTCATCATGGGCCCAATCAAAAGGCAGAGCTGTCGGCCCAGTTTCTGTGCTACTTTTTCATCCAAATATCCGCCAATTATCTGGAGCGTGGGACACAAAGTGGGGCACCGAGCAGGAAGACGTGTACGCAGTGGTGGGCGGGGGGTCCAGACAAAGGTGTGAGCGTGGATATGATGGGTGTGCACCCCTACGGCCATATGGTGTTCCGCGTGACGTGCGGTTGCCCCGCTCCGAGGCTCCGCCTCCCACCCCAGCGGGCTGAATGATCCCGCAGAAAGCCCCCACTCCTGGGGAAGCCCAGCTGGCAGCTTGTTCCAGCCGGAATCCCCCGCTCCCCCGGATGCCCGGTCCGTCACATTTTCCGACCCTTTAGAGGGGTGTTGTTTTCTTAAACCCGCCACTCGAGGGGCGCCTTTAAGACCGACTGTGTGTTTCTCCGCCCTCCATTCCCTCCTTCCACGTGCTATTTTTCTTTGTACGACGAGGCACCAGCTTGTGTCACTGTTTGCTTGTCCCACCCTGCCCACCCAGAGCATTACAGTGGTCCCCAAATATCGCTAAAGTACGGCCATGCAGCCCAGAGCCATATCACCCAGACAGAGGACACCCCTGTGCAGAAGAATGGGGGGCATGCTTTTGTGTGTACCTGTGTGTGTGTGTGTGTTTGTGTGTGTGTACCTGTGTGTGTGTGTGTGTGTATGTGTTTGTGTGTGTGTGTTTGTGTCTGCATGTTTTTCGAATTATTTCATAATGGGGACCAGATTTCCCCCAAATGTAATAGAAACCTGTAGCTTCTTACCTTGTGGGGACATTTTTTCAGGATAACCTCAATCTGTGAATGCAATCAAAAAAACTAAAAAAGTCTTGTGTTTTGTTCGGTTATTTATGGTTAAAAGGTTAGGGCTGGGTAAGAGTTAAGGTTGTTATGCTGGGATTAGGGTTAGAACACATCGAAATGAATGGAGAGTCCCAGTAGAGATACGAATATGTGGACAGTACGTGTGTGTGAGCATGCAAGGCCTCAATAACATGGGTCAAACAAATCAAAGCAGGCTAATCCCTTATCTCTTAGTATTTAGTGTTGCTTTTGTGTCCGTAGAGGTGACGAGGGCCTTATCCAGAAACTCCTCCCACTCTCCACCAGCTGCATATTGCTAAGTGTTCCCTCTCCTCTGGTTTAAACAAGACCTGTCCTGGCACAGCGACGCATCTTCCCCCGTAAGGTGCTGGCTTTGTGACAATGACAAGGGTTTGCGTGTCACAGCACGGAGCGCCGAGCTGGGCCCCTCTCCAGCTACCATTTCATCCTTTTATCTGTCTGCTCGGACGAGCTACGCCTACTGGCATGAGAGAAGGTGACACTCGTCCCGCAGAGGCATGCCTTTTGGCACGTCCACATGTACGCCTTTGTTTTTAAAGCCCTTTCAAGTCCTCCGATCCTTTCAAGCTAAAGTGTCACAGCAAAGGGCCTGTGAAATCCTAGCCCAAAAACAGGCCAACAACACAGCAACACAAGGAGAACAAAGGGATGCTTCCAGGCCTGTCATTCGCTCAGCTTCAGCTTCTGTCACGAATTTATTAGCCTTCATAAACAAGGTCTATGACAGGGGTGTCAAACTCCAGTCCTGGGGGGCCGGAGCCCTGCACATTTTTTGGGTTTCCCCTCATTTAACACACCTGATTCAACTCCTTGCACCTCCTTGTCCTAATTACCACACAGCTGTTGAGCTGAATCATTTGTGGTGGAACTGGGAAAGAATAAGGTTACACAGGGCTCCCCCCCAGGACTGTGACAAAACTTGGGCTTGGGCTGTCCATCCATTATGCCAGGTCTTCTGCTCTCTGGCTCCTGAGACCAACAGACCAAACATTGCAGGAAACAGAGAACTGGGGGACTTGGGCTGCTGACTGGATGGACGGCCTCCAGGATGAGGTGAACCAGAAGGTACCTTCATACGGGTTAAGAACCCCAAAATCTAGGTCACATGCATGGAAAACCCCAAAGACAGAACACCAGCAGCACCGCACAGCAGCTGTAGGACATCAGCTACTTGGAACCATGAATCCCTGAAGCAGAAACTGGCTAAACAGAAGCCCAAAGTAAGATGCTGGTCACCGGGAACCATGACCATGCCACCCAAAGCACCAAGCCAGGACCTGCTGGCAACTGACAGGCACATCTAATGCAGACCTACTTCATCTTGCCCTATAAAACAATCCTCTGACTGAGAGCCCTATGCTCTAAGAGAAATGGTGGTAACTGAGCGGTGAGAATTGCTCACTGTTCGGCTTAAATAAGGTTAGGCTCCAACTGCCACCAGCTCAGAGGAGGGTCAGATACTTTATGAGTAAATGAGGGACAGGTGTGACAATCTCGGCGCCAGGTCATCCCCTGTTCACACAGAGACCCCCGACTGCCGCTTCTAATGCATAACAAAATAAACAACCGGCCACACGCATGCACTCACGCAGGCTCACACACAAACCGAAAAGATACACACGCGGCCGCAGCTGTCCAACAAAAACAGCAGCTTCCCTCCAACAACATACAGTAAAACTACAAAAGGTGAAACTAATCCTGGGTCAACAAAGAGTGGCACGGAGAAATCTGTGTCGCGGGGTGGGAGCAGACATCTGGGGGGTCTGTGGAGGGAGGCCGGGTCATATACTGGCACCCACCACCTGCAGAGAATATGAGAGGGTCTTCAGGGGATGTTTGGTGACCACTTCCACCTGTAAGACCTGCCGAGTGGAAGTGTTTGAATCCCAAACGTGCCACAAAGCTCTTCCTGTGCTGGAAGCACAGATGCTAATTTATTCCGAGGCCCCACGATGACCCCCTCATACTGGGAATGCCCCCCCATGAGGGCGATGGCTATGAAACTAGAGAATACAGTAACAGGCCACGGAGGTCAGGAGTCAGGGGTGCCTTTTGCACTAAAGAATTATGGGAAGAAGTTAACGCTGGCCAGAGGAGAGCATCTCCACAGGAAGTCACAGAGGTCACAGGTATCTGTTTGAGCGGATCCCACTGAGGTAGTCATCGTAAGTGGGACTGTTGTGAAATCATACATGTCAGCCTGCAAGTGACTCCGCATCACTTACAATCTTACAATCAGCCGAGTGATTCCAGGCAATCCCACAATCAGTGTGGAACGTTTACTCCAGGCACCAGAAGTCCCCGTTCCCATTTTACAGCGGGTAACATTCCCTGTGCTGTTCCTCTCATTTACTTTGCCTGTGTAGCTGTTTCATTGGCAAACGGGGACCAAAAGGTTATGGCAGCCATGTTTGTGAAAGCAGATTGTCAGGAGTCCGTCCTGCCGGGCTCTTCCTGCGGCGCGGTTAAAATGAGAAACCCGGACGGCTCAGGGCACTTCCACAGGTCACGTCGCGTTTGATAGATTGCAGCCGTCACAGCCCGCGGGGCACAGAAATGTGCAGGGTGCAGGGTAAACTCTACTGTTTTAAGAGCGACACGGGGTGGATATTTTATGTTTTCCAGTTAACGGTTTGTACATGACAAGCTGTGGGGAGGCTGAGAGGCAACTGGACACCGTCAGGGCACCATGCGGGGGGGGGGGGG
>JAODJU010000062.1:11825804-11843016 GCA_026776725.1 Gnathonemus echidnorhynchus | reverse complement strand
CCGGGGGGGGGGGGGGGGGGGGCTACAAGCAAAAGCTCCTTCCACAACCAAAACGCTGCAGTTCTCCTGACGTGGGCCAGCTGAATCATACGGCCACGGCTCTCCCAGTCCCCCGCTGGCCTGAGGGGCTCCTGTTTACAGCACCACTCATGTGATTGAGGCAGCAAGTTGAGGTTTCCTTTCAAGGATGGTTTGAACCTACATTCCTGCTTTCCACAACTGTGCATGAAAAATAAATGTGTCGGCGGCTAAATGTCCCAGATACAAGCTGTCAGCATATAAATCAAATCCCCTCAGCGGTCCGGCTCAGATCCGTGTGATGTGTTCTGAACAGGCTTCCTCTTCCACCATATCCTTTCTGTTAAGGGAATGTTCTCAGAGTGCTTAAGCCCCGGAGCACACAGCCTGACGTGGCCCAGTGGAAGACGACTCGAGAGAGTTAATGAAACGTTTCCTAGATCTGGTGATGATCTGATCTCGATTTGGTCTCCACCAACCTGCACACTTACACCCCTCACCTAGCCCCACAACACCCTTCCCCCCACACCTTATTCTCCATCACACAGCTCCATCGGCACACAACAGGCCTAATTTTAGTGGGAAAGCCCAATCCCCACCCTGTCACAGCCAGGATTTGTGCCACAAACTTGATTTCCAGCAGAGCTGCGATCTAAGCACGATTCCTACATGGAAATCTTGGTTATGCTGCCTTCTGACTCTGTTCTCTTGTTGTTGGCTCTTAAAATAACATCATGCAACTTGGCCCAGCTAACAACAGTTACAGTGTGCGGGCACCATAATATGTGTACACTTTTAAAGGTGTTCACAAAGATGGAAGAGGAGCCACAGAAAAAGGTGGGGGGTTATCTGATGATTACTGACTGCTCAGAACTGCATGGAGGGACCTTCTGACTGGATAGCTGGACTGTTTCAAACTCAGAGGGAACAGGCTGATCTGCACCGAAAAAGGCTTAAAATTCGCCACTTGTTTGCAAACAGCGACGGAGAGAGGACTCTGTTTCATTTCATGTAATTAAAGGAGCATTGACCAAAGAACAGGAGTGGAAGATGAAAGAAAATTTACACAATCCTTCTGGATTTGTCTATTATTTTATGAGAATCACAGGTGTTTATGTTTTAACACAGCATGTCATTGTAGACCCAGGAAGCTAACTTCAGACAAGCTAGCTGCATTTAGCAGCATGATTTATGCAGCCAAGCTAAATCATTTCTTGGCCTAAGAGGCTGCCCAGAGATGCACGTTAGCACTTTCCATTTCATTCAAAGGCAAAAATACAGAGTAAGAAGAAGAAAAATATATGGCTGCCCAAGAAATACAAGTAGAAACTAATCCTTTAGATGGACCATTGTGTGACATATCTGAGTATCTGAGTAGCTCAATTTAAGATTAACCAGCTCTGCTACAAACATTAAACGTCTCTTGAATTTTACTTAACCCCCACCTTTCTTATGAGAACAGACATAAAAGACCTTTATTGAGGTCAGACTTGTAGAAAACACAAAGAAACCTTGTTGTAGTAAAGATGAAGACATTTATTAACTGTCATTAAACAGTCCAACCTCTTTATGTTATGTCAGGTTGATGTAAAGGGAAGCGTCGCACAAATATCCATTTGTTTATTGAAATTAATTTCATGGACTTCCCCTTTCAGCCAGTGCCACTATCATTACCAGATAGAGTACATAACAAACGGCCACCTGTAATAGTCTTCTTCCGTTCACCTCAGTGTCAATCTGTAAATGTCATCAGGCAGTACGGTGGATGGGCGATGTGTTAGAATATGGTTGTGACATTGAAAATCACCAGGACCATACATTTAGGGTTGTCAGCTAAACTTTCCCATAACCCGTGAGATTAGTTATTGCAGATTCAAGTTCTGATAAAGCAAATGTACAAACTTCCAGACCAGATTAGCCCACTGAATACAGCAGATAGGCTACATTGCCATTTATTTCTTACTTGTCAATAAAGGTAGGTATTGATTTACAAATAACACAATAGAAATAACACAGAAAATTAATGAAAGCTAATTATTTTGAAATACTGTTTAAAGTGGAATTCGGTTAACCGATATAGTTTTTAAAATATTTTAAATAATAAGTTTACATACACTATTACCCTTAATTACTCCAGCTGACAGAACGTCTCAGTTTTTCTTAACTGTTCTTCCGTGGAAATGTTAAATAGGCCTATGAATTAGCGCTCTATCAGAGGTGTAAAGGAATGAAGTACAAAAACTTTGTTACCAAGTAGGTTTTTTGTACTTGAGTATTTAAAGTTGTTGCAACTTTTATTTTAACCTCACGAAAATTCTTAGCCAAATAACTACTTTTACTCTGATTCATTCAAAAAATATTCAAAGTTACAAGGACTATAGCTACTACTGAAACAATGGGGATGACTGGATTGGACAATCAGCAATTTTCCCACTGGAAGACGAAGGCTTGAGTCGGCTCATTCACCACTTATAAGAGGTCTAAAAGTACCGTTTATACTGTTTATTACATTTTGCCCATTGATTGATGTTTTGTATTCCACTGAATAAAAATGTCAATCTATTAGTCTGTGCCAGCGAGCCTATTATTTCTTACTTGACTATTTTAAAATATTTTTTTTTTTACTTTTACTTAAGTAGTTTTTTTACTGCATGACTTTTACTTTGAAACATTTTTCTGTGGTATCTGCACTTCTATTTAAGAATGAAAAATTTCCACCACTGCGCGCAATAACATAAAATACGCGTCCCTGCCACATTCGCAGTTACCATCGTAGCTTGAAGGCTATTCAAGTGATTTTTCACTCAAATGATTGGATGAATAATTCTTAGTGCATTGGTCTTATTGTTCAACTTATGAGAAATAAATTAAGCTTCTATTAGAACGACCCACAAGCGCTCTGTTGAAGTCACGCAGTGTTTCTTGTTTTTGGCAGACATCGTGTCCTGTATTTAAGGTATTTATATATTGACATGTACTGATATTACCGGGTTGTGGTAACCCACACTGGATTTCCCAGATTCCTTTACGTTCTTTAGTGTAACACCGTAATTATGTGCTGAACCCAACGAATTCCTTGACCATTGTGATTAATTAAACAGAGGATCATGGTTCCTTTTCTAATCTCAGTTCCTTCCAGGGTGCAGCCCCATGTGTTTCTTTCGCCGCACAACTTCTTAAAAATCCTGAATGAACCAAAATTCAAACACACAAGCACGAACAAATCGGGTTTACACGGGCGCAGCAGCGGGCTGTTCCGTAATTTCGGACAAAACACTGAAAGCGTGAATCCCACTGAGCTCATCTTCCCTGTCGAGTCTTGTGCTATTTATGATCATCATTATTTTGGCAAGAACTCAGCATACCGGTCACAGCGGTCAATAGCGTCCAGCATGAACGGGATTTTTTAAAGGTACCTTAGAGATGCCATTGATTACTTCGATTCAGGAAGAAGGAATTATGTGACCCAGAGTTAATTCGAATTCCTTCCCTACATACATTCTCATCAAACAAAAAAGTGGCGTCATACGTCTTAATTACTTCGCCTGCCAGAGGACCTACAATAAAATACAGCAAGAAATCTTCCGCGGAATTGATTTACTCTTTGATTCGCTAGTAACCGTGTCAAAGTGGCGAAGTCTCGGGAGTTTTAAAGCAGATTTAAGGCAGATACAAGCACGGAGTGAAAAGGAGCCTTCGGTGGCCCCAGCTATGGGACGGTGTTTAATGGCAAAATGACCCAAGCGGCTCAGCTTGGTGCCGCCCCCGCTGGAGCCACTGGCTTTCACAGCCCCGGTATTGTGCTGCAGCGCTGCAGACGGAAAACAAAAACGACCCGGCGAGGTGCGACCGTTCCCCTGGCAGAGGTCACGTACAGAGAGCCATGAATAACGTCTAACAGCCCCACAGTGAATCCTGCGATTAATGGCCCACTATATGCGAATATTTTCCAGTGTCAGAACAGTAACGGTCTTTTGTCACACTTTGTGGAGAGATAGATTTCGTGATGATTTTTGCTAATAATATGCAAACAAGATAAATTCGTTATGCACGAATAAAGACACCTTTCGATGTGTTATTAAAATATGCATATAGGCTACCGAATGTGATGCAATAAAATCACCGAGAATGGCGCAATTAGAAGTTTTTCACATAATTACACAAACTCTCAGGGCTACCACTATGCTCCATGAAAGTGGATTAAAGATAACACACTCAACTGCCTTCAAAATGGACAATCGAGGTTTGGACAATAAGGGAGATCAAAAAGTATTAAAGGTTAGACTACTAAAATAAAGTTTTACGCTTTTTCGCACAATATCTTGCGTATGATAATTATGCTGTTGTTCTCAGGACTATTGCCAGAGAAGCGAAGACGATACATGCAACTCCACACATCACGTAGAAATCCACGCGTGACCCGTGGGCTGATTCCAGCTCCAATCCATTATAGGGATCATTTCCCCGACGCAGCTTCCAGTGAGAACTATGTGCAGCAGCGACGGATTTCGTTGGTTAAGACCAGCAGACGTCAGCATCTTTCATTGCCTTAGTCTTACTTCCCGGTTTCTGGCGGTAAGAAGAAACAAGTGTATCAACGGAGCCGCGTTAGGCTGCATAAAAGGAGCGCATTCATGAACAGCATCTTTATTAAATTAATTGTGAACACTAACGCTAATCAGTACGAGCGTCAAGATTTAATGCTATGTTTTAATCAAACCCCAGCATAACAGCTGATTTCTTATTTTTGTTTCTGGTGAATGATCCGGGGTTTTATAAAACGTCTAACGGTTGTATTAGGAATGGCAGGTATAATTCTGGTGCACCTGTTATTATGTCTCATCAATTCTTACCTCGGATCTTACGCATCTGATCATCAAGACGCAAGAAGATCGTCCCAAGGCGAGATGGTCGAGTCCTCCCCTGGCAAGATCGCCTCCAGCACATCCCGGGATATGGTTTCAGTGCACATGTTTAAACTTTACGATAAGTACAACAGGGAGCGCAACAGCCCCGGCTACGGAAACACAGTCCGAAGCTTTAAAGCAACTCCGGGTGAGCATTCACAGCTTCTCTTGATTTTGGATACGTAAAAAATGGAAAATGGGGATATCATCCGTTAGGGTCTCCAAGTAATTTCTACAATATGCTTACCTTCTTATTCTTTAAAATCCAAAAATCGTATTTTGCGGCTTTAGGCAACGCATCTACTATAGTATGATGGTAACTCTAATTCTGAAAACTTTTGTAAGATCCTCCTGCTTTTTTTAAATACGATAATGCCATATAATATGAGTGAGATATACGGCTGGGTATAGGCCTACCGTTGTTCTTAAAATAAAACTCGCATTGTCTAAGTGTTTTATGATTCTGTGCATCTTATCAGATTGCCGCTTTATACTTTGATTTGTGTTTAGCGTCAGTTGTAGACTATGAAAATAACGCCTCCGCTTTCCCACGTACCTTCTACACACGTTTCATTGCTCAAATTTGTTTATTCTTGTCATTAATACAAAAGCTTTAATCCGCTTATCTAAAAATCACAATTTTATCTCGTTCTATTCAGAGGTTATAAATAAATAAATCTATAAACAAATATTTTTACAAAGGTCAACTGATTGAGAAATAATATATTAGTGATTAAACTGGGGAAATTTTCCTTAACCTAGTAGTCTAGCATAGTACGCATAAAAGACAAAATATTTAAATAAGAACAAATACAATACAATAAAACGGAATAAAAACGAATAAGAACTGGATTATGTAAATGATATAAACTCTTAATTGTAAGATGCTCTTCAGTTCAGGGCCAGCTTTCTGTGGGCTAAAGTATCCCAGGCAGAGATCTTCTTAATGCCCGACGCAGCTGCCGCACTGAAAAACGAGGAGGTTACAGGACACTGGCGCTCGGGTGCACGCAGCTAGCGGGGCACCCTGGAGGATCAACAGAGACGCTCTCAGCAGACTTTTATTGCTGGATGGTGTTTTTGAAAGGTTAATCCCAGAGCCATGAAGTCAGCTTCTGTAATATACTGGCTTTCACATAATACTGCGTCATTGTTCCGTAATTGCAGAAAGAACATGATCATAAGAAATATCACTTTGAAGTTTCTGCAAGAGTCCGAAGTACACTAAACCGCTTGATTAGGTCCTATTAATGCCATCAGACATTTTAAAATGTACAGAAATCATCAGGGGCGAACTATAAGTATTTCCATATGCCCAGCTCCAAACAGGAGCTATTCATAGGTATACAATCACTAGAAATCTGATGCACAGAACAGTTGCCTTGATATTTAAGCCCTGAAGTTGGAGCATTATTGTAATAATGTATGACTGATTTTGGTGTGTTTTTCATAGAAATTGTGGAGGAGAGGGTGTTGTACCAGTTCAACCTAACGTCCATCCAGGAATCAGAGGTGGTGCTGTCTTCAACGTTTCACTTCTTCTTCAGCAAGCGCCTGAGGCAGAGGGCGTGGCCATGCAAACGTTCCAGGGGCCCCTACTGTGGCCCCCAGCACCTGCTGCCCCCTGTCCAGCTGCTGCTCTGGAGAGTCCTACAAGACGGCAGCCCTGGGGCCCTGCTGACAAACTTCACGCTGGTCCTGCAGCGGAGAGGGGCGTGGCATGTTAAGGACATCTCACATGTCCAGAAAGAAGTCCGAAACACGAACGAGCGCTTCATCATGGCTGAGTTTGACCTCGGCGAACACTACCGAGCATATGGGGAGCTGGCATCCTCCATCAACCTGCCATACATTCTGGTGTATGCTAACGACCTCTCCATTTCGGAGCCCAACAGTGTAGCCAAGACCCTCCAGAGATACGACCCTTTCTTGACTGCCGGAGAGCCCACTGAACCTCCTAACTCATTTCCTGACGCTCGGGTCAAGAGGGACACCTACTTTCAGGACCCCATCGACAATAACGAGCTGCCAGAGGTTGAGTACGAGGCTCCGATGAAACTCGACCTGTGGGAGGGATCCTACTTGGCGTTGAAGCCAAAGCCGACCAAGAAGACCGGCAAGAGAAAGAGCCAAGAGGAGAGCAATGGACACAGCCAGTCCCTGGTGCTCAGCTTTGACGAGAAGACCATGAAGAAGGCCCGGCGGAGGCAGTGGGATGAGCCTCGTAGCTGCTTCCGACGCTATCTGAAGGTGGACTTTGCCGACATAGGCTGGAGCGAGTGGATCCTGTCCCCGAAATCGTTTGATGCTTACTACTGCTCTGGGACCTGCCAGTTCCCTATGTCTAAGGTCAGCCTTTGTACCGTTTACATGTGAGCGTCCAAATGCTCAGTCCAGGCAGGGGTATGTTTCCTAGCAGAAATTTATGTGGGAGAAGCCTTTAGGATTTCCTCAACCACAAATACTGGCTACTGGGGTCTACTACTGTGCTGCTTTTCAATAGGCTCTGAATGTGCTGTAGGAACATTGCCAGTTAAACTATGACTTTGCTCCGTTGAACAGCTATAATATATACGTATGAAGTCATGTGAAGTGCAAGTCTATTAATTCTGTATGCCATCCAGAATAATGTAATTTATTAAAATGGATTTTCAGAGCAGGATATTTAAAATGGAATATATCATGGGAAAGGAAGTTGTATAAGTTATATAGCAGACATATCAAACTGATGGATTTCCCTACAGCCAGAGTAAAACAGCCATAAACTGTAAATGAAGCTTCACATTTAGGGAGCATGAGGAGCAGGAGCAGGTCACACTAATACTGTGCCCCCCCCCCCCACAGGTGGTGCGGCCTTCCAACCACGCCACCATCCAGAGCATCGTCAAGGCGGTGGGCATCACCTCGGGGGTCCCGGAGCCCTGTTGCGTGCCGGATAAGATGAACCCCCTGAGCGTGCTCTTCCTGGATGAGGGCCACAACGTCGTTCTGAAGGTCTACCCCAGCATGTCTGTGGAGACCTGTGCTTGCAGATAGAGAGGCCTGGAAGACACCATTCCCAAGCCCCCTGGGGGCAGACCTTGGGCAGAATGGAGTTCTGTTTTCCAGTGATTGGAAAAATGAAGCTTTGATTATCACGTGTTGTCAGTCACTGTCTGGTTTAATCTACTCTCTTCGCGGTTCTCCAGCCAGTGACTGGCAGTGCGACGTAATCCCACCCAATGTAGGTTTAGAAGCTTAATTTCTCCCATCATTGCTGCTTTCTGGGCCAGGTGGCTATGGTCCAGGGCTGTTGCCCACCAAATGGCGTTTCCCGTCCCGCATTTTACAGTCCTCTTTGGGGCAGACTGCTAACAGGTATGTTATCTGCAGTCATCCACAAGCTGGTGTATCTGCTCATTTGGATATACAGAATAGAAAGTAAAGACTATCATAATATGATATTTATAATGTAGATGAGTAAGTGAATAAGCATTTGTTTAAAGCTTAAGACGTATATGAATGCAAAACAGTGGAAATCGGACAGTTTGAGAAGGTTGCGATTAGTAACAATGCTGCTTCTTGTCAGGTAACAGTGCTGGAAGGTATGACAGGTAAATGAGGTCTCTGGTCTCTTCTTTCTGTGGGGTGACAGCTCTGCAGCCCCCCGATAGCTGCATCCCCGCATTCAGACTGTCCATATTGGCTCTGCATGCCAGCGAGGAGAGAGCACGCCACCTTCTGGTGGTGTCAAACAGCCAGCCGTATGACATATTTTTTACAGGTTGCAAATTCACAGTCATCTTGAATAATTTAAGTTGCATATTCTCATGTTTATTCTGCACTGTACATACTAAATACCCTTTTTGATGGTATTATTTTGTAAAAAGTTATATACTGTTTCACTACTAAAATTATTCTCAAAATTCCCTAATTATTTCAGCTTTTTGAACTTTTTTAAAAAATATTTTGTGCCACCTAAAAAGTGGCATTCTGTGAAAAGCTATTTTTCTATGTATTTTGAGTATATGTATTTTATTTTTTTTCTTAATTAGCAAATATATTTTAGCAGCTCTATGTGTGTTTTAAATTATGAGGAAAGTAGTTATCAGAAATAATGAATAAAACCTAAAGCAATGATACAGAATTGCACGTAATTTGCTTTCTTGTTAAACTTCTTGTTAAATGATCGACGCATGAATGTGTTCACATGCTCACAGTCCTAGAGTCAGTTTTTGCATGTTAGCTTCACATCTCGGCAGAAAAGGAAGCATACAAAGGAGAACTCTAAACAACAGGAGGCTCCTTTTTTGGAAGAACTGAAGTTGTTACAGTCATTTATATGGAATGTAGCAACAAATGGGGTTTGCTTATTGCTTACATGTATTCCAATCCAAATTTGACTGAAAACAGAAGCGCAAGACCATCTGAAACTGTGACATTTTCCTAAACACAGACTTGCTGGAAGGTGAAGACCTTCAGCTGAATTTCGCGGGGTCTGACCTGCAGATCTGCTCTTTCTGTGCCTGCTGGGGCTGTTACCCATGTTGGCAGAACATGAGAGGAATGGGGACATCTGCCCACTGTCCATCTGGGCACCAAGAGAGCATAAAGAGGACAGGTTCTTTGTAGTTGGGTTCCTGTGGTGAAAGACAGCAACATTATTATGTTTTGCACCCACACACCCTCCCATACGCATAAATACAGTTTCAGGACAGGAATGTAAATATTCTGCTACCAAAAATATATTATTGCATATGGTCTTAATTGGCGTACACAAATGAACAGATTCATACAGTGTTTAAAATGTCAGGCAGGCTTGCAAATGGATTTTTTTTTCATTGCTACATATGCACACGATGTAAAAGTCAGAATTCACATAGCGGGGTGAAATAAACCTCTGCTGCATTTTGGACATACAGACCCACGCTGGTTAGCCTGTCATTCTTCCCTGAAAAAAAAATCATTGAACTGCCCACCAGGGGGAGCTCCAGCACAAGATGTAGTACTGTTCGAAAGTTTACCCATGTTACCTCGCCAGCTCTGGTCCAGCTCCAGTGGGCAGCCTCATGCCGTTAATGTTGGAGGCAATCATCCGTGAGAAGGAAAATGCCCCGCAGCTGCCCTGCGCCCGCCAAGGGAATCGCTCTGACATGTATAGGCAATGAATCAGCCCCCTCCCACCGCACCAAACACAATATTTAGTTTTCCAAATTAGGGCTGATCAATTAATGGCTCGCAAATCTTATGAACACAATCAAACACTGTAGACCTCTGTGCATTTCTAAAAAGCTCAGGTGACTCACCTTACCGCGCTGGATTCAAGACCTTCAGGCAAGATATAATCACATCAGCTCCGGTGTTTAAATAACGTCTGTTTTGGCTTAAATTAATAACAGAATGCTCGGTGTAGATACTAGCAGCAATTTGCCGAGGTGAAGGTTTCCTGATTCTGGTACGTTTATAGGCTTTGCAATTAACCCAAATGGCTCCAACTTTACACAGAGAAGTGTTAACAGAAATATCTGTATAGTGATCAATGAACAACATTTAAAACTTCGATTTTAAAACCGATGTTTTATCTGCTGACATTCTGGTATAAATGTCATAAATACGTCCATTCATCCATCTCTCAGATGCTTAACCAGGACAGGGCTGCGTGTTGTAGTAAATATGTAATTACTGTAATTATGGTTTTCATGTTGGTTGACTTCCCTGTGGTAAAAACAACCTTTCACAGAAAGTGTTTGACCACACATTTCCAACTTGATTTTTCTCCACAGACTCCAGTGAATCATGTGTATACAGCGCCCTCTATATGTATTAGCGAGCACTGTACTGCATTCCTTCACTGTGCCAAAGAAATGGTGCCGTCTTCGGTATTACTAAGAATGCCTGTAAAGATGTTATCTGAGATTGCTGCGTATTTAAGGAACATGATATGGTCCGTGATATTAATAAAAATTATAGATCTCTGAAGGAGTGGTGATAATTCAAAGAAATTGCAGTTTCATGAAATCACATGGAAAAACACATCATTAACTTTTTTATAAAGTAGAACAAGTCCCAATCCATGCTTTTAGGGCAATTGCTTATGAGATCATTAGTGAAATTGGTGGAGCCTTCAGATGACCTGCACTACATTTTAATGGGAAGCAGTCTGCTGATTAGAGTGGAGAAAGTGGATGTCCTAGGAATACGTTAGCACCTGATTCTGGGCAAGTTAAGGCACAGTCGTCAATGGATTTATGCTCATAGGTCTACATGTACTTATATATGCTATATACAGCAGAGGCATAGTTAGAGATTAATGGATGGGGGGGCTCAGTCTTTACTGGGGGGGTGATGTCAAACTTATATATAATATAAAAAGCTATTCATGACTTTAGCTAATAAATACATGTTATTTGGGGGGCTAAGAAACATTTTAAGGGAACTAAAGCCCCCCTAAATTAAGCCTAACGACACCCCTGATATACAGTCTCAGTATGTTGGCCACAAACGCAGGGAAGTCATTTTTTGCAGTTCATATGAATGCCAAATGGCATGCAGACCACTTTCAAGGACACCTTGGCCTCGGTTTTGGATCACTGCAGTTACTAAACCTTACTGAGATCTTTTCCATTTAATCTGCATGCCGCAGGACTTGCCTGATGTACCAAACACCTGTTTGGAAACCGTTTAGAATTGAGCTGCTCTGTCTACTATAGAAACACTCACTTCTTTTCAGCTTTTCATTGCAGCACAATCTCGGCGTGCCTGACTTCTGTCCGACCTTTGGCTTTATTCATTTTAAGCCATGTCACTCTTTTATATTCAGTGACCCATACTTAAGCCCAGTAACCTTAACTAAAGGGAATGATTTAGACTTTTCCTTTCCAGCATCAGAGACATGATTTGTATTAAGCATTCAGTGTAATGACTGGTCGGTGTGACCCGACGCTGGACAAGTAGCATGCAAGATAAAAAGGATGTAAAGGCAGATGGGTTAACACACAGCAAGGTTCAGCACAGGGGGTTGTTTTAGTGATGCCACAAATACTGCTTAGAATTGTACTTCCAGATGTCAGACACAACATTAGCAATATCTTTAAAAAATTAACAAAAATTCTTTGTTTCCTGCCATATACTGTGTGCTTCCCAGGAAAATGTCAGATCACTAAGGTCTTGATTAAAGGGCTATATAATACAGGGAGTTTCATTTCTAAATAATTTTGTGGAAGTTTTCAGATTTTAATTTTAATCATATTATTCCTCCGTTTTCTGTAACTGCTTGTCCTATTCAGATAGGGGGGGGGGGGTCCGGAGCCTATCCTGGAGGCTACAGGCGCAAAGGAGGGAATAACTTGTTGAATGAATCTGTTGCTGACAGACACCAAGTACCATCTGGAAAAGGTTGGTAAAATAAAGATAGACAGATGGGAAAATCTGGTTTAATATATTTAATTGTGTAGATAGAGTTACTACTGTTGACCCAACTATCTGAAAAGAGAACACAAAAGACAAAAAGACTCTGGAAGAGAGTGGGACATGTGAATACCAAAAGTCGTTCAGTTCTGCTCTACATTTCCGCGGATACCAAACTGCAGTGAAGCAGTGGAGGTCAAGTTGAAAATCATTACTCATGGAAATACGATTACGAATAATCTTAACCGTACGAAATTCACGTGCTATGGATAACATTCATTAAAAATGCGATACAGCATGAACAGTAAACTGAAGATTTTCCAATCTGCGCTATACGGTAAACGCTTAACCCTGAGTTTCTTAAGGCACTAGGAAGAGTTCTGAGGGGCAAGTAGTCTCCAGCATGAGCAGCAAACCCACACAACACACCAGTATATATAGATACTGCGGACACAGGCCAACTAAATGTACCTCTACTGCCATCTAACGGACGCACTAGCCCAGTAAGAAATTCGTTACATTGTATTTTAAATGTCCCGTTGCGTAAATTACACTTCATTGTTAGACCTTACAAGGACATATTTAAACGTAGATAAAATGCACACATCATGTGGACTAAATGTTTTATTCCGGTATATATATATATATATATATATATAGCGGTATTCAGTAAACCAAGACTGACTTATGAAGAATGACTGAATTAAAGATGCAAAAATGTCGTATGTACAGACATTCTCGGGAAAATGCGCAGCGCTCGTTTCTCGTTAGCGCCCTAACTGTGAGATGTCATATGCCGAGACAGGTGATGGCGTTCTCGGAAGTACTCATGACATATGGGGCAGGACAGCTTCTCTTCCCTTCGCTTCATCTGCGACTCTGCGGCGAAGTCCTTTTTGTGGTGGGACCGCATGTGAAACACCAGGTCTGAAGTCATTCGGAAAGACAAGTTGCATTTGGCGCACCAGTTCTGCACGGAAACGCCGAAGGAGGTGAGCGTCGGCGGCAGCAGTGTAAGGGACGCGGTCTGTAGATGCACTCCAGCGGCCCGGGGCCATGACTCCGTTGTGTATGCGTAATGACTGCTGGACACCGACTGCGCACCAGCCAGTTCTCCGTTTAACAACGCGGTACCCATCAGACTGCTGTATCCCAATAAAGTCTTGGAGGTAATCGTCTCTGACATGTCCTCCGGCCGCTCTGAGGAACCGCTTAGTGTATGGGACGGGTGCGCTGCCGAGTCCTTTAGTGTCCTTTTGTCAGGTTTACAGAAAGCGCTCTTCTGCTCCTCCCGGATACCCTTCGGCAAAACGAATGAAAAAGCGCTTCCCGATGACTGTAAACTCGAATCTATCCCGATGCGGCTCTGTCCAGTTCTGTTGTGCACCATATCATTGACTGTATCCGTTGCCTTTTCAGTCTTAATCTTCTCCTTCACCCTCTTAACCTCGGTGAAAGCACTCTGTTTGTATCCTGCCAGGTCCTTTTTAAATGGACATCGGTCTGCATTGAGCTTCATAAGAGAAACAGCGAACTCTGGAACAGCAGAAATATCCCTGGTTAAATTCGTAATGTTACTGTCATTAGAAATGTTGTTTTTTTCCAGTAAGACCGATTTCTTGGCCCGAGGGCTCGCGCTCTCTTCATACTTCCTTTTTCGAAGTTGCACCACGTTGGTGGCGTCCTCATTGGTGCTGGATTTTTTGTCTTCCAGGTCTCTGGCAATATTATGGAAGTCGGTGACGCGATGCTGTAGCTGCTGCTTTACTTCCAGAGTTTTTTGATGGGGAAATTCGTTTTTCATTTGCGCACAGAGGAATCGACAGTGCGCAAGATAGGGATACTCGTTCTTGAAGGTCTGGCTGCAATTGATACACTTGAATCCTGTACAATAAATAAACCATATCGCTTTATTATACTTTATTTATAGTACTTAATTCCAAGTGTAATTACTGGATTAACTATTCTGATATAGGCCTATCATAGTTGAAAATTATATTACAGTTATAGGAAGATGATGAAGGATCATTGCTTACCGTTATTGGGATTAGTAGGTTTTAGGTCGGTAAATCCTAACAAGTGGGAGAGTTCATCGCCATACCACACCAGTAGCTCTTCGTTTTTCAGAATGCTCCGCAGGGACCGGAAATACAACTGTCCGTTTTTGAGATACGCTTCCATGTTTTGCTCATCTTTGTTGCAAGCGGCTTGCACAAATCGTAACCAGGATAACGCCAGAGGTGAATTGTTCATTGTCTCCGTATCCACCTGTTTAAATGCCAATGCCATAGTCGTTATTACAATCCATGATTAACTTTGGCTTCAAGTTAATGGTAGTCATTGCAAAATGACACAGGGTCTGACAAGTAAATACTAATATATTCCTCATGCTAGTGTTTTAGTGTTAAATAAAATAATGTACATATGCCTAACAAGTAATTGTTTACATTGTGTAGTCCAAAATAACACGTAGGCTAAGTAGAAACGTAGCTGTACACCATTTCATTCATAAACAAAGCTCGCATCGCTCAGCTATCAGATTGGATTGAACTTACCCGAAAAACGTATGATTTGTTTCTTTTGTCGCAGGATTTCAAGGCAATAAAAGCGATGGTGTCATAGAAGGTGTTCTGCAGAACGCAGGGACCGAAAGCCGCGCCGAGCGGAAGGTCTCGCGTCACATGGACACTCGTCAGGACATCCGCCAGGTGGTGTTGCTGAAATTTGCTGTCATTATCCCAGAAAGCGCAAGGGAGGAAACCGAGCTCCATGCTTAGCCTGTGAAAGCAAGGAACATGTTGACGCGAAAACGCTCTGCGGCTATAATTTGCGTGTGGGTCGTGTTTCATTTAGACGTATCCAAACACTGTGTTTTCTCTGTGTTCATGCATGCAGTAGTTGTCGTGCCGCAGCACGAGATAAATAATATATATTGGAATTAATGCATCACCATAGTAACTTGTTACTTATTTCTATAATAAAAAAACAGTCGTGCAAACGTTTTCTAAGATACAGTAATGTATTTAAATTATACTGCACTTTGCGCAATTGATCGATTCCACTCTTTTGGGTCCATTCGATTGTTTCCATTGTTCTCAAATCTTCCATCAGCATTTAAAACATATACTGTAGGCTACTAGTATTATACATCAAATATTATATCCATTTATGACGACAAAGTTTTATAAAACCATGTTTCTTTGTCGGTACTTAATTTTTAAATCAAATTACAAATTTGAGCATTAGACGTGTGACTAACTTATAGGAAAAGTTGTTGACTTGATAGATTTTTCTATTTTTTGCTTTATGTCAATTTATATAAAACATATTCGTTGCGATCTTGACATTTAAAATGTGTGTTTTACTCGAATAGACCTACGCATACGTTAAGGTATCGATGGCACAGTGAAGAAACTAAAGCAACGTACCCTGTGGATGTGGCTTCTTTCCAGATCGCGAGCGCTGGATGCTGCTTTGTGAGGCAGGTGCAGATCTGGCCCAGTGCCGGCCGCAGTCCACGGCGGAACGAGAACGCTCAGCGCGATGTCTGGTCCCGACTGTCACTTGCGCTGCTGTGTCAGACACTTATCCGCGTCTGCCTGGGAGAGCAGCCATGCGTGACGGCCTCTAGTCCCCCCTCACCCCCGGGTGTCGTTTTGATTGGCGCTTCCCTCCTGTTACAGACGCCTTAATTAAAGGAACCCGTTCACGGTTGAAATTGATTTTTAAAATGCAGAACGACTGAGCGTATTTCATTACATATTGAACCATATTGCCCAAAAGTATGCATTCGAATCCATTATTTGCAAACCATGCGCGTATTGTATTATATTAAAAGCGTAACTTCATAAATGTTGACTGTCTGTTGTTGCCTGTTCCAGTGATGGTAGAATAACCGTAAGTTATAAGTGCATCACACAAAAGAAAGTGAACGTGATATGTCCATATAGTTTTCTTATATTATTATATAATATATTATTTAACATTTTGTGTTCCAGTGAGAAATAACAAGTCTTATATTTGTTCAAATTTAAAGATCCAAAATGTAGCCTACTATAAATGTTTAAGAATGATTACCTGCAGTTCTGAGGAAGACTTTCCTCCGGAATATTCGCAGTGATTTTCTTGGTTAGCTTAGATTTTGTTAATATTTTTGTCAATTTTTATTTACAAAAATTAATAGCCATTGCATTCAATCCCGGTCTTATAAAAGGTTTTACTAGCTTCACTAAATGAATATTTTTGAATAAATGTAACATTTCAGTTATTGGTATGAATTATACAATACCTATGGTATCGTAAATCATTGGGATTGCATCGCAAATAAGATCAGATTGATATATTTTCAGATTGATATATTTTGAACAATTAATTACACATTTATTTGCATTTAAATTGTGTATCTGCCAATGGACTAAATCGGAGCAAACGTGAGAATGTGTCGTATAATTATGGTTAATTTTGGTTAAGCGTAATACCTGGTACAAAATCCTGGATCTATTAGGCCTATGTTTTAAAAAGAAAAAACATAAAGTTATCTGAAAAACGGAAGGCATTCGGAAAATTTACCTGCATTTAAGATTATTTTTTTTTCTTTTTTAGAAAACAGGAAAAGAAAAAAGATTACTTTTTGCCGTGTCTGTCCATAGTCTGCACAATACGTATTTTTTTCCACATGCCATGCATACCATATTTCATGTATACCATACATATATATAAATAAAGAATAAATTTCGTTTTCCTATGTTTATTTTAAGTTTTCTTCTGTGTGTACCGGTAAGTAAGCGCGTCGTCAGTGCGACTTTATTCGCGCAAAAAGTTTACCGAGATCCTTCTATATAGCTTCCAAAGTATGACCTGAACATGTAAGATGCAAGACTTTGGTCTGCAGCCTGGCCCGA
>JAODJU010000062.1:11803911-11818391 GCA_026776725.1 Gnathonemus echidnorhynchus | reverse complement strand
CATGGATTACCTTACATTTATCTGTGTTAAATTTCATCTGCCAAGTATCAGCCCAGTCGCTAATTAAATCCAGATCCGGTTGAAGCCTCTCTGCTGCTAGATCAGTATCTGCTACAAAGGTTTATTCCTGGAGAGGCAAGACAGAAACACTGCAGCTGGACTTTGCTGGCCACCATGTCAAGTTCAGGGAGCTGCACTGCAAGCGCATCATGGCTAAGAAAATTCTAGAACCCTCCCTTTTGGCAAACACAGACAGACTGATTGATGGACACAGACATCACATTGTCATCGCATCTTGTCATCTCTCGGTGCCCCATGGCCCGTCTCTCTGGCAGACTTTGGGCAGGGGGGTATGCCATGACCCCTTGGCCTCAGAATCACAGCTTACACTCCTGTCATCTTGGTTACGTGATGCTCAGAACTGGGGCAGCAGGTAGAGAAATAGTGGAAATGTTCTTCAGATCTGAATGATAGGGGACAGAGAATCACTTACATCTTTCAGCAAGTAACTATAGTAACACCTGCATAAAGTAGGTGAGGCACAAGTGTTTGCTGAGCAAAATGACACAGTTTGCCATGCATGTGAGCTGAACTGAATCACATCAGGGTTCACATCCCTGAGCTGTCTCATTTCCACCCTCATGGGGGGGGGGGAGTCAGCATCAGAGGGTCCACCATGCTCCTCCACCCACAGTCATTATGGACATTTAGGTGCGGCTCACAAAAACCTGCTGCTCCTTGTTTTGGCTTCATGTGAAGGGGGGTCTCCACACCCTACATCTCTTTCTCAGAAAGTCACTGGCCTCGTAGCTTCTGGGCTCCAGGTTGGTGGGCCAATTTAAGAATTTCCCTCCCAAACATACTCCTACAGACTCATCATCAAGACAGTGGCACTGATATTGAAGGCGACACGCAGGAAACAACAGCTCTGGAACTCTCCGTGGGGGCCCTCATTCATGTCGAATGGCATGACCCCCTCACATCAGCCTCTGCTTCTGTTCTCAGCAGGTTGTTCCTGACACCTGCGGTGGTCACTTCGCTCTGCCCTGCTGTCCCGTCTGATGCATTTCCTGTAGGTAGGACATCTCCTCCCTGTAAGCACAGGGCCCGTCCTTCTGATCACTCTCTGCTCACGTGCTGCTTTTCCACCTGTGATTTTCTAAAGCCTGTTTGATGATTTACTAACTACTGCTGTCCAGTTGCTCAAAAGTAGCTATCCTCTAGTTTAGACTAAACTCCTAATTATCAACACACATTGATACTTTCGACCTGTACTTTGCTGAAAGTTGAAAGTCCCTATCCTCTTCTGTATGACGACCCATTCTGTTCCAATGCCTGTGGCTTAATTAGCTAATTCCTCTAATTAATAGGGGTATCTAGATACTTTTAGTGCGTCTAACTCTAACCAGTCATGAGTCAGGATTTGATTCATCTAAAACTTGTATGTAAACAGACATGAACCATGGCTGTTTTTGCAGGTAAGATGGAAAACCCCAACATGAATGGGGCCCTTTGTAATACAAATGAAAAGCTTGACGTTAGTGTGAATTCCAGATGAGACCCCAAACTGACCTGGGAACTGAAGCATTTTCTGCTCTGGAAAGGTCTCAGTAACAGCGCATCTGTGAGCCGATTTCATTGGGGTTTTATCGGGACGGCAGGATGGATCCTTGTGTCACATTTTTCCCTGGGGTCAAAGGCGAGGAGTCATCATGGCCAACTCCATAAAACCGCTTGGTTACATTTCTGTGTCGAGAGTTTGCGGGCCGACCGATCCCAATTTCCTGGTGACTTCCAGCTCTACTTCTACCGCAAGAATGTCCTTCAGGTTATTGTTACATTAGTTGACTACAGCCAACTAGTGCTAACTAGGAGCTAACCAGCTCTGCATGGAACTATATGTATGCATGTCCAGGAAAATATCACTCTTGGGAGATGCAGTCTAATCAATAGCTGAGAATTCTTCTAAGCAATTAAGTAACTGTGTAAGTAAAGTGGTGCCAGAGTGTATTATACCTCCAGTGAAGCTAGCAGATTAACAGTCCTTCCCAGCTGCCCCTTGGTTTTTGCAGACACCCCTTTTGAAGGGATGTACATTATGTGCAGGAATCAGAAGAAGAGGCCGGGAAGTGCTGAACAGGAAGTGCTGAACAGGAAGTGCTGAACAGGACGTGACCCCTGGTGTAAGTTTCCAACTGTGGCCTACATGGAGTTGGAGGCACCAAAAGGTGGAGACATCAGCAGTTTGCTGGACCGATCACACAGACATCAGACTGAAAGACGGGATGTGTGTCACTCTGCGGTGGCTGGCAGAGGCTTTACCGGTGGGGTACAGGCTGCATTCAGCAGTGAGGAGGGGGGGACTGGAAAAGCCTGCTGGAAAAACTGCTGTGGTTAAGTTTCCAAGTGGACATTTGAGCATTACATTTGCGAACTGCTCCATCAGATATACCCTTTTACAGCCGACATCATCAAAAATATGCATGTAGATTTTGGCAACAGAAGCAGCATCTTGCGCCAGCCTTCCAGGCGAATTATCAAGCTTTAAACATTGATATTTAAAACTATTAACAGCGTTATCATGTCTGGTTTTTGTGTGTTTGGTTGAAATTCTACAGCAACTTCGCATAAAACTACGTCATCAAGCTCTGAACTAGGTTGGGCTAATATATGAATTTGCATTATCAATCATTGGTGCGTAATGCTCTTGCATAGCTTGACAAGCCATTGCTCTCCTCCACATTGCCCACACACTCTTATGTCATCATTGTTTACAAGCTATATGGGTTTATAGGCAGGAAGTGGTACAGACCCATACAGGCAGAGACTCCGCCATTCCTAGGCTACAGGGTGAGCCAAACACACTGTGGTCCCTTTTCCACCAGCCCTACCATCTTCTAAGCCAGAAAGAGCAGGATCCCCTCAGACCTTTGGACTGCCTTCAGTCAGTGCTGAGTCCCAGTCTGTTACACTGCCTCTTGGGGCTGGTCTGGGAGCCTCAAGCCTGGTGGTCTGCTGCCAAGTCTCCCTTCTGAGTGCTTCTCTGTTCTCCGTCGCCCTCCCCAAGGTGTTCGCCGTCTACAATGTGGACAGCCCAGTTCATCCTAGAGCATTATTTCATCATCTGTGGCTTTGCCATGGCAACACATCTGCATGCTTCTGAATGGTAAGCCTTCACGCGGAGCCGGTCTGAAAGGCCTTACAGTACGTCCCCACAAAGACGGGCGACTCTCTCTGTCCCCCGAGGAGCGCGGGGGGGCGATCTGACTCAGGCACGTGTATTCAATGGTGCTTCATAATCGAGCCGCTGTTTAGGATGCTCTGTGTCCCCACCCCCCTGTAGCGAGGCTGGGGGCTCTCGGGCTCCAGGCAGGAGGATGGCTGCGTGTGGGACCTGCGTGGGGGAGGACTGCTGGGACACAGGGCACTTTGTGTCACACTCGGCCTCCATGACACACGGCATGGCCTCTTGCTGCTGCTGTGATTTGGTCATCAGCAAAGGCGTAATTCAGGTGTAAATGCTATTTGAACATATTACCATGAATAAAATTAAATGATTATATTTGAAAATGTCGCCTATGGTCGTCAAAGGTCCCTGTTCACAGTGTTTCTGTCCCTGTAAAGTAGTGGCGTGTTCACCCCATCCCTGCTGGGGCCCCCTTTCTGAGGGCCACAGTAGGTACATTATGATGCAGTGCTGCCAGGTTTGTTTTATGGGAGGGGGGGGGGCTCCCCGGGAGGGTGCTTTTGTCTGCTGCCCTCTGCTTCTGTCTGGTCAGAGCCGTAAAAGTGTCTCCCCTAGAGTGACACACAGCAGAAGGTGGGGACCTAGACTGAGGACTTTTATTTTGAATTTGTACCAAGGGCTCCCCTGTGCCCAGACAGTTCTGTGACATTCCCCTCTTTGGAGATTATTCTCATGTTTTTTGGGTGAGTGGATTGGGTGGGGGGGGGGGGGGGGGGGGAGTGGTGATGCGTGGTGGTCTGATTCAGCCCCTTATAAAAACCAGGGTCCTGTTTACAACAGAAGGGGAGGGGGTGTCATTGTGAGGGATCTATTGTGGGGAGGGCGTCAGGCCCAGTGATCGATCTTCCAGAGCCCCACCCATGGCGGCCGTGTGCGGCCAAAGGAACAATTCGACAAGCAGCTCTGGGCACCAGCAGGAGCATATGGGCCAGCTGTGAATGTTGGGGGGTTAATAGGGCCCTTAGTGGGCGGGGCAAGGTGGAGCTGGGGGGCCAGGAACAAAGCAACCCCGTCCATATGCTACTCTGCCGCCCTGCATGGTGAACGGCCGGCACCCAGCTTCTCTGGAGCTGATAGGGCATGATCCACAGTGAGGGTGGCAGAGGGGGCTTCTGGGTAATGAGCAGACAGGAGCACCTCAGAACAGTTAAGGCCCCCCCCCCCCAATGGCCCTCGGTCTCATCTAGACTGGGAGCCTGAACTGCATTCAGTTTGGGATGACTGGCCTGATCAGTAACTGGCCTGCTCAGATCCCCCCCGCCACACACCAAACAAAGAGGCCACTCTCTCCTACAACAATGGGGTGTGTGGCCCTTACACCCTCCATCTGTTTGTGTGAGGAACAATCAAACGTAAGACCTCCTGACACCCGTGGCCTGCAGGGCAGCGAGAGGCCCTGACATGCAGGAGGGAGCCTCATCCCTCCATGGAGAGAGAGAGTGCTGAATATGTGCCACCAACTGCTGAGGCCTTCGAGCTGTCAACACATCTAACACAGGCCATGATAGCCTGGCCTGGACCAGCGCGATTCCACCGGCGTTCCTGTTTAACGTTTCTGCGATGGTTTGTCTCAAGCTGTGTCATGCTGTGATTTTCCTGGTGTTGTCCTCTCTCTCTCTTTCTATCTCTCTCTCTCTCTCTCACAGTCAAACACACACACACACACACACAGGTTTGTAATTACATCTTTGTAATTACATCTCTCCGTTCATTTCTATGGGGAAAACTCTAATCCCAACATGACGACCTTAACCATAAATAACCAAACAAAATATGAGACTTTTGGCATTTTTAGTTTTTTGATTGCATTCACAGATCTGGACCTGGAAAATAGTCCCCACAACGTCAAAATAACAGGTTTTTATCACATTGTGAGGGACATTTGGTCCCCACAATTTAGTATAAACATAATCTAGACATACACACAGACACACACGCACACACACAGACACACACACACACATTGCTGTACAGAGCCTGACATTTAAAAGCACATGGAAGCCAATGAAACCAGCAGAAAAGTAAGAAACAATTTATTAATTTAGCAGATGCTTTTATCCAAAATATCATACAATTAAAAACAGGGTCAGACAGTCCTTGGGGCAACTGGGGATTAAGGGCTTTGCTCAAGGGCCCAACAGTGACATCACTCTGCCAGCCATGGGATTCGAACTGCTGATTTTCTGATCAAAATCAGAATCATTGACCAAGTATTTTAACTCATTCAAGGAATTCAGTTCTGCCTGATGGTGTCTCTCAAGCTATACAGACAATTTACAGACAGTGAGCACATAATTTACAGACAACACACAATATACAAGCCATATACAGATTATATCCTCATGAGACCCAAGGGAAAAAGTGTCTTTCAGTTGTAGGTTATTTGCCTTTGGAGGAAATAAGACATCTAACAATTTTTCAAATTTATTTTTATTTTTAATTTCACACATGTCCTCTTTAGTGCACAACAGGAATAAATATGTTTCCTAACATCAGTGAAAAGATAGATGCAAAAATGAAATGTCCACTACAATGGACATAAATGAATGGGTGGGGTCTCAGGAGGATATACAAGACAAGTAATATACATGAAGTGCAAACAACAATAATGAGCATCACTTATGTGGATGAGAGTGTGGTCCGCTTTCTTTATCTTATCTTGGCTTCCCTTATCCTATCTTATCCTGTTTTACCTTGTCTAATCTCGTCTTGTCTTGTCTTGTCTTATCTGGCCTTGTGATTTGGGGGCTAAGTGGCTAACCAGGGGCTTGCTTGGCCTGACCCTTCGATTGTAGCCGCTCCTGATCCACATTGGTTAACCACCTGAGGTTTTTTGATAATACTCTCACTATGGAAAAGTTCAGATGACACTCTTTCTTGTCCAGCTAAGACATTGATGCTTACCACCGTAACAAAAGTACATTCTTTCCCTTAATGCCATTCAGGCTCTCTTTTTCCACTCTTAATGGGGCATAAGGGGAGGTTTTGCCCCCATTGTTGGGCAGGTCTACGGGCTGCAGGCAGGGGCCTACTGAGGTGGAGATGATGGACGGCCTGCCTGCCATGGGGGGATGCAGAACCTTCAAGTATCACCTCCCCAGTGAGAGAAGCCATCCCTTCCCGACAGACTATGTTCCACGTGTGGTTTCTCTAGGCTGATGTTTTGTGATTTACATTCCCATATTTCCCATAAACCATATGTATCTTCAAAGGTTTTGGTTAAAGTTAATGATTATATGACCAAAATCCTGACAATATCAGGCTTGGTAAAGAGGCAGAAAAGCCCAGTGGATTCTGGGAGTCCTGAAGAGTCTTGATCCTGATGTCTTATACCGACTGATTCTGCTGTTTCCCTTCCACAAGGTCCCCACCGCATCCAAGCTGCCCTCCACAATCCTATTATTGCATTTGCCATGTTTTATATCCTGAATGTCATCATCGTGTTTCTTTTGTTAACCATATATAAACATTTCAAGCAAGGCCAAATTGTCATAACCAGATATTAATGCAATTGTTTGACTCACACAGTGCATGTACAGGCTACACTGCTTCAGCGTAAATGAAGGCTCTGTTCCTCATTTCATACCCCACTACTCTGGCCATAAGCACCAGACCCCTGAGTTATTATTAGGGTTTGTAATAATAGTCCTGACAATGGGATTTGAATAGAATGATCACAGTACCACCTACCGGACACTTTTGGCACTGCATAGCTAGTGGAGAAGCTGGGGGGGGGGAAATTTGAGCCTCCAAAATTCTGAAAATAACGGTACTACTCACCCCTACCCAAAATTTGTCATTTGAAAACATTTAAATTTTTATTTTGCAGTACTGACAAAAGTACTGAAGAAAAGTGAAAATTTTCCCACAGTCTACTGGCTGTTTAATATGCTACATTCTTTGTATTTTTTTAATTGATATGATTTTATTTGATGGTGGGAAAATCATTTTACATACTGCCATCTGTTGGCCTAATATATGTTTAATATTTAGATTATCATTTTCTGCAACTTTTGACAAGTGAAACAATATTAAAATAATGAAAGGTATATTTTATATTTTAAAAATGTATGTTTTACAAGCTCATTAAAAAAAATTTATGGGAATATTTAGATTATCATTTTTCCCCATAATTGCAATTTTAACATTTAACATTCACTCTTTATACTGCCATCTTGTGGCAAAATTTAAATACTGCACTTTTAAAACAATTACATGATTTCTTCCCGAAACTGCAGTACCTACTTTTGGCCACGAGATGGCAGCAAGAAAAATGAAAAATTATTTTTCCACGGTCTACCAGCAGCTTTGTGGTCGTTTGGCCATTTTAGATGTTAATTATTCATTAAAAATAGTTTGACTTCGCCCAAGGTATGTTTAATACAAACATTACATTAATACATACAATTACTGCAAAAGCTGCTAGTAGACCGTGGGAAAATAGTTTTTCAATTTTCTTGCTGCCATCTCGTGGTCAAAAGTAAGTACTGCAGTTTCGGGAAGAAATTATTGAAAACAATTACATGATTTCTTCCCGAAATTGCAGTACCTACGTTTGGCCACGAGATGGCAGCAAGAAAAATGAAAAATTATTTTCCCACGGTCTTTTGGCCATTTTGTATGTTAATTGTTCATTAAAAATAGTTTTTGGCAAGTGAAACAATATTACAATTATGAAAACTATATTTTATAAGCTCCTTTGCTTTATTGCGTGAAAAAAAATATTTTTTTAAAGTATAAAAATGTTTTTTTTCACTCTTTATACTGCCATCTTGTGGCAAAATTTAAATACTGCAGTTTGAAAACAATTAAATAATTTCTTCCCGAAACTGCAGTACCTACTTTTGACCACGAGATGGCAGCAAGAAAATTGAAAATTGAAATGTATGTATTAATGTAATGTTTGTATTAAACATACCTTGGGCGAAGTCAAACTATTTTTAATGAACAATTAACATACAAAACGGCCAAAAGACTGTGGGAAAAATAATCAATTTAATGTTAAAACTGCAATTATGGGGGAAAATGATAACCTAAATATTCTCATAAGGCCAGCAGATGGTAGTATGTAAAATGAATAACTTCCTGCAGGCAAACCATATTACTAAAAAAAATGTTTTTTTTTTTGTTTTTTTTTTAATGAGCTTGTAAAACATATATTTTTTAAATGTTAATATTTTGTTTTAACTTGTCCCAAGGTATTTTTAATACAAACGATTACCACAGAAAGCTGATTAAGAATGGTTTGACTTCGCCAAGGTATGTTTAATACAAACATTACATTAATGCATACAATTACTGCAAAAGCTGCTAGTAGACCGTGGGAAAATAATTTTTCATTTTTCTTGCTGCCATCTCGTGGTCAAACATAGGTACTGCAATTTCGGGAAGAAATCATGTAATTGTTTTCAATAATGCAGTACCTACTTTTGACCACGAGATGGCAGCAAGAAAATTGAAAAACTATTTTCCCACGGTCTACTAGCAGCTTTTGCAGTAATTGTATGCATTAATGTAATGTTTGTATTAAACATACCTTGGCGAAGTCAAAGCATTCTTAATGAATAATTAACATCTAAAACGGCCAAAAGACCACAAAGCTGCTCATTAAAAATAGTTTTTGGCAAGTGAAACTATATTACAATTATGAAAAATATATTTTATAAGCTCCTTTGCTTTATTGCGTGAAAAAAACTGATTTTTTTAGTACAAAAATGTTTTTTTTTCACTCTTTATACTGCCATCTTGTGGCAAAATTTAAATACTGCAGTTTGAAAACAAATAATTTCTTCCCGAAACTGCAATACCTACTTTTGGCCACGAGATGGCAGCAAGAAATTTGAAAAACTATTACTACTACTAGTAGCTTTTGCAGTAATTGTATATATTAATGTAATGTTTGTATTAAACATACCTTGGGCGAAGTCAAACTATTTTTAATGAATAATTAACATCTAAAACGGCCAAAGGACCACAAAGCTGCTGGTAGACCGTGGGAAAATAATTTTTCATTTTTCTTGCTGCCATCTCGTGGTCAAAAGTAGGTACTGCAGTTTCGGGAAGAAATCAATGTAATTGTTTTCAAACTGCAGTATTTAAATTTTACCACAAGATGGCAGTATAAAGACCGAAAAAACATTATTGTACTAAAAAATATATACTTTTCATCAGTTTTATATTGTTTCACTTGCCAAAAACTATTTTTAATGAATAATAAAAATCCAATGGGATTAATAATTTGCCCCATCGTGCACTCCATAAAGGCAAGAAAAAGCTTGGGGGTCACAGTGAAGAGGCCGCTACCTTGTGGCCTCCAGGGATTTTAGGTCTTGCTCAAAGGCCTGTGGACATGTGGCAATTCTGCCAATTCCAAGCACAAACCGTCAACCTTCTGATCACAGCCAGGGGCTTAGTCAGCTGAGCCACACACTGCCTCCTTTACGTATTTCACTCTTCTGACTCTTATCCTTAAGTTGTAGCGTTTCCATCATACGTAAGAAGGCATGCCCACCAGAGTACTGTGCATTCTGAGACATGTATTGACTATCAAGAGAAACTGAAACATGGTGTATTAGGCTGTCAATGAGTACTGGACTAGGACGAAAATCTGTCTGATAATTTACCTATTAACTGGAAGAATACAAACTGGAGATGGATCTCCTAATACAGACGGATTAGCGTCTGTGCCATATCCAGGACCATTCAGTGTTGCAGTATGGTCTTTCTAATGCATACTTACAGGAACCCAGCCCCTTTGTTCCCTCTGATAATTATCAATCCTCCTCTGAATGCCTTTAGCACTCCATGCCTGAATAGGTTGACATTTAAATGTGCTAGCAAGATCAGGGTATTGGGATAATCTTTAGGTCAGCTGTTCAAACCCAGATATAGGGACTCTTAAGCCAATCAGTCCTCTAATTAGTAATCTAATTAGAGAGCTGCAGTGAAAACCTGCATACTCAGAGGCCCTTTCTGGATAAGACAACCTCCCCCTGATCTAACGGGTCAAAATCAAAACAAGGTGCATTGCAATGTCTGACACTCTGCACACTACAGCATATAAAATACAGGTATCCATTGACTTCCGCATTTGGAACCAGGACCACTTGTTGCAAGTCAATTTGGATCTCAAGTTATACAAGAGAGGCAAGACATTAAGGACAGTACTGTAATATATACACAGTACTGGAATAATAATGTACATATTAAACCACAACACTTCATAAAAAGAGACTGCACTTAAATTTCACAAAAAAAAAATTAAGCACAGATTGCACTAAGAAATCAAAAGATTCATGTGGTAGCAAACAGTGGGAGCTGAGGAAGAAGCAGTGGTGAAATACTTTATTGTACAATACAGCAAGTTTCTTTTTATATAATGAAATAGCACAGAACAGGTGCTTTATCTGTATGCTATCTGCTTATAGTAGCTGTCCATTGTATATACATCACTGCATGCATACTGTATTACGAGCTAGATAAGGACAGTGGGTCATTATACGGCTGGCAGTCCTGCCCATTTTCCTGCCCCTGATACACCCACTAATGTCCTCTTACATCCACTTTCAGGCATCTCATGATCAGTGTATATTATTTAGACCTTGGACATAAATGCGATTGGACGTTACTCGATAGGATGGATTAAGCCAACGGATACCTATATAAATATATACACTTACACTAATTACCTAATCCTGTGCAAGGATAAAACATTTACCATCTATGTAAGTATTGCACATTGCGTAGAGAGTGTCCAATCTATATTAAAGGCGACTTGAAAGAAGTCAGACTTCGGTAAAGACTGTAAATTGGCAGCTGTAACATAAGCCGTAAATAATTACCAGATGACTCATCCCCTTTCGGCAACATTTATTGATGTTATTTCATGACACATGGAAGCTTTTTTTCAACTGTCAGCATCCGATCCAAACTGGATTCCCATTTCCTTTCTGTGGGATCCCACAGAAGACTGACCATCAGTCAACATGCCTTCAACCGTGCAGGACATGACCCAGTCCAGACCAAACCTCACGGTGCTGGTGTTGATAAAAAAAAAATGTAAGGAACATGCAGCTGCAGCTCACACACAAACACACAGTCCACAGAGTCCAGAAAAAGGTCAGGCCTTCTTCTTCTTCTTCAGCTGACTCCGCCCAGACCGCGCCCCCTTCTGGGCACCTCGCACTATGCCTTTGAACTGGCCCTGCAGCTTGGCCCGTTTCCTGTCAAGAAGACCTCTGTCAATTTGAGCACACAAGACCCACCCCAGCCATAGAATACCATCAACCACAAACCCCAAAGGCACCTTGCATGGCAGGTGAAGCCTGCTGGAAGAATTATAGGGACGAGCAAATGAAGCTTCATGAATGGTTTGCTTTTTGACCCCACTAGATGGTGAACACAGAGCACCATCTAGTGGGGTCAGAAAATACAGCAAATGGTTCATGAAGCTTCATTTGCACATCACTAGAGGATTACATTTTTAACATCACCAAGCTGCACCAAAGACTGTGGATAAATAGCCTGCAAAAGCTTAGAAACACAATATTCTCCATGTCCTCCCACAACAGTCAGAAACAATTTCAACACCTTCAATTCATAGCCTAACTGAAAGCTGCCAATCAACAGTTCAAAGTTTATTTACTTTATTGAAACCAGAAAATCCTTAAACGTTGAGCCCAACATGGACAGGCGTCCATCATACCTGCGGTTCAGCTGGGCCTTTTTCAGAGGGATGTATGCATAGGGGTCACACTTGCCCTTCTTCGTGACGTCGCCTTTAGCTTTCTGAAACACGCCAAACACAAACTGTAAGATAAATGCAAGGGACACTGCTGTCCAGTGATAACACTGGATGGGGTTAGAACACAGTGATAACAGCAAATGGGGTTAGAGGACAGCAAACGCCTCCAGTCTCACCTTGGCTTTGTACTCCCTGCCAAAGTCGTCCTTCCCAGATAAAGGTCGGTGGATCCCTGAGCCACCAGCTAAAAACGAGACCGTAAAACAAATGAGAGTCGAGCACAATGGATGCAAAACACTGACCAGGAACTGACAGAGGAAGAGAGAGGCCAGAATGAGCCTTTAGCTGCCAGCTTGGCGGCTGTGTGTTTACCTTTATACTTCAGCTGCGGTTCCATTTCCTCATCAACGTCACCACTGCGAAATATCCTTTTCTGGGTCTTTTTCTGAAAAGAGTGAAGGACACGGACCTGAATTAGCGCCACTCTGGGCTCGGTACCACACCTCTGCAGCCAAACAGCCCTAAAAAGGGCTACTAACAAGATATACACTAACAGGAAGTTGGGTGTACAACTCATTTATCCAACATAACATATTTTTTGGCTTGAAAGTGGATTTTGGTGCCTCAGTGGTTTGCTGACTTACAGTCTTGACCCCAGCTTCCTCCAGAATATCCTCCATTTCTCCATCATCACCTGCGGATGTGCATTTCACAGTCTGATCAACTATGTTTCACAAACATGGCTGTGGTCTTTGCCATTGTTTACAGATTTACTTATAGAATCATCATGCAGTTACCATTCTTTTTATCACCATCATCCTCCTCTTCCTGGATGATCAGGCGTCCGTCTGATGTCGTTTTGAAGCCATGTTTGATCTTGGGGGCTTTTTGCAAATCTGGGTTTGTAGCTAAACCAAAAATGTAAAAGGCACAATCAGACAACAGGTTTCAGATCAGGATAAAAACAACAGTGTAAATGCCAAAAACGTCTGTCGAAGGGTCTTAAATGTAAGCTCTGATTATTTGGTCTCCCCCTGATCTGTAGGTAAAAGCTAGACTAGATGGAGCTCTGTGTTCATAAAAGGGCTCAAAGCATACCCCAAAGCAAACAAAGAGCTCCATCTAGTGGGGTCAAAAATACAGCAAATGGTTAATGAAGCTTCATTTGCCAACAACTAGTAAAGGCCACCTCACAACAGTACTGCTGTTTTGTAAACAGGGGTTATGTTCCATACCCAGCACTCTCTGGGAGACTTTGGGGTCCAGGAAGTTGAGGGGTTCGTCACCCTCGCCCTCCTTCAGCCAGGCCTGGCCCTTCTGCCTGACATTCTTTTTCGGTCCCTTCTTGGGCTTCTCATCCCCAGAATCCTCAGAGTCCGACTCTGCGAGAATCTCTTCAATGCTGAAGACGAAATTAAGGCAGCATCCAGGTCAGATGACGGCCACGCCCATCAGTGGGACAGCCCCGCCCCCATCACATAGAGGTCCCGCCCCATTTTGAACCGACCTCTCCCCTTTGGCCCGGGGTGTGTCCTCCTCACTGTCTGACCCCTCCTCCTCAGCCTTCTGCAGCAGTCGCCTCCTCTTAACCCGGGCCTCCGCCTTGCGTATGTTGGCCAGCACCTTGTGGTGTTCCACAGGCAGCATGCTCTTCACCAGCTCGTACCTGAGCACAAAAGCAAACACACACAGCATCAGAGACCCCGCGGCATGCAGTCCTACTGATCCCAGCACAGAACTTTCCAGACCAGTAAGACTAAAGAGCGGCAGTCGTGTAGGATACCAACAGGGTCATGGCTGCCTGTCTGCTATTCAGAACAGGAGTTTCTAATACAGTCTTTTTCTACAGCATCAGATGATGTGTCCTGTAACTTTACCCAAACTTGCGGATGAATTTGGTGAAAATGTTCTTTAGCTTCGTCCGGAAATGACGCCTGGTGTCATCTTTGATGTTCCCAATTGCCTCCATCTGATAAGGTTGGAGAAGAAACACCATGAGCCTGGTGGCCCTGGCACTGTGTGTGTGTGTCTCTGCCAGAGGGAGTGTCTTACCATAGTGGGCACGTGGCTGGCCAGGACCTTGACATCCATGATGAAGAGGATGACTTTGATGAAGCCCAGCGCTGCCTTCACTATCTCCCGGGTCCTGGAAGTGAGCAGCAGGCAGACGTTGTGAAGCAGCTCCTCCATGACAGATACCTCCATGTTATCTGTGGAGCAGAGAACAGCCGTTACACAGGATCTGGGCAGATGAGGACAGACAGACAGGACATGGGCCGGTGGAGACAGACAGGACACAGGCAGGCAGAGAGACAGGACACAGGCAGGCAGAGAGACAGGACACAGGCAGGCAGAGAAACAGAGAGACAGGACACAGGCAGGCAGAGAGACAGGACACAGGCAGGCAGAGAAACAGAGAGACAGGACACAGGCAGGCAGAGAGACAGGACACAGGCAGGCAGAGAAACAGAGAGACAGGACACAGGCAGG
>JAODJU010000062.1:11759620-11794960 GCA_026776725.1 Gnathonemus echidnorhynchus | reverse complement strand
CCCATCGCCTTTGGCCGCCTGCTGTGAGGTCCCTCCTACACAAGGGGCGCGTTTCCTTGCATCCACTTTTCGTCCTATTTTGTCTGTTCTTCTGGCTTAACTAGGTGAATTTCAAATAATTTTTAGGCGGCACAAATATTTAGATCGTGTGAAAATATTCAAATGTGGCCTAGCACCTACAACATCGTAAATGGTAACAAGCCGTTAATAAAAGTACATAAAAGGACAATATTATATTATTATAGTTTAAAACATGACTGAATCTGTTTAACATATATACGTTCAAAAAAACTACACATTAAATTTAGAAATCATCTTTTAATATTACAGTTACATCCTTAAAACATTCTAAACACACAGGGTTGTATTCCTTTACATTTTGTCAAATGTCAGGAAACTGCCCATCCCTTTCACATCAAGGAAATAAAAGATCTACAATTTAAATTAAGCAATCTTTCCCTTAGTGGGCTTATCATAAAAAAAAAGACACTACCTCAACACTTCATTCCACACACTGATGATAAAATCATGACCTTTAAGAGAAACATTTCGACACACTAACACAGGAACATGAAGTGATTATTTAATGTGAATTAAGCAGCAATGCAAATGTAGACTTAAAGTGTTCAGAAATGTGAAGACGTGTATCATTGTACCCACAGGACTGGACGGTTAAACAGAGGGACTCTACTTGTGGTCTTCCACTTGGTTATTGAAGGATTTAATGTGACTGCTACATGCTTCAAATGTGCTATATGCTTACAGAACCACTATGTACAGCATTATTACGTGACTTCAAAAATAATATCAAATGCAATCTGTTCAAGGTATTAGGACTAGACCTGTAATGATTATGAATGTAGGTAGGCGGAAGTCCTTGACCTGCAATGCAGAGTCACGCGGAATCTGACGTACATTAATGCAGATCTGCACACTCTAGCATGTGCAGTGACAGTTTTAAAGAAGTGCACTGTGAAGCTCACAGCAGAGGAAAGCAGAAGAGAACATCAGACAGTAATTCAGGAGATACTCTGGGAAAACACAGGAAGTGTCACCGACACTTCATATAGATGGCTTGTCATTTCAGTGGAATTACTGACTGCACTGGCGTGGTTTTGAATGTGACTAATATCTCATAGATCTCCAAAGGTCAGGTGGTCCCAATGTTCCTTGATCCTTGGGGAATAGCAGCTAAGACATCAAGATATAAAACCGTGGAGAACTGTGGAGCAGAGAGGAGTAGATCCCCCAGAGCGACTGCATAGACATCCCTTCACTCATCTACCATACATCCCGAACCTGAATTGTTAGAGAAAGGACTCAATAAGAAAAAGGCTTGGGAGTAATTTCTCCTTCCCTCCTTACACAGACAGTCGTGAACAAAGTCAGACTGCTCCAGCAGCCTCCAGGAGTACATTCACATGCTTCCCTTTGAGAGTAGCCAGCACCTGGGCCCTAGTGCTGCCTGCAGCCCACTGCCTCAGCCCTGGACTCCATCCGCTTCTCTGTCACCTGCTATTGTCTTGTATTTGAACAAGCAGACACTTGGGGTATGCATCATAAATAAAAGGGGAGGTCTCAGTACACACAGTCCCTGAGAGACTAAGGGGACAACTGGCCTGCATAGCGTGTGGGATTCCATCCCGGTGCAGTTACTCAGAAAATTCCGAAGCAGTTTGCTTGTCCCTGGTAGCCCCACCATTTAACCTGTGCAATGTGCCCCCAAGAAAAAAGCACCACAGCCAGTCAGCCAGGAGGATCCCCCTAACCCAACCCAATCCACCCGAGCTCATTTGGGAACAGTGGGTTGGCTCACGATGACCTGGATAACAAAGTCCTTCTGAATCTTGGTGTCCTGCAGGCGAGTCTTGTCTGTGAGCAGTTTGCCCGAGAAGAACCAGCGCTGGTGAGCAACGTTGATGTCCTCCTGGGCCTGCAGAAGCTTCTTCAGCTGGCCAATGGTGTTGGCCATGCTGGCAGTGAGCCGCAGGTCACGGCCTGTGGAGAGGCGCACCTTCAGCTGGAACTCCTTCTTGTGGGTGACCTGTGGCTCGGGCTGCTCCACCACTTCTTCCTCACAGCGCTCTGAGATCAAGTTGACTGGAGGTGCCAAGCAGTATGCTGGCAACTGGTAACGGTTACCCAGCTCGTCGTAGCACTCGGAGAGAGACCCTACATGATGAACCGGCAAGACACAGGAGTTTAGCTTGATATGGACATAAGGGATTATTAACCAATAGGGTTGTAAAATTCTGGGAATTTTCAAAGTTGGAAACTTTCCATGGGAATTAATGGGAATATATGGGAATTAATGAGAATAAACTGGAAATCTGCTAAAATGCAGGTTAGCCTATAACAGGGAACTTAAATGTAGCTGGCATAAAAAATTGATGTCAAGTAAATGAAAGATCTACAATAGTGATATCATTGTGTAACCAAGTGTTTCTGAATAATTATGTGTGCATAAAAACACTTAAAAATAAGCATCTGGATCAAGACACACTGCTAATAAGTCATATTCTATGTTTCATTATTCATACAGTTTGCTTTCTTTGCCATATCTGACAGCCCGCACAAAGTTCAATATTTCCAAAATTCCCCAGCTCTACTTCTCATGGAAAGTTTCTGGAAAGTTTATGCCCCTTTGCAACCCTATTAGCCAAACACATCATGTGAAAAGCAAACTATGGGCTGACTCCGCTCCCTACCATGCGGCAGTGTGATGCTAGCTCCATCCACGATGGCCTGGGCCAGCTCGTGGTCATTGCTCTCCAGGGCTATCGCTGCCGCCCTCAGTGCATCCCAGATCTCCTTGCGGCCCTCGAAGGCCGGCGCCGTGTCCCAGAACTCATCCCGCTTGCTGCGCAGCTGGCCCTCAGTCATGGGGAACTCACTCTTCCATTTGGGCTTCTCCTTCTTCAGGGGCTCATTGCGTCCTGTATGGAACCGCGGCCGAGCAGTTTGGTCACCAGCAAACATACAGGCAGTCGTAGGTGGAATCATAGCTAAGCAGCGACAGGACAGGAAAGCACGAGCCCTTTAATGCACCTGGATAAGGGCTAAGGGCTGCATGTTTGGGTGACGCTCATTCATTACTGGGGTGGACCCCCAGAAGGCGTTGCCCATGCTGTGCAAGCCTAAAGCACCCTGTCTGGCGGCCAAGCTATGCATGCATTCATGGCTACAACATGCATTCCCGGCTACAACATGCATTCCTGGTGAATGATGAACAAAGCTGCTGGTTTTGCAGTTATCTGGTCTTATATTTAGTGACTAATTCACACCTGGCACACGCCTTGAGAATTACAATTATATAGCTGCTGACCCTGTAACCCATTTGGAGAATTTGGTGCAGTACTCAAGCTGTGCTGAGCCACCCCACTGTTTCAGATGACAGTCATTTACAAGATATTAGTGATTATATTAAATATAGACTAAAACAGCTGATTAGTGTAGGGCTAGTGTCAGCCACTATGTTCAGCTCCATTAATGAAGTCTTTTTCAGTACATTCTAGTGATATTTAAGCTGATAATTAAATTACATCCTAAAAAGACACAATAGTTTCCCTTCCTGGAATCTGAAACTCATTGATACTCTTGTGGTTACTTCTGACTAACAGAAAGCTCTACTCCCCCACAGCCCCACCCTCCAGCCCATGACAGGGAGCTCACTGTGTACAAACATTGGGCACGGTCTGCTCCACCCTCTCTAATCTCTGCTGCCATGGCAACCATCCATCCCAGGCATTGGTGAAAAAGACCTATTTATAGCACAGAAGATTACAGACAGTAATCAGGCACCATGGGATTTTCCACCATCTCCTAAGATGTCAAGGAATTCAGGGAAGGGCATGAAGCCACTGGAATGAAGTGACTTTGTTTAGCTACTGAAAACCCAAAAAGCCAAGAGTGCTCCTCAGCCTGCACCTAGAAGACCGGGCGAATACAGGCTTCTTCCCCTGAGCAGACCAGCCATCAATAAAGCACCTGCTAGTCCAGTCCCACAGATTACATTTTTTTTTATGTCTGCAGTGAAAACACAGGCCATACACAAACTCACTAAGCCAGTGTTTCCCAATCCATTCCTCGGGGACCCACAGACAGTTCACATTTTTGCTCCCTCCCCAGGTCTTGGTAAGGAGCAAAAATGTGGACCGGGTATGGGTCCCAGAGGACTGGGTTGGGAAACACTGCACTAAACTAACAAGTAAACATTACTCAGGCTGGGAGTGTGGGGGAACACAGAACCACAACCAAATGATTCAAAAGGCATGTATGTATGTTTGTTTGTGTGCTCTTATTGCCATGGAAGCCATACTGACCGGCCAATCATAACACCTGAGTAACCTGATAAAATACCTGACACCATGACTATCGATGTGAAGGTTGGCAGTGCCTCCACAAACTCCTGCAGAAGCATCCAGTCATTCATGCATCACTAGGCCCCACCCAAGCCATGGAGTTACCGCATGCCTCCATCTCCCCAGGCAGCCACTCAGACAGCGAGCACTGCTACCGACATGCCACAAACAGCATCTACCTTTAACTCTTTGTGTCTGAGACTCTTCTGCAGTCACGAAGCACAAATATCTCATTCCTGGCACCAGCACCCATTGACCAACCAGCTTAACAGAGCTCTACTAAATCAGGGAAGAACCCCCACCGCTGGCACTGTTCAGATTTTTCTGACACCCTGAGATACTTAGTCGAGTTGAAATAATGCAAATAAAAACAGGACAGTCACTAACCAAGGAAAGTGAGACGACCGCCAGGCCTGTTCTCGTTCTAACTGAACGCAGTTGTTTCTATTACGCAAAGAATCGGCCACAACCCAGCCATAGGCACCCTGGTGACCCAGCTTAGCAAAGGCCACCCAAAAAAGTCACTTCACATGCAAAGGGATGGAAGTTTCCATGCGCTCGGGGCGACACGGAAGAGCGTTCCGCCCCAAGGTTAAAGTTAAACAAACGGACACTCTGTCACTCAGCCCCTGGCTCTGACCCAGCAGACCGAGGAGATCTTTGAAGCTGCACTGTATATGCCACTCCACAATGAGCACCCCACCCAAACTGCACCAGCACGTGGGCCTGGAAGAGCTAGACAGACTGGAATACAGACTGCCCCAGCAAATGACAGAGCACAGAGCAAGCATGACTACTACAAGAGACCAGGTATCAATACCTTGGCCAGGTTATAGATCATCAGAACCAGCCTCAACTCCCAATGCGTCACACTTACCGACAAAGTACTTACTGACAAAGTAACACCACCAACACCAGATCACTTACTTTTCAGCACAACGCCGATGGTGGGACTGTAGCTCCCAGAATGGCTGACACCCATCGCGATGTTCCTTAAGTAGGCAGCGGCTAAAATCCCAGTATGGCTGAAAGTGACATCCAACCGCTCCACTCCAACCACCAGGTTATAAAGCTGTCCTCACCCAAAATAAATTTACTGTAAACAGCTATTAAATCTGAAAATAGCTTACAGAGAATTCCCTGAACAGCAGGACATGCCTTCCGGATCGAAGAAGTGGTAATGGTACCCTAACTCTCGGGACTACAGAGCTAGAACCCCACAATCACTCTTGCTAGTGTGCTTGAACCCAGTGACATTTGAAAAGAGGCCACAGAAATAGATCAATTTAAGCACCCGGCTGCACTGCCTATTCAGCAGACACAGTTAAACCTGCCTGCACTTGGAGGAGCACTGATCCCATTAGCCACACCTCAAACCAAGTGTCAAAAAAAATCTCATGGCTGTAAAGCCTGGACACAGGTCATGGTGACCCTGAGCAAGCACTGCTCATTCACAACCAGGTCATATCAGCAAAGGGACACGGCGCACAGCAATGTGGAAAAAGGGGAATAATAATAATAAACAATAATGATTCCCCAAACCAAATGACATGTGGGAAACAGGGTATATAGTAGGTTTGAGTGGTATCTAATTATTCAAACCGTCAAATGGTATTGTGATGTTATTTTCAGAAGCAACACTATTCTGGTACGTCGCAATCTCGGCAATAAAACTTGCTGACGTGGTGGGGGTTGGGGCCTCACATGATACATTTCAATTTATAGCTTTCAGATTTCAAAATACCACAAAATACCATATTACCTTCATACCACCCAATCCGAGGTTATTGTTGGGCTGGGCAATTAATCAGATTTTAATTTTAATTGTGATTTTGGCTACCAAAGATTATTGTGCTGCATTTCTTTTTGCGATGATGCTGCCCTTTTGTCTTGTGTTATAAATCCAGCACATGCCTTTCCAGGCAATTTTCTTCTCAGTTGAATTATATTTAAAGTTGAAAGTAATCCACTGTTAAAAAGACTTTTTAAAAAAAAAGTTAAACGCATGATATTTCCAAGGTCAATGAGTAATCGTGTAAAATAATCGTGATCTCAATACTGACAACAATCATGATTATGATTTTTGTCATAATTGAGCAGCTCTAGTTGCTAGGGATTTTCAAATGAAAGATATTGTGGCTGCAGTTAATTTTATCCTGGTTTAAATGTCCAACTCTGACAGCCAAATTATGCAATATTATAATTATAAACTTTAGTAATGACTACTTCTCTTAAATAGCACAAAGGGGAAAAAGCAATCCATCTTTTAAACACTTATCAACTACAGGGGTGGAGCCTATGCCCAGCAGCACAGGGCACAAGGCAGGGATGCACCCTGGGCATGATGCCAGTCTATTGTAGGGCACCTTCACACAATCAGTCAAACTCTATGTTACACAGCCTAAATGCATGTCACTGGACTACAGAAGGAAATCTGCACAATACAGAAAGATCATGGGCATTAAAACCCCTAATCCGAGAGATGTTAGGCCACACCCACTGTGCTAGCTTACTTCTGGGGGAAAAAAAACCAATGCAAGAAATATACCAGCCATCCAGCATGGTGAGCATCAGTTTTAGGCATATCAGAACGTAGTCATTCTTACTAGTGAAGACTGGTTAACGCTGTTAACAAAGAGGCATATAACATGTCAAGAGATCATGAGTACCATAACTTCAGTACCTTTAAATTCTGTGTGAAGGGACAGAACATCTAACTTACTTGGTAATTAACACAGAGGTTTCCTAATCTCACGCAGGGATGTGAACCCCCAACGGCAACACATAAGCCTGGAAAATCTACCACCAGGCCATCGACCTACGAGGCACGGCTGAAGCTTACCTCCCCCCTTCCTCCCATTTCTTCTACCGGTCCTGGATGATCTGTTGCCACCTTCTCTTCCAATACAACCTCCCATGGTTGTCAGATGAGGCGGATCCCAATCACCATCTCAATCAGCCATGAAAGCCACACCTATTTCGGGTGATCAATCAGCCAGATCTTAAAATACAGTCATGAATCGCGCAAAGTGACACTGAACTACTTATACCTGCATTCGACATACCAGCCAAGCCAGCAGATAATAAATAAAACCACTTATTACCAGCACACGATTCTTACTTAGCTGACTTTTTTCTAAACAAAAGATCAGCGAAGCGGCTTCGTGTTGGTGGCTAATAATCTGTTTGCTGGCTAATTATTGCACTCCGGGGTGATGTACTTATTTTACTTGTGCACACAGCACGAACACAGCCGCAGCTGTCAGGTCGCGCGCGCCGTACACCAGCCTGCGGTCACATCTGCAGAGATGTGCGGGGGTGCAAAGCGCTGCGTAGGGGGGCAAAGCTAACGTGCATTACACAGCTTATCGGCATCGTCAACCTAACTTTCGCCCTGACAGCTTTCTCGAGGATCTACCTTAATTCCCAAAAAGGTAGGTTAGCTGGAAAAGTTCGCCTTCCCGGAGACCCACATACGGCTCGCGGGCAGGCAGCCTGCTTCATGTTATTGTCAGCAAAATGTAATATGTACCTGGACGAGCGTAGAAGTCCAGCTTTTGTGGGATTTTCACTCTTTCCCTGCTTCTCTCCATCCAGGCTCCCGTTCCTTTTCCTTCCTGGTGGTGGGGGGGGGGGAGCTTCGAAGCGCGCGTGCGCAAGACAAGTCAAGGTGTTGACTATGGATCACCGACACAATTACGCACGTCATAGGGGGCACGTTTAGCACAGGTCAGTGTCACTTTAGCGCAATAACAAGTACGGGGTAACCCATTACACAGTGCTAGACCCAGTTTGCATTTAGAACCACAAATGGTGAATTGTTTTAAAAAGGGCGCCTTTAGCCAGGTTTTCGATAGATTAAATTGCAAAATAGTGTTCCACTCCCATTTGCTCAGGAAGAATAATATAAATAATATAAATGTACAAAAAGTTAATTTCACCGCTTAAGGTGAAGATTATAGAGCATCACATGGACGTGGTGTTCTGTATATTTATTCGCATGTAATTGTGCCGTAAAAAATACGTCAGAAAATAATTGCTTCTTATGAGATGTCAGGCAAAGAAAAACTTTACACGTTATGTTATACTGTTCATTTCAGTGTGATGAGAGACTGACAGGTGTTTGTTCCGTAAAACTGTACACGTTTGAATAACACAGGCAGGCATGCACACACACACAACTTCTTAATTTGTTTTTATACCATAAACCATTAACAGACCTATTAATTCAATTTGACTTTGACTTATATGATCTGTCCCATGCGTGGAGGTGTGTTAATCAGACAAGAGATATGCTGAAACCTTTCCTCCATAAACCTGACAAAAATTTCTCATGTCCAACTTTGAGATTTCCTGAGCTGCATGTAAACTAAGAATGAATTTTTAGTCCTTTGACATGTATAGAATGTTATTACTGATCAACCATGTCTGGATATACAGGGGTTGGACAATGAAACAAATACTGGCCAAAATAAAGTTCACACCTATATATGAGGCCTGGTGGCCAGTCTTCACTGACTGCACATTCCATCTGTAAGAGCAGAGACTGAAGGTTGAATTGGAAAAGCAGTAGTACAGCCGTACATAAAATATTGCAATCCACACAACATTTGGGAGACATATCAGAGTTCAAATAGGACAGAGGACAAATTGTTGGTGTGCATCTGTGACCAGGAAAGCAAGCCTTTGTGGTATATCGAGAGCCATGGTATCCAGGGTAATGTCGGCATACCACCAGGAAGGATGGACCACATCCAACAGGAGTAACTGTGGATGCAAGAGGAAGCTGTCTGAAAGGGATGTCCAGGTACTACCCTGGATTGTATCCAAAACATAAAACAACAGCTACCCAACTCGTTGCAGAATTAAATATGCACCTCAACACCCGTTTCCACCAAAATTGTTCGTTGGGAACTCCACAGGGTCAGTATTCATGCTCAGGCTATAGCCAAACCTTGTCACTTGTGCCAATGCCAAACGTCGGTTTCAATGGTGCCAGCAGTGCCATCTTGGATTGTGGACAATGTGAAACATGTATTGTTCTCTGATGAATCCACCTTCACCATCTTTCGCACACCCGGAAGACGTAGTGGAAAAGCCCCCCAGAGACTTACCACCCAGACTGTTGCGTACCCAGAGTGCAGCACAGGGGTGGATCAGTGATGATTTGGGCTGCAATATCACGGCATTCCCTAGGCTCACTGCTTGTTCACAGCCAAGGACTACTGAACCATTCTGGAGGACCATGTTCATCCAGTGGTTCAAACATTGTACCCTGAAGGTGGTGCCGCGTATCAGGATGATAATGCAGCAATACACACAGCAAGACAGGTGACAGTAGTTTGATGAAAGTGAAGCTGAACATCTCCCACGGTCTGCACAGTCACCAGATCTGAAAATTATTGAGCCACTTTGGGGTGTTTAGGAGGAGCAAGTCAGGAAACGTTTTCCTCCACCAGCATCACACAGCAACCTGGCCACTGTTCTGCAAGAGGAATGGCTCACAATCCCTCTGGCAGCTGTGCAGGACTTCTATCTGTCATTCTCATAATGAACTGATGCTGTACTGGCCACAGAAGGAGGCCCAACACCATGCTAATAAATTATTATGGTCTAAAACCAGTAATTTCATTGTCCAACTCCTGTACATGCTGAAGTGTTGCTTAAGTGTCACAGGAGTGTGTACACTGCCCTCTGCTGGTCTATCCACACAAAACACGGATTCAGCAAATTCATAATCATAGACATGTAAATAACAGCTGGTAAAGTTCTGATCCCACATTAATACTTATTGGAATGTTTGCCTGTGGAAGGTGGTAGTTCAGTTGTTGCTGTATTCAATCTTGCATTGTTAGAAAGGTTACATTTCAATGCAAACTGGAGAACACCAAAGTTGTGATGAATGAGTATATGGCACCCATATGCAGTTTGTCCAGCAGCATAGGTGCCATTTGAGGGGTTGGCTGTCTACAAACAAGCTACTATTTCAAATAATCCTCCAGTTTCCATCAATTAGTTTAATATTTTTTACAAATACAGCAAAACTTCCCTGCTAATGATAAAAGTGTTTAAATAGGAGGCTGATCTGCTTCTACTAACACAGCAGATCAGATTCCCTGAACCTTTAATATCTTACCTAATCATCGCCACCATTTGAAAGACACAGTCTCATCTATACCCTGGGTCCTTTCTGAAGTCGCTTTGGAATATCTTAATCTTTTGTAGTGTATCTGCTGGTGCTGTTTAATCCCTACGTATGGGACTGTGCAGTACAAAAACAAATATAACAGTGTGATTAAAAATTATGGAAAAAAACATTTAATTGGATCAAATACAGATCAAATACAAATAACCAGTGAAGAGAACAGTGCTCCTCATATGCCTGCGTGTGATCCTTTAATGTGCCAGTAGGAGGTGCCAACGCACCACAGTAAACAGTCACTCAGCCTCTTCTTCCTGATAATTAGGAAGCTCTTACCCACTCTTTGGAAAACCCTCTTGGGAATTCAGCGGCATGAAGCTCCCCACTAGGCCTCCAGCAAAGATGGAAGCAGACGGGTGGTCAACGTCTACAGTGCTACGCATTTAGATGCGCAAGGATAGCCCCATTCCTGAATGGAGGCCCACTGGTGCCCCTACTGGTGAGGCAAGGCAGTACAGGCTCTGTAGTTACTGCTGTCTTCCCAAAGGCGATTCTGAAGGGCCAAAGAGCTGGGCATGTTTAGCACGTGTCTGTGGTCAGACCTCAATCGGGTCCTTCCTGTGCAGAGAGAGCTCCCAGGTGAGTCCATCGCCGTATGGCGGGTGGCTGGAGGGCAGCAGTACACGTGTCAGCCAATGGCTGCAAGAGAGAACAGCGAGTCACTCACAGCACCTGGAACAGGCCTCCTTCCAGAGTTACTGAAGATACTGGGGCTCACCTCCTCTTCTCTACACCAAAGAACACCTTCCAGTTGTTCAGTCTGCCATAATTAAATGGATTTTTGAAAGCCTGTGGAGAAGCAATATAAACGTAGGTGTTTCTTAATATGTGTACTTGACCGTATTGTGTTCTCATGTACGGATTTTACGTTCTTACATTGCCAAAGACCGATCCCAATACTGAAGAAGTACAGAGTATGGTAAAAAATCCCTGGATGTCGTTCTTGCCCCACCCCATATATCAAGGATACATCGGTTGCATCCTCGCCGAACGGGACCAATCCCATGATTCATTGCAACCCAAATTCATTCCTGGAAGGCAAGCTAGCAAGACCGGTCTTGGTATAAAAAACACCCATGGGTGCGTTTCCTGATAATGATAACTCTTGGCATCTTACAAAGACACTAAAGATATGAAAGGCATTGCTTTTCCTATGTCTGTTTCCCAAACAGTCTCTTAAGAGACTGCTTAATGGAGAGCTTCTTAAATGTGACCTTAATAGGCACCAGAACACCTGATTGGTTGACAACAATGGCTCGAGAATTGATTAGTCCCCCCATGCGGCAACTGCTTGAAGTGGCGTTCTTTTTAAATAAAACACTGCAGGAATTCTTCAAAATATTGCATTAATCAGAACTGGGGAGAAGCTAAAAATGAAATACAAAATTAACAAATTGAATCATCTAACTGTAAATAAGATTTTCGCCAACTGGGTGCACAAACCTGCCTCCCCAGACTGTAGTATTACCATTTTATTTTTGCTCCTTCTATAAAACACCTGCGTGCACCAATATGTGTGCATGTCATTGATTTAGGGACAAGCAATGGTCCAATGGCAGAAAGAAAAGCTGCATTACTGTCTTAACATAAGAGAATGTACTGTGTGCTTCAGTATTGACTACTAAGAACTATTCCAGGATGCTTTTTGGGGAAAATATATTAGATATATAAATGAACCAAAGTTCTGATATACTGCGACGTGGGCATATTTAGTGAGGTCTATGCATTCCAGAGGCATCAGAAATAGGGGAACGTCGGAACATTAAGAGACAACTTAAGGTAGAACTTAAGAATGACATAGCATTAAGGAGGTTTCGGGAAACGCACTCCATGTCTTTTCCTTGGGAAACGTGTATTGTGTGTGTTTACAATAACTGTGAAACCCAGACACCCACCCTACCTTGCCATTTTTGTGCAAGCGTCGAGTCTCTTTGTTGTTGATGTGCCTCTCGATGCTGGTCTCACCACGAGAGATCAACATAGCGTGCCACAGTGTCAGGCCCCCTAGGGCTAGCGCCACTGTACTGCAGGGAGGACAAATGACAAAAAAAAACAAACACACACACACAGCATATTAAGATGTTGACAGTTCTCAGCAGAGGTTGTATCTGTCTTATTTCTTGAACAATGAACTGCTTTAATTCCAACCTTTTCATTTAAGCTGTTTGGGTTGAATAAACAGGATCTTGTAGAAATGACTCACCTTGTTAGCACCCACATATAAATGACGCTCTTGTGAAACATCCTGTCCTTAAAGGTAAACGGTGGAGGTGGAGTCTTATAATAGGTCTAGAAAAATAAATAAGAATTATGCAGCCAATATACGCAGTTGTGTCCCTCCCCAAATTTGGCCCTATGGACACCTTTTGGAGCAGAACAGTCTGGGTGGCAGACTGTATAAGCTGGTGTTCCAGTGGACATAGTTAAGCCATTAAATGGAGAAATTTCAACAAGTAAAGAGGGACAAGTTTAAACTGATATAATTTTAAACCACGTACCAACTGAAGACTCTCTTCGACTGCATTAAAATGTATTTTTACCCGTTAGAAACCTGTTCAATTTTAGCCTATACAATTTATATAATCATTCTATTACCTACACTTAACTACAGGATTCATGAATCATTTTGTTCTGATATTTTGTCGTTTTACTTTACTAGCACTGACTGACTACAGCACACCTGTGATCTACACATACAAGTAAAAGTACATTAACAGTAATACGGAAAACCAGCCTATACAGATTGACAGCGACACTGTGAAACACAAACATACATTAAACATTTACACTACTGGCAGTACAGGAGGAGTCTTCCTTTACTATAACTGTGCTATAACTCTAAATAGTACTGGCAGTACAAAGTGAGGTCACCAAAGCAATCCAGTGTGTTCACTGGTTTCTGACGATGACATCCTGCCAAATCCAGAAAACAGGGCAGCCCTCACAACAGTGGACACATACTCTACAAATCGACTCCTCCTAACACGCTATGGTGAACGTTTCCACATGGACACAGAATGCAGGTCACGACCAGTCAGATGCAGAGGGGGTCACATTGAGAGACGGCAACTAAAAAGCGGTCATACTTGGGGACGAACACATGCTTGGATGACACCGAAAGGCTGAATGACAGGGACAGCCTTCTGTCCAACATGGAACAGGCAAATAAAACAAAACAAAAAAAAAAAACACCAAATACAAGTATCCTATAAAAGCTTTCTTCCTATCTTTCCCCTCAACTTCATTTGGTCAAGCTAATTTAGATGGACAGAATGGAGAAGTGTAGCGGTGAGGTTGAGCAGTTTAATCAAATTCTTCTGGAGTATAAACGCCATGGGATTCTGAGCAGTGGACTGCCGGGCCTCTGTAATACCTGCCCAGGTGCAGATCCAGGAGGTGGGATACCAAGAAGCCACCCAACCCCCGTCACGGGCACCCCCTGCGGCTCCACCTCCAAGCTCTTCAAGTGCTAGTGGCACAACATGAACACAACGCAAAGAATCGTTTAACAGCAGGGGATCTCTCGGTGCCCAGTGTGGACAGAGGGCATTGTGATGCTACACTGCAAAGGAGATGAATGTGGAACTGGCTGTTTACATCTTAGTGCTCTAAGTTACCCAAGTAAAGCATTTCACAATCACACATCTTGGAATAGTTCGGCTAGGAGCCGCTAGTTGTGTGTAGGAGTTGAAGGCTGTCTAGACCGGAGTCTGTGAATGTGCAAATGAGTTTAAACCTGATGAAGGAATGAAGTTTTTGTGGTTGCTGTGATTAAGTTCCATAGTCTTGTAAAAAGCTTTTAGATTAGATGTACTTCATTGATCCCAGTGTTTTTGAACCTCTCAGGTAAATCCGCAGCTCTTTTCCACGTCATACTTAGTCAACTCACCTGTATGGCCCTGTAAGCATCCAAGAACAGGTGGCGTCCGCTAATGCTGCAGTACATACAGCCCAGGGTCATGAAGAGGCAAAAGGAGAAGAAGTAGCGGTGGTTGAAGTGGCCCACGCAGTTGTTCAGCCAGGCTGAAAGTGTTGCGTTCAATTAAGGAAGAAACAGGGAATCCCCTGGCAACAGTCTTTCCACATGATAGTTAATGGGAGCAGTGGAATGTGCATCTGGCGCTTTCTGACCAACATTCTCCTGGTCTGTTCAAAACAGCATCTGTGTGAGTTACACTGCTTGTTATGTAGTTGAATTTTGACACCATGCAAGCAGCTAGGGCTATATTCACAGCAAAACCTGTATTACATATAAAAGTTTATAATTATAAAAAAAATAAAACAAATAACCTCAGAAAGTAACAACTTTATATACACAAACATAAATAATAGGATTAGCTGTTTAAATATAGTACCTTACATTGGTTTTATTTAAAAGAAAATCTAGAACCACCTCTGGTATAGCCTTGATAAAAACCTGACTGGAAGACAGATTTTTACACTGCTTGTACGGATGAAAGCAGGTAATGAAGTTATCAAGATTTGGTTGTTATCGTGAGCAGGTCTTTAAGCATTTCCAGGAAAGGGATACGGCAATGATGATCCATCTTCAGAATACATCTGAAGAAGAATGGGAATTTGATAAATTTGACCACATCTATACACACACACACACACACACACACATTGACCTTGCTTTTAACAACATGCTAACATTTCATTCTGTGGGTAAAATTACAGCAAAAATACAGCTACCTGTTGCAGATGCTGCAGTGGTGAGTTCTGGCTGGCTTTGGAATTATACACTTCTTGCAGACAGACACTGCTGGGATGTCAGATTTTACCTGAAAACATTGACATTTATTTTTTTAGCTAATGCTATTAATCTAAAGAGGTACAATTCAGAAAGCTTGGACCAACTGGAGGAAACTGGCTCAAGGCCCAACAGTGAAATGTCAGCTGATCTTTCAATCACAGGCACATTTGCCTACCCTGTAGAGCAGGGCTCTCCAACTCCAGTCCTGGAGAGCTTCTGCCAAGTAGGTTTTCTATACTACCTGGCTTCTGATGAGCCATACCTGTTCTCAGGTAAATACCAGGAACAGGTGTGGCTCATCAGAAGCCTAATAGAATAGAAAACCTACTGTATTGTAGCTCTCCAGGACTGGAGTTGGAAACCCCATGCAAAATGAATGTTATACCTGTGGAGGGTGCCCGGGGGATGTCCTCGTGGCCTTGTAGTAGTGGAAGACGATCATCACCAGGTTCCAGTGGCCATAGCAGATATGCCACACAATCCAGGCAATGGGGTAGGTGTCCAGCACCATGGGCAGAAGGCAGAAGTAGGCGATAATGAGGATGGAGCTGGTGAGAACCACCACCAGACACACAAAGACCTGGACCAAAGGCGGGACAAAGTTACAAACACAGAAATACGTGGATGGCAAAATGCGTGATTGAGGTCGACACTGACCATGCCAAACCAGCGAGTAAGATGGTCCACGATCCAAAACACAGGTTCAAAAAGGGAATCCATGACCACATCGGTGTTTGTGAGGGTGTTGAAGTACAGGGACTTGAGCACTAGCCTGCTGTAACTCCATAGATCCCGGAGGCCTGTAGGCAGCCTTAGCCGCCCTCGCCTGGGGCAGAGCCGGAAGCAGCGCAGGGACAAGCGCATGGTGCTGGAGGACAGCAGTATCAAGTGCTGAATTCCCCTCTGAAACAAACCAAATGCAGAATGTGGTTCTCCTTAAGATTTCATCACAACATGTAAAGCACTACAGTCTCAGGAACATGATAAAAATGTCTCACCTACAGGACAGCAGTGTCAAACCCCATGCCAAGGTAACCTAGAACCAAGTGCCGGTGGAGAAAAATTAACATTTCCTGAAAGGGAACATTAAACTGAGAATTATACAGATGTTTTCCTGGTTTGACTAAAGTCTAAGCAATTCTGTACATCTTCTCTGCTTGTTGTAAGCCTGTTAGGTTGCAAGGAAACGTGTTCCCTATTATCACCTCAAACAGAATAAGAGGTCCAACAAAGTCAACATCACTTGAGTCAACATCCCAAAAGACTGAATCCCCTTGGCATAAAAAAAGTTTTTGATAAGATCCCCAAAACCTTTGGAGGATCTTTACCAGATGTTTCTGGGGATACTGATTGGCTATATAAAGGCTGAGACAAGACAAAGGGGTCCCATTAGATTAAACACAGAGATGGGCAATTGGTGGCACAATATAGATGCATGCAAAATACTGTGTGTATTGTAGATGCCTGTTTCAGTCCCATAAACCACAATATACTGAACATTGAGGTAACTAATTTTCCCTCCTATTTTTTTTTATATTTGCTAGGCCAACAGACTTGGCACCACCCTTAAGATCAGCCTAATAATATGCCATGTTCACTGAGATGTAAGAATGTTTTTTCCAAGCTCGCCTGTATCTTAGCCATGGCCTCGACTCTCCTATCTGGAGCAAGCCGCTCAGACCTTGATGGGATTGTGGACTACACTGCTCTTCATCTGCCAGCTGGAAGCACACACGACTATCATCCAGCAAATACTGGGTGGATCCAGGTCTCCAAATGGGGACACCATACAGATAGCTGTCCTGGGATGTTCCGTCACCAAGAGTGGAAGGGCTCAGACCCTCTGGGTCTTCTTCCCATCTTCCATCATACTGTGGGGGACGGAGGGAGAAGCCTCTAAATGAGAAGTTTATCAGACACACTGTAACCTACAACAAGCCACCATGCCGATCACTGCAGATCACTTGGAAAACTACCTCCCACAATATACAAGTGCTTCCTGACTCACAATCCATTTTTTTGCACAAAGATACTGGGATCTAGATAGTTGTAAAACCCATTCAGCCTTGCTGCCCTAGAAAAAGTACTTTTCTGTCCTGCAATTTTTTTCCTGAAAACACCCAGAAAGCTTTTTCCGGATTAACACAATAAGCCTCCAAAACACACAGGCCACTCCATCCAGCCATTACAGCACTAATGCGATCACTATTCTGCATTTAATCTTCACAAAATCCCTGACCACTCTCCCCTCTGATGTCCATAAAAATGAAGCTCAATGCACACCCTACAAGACAACAGGACCCACCTCAGTGCCAGAAAATGTGGTTAGTATGAAATGAATATTGGCAAACTGCAATATCAAGTAGACACCTTTATTCTACCGTTTACTTTTTTCACCATTTTTATTTTCAATATAATTTGAAATATTCCTTATTCCCCGAATTATCACGACTTTTTAAAGCAAACTTGTAATACTTTAAATGCGTCTTATCTCTCTCCTTCCAAGGAATCTCGAATAGTTCACTGATATTTGGCCTTATAATAAATTATGGCTGTATTTATACATCAGAGTACCCACGATTTAACCCGGAATGGGCTCTGAGACCTAAAACGATTGACTTATTGTTCATTTATCATATTAAAAAAAAATGTAAATTTAAAGCGCAGAAACCCAAAACCAAAATACAGGCTATTAAGACAGTATAAGACTTTGTTTCGGAATTCTATCCCGAAGACGTAATTCCCTACTGCCTGCAGAAAGCAGGTGGATTATTTTCTGTATCTCTTTTAACCATACCATTCGAGCTGGTACTGACCTGACTGCCTGCATTCCTGTAAAACAATGGAATATGGGTGTAACGCCTAGGAAAGACCTATATTCGTTGAATGGTGAGAGAAACAGCCACTTTCTCACTTTTTAGACTGCAAATCCCATCATTCATGTTTTCCCGTAACGATAGACTCACCATACGTATATTTTTTTAAAATGTTTTCCAAAGTACTGCATTAAAGAAAGATGCTTATATACATCACAAATCCCAGTATAATTTAAAAAAATAAGGTTGTCATTTTATATCTGATCCTATGTGAAAAAAATAGACTTCACTTCTCATCGTAACGATACCATCCGCACAGGTCAATCGCCACTGTCAGTGATCAGACAGTTACTGTTCGGTGTAATACCGGGAGAAGAGGTACTCACTCGCCTCCGACGGGACTCCGGCAGTCGGAAAGCAGCTGCTCAGGTCATGACAGTGCCTGTGAAGGTTTGCATCCAGCAGATTGCGACAAACAGTAATCAAAGACAGGCAGAAACCTCGATATTACAGTAAGGCGTTTGTCCAAGCTACAATGTTTCGGACAAAATAAACAATTAAACCCACTTCTACTAAAATTCGTATTCTGAGGGGAAGAGTTCTGCTTCAATAAATAAAAATACTATAAAACAAACCAAGGAACTAACCGTACTACACCATGCCAACATGATCAGACCTGATCAGACGAGCAGACAAGGTGCAACGGGAAGTAACGTATGGGCGCAGGGGCTTCTGGGGAATGAAGTGCTGAACTTGCAGGCTGTCCCACTAGATCACATCTGTGAAGATGTGGTATGTGGTCGGCGACCAGTATGATTTAAACACGATATACCACAGCATATGAAAACATCAGTGTAAATTCCTAGGGAATAGCTCCACTACTATATCATCATGCCACTGAGGTTATTGTTATAATAGGTGACCAGAATCATATCTATATGGCACTACATGTATGTTGGGAAGATTATGAAATAAGAATGCTTGCTTCTGTAACTGGGAACTGGGACTAATTTTGAATGAACTAGACAGGGGGTCTTAATTGATTTTTATTATGAAACAGGGAAGCTGTCAGCCTGATGTCATAATTACTGACATTTGTCATTGACATGCATCTCATGGAGAGCTAGATGGCGTAAGCGAAAAGAAGCATTCTAATGTAGGCCTACCTGGACTTGTACTTGTGCAAATGTTATTAAAGTACGATTTCATTTAATTTTCTTAAGGACAACTGTATCTGTCTGTTTACACTGTTGGCGATCCGCTGCCAACAAGCCTTTCTATGGTGTCACTCTTCGATTTTGTACTTTTGAATTCTTCATATTTCCTCATAATACTTCTCTGTTACGTTGCAGTGAAACACTGGCTGCGCCCCTTGTAAAAAATAGTATAACAAAGTATATTGATAATGTGCTACAACTACAAATACAAAGTGTAATAAAAATATATTTCCTATGAGTGTATTTTTTTCAAACTCATTTGGTATACTGTGTGTTTAGTGTAATATGAATGTAAATGTGCTTTAGTATACTTAGGCATAACTGAACTAAAGTATACTTGTTTACTAGTACAGTTTGTTGTATTTTGTGTATATTTAAAAAAGTATATCAACAAAGTATATCAACGAAAATGTGCTTTAGTGTACTTAAGCATACTTGAACTGAAGTATACTTGTTTGTAAGTGCAGTTTGCTGTGCATTTTTTGTATATTTTTCAAAGATATATTTAAAAAAATGATTTTAAATATATTAACTGATTAACCAGTCAAAAGTCTGGACACACCTACCCATAGAAACAGTTATTTGTACTATTCTCCGAATTTCAGAAGAATTATAAAAGACATCAAAACTATGAAATAACCAAAAAAGTATTAAACAAAATAAAAGTAATTTGTTGGGGGCAGCTCTATGGGTTGGAACTCCGAAGGCTGCTGGTTCAAATTCCTGGGTCGGCAAAGTGATCCCACCACAGGGCCCCTGAACAAGGTCCTTAACCCCCATAACTCCAGGGACTGAGGTGGCCTCCTGGGGTGCATTTCTAGTTGTCCTGAAGGAGATCCCACATGTACGCTGAGCACTCATTGGCGGCTTTTCTTTTACTCTCTGGTCAAACTCCTCCATAACCTTTTGTAATGGGTTTAGTTTAAGAAAGTGGGCCCGGTTGTGTGACATGACACCATCACTCTCCTTTGTAGGTGGCTTACTATGTCAAAACTGTTGACTGGTACTGTTTTTAATAATGATTATACTTGATTTTTCACAATATATTAACTAACGTACTCTGTACCACAATATATTTTGAACTATGATTTTAACACATTAAGTAAATGTAGGCTATTTCTATCCATCCATCCATCCATTATCAATACCGCTTTATCCGTCTGGGGCGCGGGGAAGCTGGAGCCAGTCCCAGCATCATCGGGCGAGAGGCGTTGTACACCCTGGGCAGGTCGCCAGTCCACCACAGAAATGTATTTCTAAAGTATACTTTTTAAGTTTCATTACAATGTACTGTACAATAATGTACTGTTAAGATATAGCTTAAAAATTATGGGAGTAATGTACTTTTTACTTTTTAAATCTTATCGTGCTATCAAAACATTTCATTATAATTCCAAGGACATTTTAAAATATTTTAGAATTTTTATTACCTTGGTGTACCTGTGAAAATTTTTTCGTTGTTAACAAAATTCTATTTTACCCTGATGTGTACCTTTGGTTCTTGATCTTGAACAGTGTCAAACCTCCCTCTCATACCCCTTTTCCACTGCAAAGGTGCCGGTGCTGTTCCGGTGCCGATCCCCAATTTGGAACCAGTGCCACGTTTTTCCACGGGAAAAAAAATCGCTCCGAACCGGCACCAAACCATTGCTGGTCTGGATGAAGCACCCGTGTCGTCATGAGAGGTGGGCGGAGTAACCGAGGCAACGCAAAATAAAGATAATGTCGGAAAGTGGGCGTGGTTTGTGACGTGAGCGCAGTGTTGTCACCTGGTTCCCACTGGGATCTCAAGTCCGTGAAAATGCAGACAGGGTCTTGCTGGTTTCCAACTTCAGCACCGGCCGAGCACCAGCCCTAGTGCCAGCACTGGCACCAGTGGAGTGGAAAAGGGGCCTCAGTGTTCTTATTTCACTTCACCACCTCTAACCCTAACCGTAACGCTGAGGGTACGTCCGCACTACGTTTTCGTTTAGTAAAGCAAAATGTTTTTCCCGATTTAGCCTTCCGTTCGCGTTTCCCAGAAGTGGGAAAAAATTTTCAGCGCTATCCGACAACCAATCTTTCTGTAAACACATTAGTGCGGACACTAATAAAGGTAAAAAGAAAAATTGTTACGCCTGCATCAGTGATTAGAGAGTGAGAAAAAAAAAAAAAGAGAGAGTGAGACGTGTAGTGACTACATTTCTGAATCACTGTGTTGTTGCTGTGATGGTTCATTTTATGTAGTCCAGTACTGTGATATTTTTTGTATTTACTTTTGTTAAATAAAATACGTTAATTACTTTAAACACATGGTTGTAGGTGAGATTAAATCAAGTCACTCAATCTTTTATTAAAACAACTTTATTAGTAATCAAAGTAAAAATAAATAATTCAAAATATATACCTCGCCACTTACAGAATTATAAAAAAGTTGTTTGGGCAAAACGTGCAAATGACACACTGTGCTCGAGCTACAACAAACAAATTAAAGTGCACCACGTATATTATCAAAATGTGCAAATAAAAAAGTAAAAAATATATATACATTAACACCCACTCATATGCAAACAAAAACAAAGTGGTCGTTTGCGGTACGTGTTATATCACAGCTGGAAGAGAAGCATGGAGGTGATACAGAAATTCAAATTCGCTATTTACTATTTTATGTCAAAGTAGAAAGCACCGTGCTTATTAACAATGAAGCCTACTGTAAGGGAGCACAATGAAGCCTGGTGCTGATAAAGATGCCTGTTTGACTGAGTGAGACAGTGTGTAACTGGATAAGGAAGGACATCGGGCAGGGATGACACACAGACATGGAATAAGACAAAAAACAAAAACTGAGATTAAGGTAAACAAAACTACAGGCAGAAGGTTCTTGAAGATCCAGAGAGGGAGTAGGTTGGTTAAATTAGGTTAGATATGTTAGTTCAGTGACCGTTAATCCATTGATGTTATGCTTGTTATACCCAGTAAAAATTCCCATGTTAAACAGCTACAGTGTTTAGTGGGTTCTTACAGTATTCATTTGAAACCAGTTGCACTCATAAACACTGTAGGTGTTCAATTAACACTGGGGGTTAAATATATCATTTATGATATACATTGGACAATGGGCAATATACAACTGGAAGCAATGGGCATGAGGCAGGGAACAACCCTGGACAGGGGGCCAGCCCATTGCAGGGCACACTCACACATACAGGCAATTTAGGAACTCCAATCAGCTTCAGCATGTCATTGGACTGTGGGAGGAAACTGGAGTACCTGGAGGAAACCCCACAACGACACGGGGAGAACATGCAAACTCCACACACTTGCAACCCAGGTGGAGACTTGAACCCGGGTCCCAGAGATGTGAAGCAACAGTGCTAACCACTGCACCACCATGCCACCCCCTAACCATTATCCAGTAGGAAAAATTTGCCAGTAGCATAGACAAATATGGAGCACTCTGTGTTGTACATTATAATTTTTACAAAAAAAGACCATGAATTTGAGGAGTGATTAAGTGTACCATGACACATTAACATACTACTTATGTCTCCTAGTGTACTGAAGTACTCAAGCATAGCTATTAGAAATACACTGTTTAAAAGTATGGTTGGAGCACATTTCTTAAAAATACATGTTGTATGAATAATAGCATACTCCTGTCCTATTTAAGTGATGTAAGTGCATTTTTAGAAGTCTTTCAGTGACCTTTAAATGTAACACACAGGTTGTATTTAAATATATACCTTTTTAACACATCACAGTGTTTTGAAGAGTGCTACAACTACACATTTATTCTTCTATTCCCAAAATAACACACTAAAGTAGCATTTAGTGTATTTATATTACATTTTAAAATACGTCTACTTAAATATACTTACGTTCAAGTAAGTTGTTCCAAAAGAGTGTATTTAGTACACACTAAAGTGTAATTAAAATGTGGAAATTAATAGTACACTTTTTGCACAAGTGGTGGACAAACGCGCTATGATAATACAGTGTGTTATTTGTTTAGGATTTTCAGGTGTGTTTTAAGGCTCTGAAAAAATAAGAATGTCCTTGTATTAAGTACCCAGTTCGCGACATAATCATGCACATGATTGTAAAGCAAAACAATTCATGACATGTTCATAAAGACAAACTGTACATACGCATTTACGCTATTTTTTTTTTAGTTGTGTTTATTTAATGTAGTATTTTATTTAATACTCATTCTTTTTTTGTTCTGAGATGGTGGATTTTCGTATGGTTATCTTCTAAAACTTCGCTTGTATGTTGTTTTGTAGTAAATATGTGATTAGTGGAGACCCAGCTATGGTGACGTCTTATGACGTATGACGCCAAGTGCATATATGTACGTATAGAGTCTGTGCGCGGGGATTCATTGAAAACAAGGGGACAAACTTGATATCTGAATAGGCAAAGAGACACGCTACAACTATGCTGTCAGTTGTCTTGGTTACACTTGTCCTTCGCTGTACCTTAGGCTGTGTAAGCATTCTTTATACTCCTTTGCGCTCTTAGATTGAAACTTCTTTGGAAGTATATTTGGCTCTGATAAACCCGGCTGACTTCCTCGTGTTAGATGTAAACATTAGTCGTCACTTTCGCGGTGCATTGTGGTCTATGTACTTCCATGTGGTATTTGCCAAAGTGTGGATAAAGTGCACGTCAAGCGCGCTGCACTTGGCTTATTTGAGGAACGGGACACCCTTGAATACTTGCGCACATGAACACTGCCAAGTGGGAGAAATGGGACAAAGCCACTATTATCCCTGTTGCGATCCATACTTACGTGATTGGGTGATCGTTGCACACGGCACGCTTTTATGTGCACGCGCTGGAGAAGTAATCATGGTTTCAGTAAGAAAGCCTGGCTAGACATAGATTGCTTATAGGCAGCGTCATGATATCGTTTATCTCGGATTGCATTTATATGGTTTTGTTAAGCTGAAGCTTATGTTCTATCCTTAAGTTTGTTAACCAGTCTCGTGATACAGGCTCCCGGTCTGGTGGAAGACCATTGATGAACGCATGCGCAGTCCGCGACAGTCGCCCTCAGACTAATGCATTACTGGAAGTTCTTATGTACACCATACGTTCGCACGGACTATAAAGACAAGCGAAAAAAGTATGGACTATGCTTTAAAGTTTGCATTAAATAAATTTCCCCACAATATGATTACACACACACGCTGCTATATAATATATATTTACTATTTACCATGGGGGAGGGGGGTATTTTTCTGGTCTCAACAAAGGTAACCTCAGTTTTATAAAAATCTGTGAATGCAGTCAAAAAACTGACATAGCCGAAGTCTGGTATTCTGTCTGGTTACTTATATGGTTAAGATTAGGGCAAGGTAAGGGAAAATGTTGTGATAGTTAGGATTAGGGTTATGCCCATAGAAATGAATGGAGAGTCCCCACAAAGATGTGAATATTAACACTTTGTGTGTGTGTGTGTGTGTGTGTGTGTGTGTGTGTGCGCGCGCGCGCGCGCGCGTGAGTGTTCCAGGGAGTGAGAGTGATGGATAAAGGAATATTAAATGGGTTTTGAACGGTGACATTAATTTAATACTGAATCGTAAAAAGGGTAATGAATAAAAAGACCAAGAATAATGAATGGAACAAAACGCACAAAGCACTTGTTACAGCGAAATGATCGTACATATGATTGGAAAATAAAACATTGACTGATATTTTCATGATGACAGAACTGTACATACCCGATCCGCTGCCAGCACGCCTTCTTTGCTTTGGCTGCAGCCACGGCGTTGCACTTCGCCTTAGTAATCATTCTAAGTTCTTCGTATTTCTCCATTCATTGTTCCTCTGCCGAAAAATATGTAACCCTATTGCGGTCCCTGCTTACGCGATTGGCTGATCTTTGCACACGGCACGCTTTTATGTGCACGCGCTCGGGAAGTAATCTTGGTTTCAGTAAGAAAACCTGGCTCGACATAGATTGTTGGTAGTCAGCGTCGTGATATCTTTTATTTAGGATTACATTTGTTTGGTTTTGTTAAATCTTAAATTAGGTTCCAACACCGGATTTGTTAAACCGGTTTCGTGAAATGGGTCGCTTGTTGAGTAAGTAATCCCGTTTTACTATCTAAAATCGGTGCTATTTCCGTTCCAGAAACCGAGATCTGAATAAGCGTCGCTCAATTACCTTGGCAACTAATGCTCTGAACAAAACCTATTCGAGAGCAAAGACGTGTATCACGAAACTCGTTTAACAAACTCAGGGTTTCGACTAAGTTTCAGTTTAACAAATCCAAATAATGTATGTGGCGCGGGCGAGCAACACTCTGTTATGACTCAGGCTTTGTTACTTCCTGAGCGTTCGAACTTAAAAACGTGGCGTGTGCGAGAATCAGACAATCACGTAAGTATGGACCGCAATAGGGCTCCATATTTTTCGGTAGATGAACAGCGCATTATATTGGAAAAATATGAAGAATATAGAGGGACATTTAAAGCCAAGAGCAACACCGTGGGTGCCGCCAAAGCAAGGAAGGCGTGCTGGCAGCGGATCGCTGACAGCGTAAATGCGTATGTACAGTTTGTCTTTATGAACATGTCATGAATTGTTTTGCTTTACAATCATGTGCATGATTATTTCGCTGTAATAAATGCTTTGTGATTTTATTAATTGATCTTTGTCGTTTTGTTTATAGTCATTTTTATTATTCAATATTAAATGAACTTATCACCCTTCAGTACCCATTCAATATTACTTTATCCACCACACGCTCATTCAAACACCCGAATTATTTTAAATGGCCATTTCATCATTTACTGAATGCTTTCACTTTTTATGATTCTCTGTATCCGTGTCAAGGATTTAATGTATGCCAGTGTAGACTATAGGTGTTATGACACTGTAATAAGTTCCTATTTTCGAGGAAACAATTTTATTCCAGTTACAGTGCAAATGGTGTGAAGAGAACTTGGACACAAGTTAAAACAAAATATAAAAATATCGTCCAGACTGGTGAGTATTTTGCATCACCTTATTTTTATGGAGACTTTATTTAATGTAAACTAAGAAGTTGCATTATTTGCAGCCAACAGAAAGCGGGGCTCTGTAAGGCAGAGAGGAGGGGGACCGCTGCAGAATATTCTGGTGGAGGAGCTGACCCTCTCGAATAATGAGGGTAGCCCATTGATAACAGGGTTCCAAGGTAGTAAGTGCTGTGATCCAGCTATTCTGCCCTCCACAGTGTCCATTAGTACTGGGAGTGCTTATTTTCTCTCTCTCTCACTGCTTTGATGCTACTACCTATGACTGACTACATATCTCATTTGCAGTGGATGGGACTTCCAAATACCTAGACCCACACTCCACCATGGAGAACCACCCTGAGGTAAGTATCAAAACATTTTACAATCACAGGCCATCACAGGTTACACAGTTCTGATTCTCTCTCTCCCCCCCCCCCCCCCCCCCTTCCAGGCAAAGGTTGATGAAGAAAGCTTATCCATCTGCTCCGAGATAAAAACAGAGGTAAATAATTTTGCATTCCTCATAGTGAATTTCTTTGGGCAGTGTTTTCACTTGTATTCTATTTTTTTACAGCAGGAAGTTAACCCAGTGTCATCCCCACATGCTGGGCCCTCTGTATCAGCCCCAACATCAAGAATGGTAAAGTAGCTACAAATTTTACATACATTAATGTATTGGTACAGGGCCATCTTTTGGAACATGTGTGTTTGATATGATTCAGTATGGTGATAAGTACATTGTTTTTATCAGATGGAATCGGAGAGTGTGAAGACCCTTTACAAGAGGACCTTGGAACTGGATATCATATATAAAGAACTTTTAATAAAGAAAGTCAAGCTTGAAATTGAGAGGCTTGAAGATGAAAAACAGGTAGGTATATATGGCTAATAGACTGAATTTTCCCTCAAAGAATACTTATAAAAATAAAGAATCGACATAATGTTTTTTTTTCCTTCCCCAGCAAAGACAAAATCAATAAAATACTTTTCTTCACGTGTTGTTTTTATTTAACTGGAAAACTATGTGATGATGGAATCTGCCATCTGGGTTAATTATGGGGGCAACCTCATTGAGGGGTACTTCTAACAGGACAGTGCCTCTCCTTCCTTATAGTAGCTATACCATGGAGCACGACACATGCTGCCAGAGTCTCTGATGCCTGATCCAGGGCCTCTCACAGCCCATAGAGGCACTGAGTCCTTGACTTCAGTCGGTTCAAGTTCAAGTTCAAGTTCTGACCCTCACTTTCCTCTGGGCTTTGTTGAAGGGACCTTGACCTCTCATCTCGGGCTCAGGGAAGGAGTTATTGATGATGGACATCAATAACCTAGACCAGGGGTCTCCTACTCCGGTCCTGGAGAGCTACCATCCAGTAGGTTTTCTATCATACCCAGCTTCTGATGAGCCACACCTGTTCTCAGGTAAATACCAGGAACAGGTGTAGCTCATCAGAAGCAAAGTGGGACAGAAAACCTGCTGGATAGTAGTTCTCCAGGACTGCAGTTGGAGACCCCTGACCTAGACAGAGGTAATGTGACATCAAAATTTGTAACCATACACATAGGGTTACAAAACATCTGAAATGCCAGTAAGGTTTGTATAAAGGACATTAGTGGATGACAAGTAGTAGAAATGGCAATTTTTCTTTGAGTCAAAAATGTAGTACTGTATGTCAAATAATTCATTGGTCTATTGTTTTGAATACTATATTACATTAACTCCAGCAAATGTGATTTGACCCATTTATAAAAAGATGCCACAATATATGCACACTAAGGCTATGAAAGGACGTCCAATTAATAAAATCTGCCCTTTGCTGATGTGTTTAGGTTGTGGATACAATCTTTTGGAGCAATCACTTGTGGGAAGCCTAAGAATAAATTGTATGGAGATCTTGACATATGTGTTGACTAGATTCTAGAGACTGTAGTGAAAGGAGAGGTTATTTGCACCCTCCATTGAGCGATTTGCTCTGTGTATGAACTGCAGAGGGTCAAGGGGAGACTCTGTGATGGACTTGAGATAGACCAGCATCAGGCATTCACTGGTTTTCATTGCGGTCAGAGCAACTGGCCTATAGTCAGTTAAGTGATCTTGCCTTAGGATCTGGGACAATTGTAGCAACCTTAAAACAGTCTGGCACCCTGCATGCAGGGAGTTATTGAAGATGCCAGTAAAAACTGGAATATTCAGATCTGTGTGGTGTTTTAGAGTTCCAGGTGAGCCACCATACAAGAAGAGGGAGGGGGAGGGTTGTGGGGTGCACTGGGTGTTCCAGCACCAGAATTGGGTGTGTGGAGGAGTCATTGGTTGCTGTCAGCCATGTGAGGTGAAATGGTGGTTACTGATCGTCAAACCGATAGTAAAACTTGTCAAGCTGGTTGGTCAAGGTTAGGGAGGGGGAGGCTTGAAGGCTGTTCAATTTGAAGTTAGTAAGTTTCTGCAAAGAGCTCCAGAAGACCTGGCTGTTATCAGATAAGTCTCTCTAGCCATTTCTTGTATGCATCTTTGAAATCCTTGATTGCTTTGCTGAACTGCAGTTTTGCATTTCTGTATTCTACAAATTATCCAGCTAAGCAACAATTCCTGCTTTGTGATACAGGCCCCTGTTCTCCAACAGCTTTAGTGCAGAGCATTAGTTTCTATGGTAACTGAGTCACACTCATTCTGATCTCGGTTTCTGAAGCAGAAATTGCAGTTCTGAGCTACTTACTTGGAATTATTCAAAAAACCCTCTTTCTGTAATACCCCCCAGGTGTTTGAAAAATGTCATGTGACCACAATAATAAGGCCTTTATTGCAAGGTTGAGTCAATTCAGAGATAGGATTGTTAACCAATAGTCATAGGACACTATTATATCTAAATTACTTATCTTTGCTTGTCTGTGTACTGAGAGACAACCCATGCAAACACAGGAAGAACATGCAAAATCCATAAACACACAGACCCAGTGCAGGAATTGAGCTGAGAAAACTGGAGGTAAAGCCACAATGTTACCCCACACAAAACAGGGCACATTAAACTGTGATATTTCCTCATTATATTTATTTATATATTTGGACAAAAGGTTTAAACAGAGTGATGCTGACAGATTGCTGGTGGAAAGGTAAAGTGACCTCTCACTGGAAGGGCGTGCGCTGAACAGCCCCCAACCTCATGCACACATAGGCAGGTGATAACAGTAGCTGCACAGCTGGAGAGCCAGACTTCCAGAATCATTGTAAAGCTTAAATAAGGCGGTGTGGAACCAGTAAAAAAAAAGGCCAGGCCTCAGAATTAGCACTTGAAATCAAGGACAGTATCAGTACTCTCATGTATTCCTGACACGGGCTTTAACATTTTACCATTTCATTTAGCCTTGGTTTACAAAAGTAATATGGTACAAACTACTCTACTAAAAAGGCAAATCCTTATTGTCTTCTTGGTACTTTAATACAGACACATCTTTAAAAGTTGTACCCCCTGTAAATACAGCAAGTGCAGCAGCAATATGACGCTCATTAAGTTACTCAGAGAAGCCCCTGTATAAAACTTGTGTGTGTGTTTGGGGGGGGGGGGCATGATTTTTCCATAGCTCTGAATGAAGGCCTCAGCTTATAACGAGAGCACTGTCCTTTTCATTGTCATGTTCTGGAATGTAAAACAGCTGCCAGCATGCCCGTGACTCCGAACAGGACTTCTCTATGCAACATCACCCAATCCCTCTTAGAGTCTTTGGAATCACACAGCACCCTTCACTTGTCCTCTGATGGTTATGACAGCTGTCGCCAAGACAGCAGAGGTCAGTGTAAGAATGAGGTTTTGCTCCCGACGGAGTTACAGGTCGCGTTAACATCAGTTTTGTCATTGTCAATAATCAAATTGATAAATACAAATACATCACTGTAATATCACGAGAAGCTAAAACTAAAACTAGAGGGTGTAGTAAGTTACTGAGGACCACTAGCATTCCTCTGTACCTTCAGATATGATGCGCTAGATGCAAGCAGGGCTAAGTTCCTTTGAGCATATACAGTTTAATGATTATATTATCTGTATCCTGCGTTAAGCCTGGTGATGCATGGGCTGTAAATGGGACTGTGTAAGCTGTGCAACACACAGCACAGCCACCTTCTTCGCCTGTTTCCTCCCACAGGCAAGCAGATCTACTTCTTAGCCTTTCCCTGGGCTGCCACGGCTTCCATAGCCTGGCGGACGGTCTCCTCGTCTCCCAGGAACTGCATGGGCTTGATGGGCTTCAGGTTCTTGTCCAGCTCATAGACGATGGGGATTCCAGTGGGCAGATTGAGGTTCATGATGGCCTCATCTGTCATGTCTGCAGACAAAAGGCCAGCCTCCATTATGCATCATGGGTATTAATTGGTTTCATCTGTATTAAGATACTAGACAGTAGTGGTGTGGTAGATAGAATACACACCCTCCAGATGTTTCACGATTCCTCTCAGGCTGTTCCCGTGGGCTGCAATCAGCACCTTTTTGCCCTCCTTGATCTGAGGCACAATCTCCTCATTCCAGAAGGGCAGAGCACGGGCAATGGTGTCTTTGAGGCTCTCGCAGGTGGGTAGCTGGTCCTTGCTCAGGTCACCATAGCGACGGTCCTGCAGACACCATACATATACAGAGAGAATGGAAGAAAGAAATGTGATTATTTTATCCAATGTGGTAACCGTGTCAAGCATGTTTAGTAAACTATGTCTGAACTGACAACTTACACAGGTGTTTATACAAGAGCCATAATAGTCCAGGAGGGAGTGGGTGTACAATTTCACACATAAATGGACAGTTCTTCTGTTCTTTAGTCATAGGTTGTAAGCATGTCCCCACAACCTGGTGTTTACTCTTGGAAAGATTGCATTCTGCATTTTGGCCACAATGTGGCAGCAGTGATCCATTTTTAATTCACTAGCAAAAGGCCACTTGATATTTATGTTCATTCATTCCTCCTTATTTATGTACAGTACAAGTCTGGACAAGCCAAGTTGCCTAGAAAGGAGAATGATAGTGTCACATCACATGACCTGGCCACCGGACCTATATACAATAGAAATAATTTTGGAGGAGTTTGACCACAGAGTGAAGGAAAAGCAGCCAATGAGTGCTCAAGCATGTATGTAGGACCTCATTCAGGACAGCAGGAAAAGCATCCCAGGAGGCCACCTCATGAAGCTGGCATAGAGGAAACAGTAGGGTCAACCAGTCCATGGAGAAATTGGGGATAAGGGGCTTGCTCAAATGGTGGGATCACTCTGGCCACCACAGGATTTCAACCAGCGTACAAGTTACAACCTACAGAGTTGCCGCCATTCCCAACAAACTGTTATTTTTTTGTTTAAGTACACGGAGAATAGCACAAACAGCGCAGTGAGTGGCTCGGCAGGCTTAGTCCCTGTGATCAGAAGATTGCCGATGTGAGCCCTGATCTCGGCAGGGTGGTCACATGTCCGTGGGCCCTTTAGCAAAGCCCTTCACCCCCAGCCCCAGGGGCACAGCACATTGGCTGACCCTGCACTGTGGCCCCCAAGCTATGGGGAGAGAAGAATTCCAATGTATTTGTGCAAATGGCAAATAAAGAATTATTATTATTATGAAAATACACCTTTCTATGGGTAGGTGTGTCCAAACTTTTGCTATTATTTTATTTTTACTTTTATTCTTTGATTTGTTCCCCCCTTAGTATTTAGCGTCCAGTGTTTACTGATCAACTGTTGTTGTTGTAGTCGTTTGCGCTAAAGGATTGTGATTTCATTTGATGTGTGTGAAATGGCAATAAAATGACTTCAGCTGCATACCCACAAAGACCGCAAGTGGGATTTGAACCGCCAAACCTCAGGGTATAGGCAACAATGCTACCTAAAGAGTCTCCATGTCAGATATACATCTGCTAGAGAACTGAGACAGCGCTAGATGAAAGTCCAAGGTACAAAGATGGTCCGCCTTCAGGCCCGTTATCTTCAGATTCCAGCTGTCCTCATCAGACCAAGCTCTTAAATCAAAAGTAACCGACCTTTTGAATTGCACTTTGATACTTCAAACTATTTATCACAGAATAACCCAGCAATGCACCACCAAACCCACAGATATTGGAAAACGCGGCCAAAGATATATTGAAGAAACATGATGCTTCAATATGTCAGTCTGAGGTGGCTGCTGGTCAGGAAGGAGGGCCGCACTGCTTGGGGTATGAAATGGGAACAAATGTATCCACAACAATGGGATGGGGTCGGATCCATACAAACATGTGCAGCATGTGCACAACCCATACCTATGGGAGGTATTTTCTGCAAAAAATAAAATGAAAGTGATAAAAAAAAATACAATCTCCACTTTGCCATTTAGTTTCCAAAGTCTGTGTGCAAAAAAATCCTGCAAAAATTAAAATGAAACGGCACCATTTGCATTTTAATTTTCCACTCATGTATGAGTCAGATGTGAAAAATTAAAAAATAAAATTAAAAACCCTTTTTGTCTTTTCATTTTCCAATTTGACTTTTCATTTCCTACTTTGCCTTTTCATTCTCAAGTTCACTACATGCAAATATATGTTAATCGGAGCGGGGCGGTGGGCGGAGCTACGGATCACTGCTGCGCTTCTCAGTGCGTTTGCCGATTCCGTTATCTTCGTATTTCTTGGCCATGGTCAACCTTGTCGCCCTAACTAATGGCAAAGTCACACGCGGCTTAAGTTAGCTACTTATCTGCAGCTTCCTATACGTTTACCGTCTTATTCATAGCGTCTTATTTCGGGGCTTAAGTTACTTCCAGCTTCCTTATAGGGGAGTGTTCGCAGCTGCATATGCTGTACAGTTATTAAAGACATTTTGAAAATACGAAATTAAATATTATGTCGTGCGATATAATGACAGGTATGCCATTGTAATTGTAATGTATTTTCTTTTTATCATTTTCGTTTTATTTTTTGCAGAAAATACCTCCCATACATACCTGGCTGGGCCACATATCCCATGATGCCAATGATGTTCCCTGGCCTCTGGCTGGAGTAACGTATCTACGAGGCGGGCAGTACCTGGCTGATTGCAGAATACAAGTCGTGCTCGGCATCCATGGGGGGTGGGGGGATGTCGTACGAACGCCTCCAGACCTTGACCTGTGCCTCGCCATGCCGGGCTGCAGTCTCGGCCTTATTGAGCCCCGTCAGGCCGCCGTAATGTCGCTCATTCAGCCGCCAGGTCCGGTGCACCGGCAGCCACATCTGGTCGATGACGTCCAGCACGAGCCAAAGTGTGCGTATGGCCCTCTGCAGCACCGAGGTATAGCACACATCGAACTCGAAACCGGCATCTACGACGGGGCGAGGAGAATAGCAGCCAGAAAACTGAGTCAGGAAAAACTACTGCTCATCAGTTATAAACCTGTAACTGCAAAAAGCCTGAATTCAGTACACGCCTCTATTTTTATTTTACTGAGCTACTAAATCAGTCTTTCCAAAGCTACTGACATATGCGTTATTCACGCAAAGATCTAACAGCAGTCAGCACCATACATTTGGCTTGGTGAAACATTTTTGTGAATATTATTAAGTAGGGAAAAACGCAACACGTTCTGAGCGGCACGTCCACATGTGACGGCGTTATTTGGGCGGTCCGTAACCAAACTGTAAATTAGCATAAGCAGGCTTTGATTTGTCTAAACTGGGAGGAACGTCGGGCCCAACAAGATATGATTGGAGGCGGGAACTTGTCAAATAGCTCTCCTTAAATCAATTCATGTTACTAATAGAAAATGGCTTACCAGTAAAATAACGTTATTGCAAATAATTCTGTTTAATTTTACAATGCCAACTAACAGGCTACAAACAAAAGTGAAGCGAAAACTTCACTGACAAATGACACCCTTTCTTCGACCGACAAGTTTATGCTGATGCTGCAACTTTCATATATTAGACAGATAGCTAATAATACATCATAAAGTGATATGATCAGTTTAATTCAGCGCATGAAAGGATTTCGCAGTGATGGATCTAGCTGATGTACAGTAACTGACAAGCTCCAATCGCAGCTTTTCATCACTCACAACGACAGCGCGCAGCCCAGAAGGCGAGACTATTCATTTTACGACTGGCAACAAGTTTAATAACACCAAAACAAACAACGCTGCTATGTGAAGTACAGCACCTTTGAGAGCCTGGCCGCCTCGTTTCGCCTCCTGGACCCCAGCTTCGCTCAAATCTGCGTCGAACCAACCGCAGAACCTGTTCTCCTGATTCCAGCAGCTCTCTCCGTGACGAATCAGCACCAATCTGTACGCTGCCATTCTTTAACTTTTAACTGGAAGTGATTAGAAATCGGTTTTGTTAAACGCCGTCTTAGCTGCCGTAGCGTCTTACTACCAGTTTGGATTCTCTACACTGAGTTCACCCACTGAATACACAGAATTCATTATACAGTGAATCACCAGTAAGTGCACGTCATATGTGAACCTCCGTTACCGTAAATATTAGTGTTGGGGGCGATTTCTTATTCTGCAGCAAAATATGTTCGATTCTCTTGCAATATTTCTTTTTACATAGGGGGTGTGGAAATGGGTTGATTTAAGGGGAGAGTAATTTCCATAAGTAAAACGACTAAATATTACTAATTTATGGGTCAAGGTTAAAATGGACCTTAAACGTACCTAATCATATTTGGGTTATATTAATTGGTCACACAACAGGCCATGCTGAAACTCCTGTTAACGTCTTGACAGGTATAACCCTGGTACGTGCTATAACATTTTCTAACTCTGAACAGGAACGCATCAGCAACTCCTCCAGAAGACTTCTGAATCAGCATTCTTGCAGTGAGATGCTGTAGTGGTGTCAAAGGCGAGGAGTACACTGCAGCAGTCCAGGGACCCACGATGCTGACCAGGTGCAGTCAGGCTGCCTGTCTGCAGGGTGATGTCACGGTGATGCAGGCAGACACTTCGAAAGGCCCGGTAATGATGTTAATCAGATGGAGGGGGTGCACATGGAGAGGAAGTTATAATTTACTATATATATA
>JAODJU010000062.1:11741700-11759572 GCA_026776725.1 Gnathonemus echidnorhynchus | reverse complement strand
CTCAAATGTATATGTAGTATTGTATACTTTCTCTATGATACGTCGATGTTTACTTTGTAGACATACACGTCAAAATTTTATTGCACTGAGTTTTATTTACATCTTGTCGCTAACGCGTAAAAATGATAACCGCTTTATACATCTAGCCAAAGATTAAGTAATGACATAGAATTATCATTTTATATACAAGTCTTAAAAGTCGCAAAAATATAATTTAGGATACGAGAAAGCACTCCCTCTAAAGGAAAAAAGCCTGTGCATATTGCACATTAAGAACATGAATTTGACTTAGATTCATGGAGGCGGAGTTTGAGGAGGCGGCAGCCAATGACAGCAGGCTCTGGGCTGACGTCATCGGCAGTGGCGAGTTGTATCTTCGGTAGTAGGAGGGCTTTGGTCCGGAAGCTGACAGTCAGCTGCTCTATTTGCTGAGACTCGTTGCAAGTTCGGTCGCTGATTAGAGTTAGGTTGTTATTCCCTGTACAGGAAGTCCGAGTTTCACCCCGTCATAGCTTTGTTTATTATGGACGAAACCAGTCCGCTCGTTTCCCCACTCAGGGATGCCACAGATTTCAGCTACTGTCCCACAGAGCCTAGCAGTCCCCGAAGCGTGTTTGGCGGGGCGCCGGGCTCGGTGGTACGTGTACCGGCTGGAAGCCCTGGACGCAGCCGTGAACGACAGCCGCTGCTGGAGCGGGACAGGGGAGGCTCTCCGCGGGATGCGCACAGGAATGACTTCCCGGAGGATCCAGAGTTTAGGGACATAATCCGGAGAGCGGAGCGAGCCATCGAGGAGGGAGTCTTTCCAGAAAGGATCTACCAGGGATCCAGCGGCAGCTATTTCGTTAAAGATTCACATGGGGTAGGTAACAGCGCAACAAATAACTTTAATCATGACGCTTTCATTTTGTGTCATTTACGTATTCAAATGATTGCGTTCATTGCATGGCATAGAGTAGGTTCGGACGGGTCTGGCGCAGCTGAGGCCTGAACGCTATGGCGCTCAGAGCCGGCGATGCTGGGGCAAGTATTACTGGAGTTACGAAACACCCCTGCTTCAAGCGCTTCCTTAAGTGTTTTCGTGAATGTGCCTGGGATTGTATTATCACCGATATATACCCGGTATTTTGAGCCCAGGACGACTTGGGGTCACTGCTACCGCATCCTTAGATTGGTGTCTGGGTCTGCAGCCTAGGATCGGGTCACATGTTGCTGGTGGTGTTCACATCTGTGTCTTGCTTTCGAATTGTCATAAGTACAGAAAAACTTAACTATACAAACAAATGAAACGGTATGTTGTGACTTCTTCCTCCTTTCCATAAATTTTATAAGCCGAACAAAATCGCGTTTTATTTATTTGCCGCAGTATTTGAATATTAGTCCTCTCAATAATCCATTGTTTGTCTGCATGGTAATGAGCGCCCTAATGGGATTAGATGAGAGTGCAGCACGTTGTACATTACTGAGACTAAGCCCTTCATTAATTCTCTGGAGGGCCCCAGTGCCCTCAAGATCTGGCCAGAAGAGGGGAATGAATACATACAGGTTTGCAAAGCAGTGCAAGTGCTACACACTTTTCAGTGACTTATGTGTTTTCTGTGTGTGGGTGGTGGTGCAGAAGGATAGCCAGGCAGCCTAATTTGAAGAAAGTATGGTATCTAGTGTCTACTGTGTCACTTTGGGAGCAGAGCCTGTTTGGTGTAAGGACAGCCATTTCCTACAATGCTGACCTGTCTGTGTGACCTAACAGAGACTCCCTCTCTGGAAGGGCCACACGGTGGGAAGTGGACAGCTACTTCCTTCAGAGTCTTAAAGTTAAATTAGTGTTAGGATGGATTAGAGAGCAGATCTTAGGCAGTCATGTGAGGAAGGTTTAGGCAATCTTACTTCTGTAATGAGTTTCCAGGCATTGCTGTTCCTCCTTTGGCCCATGAGGCTGTATCGAGGTTTGATGGTTTTGTGTTGACATCTCCTAGGTCCTTCCATTAAAACCACACTGCATGTGTCACCTTCACATGGTGTGAGGTGTTTCTGTTGTCATTCTGTGACTATTGATTCAGGCTGGTTTCCAGCTAGTTTTTGATATCCTTTGAACATAATTAACGATTTGCTTTCAAAGTACTCACTTTTTAAAAGATGTCCTTACTGCAGAATATTGATGTCTGTTCACACGGCCGGTCCCTGATGTTTCAGCCCTGCCTGTTGCTCTCTGGCTCACCGTCCACCTGTCATTGCAGAAAATCATCGGTGTGTTCAAGCCCAAGAATGAGGAGCCGTACGGACAGCTGAACCCCAAGTGGACCAAGTGGCTGCAGAAGCTTTGCTGCCCCTGTTGTTTTGGGAGGGACTGTCTGGTGCTGAACCAGGGCTACCTGTCCGAGGCTGGGGCCAGCCTGGTGGACCAGAAGCTTGAGCTCAACATTGTGCCCAAGACCAAGGTACAGCATGGAGGGGAGTTTGCCTGTGAGAATGGTGCAGGTGACCACGCCAACCATCAGTCCCTGTGACCTTTGTACCCTGCAGGTGGTCTACCTGGCAAGCGAGACCTTCAACTACAGTGCCATCGACAGAGTCAAGTCCAGGGGTAAGAAACTGGCCCTGGAGAAGGTGCCAAAGGTTGGCCAGCGATTCCACCGGATAGGTCTCCCACCCAAGGTAAACACCCAGGCCTAGCTCGACCGGAATCTAAGAGAATTTCTGTGATTTCCATTTCGGTTTACACTTGCACAGTGCTTATGGCAGGTGCCTTCTACAGGTAGGGTCGTTTCAGTTGTTTGTAGAAGGGTACAAAGATGCAGACTTCTGGCTGCGGCGATTCGAGGCAGAACCTCTCCCAGAGAACACTAATCGACAGCTCCAGCTGCAGTTTGAGAGGCTGGTGGTTTTAGATTACATCATCAGAAATACAGGTAAGGGGGCAGTGTGTCCTTGAGTGCGGGGGCAGGGGGGTGAGGGGAGGGTCAAGCTGTGCATAGATCACATATGAGGTAAAACATGTCGTCGTGTTAAACACCACACCTTTGTGTTCCTGACAGATCGAGGGAATGACAACTGGCTGTTAAAATATGACTGTCCCATGGACACTGGGGGAGCTAGAGTAAGTTGTTGTGGGGGGGGATCTACCCTATAATGATGAAGCAAACTCAGAATTGAAGGTCTTATGACTCCTGTTGTGGAGACTGAGTCAGACTGTACTCTGGAAAGTGCATGTGTGACTTGATGTTGTAACGGATCTTCCTTAGGCTACAGTGTAATGGGTTTTTCATGGGTTGCAAAGTGTCTATGTTGGCAGAGGACCTGGGAACCTCCCTTCCTCTTTCGGCCACGCCATGGATCCTTCCTCTCTCTCCCTGGCCAGGATACTGACTGGGTTCTCGTGAAGGAGCCTGTCATTAAGCTAGCCGCTATAGACAACGGTCTGGCCTTCCCTCTGAAGCATCCCGACTCGTGGAGAGCCTGTAAGTACAGACGCTCTTCTGAACCGTCTGGATTAAGTGCTGTCGCTCCTGCGAGCAGCTCTTTGTTTTCAGCCACGTCAGCTGCCTTGTTGCTTACACTAGGGATGGAATTTTAAATCCTGCACCTGCAATATTTTGTCCCAGTCCCTCCTGCTCCTGCAGAACTTTTATCGTATTTTGTCCTGCTCCTGCCCACAATGGAAATGTACGTTTCGATGACTGTGCTTATTTTCAGATTAAGATGTGACAAACCTGTAGCCACAACAAATAGGCTATATTCAACGTTTAACAATAAAAACAGGCTGCTTTCATGTAGAAGTAGGCTAGTCATACATATAGGCATATGTTTGCAATAACAGGTCATAGATATGCACAAACAATATCCATGCATTTTTGTGTTTCATTTTATTCTATTCAGATGCTCCTCTACTTACAAACTTTCAGACATACGAACGAAGAGGACTGTAAGTCCAAATTGTGTTCATTGGGCTTCCGTTTCCTGTCCACAACATCAATTTTTTTTTTCCGTGCGCCAATTCCGCCTAGTTCGACTTCTGGCCGTTACTCGTGCCGTGCATACTCCCAGCATCCTAGTTCTTTGTACTTGCGGATGCACTTAAAATGATGTTGAATAACGACTTACGAACATTTCATGTTACGAATGGCCATTTGGAACATAACTCATTCGTAAGTAGAGGAGCGTCTGTAATTGTAGTATTATTATTATTATTATTATTATTATTTAAGATTCTCTTAAATCTTTTAAAAGATTTTCGTGCTGGCTCTGCCACCATTAGCCAGGTGCTCATGAGTGTAACATTCTTCCGAAAGTTCTGGAATAGGCTGGCTGTGTACAACCAAATTAGGCATAGAAGCCTTTTTTTTTTTTTTTATTCGGTGAGATTTTTGATGTAACTCTTTGTTCACTCATGAACATGAATTACTGTTTGATTAAATAAGCGTACAGTATTTGAGCAATATTTATTTATTTTTGTGATCTAACACAAGTCATTTCTATTCTCAGGCTCCTGCAGACGTATCGGTCACTTCCTGTCCACTCATGCATTCAGAAATGAAAATTTGTCACGTGCCGCACTGTATTGCTGCACGTCCCAAGGGGATGCAGACCTCTAGCCTACACTATGCCTGATCGTGCTGCGTACACCCCTTTGAAAGCCAGCAAAGGCTTCAAAACGTGTACAGTTTGATATTGGTGCTGGCATTTACAGAAAGAACACCTTCTCTGCCAACAGATCCATTTTACTGGGCCTGGTTGGCACAAGCAAAGGTACCCTTTTCACAAGAAATCAAGGAGCTCGTCTTACCCAAGCTGTCTGATCCTAATTTTATTAAGGACCTAGAGGAAGACTTGTATGAGCTGTTCAAGGTGAGCAGTGTTTTTTATGTCATTTACAGATGCAGGTAGTTTACAGTCCTGTTTTCCACTCCTTGAACTTTATTGACTTTGCACGCACTCTCTTGCTCTCTCTCTCCCTCGCTTCACAGAAGGACCCAGGCTTCGACCGGGGACAGTTCCACAAGCAGGCTGCGGTTATGCGAGGACAGGTGAGGCACCGGCTGTGCTCGCTAATGGGCTTCTGTGTTGTGGGTTGTGAGTTCGAAACTCGCTTCATGCTGTCCTCTGTTCCAGATTCTCAACCTAAGTCAGGCACTCAAGGATGGCAAGACCCCCCTGCAGCTGGTGCAGATGCCGCCGGTCATTGTGGAGACAGCACGGGCGCCGCAGCGAGCCAACAGCGAGTCCTACACCCAGAGCTTCCAGAGCCGCCGGCCCTTTTTCACCTGGTGGTAGAGCAGCGAGGGCCGGGGCAGGGGTGCGGGCAAGCCCCTCCATCTTAGCCTCCTGGGAGGGAAAAGAGTGAGGCAATTAACAGGGAAGCCTCCCTTCTCCCCTCGGCTGGCATACTGACGGACAGCGTGTCAGACCGATTGACCTTCTTACGCTCTTTTCTGTGCCTTCTGCTGTCTATTAGTGGGGGGGGGCAACTCTGAGGAATGTCCTCCTCTGAGGTTTATGTTTTCATTCCACCTCCTCTCGCCGCACACGCATCACGCCCTGCCCTGCGTTGTACACGACATGTTTACATTCCCAACCTCCTGGGCTGCTAAGCCGCACGTCCAGCATCAGGCTTTTTCCAGAAGGAAATGGGGAGGGTTTTGGAAAGGGGGGGGTGGTGTGTCAGGGATGGCGAACCTTGTGGAGGAGAGCCCAGCGGAGCCTCCAGATGCCAGACACCTTGACGTCCACTGCTAGGTTCCTACCTTCAGTGCCAGTGGAGCCTTCAGCCTGTCCCATCCAGCCTTTTAATAGATTGGTGACAGACATGGCTGTGAGGTCCTGACAGGAGCCGATCGACAGTTTTTAGGCTGCTTTTAATGGCATACAAGGTACTATGTAATGTCAGTGAACTACACAACTGCAGATCTTAGACTTATTGGTTACTGTTGATATAGCACATACAACAACTGATAGTTGTTCTAGCTTTATTTTAGATGATTACGGGGGTTTATCTGAAAGTTAGTCATTGGCTGATTCTGTACGACCACATCACTGCTCTCCGGATGCTAGCTAGGTAGCAGTTTGGGCTAGGAATCGCAGCCTGCTTTCACCGAAGGATTAAACCGCGAAGACCAAAACTGCAAGGCTTCAATCAGAAATGCCTTCAGGTGTCTTCAGTGTCAGTGAGCTGTTTGTGTTTCCTTTTATACTCAGTTTCCAAAACATTTGCCTTCATGAATCGTCACTGCGCTCGTAGCTAACGTGGCATGTGGGACCAGAGGCCCGGAACCACAAGCACCCCCGCCGCCGTCAGCTGCCCTGCGCCTGTTTCTGCTGAGGGGTCTCTACTGTGTCACTAACAGCCTGCATGCCTACCTTCTGCTTCCTGTGTGAGATGCGGTGCCACGTGCTGGGACCTGCAGCTGGTCCCCGGGCTTAATGAGGATGGCTGCCACCGTTGTGTCACCGGCCTTGTGCTGTTCAGGGCAGATGTGTTTGAGGGGCTTTGCTGGGGCAGGACGGGACGGGTGGTGGTGTTCCTGCAGTGAATTTCCTTTCCCGGATCTGCTTCTCATGGACTGCAAGCAAAGGACAGAGCATGTGCATGTACCCAGTGATGTAAGACAGCACTGGGGATTGTGGGTTTCCAGCAAATGTACAATACTGGGCTGAAAATGCGCTTCTGTAAGCGGAATAGTTCGTTTTGGGAGGGGGGGGGGTGATCTCCCTTATCTCCAGATGAAAGTGTGCAGTTTGGGAAAATGGAGGGCATTTTGTACCCATATTTACTGCTGTAGCTACCAAAACTGACCTACATGTATTCTGACAATGCACTGTATAATTTAATGTAATATATTAAATGAAAAATATGTTTAAAGTACGGAATACACCGAGGAGGACCTCTCTGACTCCTGACTTCAGTGTCTTATCTTAATGGGGGGCATTTAAATGGAAATTTCCTCAGTTTTCTGCCTTTGAGCTGGAGCTCTGCTTTAACCGCTTATGTGTCATTTATTAACCAATCATAGCTCATTGCAGTTTAACAAAGGGAAGCTGTAGGCCAAGGTTCCAGTAGGTTAGTCATATTCCAAAGATAAGCAGGGACAGGCCTGGGCTGGCTTTCTGGCATACCGGGCATGGGCTTGTGGTCTGGCAAAATGTATTATTTGGACCCCCCCGGCACATTTCATCATGGGGGATCAACCCTCCCCACTTTATAAGCAAAATTCATCCAGGAAAGATATGTAATTTCAGTTTAACCCAGGGGGTATTTCCACAGTACAGTGGAACCTTGGAACTCAAACACCTCTTAACCCTTGTGCTCACTTGAGGGTCCCGGGGACCCAGTATTCAAATGAATGGGGATAGGGGCGTACTGTATTATGTGAGCACAGGGGTTAACTCGACCTTCTTGGGCGTCGAACAAGTATATAGATTTTTTTCAACTTGTACCTCGACTTAAATCTTGGAACTTGACTGTTTCTGCATTAGCTTGAATGGGTCAAGACATGTCTTATCATTAGGTAGCTAGGTAGAAAGGCAATCGTTTGGGGGTCTGGAACGGGTTAAATTAAGTTATATTAATTTTTATATGGAAATGCGACTTGGACCTCGACCAAATCGCAACTCGACAGCCTCCTGGAACAAATGAAATTCGTGTTCCAAGGTACCACTGCAGTTTATTTTTTCAGCCACTAGAGGGAGATGTGTGATTACGAGCATCTATAAATGTGTGCCCATTGCTAAAAGCAACATTGTAAAACTCCAACAGAAGGCTTTTTGAGAAATAAGACTACAAGCCCAGCTGAGAATATCATCCCATCATACCATGGAAGTACACACTGTGAACTTCTGAGTTTGTTTTAGTACGATGATTTTTCTGTGATGCATTACACTCATTTGACTCACAGTCCAAGCCTCAATGAAGATACCAGAAAAGATTTTACAACTCAAGCAAAAAAGATGAAATAATACAGAACACTCACATAACAATTACACATTTATAACAGAATTTGAATGTAGTCAAAAACACCCAACTTCATGTGTTTTTGGCAAAAAACTGGGGCAGCAGCAAATGTCATGCCTTGTACACATGTAAATATAAAATGTACATATAAAGCTGTGTTTTCGAGAAAAGCCTAGCCTTCTCCAGCCCATTCTGTCTCAATGTCTTTCATCTGGGCTTCCAGCTGATTAACACTTATATGTGACCCACCCATGACAGAAGTTAAGGATACAACCAATCTAGCTAACTGTGCCCATGGGAGATCACAGCCTAGAGGAAGTCTCTAATGGCTCCTTACATATCCTGCTCAAGTCTAATCTTAGTGCTATAACACAGCAAAAGAGCTCTCCTCCACAATACCTCCAAAATTTCTACTGTATTGAAGAGAGAAAAAAACGGTACCAGTCGTACTATAGTCTCTCAGTTTGAGAACATATCTGCAGGACATTCTGGGTCAGCTGACTCTAGGTAGCCAATCAGGGTAGGATAAGGTGAAGGTAACAGTCTTGGTTTCTGCTGCTGCCCTGATTGGGGGTTCCAGCTTGGTGCCAAAGTGAAGCCTCCAGCAGCTCTGACCCTGAGTCTCCTTCAGTCTCTGATGTGCCCTCATCATTGGTAGCACCCCCACAGCTGGCCGCCTGCCCCATCTCCTCATCCTCCTCTTCGTCTGACCTGCTTGCTGACCCCTCATCAATCCTGCAGATGCAGACCATTAGATAATATTACAACGAGGTTCTGAAGCTTCTTAGATGTTACTAGATGAAATTAAAAGCAAGAAACGACCAATCTGAGACATTTCTCCACTACTGTGTAAAGTGTTAAATCCCGTTCTAGGGTCGGTATCTCTGTGGCATGTCTAGTGCTCCTCTTACCTGAGGTGACCAAATGCATGAAGCCACCTAGGCACTGAACAGTGTGGCTCCTCCACCTTCAGCCTCCTCTTGCAGCTGCGTACCCGGAGCCCCCAGAGAGCACTGGCCAGCTCTGGCCGGCCGCAGAGGCTCCACACAAGCCGAGCACGCCTCTCCGCATCCCGGTCACCCGATGTGTGGAACAGCCGCTGGAGCTGCCGTAGGTCAACCCCTCGGAAGATGTTCCCCGATCCAGCCTTGCGGTAGCGCTGCCGATGGGCTGCAGGCCAAGACTGGGAGGGGCCAGTGATGGCACCCGGCTTTACAGAGACCTTCATCTTGCACTGACTTCTGCTCTGTTGCTGAGATTCTTTTCACCCTCCACAAAGGGACTCAGCTTCTGGCCCTGCAATCAAACAGATCAACAACTCATGATGAAAGATTTATCCCTGCTAAGCCGGCGGAGGCACAGCAATATCTGAAACGGAGCCAGGACGGTCCAGCTCCTTTCCTTCAAATTGTCGTGCAGTTTATGGGTCATCATCCGCCCAAACGCGAGGGAGAGGGACTAATTTTTGAGCTTGATACAGGGTAATTAAGAAAGTACCCAGAATATCACGTCTAGAACAGTATAATTTAAATCCTCAGAAAATATAATGTAAATGTAAATGTAAAAACAAATTATCTTAGAAATGATCGGTCTGTCTATCTAGCATTAACTTGCGTTTTCACTTTTCATGGACATTTTGTTATATTTTAATTGTCAAGCTTACAGATTGTAATATTCATTAAAACCATCAATATCACACAGATACACTCACGCTTAATGCTGCACACCAAAGCGAGACAAGACAGAACAGCGTTGTGCCTATTCCATATTCAAATAGTAATTTTAACACACACACGTTGGGCATCGCTGAAACCTGAAACACACACCGAGATAAGTATTTTCTCACCTTTAGCTGTCGAAAAAATGCACTTAAATGTTCTCTACACAGTGTCTTTACACAGCCACTCTGCTACAGAACGCTCCGAACGACTTGTAGAAACCGCACGGAGTTTCGTATTTTTGGTTCAACTGTTGCTACGTAACCAATAATAGATAGGCACTGCCATAATCCCCGCCTACAATCGTAGATTGATGTTTGTCTGACCTATCATAATTGCCGGGAGGCGTCGCCTCAGAAATGGGACAGCTTGGCCACGTAGTTTATAAACATGCGGTCTGTTGACGTCAATGGTCGGAGCCCCGAGGACTGGTTTCACTAATTAATCACGCTTGGTATTCCGAACCCGCTAGCGTGATGCACAGCAATAAGAATGCGTGCATGCTATGGGATTATGCTTTTCTTTTTATTTTTCAGTTCCTGCCAGCCTGACGTGGGTTTTATTAACTGAGTTGCCTGAGTTGTCTATATCGGTCGTGATATTTTGATTAAAATGATTCACATATAGTAAAGTACACACTTATTGTCTCATGGTACACAAACAAGTTTTGGGATAAATGTACAGGTAGTGTTCTATATACGAGAAAAGTAGGAAATATATAAATGTAGTATGTTTAATTCTCAGTGCGTCCTAATTTATTTCTGTGATCTAGGTTCTGTCTTAAATTTGTTTTAAGATTTTATTTGTTTATTTTTGAAATTTGTCAGAAAATGTAGATTCCAAATTGGCATGTTTAAATGCGAGTTAGACTTATTATCACACCCAACCCCCAGGAATTAGGTACTATTTAGTTGTAGGGCACATGCACAGAGAACCATAGCATTCCCTATGCATTTAATGTGACATAAATATGTATTTATCTTGCGAGGGCGTCACGGTTTGTTAGCAATGCCATCAAATATGAGATGCACGTCAAGCAGTGAAACCGAGTTTCCTGTCACTCCTGTGTGCCTTCGCGTGGGGTCTCTGCTGGGTTTTGTAATACGCTTTTTTTGGTTTTGCATTGACTGTTTTTTTTTTTTTTTTTTTTTTTTTTAAATCATCGGCTTTGAAGTGTTGCATATTGGGGCAGGCTTTGCAAATAGCTTGGTATTGCAGAAACACGTGCACTTTGCTGTAAACAGCCCTGGGACTCCATTGCTGTTTGTGTCTGTAATACAGAGCCAGAGCCAGCAGCATTATGCTTTAAAAATTTCAATAGGAAATTGGAGCTACAGTTGACGTTCTGCAATCTTGAAAGATTGGATGTGCTTCCGCAGTTTTTGGCAGCTAGTGTATTGAGTTGTTGATCTGTGTAAATTTCTTAAAAATGACTAAATGTGCCCAAGTAAAATAAAGACATCTGTCTTGTTCTTTCCTTTCACTTACATTCTTTAAATTGTGGAAATGATGTTTTTTGCTACCTTTATAAAGAATCCCTGTCATTAGAAATCTGTGTGTATTTGTTGAGTTGTTGGAGTTGTTGACCTGGGATTAATGTTTAAACTGTAGAGAGGGGAGCGACGGCAGAGGACAAACTGCTACTGGGGCTGATTCCAGCTGACAGTCTCTCACGAACGCACACACACAGAGCAGAGGATGGAAGAGGAGGAGGAGGAAAAGGCTTTAGGTTTCAGACCGCCCCCCAGCTTCCCTCCTCCCTGTGCGAGAAGTGGACGAGAGGGAAGGGTCTTTCTAAAGCTGCGGCCGAGGAAACGGAAGAGACGAAAAAGAGAGAAGTCGCCCCAAAGCCTTCATTTCTTTTGGTCGTTGCTGTTTGGAGACCAGCCTAGTGCCCCATGGGAAGAGGAGCATCTGGAGAGCACAAAGGCATGCCCCCCCAGCCACCACAGGTCAGGAAGAGATATTTGGAGTTCTTCAAGAGCTTCTATGGGGTTCTGAGAGTGCTGCAGATCCTCCTGGGCGCCGGGCTGTGGGCCACCATCGCCGCCAACAAGTACGAAGGCGCCATCCACTTTGTGCTCTTCGTGGCTGTGCTCTTCTGGCTCCTGACGCTAGCGCTGTTTTTCCTCACGCTGCTGGGCAAACAAGACCTGGTTCCCCTGGTGGGGGGGGAGCGCTGGCTGGTCACCAACGCGCTACATGATCTGGTGGCCACGCTGCTCTACCTGGCCGCCATTGGGATCATGATCTCCAAGACGCAGGAGAAGACTTTCTGCACGCTGGAACACTACCAGCACTCCTGTCCTTATTGGGTGTACCTCACCGCCTCCGTCTTCTGCTGTCTGTGTGCTGCCGCTTATCTGCTGTCAGCCGTCTACGGCTGGTGCAGGAAGTGCCTGGGCGAGCAGGCTGTGGTCTGAACTCCTAAATCAAGCACACAGGATGGGGGGAGGGGTGCCGCTGGCCTACCCTGAAAGCCTGACACGAATGAAGGGACGGAAAGAAGACATTGTGTGTAGCCTTTTACAGCTGGCCTCTGGAGACAGGGGAGAGCAGATCTTTACAGGGCAGACTCTACAGGTTAGTTGGCACTTACTTCTGTAATATTTAAAGACATGTAAATTAATAGCACATACATTTCATACAAGTTATATTTTATGACTATGGAAATTTTTGTTGTTTTTTTTTTCTTTTTGGTAACACTTCGAATTATACAATACTTTTAGAAGGATTGTTAAAAAGTAATTAGCTACTAAACCTGAAACGAAGGCCATGTAAGAACAAAGTGAATTTGTTTGTCTTGTCAGCTGACCATCCTCATCTTGTGTTGGTTTTCTAACTCAAGGTGAGCTCATGGCCCTAGAGGGTGATGTCATCATTTTGTAAATGTTTTTCTGACTGTGTTTATGAGGAGAAATAGCACGCTTGTAACCCTAATCATGAAAAAACGCTATGCTTTGTTGGATGTGTCAGTGGTTATTTTGTATTTAAGAGTGTTTTCTAATGTAAATGTAGGACAAGTACTACAATAAAATACGTTACTGCACTTATGCTGCCTTTTGACTTTTTGCTGTAGTATTTTTCCATCAGCAGAATCGGTAAATGCAGAGCGTGTCTGGACAATGTCCTGGGCAGAAACATGTGGAGAACATGGTCCTTAAATTACCCCCTTCACATTTGGCACTGTCAGGCTGCAAACTGGTCCCACATCCGCTAGAGGGCTTCTTCTCACTGCTTCAGACCAAGGGTCAAAGCAAAGTGTTCTGTTGGAACATGACATGTGTGAATACTGCATCCTGTCAATACAGAATTTTAGGAGGAATATGCTTCTCTTCTCTGTGTATGAAGCATGGCAAAGTGGCCTGGCTCCCCAGCTGTGGACACCATCTTGTCCCATTACAAACACCTCAGTACACCCAAGAACAGCTTCTGGATTCCCTGCAGACCTCTGTGGCACCTTAAACCTGTCATTTCAGGCCCCAAATGGGTCTGCTAAGCTAATGTTCAACAGACACATCACATGTACATAGATTAAACATTTTTGAGGTGCAGTTTTTCCTCAGAGAAATTATAAAGATCACTTTACACAGCTGATGATTTTGAATTTGCCAGGATTTGATGTCATGTAAATGTGTGTATAATAAACATTGTGTAAATGTGTGTATAATATCTGCCTGTGAACAAAAATATCCACCTGCAATGTTAAGATCATTTTTGTAACCCCTGAAAAAACAGGAATGTCATTTCACAGACTGCATCCTATATGGCCTTGTGTTTAATGTAGTTCCAGTTTACAGAATAGTGATCATTAGATGTCCCCTGGCTCCCAAAGAGAGCCACAGTCAGGTAGTGTCAGTGTCCCTTTTCTTGTCGTTGGCTGTCGCTACCCGGCAGCATGGTCCTGCCCATTTCTCACTGGACTTTTCTGGCTCTTGATGTCCAATGCCTTCTGTCAGTTCATGGGAGTTTTACTTGCACAGAAATATTCTGAGGACAGAAGGAAAAATGATTGGTCCAGAGAAATAATCAATCAGATTGTAGAGGAAGTGGGTCCAAACTGGAGGAGATGGGACTAACCAATAAGATATCTTGGGCCTGCTTCCTCTGGTTGCTTAGACCCAAATCCTCTACAATCTGATTGGTTAGCTCTCGGAACCAATAATTTTTCGTTCCTCCTTCAGAACATTTTTGTGTTAGTAAAACTCCTGCAAGCCTTCTGTCAACATCAATGTGTGAGATGCTGTCTAGCAGTCTTTGGGGCCCACTGATGACACCGACCTGCTCATCAGTCACATATACTGCTCCATCTACGGTATTTGCTGGTTAAAATGGCCTGCCTGTTTTTGAGTTGATATTCAGTGCGATTCTTATGGTTTGCCAAGAAGCTATTGGAGCCACATTTGGAAGGGACCAAAATAAGTTAACTGCATACCGTTGTAATGACGTTACTAAGCAACATGATGGGAGATTTCAGCATGTTTTCAGGGCTTTGCAGAAAGCTGGAGAAAATTGTAGGGTGGAGTATCAGCAGAATGATAAGGACTCAGGGAGCACTGCAGAAAGGACAGAAATTCACTGGGCAAACAGTTAATGGGCACTGGTTTGGTGGCATTACTGCATTCCTAAACATTTCCTGCTAATAAAGCACAGGGCTGAAAACAGTTTTTCACTATGCAGGCCCTCTGACACCATGACGGCAATCTCTGTGAATGAATAAAGTCTGTGTTTCCACAGGAGTGATTCAGAAACTCAGAATGATCCATGAGGACATGGAAACCATAAATTATTTAAAAAAATGTTTGAATGAAGGATTTATTAAAACTGGCTGAGGAATACGCATATTTTAAGGCCCTATTGAACACATGATGCATATGTTTGTATGTGTGGATGCCCTCAATGTTGTGCTTATTAAGTGTTAAGTCTGCCGATATCCAGGATCTTACGGGAGAATGCTTTATGTCATCTCTTTCCAAATAAAATCACATATGTGGACTTTTTAATGATTGTGACTTTTAACTATAGATGGAATATGCCCATTCACCTCTGTCTACTGATAGAATTTGGCATATAATTGACCAATGACAAGATGTTTTAAGAAATCTTCTGTTTAACTATAGTTTATTTATATTTGTAATGGTTAACATTTGTATTCATCCATCCATTTTCTGTAATCACTTTTCTGATAACAATACTATACACAAACGTTCCTCGTCAATAGAATAATACAAAAATTCACGAGTTTCCTATGCGTGTATAATGCCAATGTATTAATAGCAGGACCAATCCTAGTCAAAATGGCAGCATAATCACCTGTCCTATTCAGGGTCATGGGGGATCTGGAGCCTATGGGCACAAGGCAGGGAACAACCCAGGATGGGGCACCAACCCAGGACACACTCACACCCCTATGAACAATTTGGTAACTCCAAGTTCACCTCAGCATATTTTTGGAATGGGGGGGAAACTCCAAGACAACAGGGGGAGAACATGCAAACTGTACACATATGGAGCCGTGCCAGAGGCTCAAACCCTGGTCCCAGAGGTGTGAGGCGAAAGGGCTAACCACTGCACCAGCATGATGTACCCACATTCATCTTCATGATGGTCATTTGTATGGATTGCTTCATATAACCAATTTTAACAACTTGTCATCGAAGGCTTAATAGCTAGCTAACTAACATAATTGACAGAATATAAATATAAAAAATATAAAGATGAATTTGTATCTTGATGACACCGACATATTTGCCTCATTGACAATAATCCACTGGCAAAAGTCCATTTAAAACATTAGACCTTTCACTAACCACTTTCTTAAGCAGAGGTGAAAAGTTCAGGTTCAGAAAGTACAAATCCAGACTAAGATTGGTCTGATTGGTCTTGGAGGTGCATGTTTTTTATTGGGCTGCAACGATATACAACTATTCTGCGACATGTACTTCATTGTTTTCCCATTTTCCTTCGGCCAGAGTCCTGTACAGCATGTGTGACTGAGAGCTGAATAGTCATAAAAAAGTGAAAAAATTTGTAGTCACTGTGGGGTCCATTCAGGTGTCTGGCAGCTGGGGGGCAGGGTGGCTTGCATCCCTTGCCTGCAGCTCCGTATGGGGAACATTCACATGGTCGCCACAGATCCTGCTGTCAGATGTCACAAAAACACATAGCTTTCCGAGGGCCTGCAAACCACACTGTCTCTCCACAATGCTGAAGTGTACATTCCTCTGCGTGTTCGGAGAGTGCGGATGTGGGTGTGGAAATGGATGCAGGGACAGACTGCCCCCTGAGGTGAAATGACTTAAAGACATGTGGGCTCTTCTAGCACTAATGTTCAACAGCTGCCTAGCACACCATGGTGTACCTTGAATGCTTCTGTCTGCGTCCATAAATTGACTGGCAGCAGGATACACAGGTTAAACAAATGCCTGTTCGTGATGTATGAAATTAATCTTGGAAAAATGATCTTCCAAAATATGTGTGTGTGTGTGTGTGTGTGTTCTTGTGGAGCAGACGGGACACAGCCGCAGTTATTAGTGGTCAGACGTCACGGGGCTGGCCACGTGTCTGCACGCCGATCTCTCAGACACACCCTCAGAGAGGTCTGGGGTCTGCATACTGCAGCCTTGTGTCAAGACACGATCAAAAATCTTACAGCCTTCATATCAAACATATGTACTCATTTATCTTCAAAAATGCAGCTTGTTGTCCCTGTGGACAGCACAGTCGTAAAAAATGTCTGACCATTGTGATGACACATTCCTTCATGGTATGGTTTTAAAAATTTTAATCCAAGAGACTTTTTCCAGCTAACATGTAACTTTGTATTTTTCAGTTGAACCAGATCAGTTTGACACAAAAATATTAATAGTGTTTTCAGACACAGCATTAGAGTTGGTTCTCAGGGGAAGTGATGTCACTTCCTGTCTATTCCAGGCTGAATTGGTGCTCTGTTCTAGCCCTGTGTGGCAATGGGATATATTGTATGTGTGCGTGTGTGTGTGTTAGGCTATATATAGAGCTGTGGAAATACCAACGCTTTCTTTTTCAGCCAGCCCATAGCAGATGGTAACCATGTCATTAGCCATATCGGCTTATTGCCAAACAGTCTGGTTTAAACAGGGCCTCTTTGTGCACGAAGAAGTGTTTACCATTCATAGTATCCATAGAAACAGCCATGCTATCTGTTTCTCTATCTCCATCAACCCTGCTCAAGAACAGAGTGTAATTTTCCCCAATTCCTTCTTCCCTGCTCTTCAAAGCAAACTAAGCCTTAGGGAGCGTTTAATTAAATGCATACAGTTGGAGTCGTTGATGACAGCTAGAGATTTTTTTCTGTAGTTCTGAAAAGGAGCCATAAAGCACTACTATGCCACAACAGATACTTTACACTTAAAAGAAAATTAATGTATTATGGTCTGTCATTGAGGTCGTGTCACTTTTTAAACAGTTACTCAGAAACTGATATGGTTACAGTCATACAACAGCAGGTGTGACATTTTGTCTATTTCTCATTTGTATACCCTCAATAGATTTCTGCTTGTTGAACTGGTGTAGATTTGGATGTCATGAAGGTGCTCTCCTCTAATACGTGTAGACAGCGGGATCACAGCTTTCCAGATGGTGTGATGAAGATGATGCACATATTGATGATCTGTAATCAGGGGCACATCTTGAGGGAAACACACACTGTGGCCTAGACACAGTCCCAATGTCCCTCTATCAACCATATTGTTTCTGTGTGGCCAGTGGGGGTTATTTTGAACTGTTTCCAGACCCTACTGTTTCCTAACACACACATCCTCTCAGTCACCATCATTAGAACATGAAAGAACACCTGTGACTTTGATGTGCATTCCTGTCAGAGTACCATTTATGTGGTTGCACTAGGGGAGTCCATAACACCTTTGCTACATTAAGAGGAGACTCCTACAGACCACCAAGCAGGCCTGGCGCCACGGGGTGGGGGGGGGACATAATGGGGAGTCGCCCCCTCAGAGGGATAATACAGCCACCTCTCTTAAAATAAGCCCCTAATTGAACTTTTTAATTTTTTAAAATTAATTTCCAGTTTAAAAGACTAATATATAAGTTAGACCACTATACACACGTGGACAAAATTGTTGGTACCCTTCGGTCAATGAAAGAAAAACTCACAATGGTCACAGAAATAACTTTAATCTGACAAAAGTAATAATAAATAAAAATTCTA